>OW052244.1:723773-1923773 GCA_932526585.2 Philonthus cognatus
ACTAGATTGGTTTAGAAGATACAGGGTGATTCTCAAAATCTACTGGTTTTTGTTATCCCTTATGACTCGGTTATTTATAGAGATAGAAACATATTTTAAATACAAAAGTTTTTTTGACTTTTTACGTATAATCTAGTGGTGTACTTAAAAAAAAGTATAGATGTTTAAATTTTTGAGATATTATCAAAAATAATATTTTTTTAAATGGGACACCCTGTATCTGAGTATCTCAAAATAATCCAATTTTTCTTGTGATTGCAACAATATGTAACACTTAATATTTTGTTTTGTCCTAAATAGCTAAAATACCAAAAAACAAAGACAAAAAAGATTTTCTAGATGGCCATGAATTGAATAAATATTCTTTTTTTTTTATAATAGGTAAATTAAAAATCCAGTTAACAAGAATATTAAAACATTGATAAACTAATAAAACAAAAACAACTACAAAAACCAAACGAAAATTTATGATAACTTAACAATTATCTCATATACTTATACAGGGAATTTTTCTTTTAAGTATACATATGCATGCGCTGCAAATTTTACGATATTCGTTGCTTCTAAAAATAGTTCAATTTAAAACTTTAAATGAGTGTTATCCACTCCCAGGAAATATTTTGAAATACTCAGATACAGGGTGTCCCATTTAAGAAAAAGCTAGTTTTGAAAATATCTCAAAAATGAAAACTTCTATATTGTTTTTAAGTACACCACTGGATTCTATGTAAAAAGTCATAAAACTTTCGTATTTAACTATTTTTTTTATCTCCATAAATAACCAAGACATACGAGATAATAAAAATCACCACATTTTGAGAATCATTCTGTATCTTCTAAACCAATCTAGTTATCGTAGATCTGTATGCGCCACTAAACTAAACACTAAAAAAGGGAACGGGGCATATATCTTAGTTTTTTTGTATCTCTTACCGTTTAGCCTATACCCTATAATATCAACGAAAAAAAAAAAGAAAAAAAAAAAACCACCCTGTACAAGTAATTTGTGTGTTTGTTAATCATAAAATTATCAAGGGAAACTTGGAAACTTGGTTTTCCCGTCTAATCCGGATAATGTTTTATTAGAATTCGTTAATCCTCCCTAATTTGTTTGTGTGTCAACTAATAATACCTTTGTAACCCCATTTGCGATACCTGCTTTGAACTTTTGTGATTTACGAAGAATTTTGACGTTTCTTTTCGATAATATTGAGAGTTTTTCACACTTCTTCATAATTCTAATTTTTTGAAATTTTTCAACAATTTTAACTTTTGTGATTTACGATGAATTTTGACGTTTCTTTTCGATAACATTGAGAGTTTGTCACACTTTTTCATAATTCTCATTTTTTGACATTTTTTTTTTTTCAACAGTTTTAACAATATCGACAATTTGAACTTTTGTGATTTACGATGAATTTTGACGTTTCTTTTCGATAGCAGTCAATTTAAATTTAAACAAACTAAATAAAACAAATAATTCTCAACATTCCGCTCACCAGCATGGTAAATATAAAAGTGAAGAAAGAATTACAACTGTGTTTTAATTAAGTGACTTAACGAAATGTTAAACGGTAAGAGGTACAAAAAAACTAAGTTATGTGTCCCGTTCCGTTTTTTTGTGTTTAGTTTAATGGCGCAATCAGATCTACGCTAACTAGATTGGTTTAGAAGATACAGGGTGATTCTCAAAATCTACTGGTTTTTGTTATCCGTTATGACTCGGTTATTTATAGAGATAGAAAAATATTTCAAATACAAAAGTTTTTTGACTTTTTACGTATAATCTAGTGGTGTACTTAAAAAAAAGTATAGATGTTTAAATTTTTGAGATATTATCAAAAATAATATTTTTTAAAATGGGACACCCTGTATCTGAGTATCTCAAAATAATCCATTTTTTCTTGTGATTGCAACAATATGTAACACTTAATATTTTGTTTTGTCCTAAATAGCTAAAATACCAAAAAAAAAACAAAAACAAAAAAGATTTTCTAGATGGCCATGAATTGAATGAATAAATACTCTTTTCTTTTATAATAGGTTAATTAAAAATCCAGTTAACAAGAATATTAAAACATTGATAAACTAAAACAAAAACAACTACAAAAACCAAACAAAAATTTATAAAAACTTATCAAACAATTATCTCATATAGTTATACGGGGAATTTTTCATTTAAGTATACATATGCATGCGTGCAAATTTTCCGATATTCGTTGCTTCTTAAAATAGTTCAATTTAAAGCTTTAAATGAGTGTTATCCACTCCCAGGCTAAGCATGAAGTAAAATTTCGAGTTTAGAAAAGCCCCGTGAAAATTTTCTGGGCTTTACTAAACTCGAAATTTTACTTCATGCGCCACGCGTATAAAACACTGATTTCAAGTGAAGTTTAAATATACATAAATTTCACAATATTTTAATGTTTTGACGCGTGGCGCATGAAGTAAAATTTCGAGTTTAAAAAAGCAGAGGCTTTTTTATTGAATTTTATAATATGTAAAAAACAAAAACAAACGCTTAAAGAATTCAATTCATGGCCATCTACATTTTTTTTTTGTTTTTTTTTTTAGTATTTTACCTATTTAGGACAGAACAAAAAAATATTAAGTGTTACATATTGTGGCAACTTTCGTATTTAACTATTTTTTTATCTTCATAAATAACCAAGACATACGAGATAATAAAAACCAATCTAGTTATCGTAGATCTGTATGCGCCACTAAACTAAACACTAAAAAAGAGAACGGGACACATATCTTAGTTTTTTTGTATCTCTTACCGTTTAGCCTATACCCTATAATATCAACGAAAAAAAAAAAAAAACGAAAAAAAAAACCGCCCTGTACAAGTAATTTGTGTGTTTGTTAATCATAAAATTATTATGGGAAACTTGGCTTGCCGTCGGCAGACGTACGCTTATATTTTAACGAACGATACACTCTTTTTCAGAGTGAATTGTGTTTTTGCTTTTAAATTTATGTTCCCTCGAAATATTTCCCAATAAGGATTATCTATCTTATTTAAATTACATAATCTAACCTACGAATTAACCAACATTGAACAATTTTTTGGGAAAATTAAACGGATTCCACGTGAGAGTGCACAGTTCGGGCGGTTTCACGAACACAACACTGAATTCACATACGAAAACGGGCATGACTTAGAGTGTAAACAGATTGAAAATTAATATTTTCGAGCTATACAGTCCGGGAAACTGCAATTTTTCTTTTGAACTAATTAGAATTTTAATAAAACTCATCGGAAAACACGACCACGATCGTTCCCCCCGACGGACGGACGACGTAAACAGAAGAAGGCTCCACTTTGGAGTGCCGTTGCGCTCGTCCTACGCCCCGGAGGGGCAGACAGAGTACACGGACACCTTCTCCGAACCTTCGACGAGGATCCATCGCAATCAAATCGCGATATTCCCCACACAGGGGAATATGTCGACGTTCAATCTTGGCGGGGCGCCCGTGCCTTCGAAGCGGGACCTCCACTCCGGCCGCGAATTTCTACGGCCATCGAACGGTAACCGCCGCGACCGCTCCACCACCGGGAAGCCCACACATTCTACGTGAAATATTCCAATTTTGGAGTCTGTTGACATTTCCGCACGGCCCCAGGACTCCTCGGAGAAGACTTCGAATCTGACACGATGTCAGTTTCGAAATGATCTAACTTTCGAGCGGCAATTTTTTTTCATTTCTACTTCCGTCCGTCTTAGACTTGTGTCTCGGATATACCCCTATGAAATGGTGGGTCCGAAATCACAAACACTTGCTCTTAGCACACACCACGATCACGTCCTAATAGATTTTTAAAATCTCGACTCGTCAACGTGTTATATTTTTATTTGTTTGTTTTAATTTAATTGACTAGCTGTACGTACACATCCGAGTACGTACCCGTCGATATTTTATAACAACAAATACAAATTTTGTTCATAAACGACATGGCTGACGTAGCTGCACCAGTCGAGGCCTCCTCGCCGACATCAGCTACCGCGACTGCGACCAAGAAAGCCGCCGCTTCCCCGAAAAAGGCCAAGAATCCCAAGGCGAAGCCCAGCCACCCGCCCACGTCCGAGATGGTGTGCAACGCGATCAAGAGCCTCAAGGAACGCGGAGGATCGTCACTGCAGGCGATTAAAAAGTACGTCGCAGCGAATTATAAGGTAGACGCCGAGAAGATGTCACCGTTCATCAAAAAGTACCTGAAGTCGGCCGTGCAGAACGGCGTCCTCGTCCAAACCAAGGGCAAGGGAGCTTCAGGTTCGTTCAAGCTCGCCTCGACTTCGTCCACCGGAAAAGCGGCCGGCGCCGAAACGAAGGCCAAAACTGCCGCCGCCAAGAAAGCGGCGGCCTCAGCCAAAGCAAAATCTCCGAAGAGCCCAGCCAAGAAAGCCGGCGCCAAGGCCAAGGCCGACGATAAGAAATCAACGGCGGCCGGAAGCAAGGCTAAAAAAGCTACCACCACCGCAGCTTCTGAGAAGAAGGCAGCCGCCGCCGCTAAATCCAAAGCCAAGGCGGCGTCTCCGTCGAAAGCGAAGAAGGCCACCAAAAGCGGCCCCACCAAAAAACCGAAAGCGCCCAAGCCCAAGAGGGCCAAGGCCGCTCCCAAGACCGTAGCCAAGAAAGCGTCTCCGAAGAAAAAGTAATCGAGATTCGTTTCATCGCACCGATTACTGATTCACGGCTACGAACTTGCGGCGTATGTGCGCCCGAAAATGGCCCTTCTGAGGGCCACAAATCAATACAAATGAAAAGTTATTTACTCATTTATCGTCTACCAAAAAAAAAAAAGAATATTATTTATTGTAAATTCTGCCTGCATGCAGCATTTCTTGTTTAAATTCGAATCAAACGAGAAACATTTTTCATTATTTATGAGCGCGTTATTATTCTTTCTATTGCAAACTAAAATGCTAATGCATTTTCGTACACAAAAATTAATAACAACTGTTCATTGATGTGTTGTGTGTTTATAATAACGGATTACTGCCCGGAAAGGAGATGCACACATTTTTCGACAAAAAGTAATTCCTTATACCATATCATATAAAGAAATTTCAAACTTGACATAATAAACAACGAACAAGAGACTTTATAAAAGTTTTTAAAACGTAACTTTATTTGAGAAGGACGACTTTTTGTCAAAAAATGGATATTAAATAAGTGTTTCCTATCGAATCTCAGTAACAATATTTAATTAAATATCGTTATCGTGAATTCTGATTGTTGGGCCAATAAAATAATAATTCGATGTTTGAATTTGTGGTTCTGAAAAGAACCGGTCAATTTTCAATATATCATCGATACGCAAAGCACGGGGGGCCCGCCCTGTCGCTATCGAACATTTTACAATGCTCGATAATTTTAAGCACGTTCTCCGCGGATACGCCTAGCCAACTGGATGTCTTTAGGCATGATGGTGACACGTTTGGCGTGAATGGCGCACAAGTTGGTGTCTTCGAAAAGGCCGACCAAGTAAGCCTCGCTGGCTTCTTGCAAAGCCATAACGGCCGAACTTTGGAAACGCAGATCGGTTTTGAAGTCTTGCGCGATTTCACGGACGAGACGCTGGAATGGCAATTTGCGGATGAGAAGTTCGGTACTTTTTTGGTAACGACGAATCTCACGGAGGGCGACGGTGCCGGGCCTGTAACGATGTGGCTTCTTCACACCGCCGGTGGCTGGTGCGCTTTTGCGGGCAGCTTTCGTGGCGAGCTGTTTGCGCGGCGCTTTCCCTCCGGTGGATTTACGAGCGGTCTGCTTGGTACGGGCCATTTTTCTATTCTTTTCGTTTCGTGTACGAAGTTCACGTTCCGGCGGCTAAACCTTCTGTGTCGAAAAATTACACCGCGCGATATTTATATTTATATAGCAAGCCATAGGTATATGCACGTACCCTCCGCTCTGTCGTTTCCCTGCACGTTTGTGTAATGCAGACACCGACAATAGATGTCAGCACCTTCTGCACTTTCGTGAATTATCCACGTGAGCGTATAAATAGCTCAGAACGACTGTTTTTCGTGTGTTTTTCAGTCAGTACGAACCTAACAGCACAACATGACTGGTCGCGGCAAAGGAGGTAAAGGTCTTGGTAAGGGAGGCGCCAAGCGTCATCGCAAAGTGTTGCGTGACAACATCCAGGGTATCACCAAACCTGCCATCAGGCGTCTCGCCCGTCGCGGAGGTGTAAAACGTATCTCCGGTCTCATTTACGAAGAGACCCGCGGCGTGTTGAAGGTTTTCCTTGAAAACGTCATCCGTGACGCCGTCACATACACAGAACACGCTAAGCGTAAGACTGTAACCGCAATGGACGTCGTCTACGCCCTTAAGAGGCAAGGCCGCACCCTTTACGGTTTCGGTGGTTAAACGATGACACTTCTTGTTGTGTTTTTGTCGCAAAGCAAAATTCAATATCGGTTCTTTTCAGAACCACAATTTTACTTATGAAATTTGTTTCAAATTGTACCGAACTAATGGTTAAAGCACTTGACATACACAGATAGAGCCAGTGCTCGCTATATTTGATTTGATTTAAACTTGGAATATGCCACACTATTCTTTTATTTTTACAAATAATAATAACCTGTTCAGAAAGTGTTCGTGGTTTATTCCAAGTTTATTATCATTATTATATTAGGTGTGATGTTCGCATTTGTGGAAACACAAAAAAAAGGCGGGTAATAAATATAGGGCTATTCTAAATTAAAGATTTTTAGCCTTACATTATTTTTCACGTATAATGATTACGAAGTACAGTGAATATATTTGTACATTTCCCTTTATTTTTACAAAAAAAAAACAAAGTTCACATCACTCAGCCAAATTTTGCGCTTTCAAAGTTCGAGCAATTTGCTTTGGGATATGTGAGTATAATAAAAATAAAACGGAATTTTCGAGGATTTGGTAAACATTTATAGTATTCGAACTGAAGCAGTTAGTTCATTTTAAATTTCACTTTGTATCAGTGATTTTTACGAGCGTATGAAGTGAAGTTCCTAGTTTAGGAAAGCCAGAAAATGTATTTCATGCTGAACCACGATTGCGATTAGTTTTATTTCATTACTTTATAAATAATATCGATAAATAGTTATGACAGAATCGGTGTGTGTGTGTGTGTGTGTGTGTGTGTTCATAAATTAAATTGTGGCCCTGAGAAGGGCCGTTTGAATTTCTTTCCGCTGCATATTACTAAGACGACGAAACAAGAAAAACTTCTTAGGGTTTCTTTTCCGTCTTTTTGGGGAGGAGCACTGCCTGAATGTTGGGCAGAACACCACCCTGGGCGATGGTAACGCCGGAGAGTAGTTTGTTCAACTCTTCGTCATTTCTGATCGCCAGTTGCAGGTGACGAGGAATGATACGGGTTTTCTTGTTGTCCCTGGCAGCGTTACCGGCCAACTCCAACACTTCGGCGGCGAGGTACTCCATGACCGCCGCCAAGTATACGGGCGCACCGGCGCCTACACGCTCGGCGTAGTTACCTTTCCTGAGGAGCCTGTGAATACGACCCACGGGAAATTGTAGCCCGGCACGGTTCGAACGGGACTTCGCCTTTCCCTTGACCTTACCACCCTTTCCGCGACCAGACATATTTTTGCAGAGTTATAGAGAGAAGTTTTTAAACAACGAACGAACGTACGGGTACGTATGCGGTCGCGTTACTTTCTGTAATGAAAGAAAACTGCCCTCTCCAACGTATTTATATCCTAGGTTGCCTGACTCGGCGCTACGGGGCGCCAATAATCCGAGCGGATTACGGTCACACTAGGTGGGCGGTGGGGAATTCCAGCCGTTACCCCAAATAAATACATGTCGTTAACTGCCGCAGACCGCCAGATCAGCACACGACACCGTAGCGTGAACACGTACGATCGATTTTAAAAATGCCACCAAAGACAAGCGGTAAAGCTGCCAAGAAGGCCGGCAAGGCCCAGAAGAACATCTCCAAGGGGGACAAGAAGAAGAAGCGCAGGAGGAAGGAGAGTTACGCAATTTACATTTACAAAGTACTGAAGCAAGTACATCCCGACACCGGTATCTCCAGTAAGGCGATGAGCATAATGAACAGCTTCGTTAACGACATCTTCGAACGCATCGCCGCCGAAGCTTCGCGTCTCGCTCACTACAACAAGAGATCGACCATCACCAGTAGGGAAATTCAAACTGCTGTCCGTCTCCTCCTGCCCGGTGAATTGGCCAAGCACGCTGTCAGCGAAGGCACCAAGGCTGTCACCAAATACACCAGTTCCAAGTAAATTCAATTGTTTGGACAACAACGACCAGAAAGCGAGTTTCGAGCTCAATTTCTCGCAAACATTTACAAACGGTTCTTTTCAGGACCACAATTTTGTTTATGAACACACACTTGAATTTTTGTACCTATTTATCGATATTATTATTAATTAAGTAATGATATAAAATTAATTATTCACTGGTATAAATCGGCCCGCCTGTTGGCAATCTGAGGCCCGCAGAGATGGACGGTTAGACGGAAATATTAACTTTTATTCTGTCAAATTTCATCTATACCATGATGATTTCGCTATTTGGAAATACTCAAATTATACTTATCAATTCATTTTGAAAACTGTTTGCTAATAGACTTTGAATTTAGCTCTGCCAAACTTTTTCTGGCTTTTCTAGAAAACACTCGTTAGAATGTTACTGACTTTTAATAATTCGCAAGTTTTCACAATGCCATTTTTTTCTAAGATTGTACGTTCATAATTTTGGTCAGGAAATTTGTTAATTTTCTTTCGTAGAATTTCAACGTTTATTGACATTTTTATGATGTGGATAATTTTTATGTTTTAAAAAAATAAAAAATTTGAACAAAATCTTCAACAAATCTGCAGTTACTTCATTTAATAATAATATGTTCAGTTTCCAACAAAATTTACATTGTGTAATAATATAATGTAAGAGATATTTTGCAACTAATCATAAACAACAGATTGTGAAATATTGCATACAATCCACAGATATAGTTAAAAAAAAAAACGTATACATTTTGGTTTATTGTTGAAAAAAGGCAAATTAAATTAATATGTGATTACCTCCTTCATTTATTAAAATTGAATGTCAAAAAGTAAAGTAAATGGCTACTATTGGCATGGAGATTTTTTTTGTATCGATCATTTTCGACGTTTTTGTCATTATATGATAATTTTTATTATAATTGAATGTCAAAAAAATACAACGAAATATAAAATGAATCACGTAAAGCCACTATCTCTTTGTATGTATTCAGCGTCCAAATAATATTTCAATAATATTCTAACGATTGTTTTCCATTCCTTCCAATAAAGCACGAAGTAAATATTTCGAGTTTAGAAAAGTCCGCAGGTACGTTCTTTACACACCGCTTTCCATGTCTGGCATTTTAAAATAAATGCAGTGCATATAATCCGATGTGATATTATAATATATTATATAAAACCTAATTATCTATAAATAATGGTCAATTGTTAGAATAACCTAGCTGTTATCAAGTAAATGCTTTTGAATGTGTTAGAAATGAGGAGAAACAGGACAGAATTACCAAATTTCGATTTGAACTAATCACCTAATTAGATAATCTATTGCCGAATAATCCTGGTTGCCCCCAGTTCAAAGATACCGCTTGTTTATCAAAATTAAAATTACTTTACGGTTTTCCCGTCTAATCCGGATAATGTATTATTAGCATCTGTTAATCCTCCCTAATTCGTTTGTGTGTCAACTAATAATACCTTTGTCACCCCATTTGCGCTACCTGCTTATCTTAATGATGTTTTCCGCTAATAATCTTTACCTATCCATACCATGCTAGTCAATTCATTTTGTAATCAGCACCAGCACCGAAATGTATCCACAATTGGTAAATAAAAAATAAATTCGTGAAGAATTTTGACATTTTTCCACAATTTTAACATTATCGACAATTTGAACTTTTGAGATTTACGAGAATTTTGACATTTCTTTTCGATAACGTTGAGAGTTTGTCACACTTTTTCATAATTGTCATTTTTGACATTTTTTTTTCAACAGTTTTAACAATATCGACAATTTCAACTTTTGTGATTTTCGATGAATTTTGACGTTTCTTTTCGATAACGTTGAGAGTTTGTCACACTTTTTCATAATTCTCATTTTTTGACATTTTTTGACAGTTTTAACAAAATCGACAATTTCAACTTTTGTGATTTTCGATGAATTTTGACGTTTCTTTTCGATAACGTTGAGAGTTTGTCACACTTTTTCATAATTGTCATTTTTGACATTTTTTTTTCAACAGTTTTAACAATATCGACAATTTCAACTTTTGTGATTTTCGATGAATTTTGACGTTTCTTTTCGATAACATTGAGAGTTTGTCACACTTTTTCATAATTCTCATTTTTTGACATTTTTTTCAACAGTTTTAACAAAATCGACAATTTCAACTTTTGTGATTTTCGATGAATTTTGACGTTTCTTTTCGATAACATTGAGAGTTTGTCACACTTTTTCATAATTCTCATTTTTTGACATTTTTTTCAACAGTTTTAACAAAATCGACAATTTCAACTTTTGTGATTTTCGATGAATTTTGACGTTTCTTTTCGATAACATTGAGAGTTTGTCACACTTTTTCATAATTCTCATTTTTTGACATTTTTTTCAACAGTTTTAACAAAATCGACAATTTCAACTTTTGTGATTTTCGATGAATTTTGACGTTTCTTTTCGATAACATTGAGAGTTTGTCACACTTTTTCATAATTGTCATTTTTTGACATTTTGTTCAACAGTTTTACCAATATCGACAATTTGAACTTTTGTGATTTACGATGAATTTTGACGTTTCTTTTCGATAGCAGTCAATTTAAATTTAAACAAACTAAATAAAACAAATAATTCTCAACATTCCGCTCACCAGCATGTTAAATATAACAGTGAAGAAAGAATTACAACTGTGTTTTAATTAAGTGACTTAACGAAATGTTAAACGGTAAGAGGTACAAAAAAACAAAGATATGTGTCCCGTTCCGTTTTTTAGTGTTTAGTTTAATGGCGCAATCAGATCTACGCTAACTAGATTGGTTTAGAAGATACAGGGTGATTCTCAAAATCTACTGGTTTTTGTTATCCCTTATGACTCGGTTATTTATAGAGATAGAAACATATTTTAAATACAAAAGTTTTTTTGACTTTTTACGTATAATCTAGTGGTGTACTTAAAAAAAAGTATAGATGTTTAAATTTTTGAGATATTATCAAAAATAATATTTTTTTAAATGGGACACCCTGTATCTGAGTATCTCAAAATAATCCAATTTTTCTTGTGATTGCAACAATATGTAACACTTAATATTTTGTTTTGTCCTAAATAGCTAAAATACCAAAAAACAAAGACAAAAAAGATTTTCTAGATGGCCATGAATTGAATAAATATTCTTTTTTTTTTATAATAGGTAAATTAAAAATCCAGTTAACAAGAATATTAAAACATTGATAAACTAATAAAACAAAAACAACTACAAAAACCAAACGAAAATTTATGATAACTTAACAATTATCTCATATACTTATACAGGGAATTTTTCTTTTAAGTATACATATGCATGCGCTGCAAATTTTACGATATTCGTTGCTTCTAAAAATAGTTCAATTTAAAACTTTAAATGAGTGTTATCCACTCCCAGGAAATATTTTGAAATACTCAGATACAGGGTGTCCCATTTAAGAAAAAGCTAGTTTTGAAAATATCTCAAAAATGAAAACTTCTATATTGTTTTTAAGTACACCACTGGATTCTATGTAAAAAGTCATAAAACTTTCGTATTTAACTATTTTTTTTATCTCCATAAATAACCAAGACATACGAGATAATAAAAATCACCACATTTTGAGAATCATTCTGTATCTTCTAAACCAATCTAGTTATCGTAGATCTGTATGCGCCACTAAACTAAACACTAAAAAAGGGAACGGGGCATATATCTTAGTTTTTTTGTATCTCTTACCGTTTAGCCTATACCCTATAATATCAACGAAAAAAAAAAAGAAAAAAAAAAAACCACCCTGTACAAGTAATTTGTGTGTTTGTTAATCATAAAATTATCAAGGGAAACTTGGAAACTTGGTTTTCCCGTCTAATCCGGATAATGTTTTATTAGAATTCGTTAATCCTCCCTAATTTGTTTGTGTGTCAACTAATAATACCTTTGTAACCCCATTTGCGATACCTGCTTTGAACTTTTGTGATTTACGAAGAATTTTGACGTTTCTTTTCGATAATATTGAGAGTTTTTCACACTTCTTCATAATTCTAATTTTTTGAAATTTTTCAACAATTTTAACTTTTGTGATTTACGATGAATTTTGACGTTTCTTTTCGATAACATTGAGAGTTTGTCACACTTTTTCATAATTCTCATTTTTTGACATTTTTTTTTTTTCAACAGTTTTAACAATATCGACAATTTGAACTTTTGTGATTTACGATGAATTTTGACGTTTCTTTTCGATAGCAGTCAATTTAAATTTAAACAAACTAAATAAAACAAATAATTCTCAACATTCCGCTCACCAGCATGGTAAATATAAAAGTGAAGAAAGAATTACAACTGTGTTTTAATTAAGTGACTTAACGAAATGTTAAACGGTAAGAGGTACAAAAAAACTAAGTTATGTGTCCCGTTCCGTTTTTTTGTGTTTAGTTTAATGGCGCAATCAGATCTACGCTAACTAGATTGGTTTAGAAGATACAGGGTGATTCTCAAAATCTACTGGTTTTTGTTATCCGTTATGACTCGGTTATTTATAGAGATAGAAAAATATTTCAAATACAAAAGTTTTTTGACTTTTTACGTATAATCTAGTGGTGTACTTAAAAAAAAGTATAGATGTTTAAATTTTTGAGATATTATCAAAAATAATATTTTTTAAAATGGGACACCCTGTATCTGAGTATCTCAAAATAATCCATTTTTTCTTGTGATTGCAACAATATGTAACACTTAATATTTTGTTTTGTCCTAAATAGCTAAAATACCAAAAAAAAAACAAAAACAAAAAAGATTTTCTAGATGGCCATGAATTGAATGAATAAATACTCTTTTCTTTTATAATAGGTTAATTAAAAATCCAGTTAACAAGAATATTAAAACATTGATAAACTAAAACAAAAACAACTACAAAAACCAAACAAAAATTTATAAAAACTTATCAAACAATTATCTCATATAGTTATACGGGGAATTTTTCATTTAAGTATACATATGCATGCGTGCAAATTTTCCGATATTCGTTGCTTCTTAAAATAGTTCAATTTAAAGCTTTAAATGAGTGTTATCCACTCCCAGGCTAAGCATGAAGTAAAATTTCGAGTTTAGAAAAGCCCCGTGAAAATTTTCTGGGCTTTACTAAACTCGAAATTTTACTTCATGCGCCACGCGTATAAAACACTGATTTCAAGTGAAGTTTAAATATACATAAATTTCACAATATTTTAATGTTTTGACGCGTGGCGCATGAAGTAAAATTTCGAGTTTAAAAAAGCAGAGGCTTTTTTATTGAATTTTATAATATGTAAAAAACAAAAACAAACGCTTAAAGAATTCAATTCATGGCCATCTACATTTTTTTTTTGTTTTTTTTTTTAGTATTTTACCTATTTAGGACAGAACAAAAAAATATTAAGTGTTACATATTGTGGCAACTTTCGTATTTAACTATTTTTTTATCTTCATAAATAACCAAGACATACGAGATAATAAAAACCAATCTAGTTATCGTAGATCTGTATGCGCCACTAAACTAAACACTAAAAAAGAGAACGGGACACATATCTTAGTTTTTTTGTATCTCTTACCGTTTAGCCTATACCCTATAATATCAACGAAAAAAAAAAAAAAACGAAAAAAAAAACCGCCCTGTACAAGTAATTTGTGTGTTTGTTAATCATAAAATTATTATGGGAAACTTGGCTTGCCGTCGGCAGACGTACGCTTATATTTTAACGAACGATACACTCTTTTTCAGAGTGAATTGTGTTTTTGCTTTTAAATTTATGTTCCCTCGAAATATTTCCCAATAAGGATTATCTATCTTATTTAAATTACATAATCTAACCTACGAATTAACCAACATTGAACAATTTTTTGGGAAAATTAAACGGATTCCACGTGAGAGTGCACAGTTCGGGCGGTTTCACGAACACAACACTGAATTCACATACGAAAACGGGCATGACTTAGAGTGTAAACAGATTGAAAATTAATATTTTCGAGCTATACAGTCCGGGAAACTGCAATTTTTCTTTTGAACTAATTAGAATTTTAATAAAACTCATCGGAAAACACGACCACGATCGTTCCCCCCGACGGACGGACGACGTAAACAGAAGAAGGCTCCACTTTGGAGTGCCGTTGCGCTCGTCCTACGCCCCGGAGGGGCAGACAGAGTACACGGACACCTTCTCCGAACCTTCGACGAGGATCCATCGCAATCAAATCGCGATATTCCCCACACAGGGGAATATGTCGACGTTCAATCTTGGCGGGGCGCCCGTGCCTTCGAAGCGGGACCTCCACTCCGGCCGCGAATTTCTACGGCCATCGAACGGTAACCGCCGCGACCGCTCCACCACCGGGAAGCCCACACATTCTACGTGAAATATTCCAATTTTGGAGTCTGTTGACATTTCCGCACGGCCCCAGGACTCCTCGGAGAAGACTTCGAATCTGACACGATGTCAGTTTCGAAATGATCTAACTTTCGAGCGGCAATTTTTTTTCATTTCTACTTCCGTCCGTCTTAGACTTGTGTCTCGGATATACCCCTATGAAATGGTGGGTCCGAAATCACAAACACTTGCTCTTAGCACACACCACGATCACGTCCTAATAGATTTTTAAAATCTCGACTCGTCAACGTGTTATATTTTTATTTGTTTGTTTTAATTTAATTGACTAGCTGTACGTACACATCCGAGTACGTACCCGTCGATATTTTATAACAACAAATACAAATTTTGTTCATAAACGACATGGCTGACGTAGCTGCACCAGTCGAGGCCTCCTCGCCGACATCAGCTACCGCGACTGCGACCAAGAAAGCCGCCGCTTCCCCGAAAAAGGCCAAGAATCCCAAGGCGAAGCCCAGCCACCCGCCCACGTCCGAGATGGTGTGCAACGCGATCAAGAGCCTCAAGGAACGCGGAGGATCATCAATTCAAATGGTTCGTTTTATCGTTTTTCATGTTGGGATTGTTCAGAATAATATAGATTATGTGATTAAAGGGATTAACTGGTTGGCTTAGATTAAGGTAGGATAGATGCAGTTAGAATGGTTTAGGTTAGGTCAGGTTAGGTTAGATTGGGTTAGGTTAGAATGGATCAGGTTGGCTTCGAATATATTAGGCTAGATTAGGTCAGAATGGTTTAGGATCTGTTATCACAGGTTGGTTAAGATATGATACGTTGGGTTATATTACACAACTAGGTCAAGGCCCTTAAGTATGTCGAGGCTGTTTAACCAGAGCAAAGAGATTTAATAGATTAAGGTCATTTAATAAGGACAAGGATGTTAAAGTAGGTCAAGGTCATTCAGGGGGGCGGCGCAAGGTCGTTTGAGTAGGACAAGGAGGTATAAATAGGTCAATGTCGTTTGAGTAGTATAACGTATAAGTAGGTCAATGTCGTTTGAGTAGTATAACGTATAAGTAGGTCAAGGCTGTTTATGCAGGCAGAGGCAGAGACAAGGACGCATAAGTAGGTCAAGGCCGTTTATGCAGGCAGAATCAATTTAACAGGGTCAAGGGGGAGTAGGACAAGGACGCATAAGTAGGTCAGGGCCGTTTATGCAGGCAGAATCAATTTAACAGGGTCAAGGGGGAGTAGGACAAGGACGCATAAGTAGGTCAAGGCCGTTTGAGTAGGATAACCACGTTTAAGTAGGTCAAGGCTGTTTATGCAGGCAGAGACGAGGACGCATAAGTAGGTCAAGGTCGTTTATGCGGGCAATTTAACAGGGCCAAGGCTGTTTGAGTAGGACGAGTAATAAGTAGGTCAAGGTCGTTGCAATTTAACAGGGTCAAGGTCACGCAGTGGTGTCTGCCGATCGTCACTGGGTCACGCGAAGCAGTACGGGAGTTACTGTGCGCACGAGCGCCAGGAATATTTAGAAATTCCGCAAACATCAAGGGTCCCGGGGCTCACGGTAAAAATAGTGGTAAAAAAAAAAAAAAAAAAAAAAAAAAAAAAAAAAAAAAAAAAAAAAAGAGTCCAAAAAGCAGCAAAAAATTTTTTTCAAACCTAACCCCCCCTTATTTGAAAATACTTATTCGCCTCCGCCAAATAACACTTCTTCGCTCCGGACAGGTGGCATTTGACTGGATATCAAAAGCCGTCGCCGCCTGTTACCAGAGAGAGAAGTATTTGGCGAAATGATCGTTGCGACAGCTGTCGTCGATCGTCACGGTTGTTATCGGGACAGTCGCGTCACTTCATTCTGAAATAGGATCGGTGTTAACGAATGAAATGACTAGGAGGAGAAAATATTGGAATAACACGACAGAACTTGATGTCAGTCCGGCGATCTATTGCCATCCACCAGTACTGAAACAACTACTCCCACTCAAAGTTAGTTAGCCACCTGGACGCAAGACTAGTGAACACCGATCATTTGTTTCACAAAATTTAAAATATGTTTATTTTGATTTCCAATATTTTAAAATCCTTAAAATTGTTGTAAAAATCGCGCCTATATTCAAATTCCAACATTATTTACATACTGAATTAATTAATTCAGTGGAAGAAAATGTCAAACACATTTAGTCCAAATATTCAAATTCACAGTTAGCTCCACTTTTATTAAACCTTATTTCAATATTAAAAAAAAATTAGTAAAGACATGTAAATTAGCTAGCCAGATGCTAGAAGACAAGCAAGTTAACACCAATCATTTGTTTTACAAAATTTAAAACAAAAAGATTTTGAATAATCCTAAATAAGGTTAGGGATTTGGTATAAAGTTGAGATTTTGAAAATTCAAATCACACATGCGCCAACATTAACAAATTGGGTTTAATAACAAACCATTACTTAATGTCATAAAATGTCAAATATGTTTAATCAACAAGAGTTGTACAATTATTTAAAGAAGCAAAGTGGTGTGTGAAAATACCAATTTCAAAAATTTATTGGAGAATATGTAAGTGGCATAGTTTTTTAATTAACAACGAGAATTTCATTGATATGTACTGCTATGAAATATACAGGGTGTTTTACCTAAAATTCCCCAGACCAAGGCACTAACAATGTTATTAAAGTTAGTCATTTTAATTGTTAGAAATGCTAGTTTTGACCAGTTGTACCACTTCTTAAAAATATAAAAAATATTATTATAATAATATAATTAATGGTTGTCATTTAAAAACGGCCAATAACAAAAAATATGACAAAAATGTCTTAAAATATTCGATTCGTTTAGAAAAGGTCACTTCCAAAGTTCTGATTATCGAATGACACGCCTCGTGATAGCAAAACCGTAATCATGAGTGATATAAACTCCGTCTTAATTTAAAGCTTTGAATTACAGCAAAGAAAACTTTCAGAACAATTTTAGTTTCTTATTATTTTGTCTGGGAAGTATCAGATGAAACACCCTGTTTTTTCTTCAAATCCACATGATCAGTTTACTATTTTGTTTATTGGTTTTAACTTAAACTTAAAAATTGGATTCCTCAGTTTTTTTTTAATTAATCACGCCTTTTGTTTCTAGGTGATTCATTTGATTTTGAATTATAATTATTAAAAATCAGAATTAGAATAAAAAGATTTTATTTGTGTTCGCTTAATAGTTAAAAAAATATTATTAAAAGTATTGTTTAAGTGATTTAATTCTCACAAGTGTAGAAAGAAGTTATTTATTTGTCGTGCTTAAAAATAATATCTTAACACCAACATCAAGATGTTTTTTACATTACGATTTATTTCATTCATTGTTGTCGTGTATTCTTGTGGTTATTAATTATTACAGAATACGAACCCAAAATGGGAGGTTAGATTTAACCACAATGTCGCCCCACGCCTTGTTTATGGTTGGTTAATTAAGAACCGATTACTATTCCGCTAAATAATAAATTCAATAATATTTCTGTTAATACAACACATAAATAAAACACCCGTTGTTTGTTTACTATTCATTAATTTAAAAGTGATTTATTATTTAACACTCCTATCAGTGCATGTAAATATTTACTAATTCTTTGGTTTTAATTTTAATTATGTGTAGCAATAAATAAACCATTTCTTATTTAATAATTATATTATTATTTTAATTATTATTTCTCAAAACTATTTGCGGTGTTGTAGCCGAAAATATCGAACAATCATAATCGTGCCATGTGTTAAAAATACGATATGATTGATGCAAAAGTTCAAGATCACATATAATAGACCATGTTTCTACGAAAAGTACACAGTACTTTTTAAAAGATATAATAAAAATTAATAATGTTAAAAATAATGCAAAAGTAGATCGATCATGTTTATTTTTTTATATACAAACATTATTATCAAATTATCATAATCTGGTCCCAATTTATATTAAGAAAATATTATTAAAACAGCACCTAAAGTATATTTTAAAGACAGCAGTGGTATAAGTTGAATACGATTTAATAAATAATACAAAAGTAAAAGATCACATGGTTATGTTAAATTTGATACCTATTTAAAATTGTTAATAAATGATAGTAATCTGACCCCTATTTTAAATGAATATCATTTGAAATAAATACATTATGAAAATAATTAAAGTCGGAGATAAAATTTGTTTAGAAAATACACAGATTATTTGCTTTAATATGCCGATGTGTTTGTACTCTGTAAATGTAAAAACATTCGTTGTTTTTATATAAGTGTTCAATTTGAAGCTTCTAACCAGGGTTTATATTTTTTGGTTAAGCAAGAAGTAAAATTTAAAGTTTAGAAAAGCCTGAACATTTGATGAAAACCTAATTTTCGGGCTATTTTAAACTCGAAACTTTACTTAATGCTCTGTATAAAACACTGACATATTGTTAAGTTATACCGACAAAGTAGTATGCCAACACTTAACGTTAAATCAGTGTGCCTGGCACAAAGTAAAATTTAAAGTTTAGAAAAGCCTGAAAATTTGGTTTGGCCGCTCCACCAAATTTTCAAGCTTAATCAAACAATCGTTACAACTTTCAAATTGAACTCTTTTATAATTACAACGAATGTTTACATACTTACAGAGTACCCATCGATATATGAAAAAACAAAAATTCTCTGTATGAAAAAAATTATTAATTGATTTAATAAAAATTTTAGTAATAAAGGTTTTTCTCTCTAATTTTACGTCAAGAAAATGTTTATAAAGAAGTACGTACAGTACTTGAGCGTTATAAGTCAAGTGGTTTAAATACATGTAAATAGAATGATTGACGTTTTCTAAGGTTTACAATTCAATTTATTAGTCACTGTTTTTTTTTCTTTTGCAAACTTACAACAGGAATTCGAATGGTACAGACTTTACCTAGTTTAAACCAGATATAATCTATAGCAATCAAGTTCCCGTGTTTCGCAGACAAAAGAAAATACCAGGTGTTATTCATTTTATTCAAGAAAAAAATCCCTGATAATCTAACCTAACATGTACTGACCGTGCAAATTCGCGACTCTCCCGACGGCTGAATTTACTTTAAAAACAGATTTCTCAAAATCATCAAGTCTTTCGTGTACGCAGCGCAGGGAGGAATTATTGCAAAGGGCGCGCACTCTGTTTTAAATGCACTAAGTTTAAATCCGGCACCAGGCTTCTTTCTTCACGCAAAATACATTTAAAAGATTTCATTAAAATCTTTGTAAACATTCTTTTGTGTGAAGAACACCACCAATACACTTCCCGTTTAACGGCATCAAGGACTGTTACTCATCTGTTTAAGTTTCACTCTTGTGTTTATTACGAATGAGATGTACGGTATTCGGATTTTTAATAAATTTGCAGTGTCCGAGGCGTGAGTTAAGTTAATTTGCTCAATCTTAAAATTACACAAACGAAAAATTAACACTTCGGAAACTTCAAAGTTATGTCCCACCACCAGAAACCAACACTCCCGAGTTTTCGAATTCAAAGAGCTAAACCTGTCGATTGGAAAGGTGGCTGAAGAAAGGCAGACTGTTGGAATTGTCATGTTTTAATAAATCAATCGTTATCGTCAATTTATTAAATATTAATACCAGCTGATTGTGTTCCAAAATTTATTGATATTTATTTTTAAAATTGTAAACACGAAATTAGCGCTGAAAGTAATTAAAAATAAATAATTAAATTTAATTACTTATATTTTAAGAAACGTAAACAAGAAATGCAACTTAATGAAATTTAAAAATCTATTCAATTAAAATTTGAAACTGAAAAATAAATACTAGCTGATTCAGTCAAAAAGAATGATGAAAAATAATTATAAATAACTAAATTAATTTAAAATTGTAAACCAGAAATAAGACTGACTAAAATATATTTCTATTTAAATAATTTAAACAAATTAAAAAATACTCATTGACTATATTAAAACAGCTTATGATATTACAAAAATAAATAAATATAATTAAGTCGAAGTTCAAAGTATCGAAAAATTGATGAATTAAATGTAATATAATCAGTTCAAAAATGTATAAAAAGTTTGCAATTTACAAGCTGTTGCAAAATTAATTGATCACATTTATTTTTATTAATTTTATTTTAAAATTGTAAACAAGAAATTTGTGTTCAAGGTAATTAAAAATAAATAATTAAATTTAATTAATCATAGTTGAAGAAATGTAAACAAGAAATTAATGTTAATGAATTCTTAAAAAAACATTACAAATTTCGTACTGAAAATATTAGTTTTATTTAAAAAAATTCAAACAAGAAATGCAACTTAATGAAAATATATTGAATAAAAATTTCAAACTAAAAAATAAGGACCAGCTGATTCAGTCAAAAAGAATGCTGAAAACTAATTAAAAATAATTTAAAATCGTAAACCAGAAATAAGACTGAAATGTATTATTAAATTTTAAATATATTTATAAAATAAAATGGATTACCTTACAACAGCTGACGATATTAAAAAAAATCAATTAAGTCGAAGTTCATAGAATTGAAAAAATGATACATTAAATTTAGTTTAATCAATTCTAAAATGTATAAAAAGCTAGCAATTTATCAAATATTAATATCAGCTGATGCTGTTGCAAAATGAATTGATTACATTTATACGTATTAATCTTATTTTAATATTGTAAACAAGAGAACTGCTCAAAGGATTGTAAAATAAATAAATAAAAAATGTAATTAGTTATATTTTAAGAAATGTGAACAAGAAATAAATGTTAAAGAAATTAAAATAAAAAACTACCAAGTATTGCAAATTTCGTACTCAAAATTGTAATTAAATATTAGTTTTATTTAAAAAAAAAAGAAATGTATTTTAATGAAATATGAAAATTTTAAACTGAAAAATAAACATCAGCCGATTCAGTCAAAAAAATACTGAAAATTAAAAAATAATTTAAACAATTTAAAAATAAATACATTTATTGATTATATTAAGGCAGCTGATACAGATACAATAAAAAAAAAAAAAACATAAATTTAATAAAGTCGAAGTTCATAGAATTGAAAAATTGATGAATTAATAATTTAATTAAATATTCCTTTAAATAAAACAAGAAATGAATGTTTATGAAATTTAAAAGAAGTTTAGCAAGTAAAAGGTTCACAAAGTAATTACAATTTGGATTAAAATTAATTTATATTTAAAAAATGGAAATAAGAAATAAATTATGATGATAAAATATAAAGACACCTTATGAATTCATCAAACACTGAAAAACTAACACCAGCTGAATTAATTAAAAAATAAATATCAATCAAAACCAACACTGCCTGCCTTTCCTCGGAACGCCGATCCAAACTAAGTCACAAAAACATGCTACTAACCTTTGATTTGAGTGCGTTGTTCGACGCGACGCTCTGCTCGGACAGCCATCCTTCCTTCCTTCAGAGCAGCTGGTGGTCGTTGTTGATTTTAGGCTTTGCTATTGCGGTCGTTCTTTCTGAGGATGACAGGAAACTGAATTGATGCACAAACACTAGCACTTTCCTTTTTTTCAACACCATTCACTCATCAAGTTGCGGATAAGCGAACACTTGAACTCCCGAACACGCACTTGAAGGCAAACACTCGAACTCGAGCACCAAGTGACGCGACGCGGAAGCGCGCGCGAATCGCGGCCCGAAAATGGTCGAGTCGTTAGGGTAAGACACGGAAGCGCGACGCGGTTGTACCGTATAAGTTCCTCCTCAATGATGTCCTCTTCGTGCGTCCATCCGTCTGCATAACAGATGATGGATGTCTTCCTATAAGTAAGTTCCTCCTCGATGATGTCCTCTTGGTGCGTCCGTCCGTCCGCATAACAGATGATGGATGTCTTCCTATAAGTAAGTTCCTTCTCGATGATGTCCTCTTGGTGCGTCCGTCCGTATAACAGATGATGGATGACTTCCTTTAAGTAAGTTCCTCCTCGATGATGTCCTCTTGGTGCGGTCGTCCGTCTGCATAACAGATGATGGATGTCTTCACCAGCAAGCAACACGGTGATGATGTTTTTCCCTATGAGTTTGACTAAATTTAATAATCAAAAATTGCATTTAAAAAATCTCGTGCAATTAATTATTATATTTATTCAATTTGGTCTTCGTTCCTTCGCTATGGATGGACGGCGGCGGTGGCTGATAGATAGGATTAAGTGTGCACTCTGACTCGGTTTCGACAGCGGAGCGACGTGAAGCGCGACTCGGATGGAATAGAACTGGGGAAAAGCAGAAATGGCCGCTGCTTAAGTATCAGAGTGAGAAAATGCTCGGACGTGCTGCCATCTAGTGGCGAACGGCACATCTCATCATATAAAAGATAATACGCATACTTAAGCAATTGTCGCGCCGTTTCCGACGCATTTTAGCAGGAACGGTGGAGGATTGCACATTGCACACCAATGTTCTAAAAATACAATTGATTTTTAGAATTCAACGATATTAAGAAGAATAATTACAGCGGATTCGGCGGAAAACTCGATCTAATTACGTACCTATTAAATAATCAACGCAAAAAATTGAGCTATTAAGTTTGAATTAATTTTACCCAAGAAAACGTATTTTTTGTGTATTTTGATTGCTTGCCATTGCGTTAAAGAATTTCGGCGAAGCCCGCCCGCCGATTACCGATGACTGGTATTTGCTCATCCGACGCCTGCTGCATTTTTTTCTATGCATCGTCGGAGGAATCGATTTTTTATTTTGATCATTGACTGTTTTTCTATTTCAAGAAACATTCCTAAATGCATGTACGCATATTAGTTCATAACATTACAACTTCCAACATACGCTTTCGTCGATAAACACGAGCCGCCTTCGCATTGCCCTGCCGTCGCTAACGCAGGCAAAATTATGCATCGACGGAGGAGGAATCGATTAATTATTTTGACTATTGACTGTTTTTCTATTTCAACAAACATTTCTAAATGTATTTACGCATAACATTAACTATTCTGTCTCGTTAGTCAGTCAACTCGTGTAGCACGATTCACATGACGACTGCTGTGCTGTTTAACTGGTACGCATTAATCACATACAAACATGCATTCTTAATTATGGTATATAGATTAAAAAAAATCGTTGTGTTCAAGAAATTACGAACAAATTTCATATTATTTAGAAGAGAAAGTAATAATAATAATAATTTTTTCGACTAAGAAAATGCGACGGACGGACGTAGAAATGGCTCCTTGATCTGTGAACTAATTTTGTGCAATTTTGTGCTTAACATTTAACTTTATTTTAGTTTTACAATTAAAATTAACGTTTTCGCAGGATTTAGTAAATGCCAACGGATTCATTGTAAAAAAACAGTTTGAAATACATTTACATTGATTGTTTGTGTATGTACTGTAAAGAGAAAAAATTAAATAATAGCAATATTAGGTCGAAAATGGCTAGTAAGAGTAGTGTTCCACAGCGAACTTAATGTAAATTCACTATTGTGCAAAAAATAAAGCTATTTTTGTGCATCGTTTGTTAAACAAATTAATTTTCAACCTGTCGGCAGGGTTTAATAAAACTATATTGTTAAGTGCAATAGGAAAATATTCAATCAAAACTTGTCTATTTTAATTTTTGTATACCATTGTGTTGAAGAATTTTGGCGAGCACCGCCTGATGCCTAAATTGTTTTTGGCCAGCCGGCCAGCACGTGTACGCTGCAATTGAGAAGGAATCGATTGATTAAATTGACCATTGACTGTTTTTTCTATTTCAGCAAACATTCCAAATTGCATTAACGCATACTAGTTCATAACATTAACTATTCTGTCTCGTTAATAGCGCTCACATGGCGACTGCTGTGCTGTTTAACTGGTACGCATTAATCACATACAAACATGCATTCTTAATTATGGTATATAGATTAAAATCATTGTGTTCAAGAAATTACGCACAAATTTCATATTATTTAGAGGAGAAAGTAATAATAATAATAATAATTTTTTCGACTAAGAAAATGCGACGGACGGACGTAGAAATGGCTCCTTGATCTGTGAGCAAATTTTGTGTAATTTTGTGCTTAAAATTTAACTTTATCTTAGTTTTACAATTAAAATTAACGTTTTCGCAGGATTTAGTAAATGCCAACGGATTCATTGTATAAAAACAGTTTGAAATACATTTACATTGATTGTTTATGTATGTACTGTAAAGAGAGAAAATCAAATAATAGCAATATTGTGTCGAAAATGGCTAGTAAGAGTAGTGGTCTGTGGCGAACCTAATGTAAATTCACCATTGTGCCCGAAATAAAGCTATTTTTGTGCATCGTTTGTTAAACAAATTAATTTTCTACCTGTCGACAGGGTTGAATAAAACTATATTGTTAGGTGCAATAAGAAAATATTCAATCAAAACTTGTCTATTTTAATTTTTGTATACCATTGTGTTGAAGAATTTTGGCGAGCACCGCCTGATGCCTGAATTGTATTTGGCCAGCCGGCCGGCACCTGTACTGCTGCAATAATCTAATGTACCAACTGAGAAGGAATCGATTGATTAAATTGACCATTGATATATTGTTTAAACAATTAGTGAAGAAATTTGTAAAATAAAATAGGAGTTTTAAGAGATATGATTTTTTTAATATTTGGTATGAACGGTGCTATACTCGGGACAGCAATATATTATTTAAATAATTAACAGATAAGAGTGACAACATTTTGATTATCTATGCTCGGTCTAGATTTATTGTTTAATCAATTAGTGAAGAAATTTTGAAAATAAAATAGGAGTTTTTAGAGATATGATTTTTTCAATATTTGGTATGAAAGATGACATACGCGGGACAGCAATATATTGTTTAAATAAAGAACGATTAAGAGTTACAACATTCTGGTTATTTATACTCGCTCTATGTAAATTGTTTAATCAAATATTGAAGAATTTTTGAAAATAAAATATGTGGGTTGGGAGTTATGAAGTTTTGAAATTCTGGGGAATCTGTTTCATAATTTGTGTGATGGTGGAGTCGCCAAAATCTGTGGCTGGAGAGTCCGTGGCTATCTTCACATCGGTAAAAAACCGTGTATCTAAAATCTCCTATTTTTTAAAATAAAATTCTATACTAATTGCTTAAACAATATATCTAGAACGAGCATAGATGGTTAAAATGTTGTCACTCTCATTTGTTAATTATTTAAATAATATCTTGCTGTCTTGCGTATGGCACCGTTCATACCAAATATTAAAAAAATCGTATCTCTAAAATCTCCTATTTTATTTTACAAAATTCTTTACAATATATCTAGAACGAGCATATATGCTCAAATTATTGTCACTTTTATTTGATTTTGTGAATAATATACAGTCTGTTTGATTTAGTGTGACACAGCCCATATGTCCGTTAGTAGTACAGATAGAAAAAAAGTTAAAGACAATAGTTTTAGTATTTTTCATGATCTATTCAGTAGCATTGTCAGAAAAACAATTGAAAATAAAATAAACACGTGAAAGCTATTAGCTTCATTTTCTTTAATGGAACACCCTGTTTATTTCAAATAGGTAATAACCTTAGCTTTATAATGATACCACATAAGTACCCCTTCATTATACAAATAACGCGACAATTGCAAATAAATTAAATTTATCAGTTTCCATGGCATAAAACAATTTGTTAACGCTTTAATGTCAAAGTGGTGTAGTAACTTCCCGTCTTGCGTGTTGTTGATTCAAATCTTTAGAGATGGGTGATAATTACCATTCTAATGATGAAAAAATGGATATGCTAAAGGTCTTCGTTAGATGCAACGATAATTCTAGAGAAGCTAGTATCACTTATGGAAACATGTATCCAGAAGAAGAAGAAGGTTGTCTTCTTTCTGGGAAGGGGCCAGTCAACCCGTGTAGCACGATTCACATGGCGACTGCTGTGCTGTTTAACTGGTACGCATTAATCACATACAAACATGCATTCTTAATTATGGTATATAGATTAAAATCATTGTGTTCAAGAAATTACGCACAAATTTCATATTATTTAGAGGAGAAAGTAATAATAATAATAATAATTTTTTCGACTAAGAAAATGCGACGGACGGACGTAGAAATGGCTCCTTGATCTGTGAGCAAATTTTGTGTAATTTTGTGCTTAAAATTTAACTTTATCTTAGTTTTACAATTAAAATTAACGTTTTCGCAGGATTTAGTAAATGCCAACGGATTCATTGTATAAAAACAGTTTGAAATACATTTACATTGATTGTTTGTGTATGTACTGTAAAGAGAGAAAATCAAATAATAGCAATATTGTGTCGAAAATCGCTAGTAAGAGTAGTGGTCTGTGGCGAACCTAATGTAAATTCACCATTGTGCCCGAAATAAAGCTATTTTTGTGCATCGTTTGTTAAACAAATTAATTTTCTACCTGTCGACAGGGTTGAATAAAACTATATTGTTAGGTGCAATAAGAAAATATTCAATCAAAACTTGTCTATTTTAATTTTTGTATACCATTGTGTTGAAGAATTTTGGCGAGCACCGCCTGATGCCTGAATTGTATTTGGCCAGCCGGCCGGCACCTGTACTGCTGCAATAATCTAATGTACCAACTGAGAAGGAATCGATTGATTAAATTGACCATTGATATATTGTTTAAACAATTAGTGAAGAAATTTGTAAAATAAAATAGGAGTTTTAAGAGATATGATTTTTTTAATATTTGGTATGAACGGTGCTATACTCGGGACAGCAATATATTATTTAAATAATTAACAGATAAGAGTGACAACATTTTGATTATCTATGCTCGGTCTAGATATATTGTTTAATCAATTAGTAAAGAAATTTTGAAAATAAAATAGGAGTTTTTAGAGATATGATTTTTTCAATATTTGGTATGAAAGATGACATACGCGGGACAGCAATATATTGTTTAAATAAAGAACAATTAAGACTTACAACATTCTGGTTATTTATACTCGCTCTATGTAAATTGTTTAATCAAATATTGAAGAATTTTTGAAAATAAAATATGTGGGTTGGGAGTTATGAAGTTTTGAAATTCTGGGGAATCTGTTTCATAATTTGTGTGATGGTGGAGTCGCCAAAATCTGTGGCTGGAGAGTCCGTGGCTATCTTCACATCGGTAAAAAACCGTGTATCTAAAATCTCCTATTTTTTAAAATAAAATTCTATACTAATTGCTTAAACAATATATCTAGAACGAGCATAGATGGTTAAAATGTTGTCACTCTCATTTGTTAATTATTTAAATAATATCTTGCTGTCTTGCGTATGGCACCGTTCATACCAAATATTAAAAAAATCATATCTCTTAATTTGATTTGATTTGATTTTGTGAATAATATACAGTCTGTTTGATTTATTGTGACACAGCCCATATGTCCGTTAGTAGTACAGATAGAAAAAAAAGTTAAAGACAATAGTTTTAGTATTTTTCATGATCTATTCAGTAGCATTGTCAGAAAAACAATTGAAAATAAAATAAACACGTGAAAGCTATTAGCTTCATTTTCTTTAATGGAACACCCTGTTTATTTCAAATAGGTAATAACCTTAGCTTTATAATGATACCACATAAGTACCCCTTCATTATACAAATAACGCGACAATTGCAAATAAATTAAATTTATCAGTTTCCATGGCATAAAACAATTTGTTAACGCTTTAATGTCAAAGTGGTGTAGTAACTTCCCGTCTTGCGTGTTGTTGATTCAAATCTTTAGAGATGGGTGATAATTACCATTCTAATGATGAAAAAAATGGATATGCTAAAGGTCTTCGTTAGATGCAACGATAATTCTAGAGAAGCTAGTATCACTTATGGAAACATGTATCCAGAAGAAGAAGAAGGTTGTCTTCTTTCTGGGAAGGGGCCAGTCAACCCGTGTAGCACGATTCACATGGCGACTGCTGTGCTGTTTAACTGGTACGCATTAATCACATACAAACATGCATTCTTAATTATGGTATATAGATTAAAATCATTGTGTTCAAGAAATTACGCACAAATTTCATATTATTTAGAGGAGAAAGTAATAATAATAATAATAATTTTTTCGACTAAGAAAATGCGACGGACGGACGTAGAAATGGCTCCTTGATCTGTGAGCAAATTTTGTGTAATTTTGTGCTTAAAATTTAACTTTATCTTAGTTTTACAATTAAAATTAACGTTTTCGCAGGATTTAGTAAATGCCAACGGATTCATTGTATAAAAACAGTTTGAAATACATTTACATTGATTGTTTGTGTATGTACTGTAAAGAGAGAAAATCAAATAATAGCAATATTGTGTCGAAAATCGCTAGTAAGAGTAGTGGTCTGTGGCGAACCTAATGTAAATTCACCATTGTGCCCGAAATAAAGCTATTTTTGTGCATCGTTTGTTAAACAAATTAATTTTCTACCTGTCGACAGGGTTGAATAAAACTATATTGTTAGGTGCAATAAGAAAATATTCAATCAAAACTTGTCTATTTTAATTTTTGTATACCATTGTGTTGAAGAATTTTGGCGAGCACCGCCTGATGCCTGAATTGTATTTGGCCAGCCGGCCGGCACCTGTACTGCTGCAATAATCTAATGTACCAACTGAGAAGGAATCGATTGATTAAATTGACCATTGATATATTGTTTAAACAATTAGTGAAGAAATTTGTAAAATAAAATAGGAGTTTTAAGAGATATGATTTTTTTAATATTTGGTATGAACGGTGCTATACTCGGGACAGCAATATATTATTTAAATAATTAACAGATAAGAGTGACAACATTTTGATTATCTATGCTCGGTCTAGATATATTGTTTAATCAATTAGTAAAGAAATTTTGAAAATAAAATAGGAGTTTTTAGAGATATGATTTTTTCAATATTTGGTATGAAAGATGACATACGCGGGACAGCAATATATTGTTTAAATAAAGAACAATTAAGACTTACAACATTCTGGTTATTTATACTCGCTCTATGTAAATTGTTTAATCAAATATTGAAGAATTTTTGAAAATAAAATATGTGGGTTGGGAGTTATGAAGTTTTGAAATTCTGGGGAATCTGTTTCATAATTTGTGTGATGGTGGAGTCGCCAAAATCTGTGGCTGGAGAGTCCGTGGCTATCTTCACATCGGTAAAAAACCGTGTATCTAAAATCTCCTATTTTTTAAAATAAAATTCTATACTAATTGCTTAAACAATATATCTAGAACGAGCATAGATGGTTAAAATGTTGTCACTCTCATTTGTTAATTATTTAAATAATATCTTGCTGTCTTGCGTATGGCACCGTTCATACCAAATATTAAAAAAATCATATCTCTTAATTTGATTTGATTTGATTTTGTGAATAATATACAGTCTGTTTGATTTATTGTGACACAGCCCATATGTCCGTTAGTAGTACAGATAGAAAAAAAAGTTAAAGACAATAGTTTTAGTATTTTTCATGATCTATTCAGTAGCATTGTCAGAAAAACAATTGAAAATAAAATAAACACGTGAAAGCTATTAGCTTCATTTTCTTTAATGGAACACCCTGTTTATTTCAAATAGGTAATAACCTTAGCTTTATAATGATACCACATAAGTACCCCTTCATTATACAAATAACGCGACAATTGCAAATAAATTAAATTTATCAGTTTCCATGGCATAAAACAATTTGTTAACGCTTTAATGTCAAAGTGGTGTAGTAACTTCCCGTCTTGCGTGTTGTTGATTCAAATCTTTAGAGATGGGTGATAATTACCATTCTAATGATGAAAAAATGGATATGCTAATGGTCTTCGTTAGATGCAACGATAATTCTAGAGAAGCTAGTATCACTTATGGAAACATGTATCCAGAAGAAGAAGAAGGTTGTCTTCTTTCTGGGAAGGGACGGGAAGTTACTACACCACTTTGACATTAAAGCGTTAACAAATTGTTTTATGCCATGGCAACTGATAAATTTCATTATTGCACTTTTAAAAGACTTGAACAAAATTTACGGAGAAATGGGTGTTTTAATAATAAATTACGAAGGAGAAGACAAGAAAGAGAAGATAATAATGAAGTATTGATATTGGCCTATTTTAGAGCACATCCATGTAATTCAATACGCGAAGCAGTGGCTGACTTAGGAATAAGTATGCATAAAATATTTTCTATTCTGAGAAAACATAAAATGAGACCATATAAAATTAAGTTAGTACAAGGTTTAAGAGATGGTGATTCTGACAGGAGGATAGTATTCTGTAATTGGCTTAGCAACAATCAACATTTATTAAATTTAATTCTTTGGAGTGATGAATCAAATTTCAACAACAACGGAATCTCCAACCGTAAAAACGACCATTACTGGGATACTGAAAATCCACGTCAAATTCGAGAATGCAGATTCCAACAAAGATTTGCAGTTAATGTGTGGCTTGGTGTGTTAGGTGATACCATAATAGGACTATTTTTTTATCAAGGAACGTTGAATGCGGAGCGATATGCCAACTTTCTTACGATAGAATTTGAAGATTATACAGATGATATCCCCCTAGAAATACGTCGAGATATGTGGTTCCAACAAGATGGAGCTCCTCCCCATAACGCAAGATATGTCAAAGATATTTTGGAAAGAAAGTTTGGTATGAAATTGATTGCAAATGGTGGCCCCATAAACTGGCCAGCAAGATCGCCAGATCTGTCTATTTTAGATTTTTTTATTTGGAGATTTTTAAAGTAAAAAGTTTGTGTTACTCCAGAAAATCTAGACGATCTGAAAAATCGTATTCGTATGGCATGTGGCCAAATAACACCACGGATGTTGCAAAAAGCACGACGAAATTTAATGAAGAGATGTGAAGAATGTATTGCAAACAATGGACGTCACTTTGAACAGACACTTTAAATAATTATTCATGTCAACTGATAAATTTCATTTATTGGCAATTGTCGTGTTATTTCTATAATAAAGGGGTACTTATGTGGTATCATTATAAGGCTAATATTAATGCCTATTTGAAATAAACAAAATATACAGGGTGTTCCACTAAAGAAAATGAAACTAATAGCTTTCACTTGTTTATTTGATTTTCAACTGTTTTTCTGACATTACGATTGAATAGATCATAAAAAATACTAAAACTTTTGTCTTTAACTTTTTTTTCTATCTGTACTAATAACGGACATATGTGCTGTGTCACAATAAATCAAACAGACTGTATTGTTGTCCCGCGTATAGCACCGTTTATACCAAATATTAAAAAAAATCATATCTTTAAAAAAGAAGAACCTCTATTTAAAATTATAGAGATAAATATTCGAAATAATAATTTATGATCAAGAATTAAGTCTACGTGCAAATTTATTTACTTTTTTAACTATTCATGGTATGCAGTGTCTCCGGGCAATAGGAAACACTTTTATAATAATAATAATAATTGTAAATAGAAAATGTCAGCTTGGTACAAGTAACTTAAGTTTACTTAAGAAATATCCCTACATTTTGGACAAAGTTATTTAAATTGACTAATTAAACTAAATTAAGAAAAAAAATTCATTAGAAATACAATGATTTCTAATTAATGAACGTCAAAAATATACGATTATTTACGATTCCAAAATAAGAACAATTTTATTTGTATTAATTTTTTTATATAAAATTAATACAAACACAATTGTTTTTATTTTGAGAGTTACTACATTTTGACGATTTATGCTTGTTCTAAATATATTGTTTAAACAATTAGTAGAGTAAAGTATTTATTTAAGGATATCTCCTTTGAAATTACAAAAAAATACAATAATAAAATTTTAATCATATAGTGAAGAAATTTTTAAAATAAAATAGGAGGCCTTTCTATACACAGGACAGCAATTTATTACCTAAATGATAAACAAATGAGAGTTACAACATGTTGACCATTTATGCTTGTTCTAGATATATTGTTTAAACAATTAGTAAAGAAATTCGTAAAATAAAATGGGAGTTTTAATAGATATGATTTTTTGTAATATTTGGTATGAACTCTGCTAAACGCGGGACAGCAATATATTATTTAAATAATTAACAAATAAAAGTGACAACATTTTAACTATCTAAGCTCGTTATAGATATGTTGTTTATACAATTAGTAAAGAAATTTGTAAAATTAAATAAGATTTTTTAGAGATATGATTTTATTAATATTTGGTATGCAAGGTGACATACGCGGGACAGCAATATATTGTATAAGTAACGAGAAAATAAGAGTTACAACATTCTGGTTGTTTATACTCGCTCTATATATATTGTTTAATCAACTAGAGAAGAAATTTTGAAAATAAAATGTGTGGTTTGGGAGTTATGTAGTTTTGAAATTCTGGGAATCTGTTTCATAATTCGTGTCATGGTGGAGGCGCCAAAATCCGTGGCTATCTTTACATCGGTCAAAAACCCACCTATAACTCTATATAAATACATTTCCTTCTTTTACTCTACTTTTCCACCTTAAAATCGATTGAAAAACACACACACACGCAGCGCACAGGGCAAAAAGACCTATGGTCGATAGCCGTTATAGAAAAGGGAAATATAAATTATTTTCATATATGTATACATATTAAAAAATGTATTATATGTATGTCTGATGTAATTCTTTTTAACAAAGATGTTTTAGTAGTAGTATTAGTTATTTGTTTATAACAATTTGAATTAAAATTATTTACTAATTAATAGAAATATATTATTATACCCGTCAGCAAAATAAAAATCAATTTGGTAAGTGCCAAACATAACACAAAAAATCTCTTTACCTACGCCCTATCTAGTAACCGCATCATACCACACTGTCATCTTGACAAGTATGATTGACCTTACGTACACATGCACGTAATAGCTTTAACAAGTACATTACGTGCTGACAGCTGAACAGCTGATTGCTTACCGTACAACCAAATGACATTTATTTGATGTACAGGGAGTTCTTCTTTAAAGTAAATGTATTCCAAATTTTTTTTTAAGAGTTCAATTTGAAGCTTTAAACGAGTGTTTTCCACTCGCAGACTAAGCATGAAGTAACATTTTGAGTTTAGAAAAGCCCCGTGAAAATTTGTCGAGAGTCGTGCAGCGACCCGAGACAAATTTTCCGAGCTTTTCTAAACTCGAAATTTTACTTTATGCGCCACGCGTATAAAACACTAAAATATTGTAAACTCTATGTATATTTAGACCTCACTTGAAATCAGTGTTTTATACGCGTGGCGCATGAAGTATAATTTCGAGTTTAGAAAAGCCCCGTGAAAATTTGTCTCGGGTCGCTGCGCGGGGCTTTTCTAAACTCGAAATTTGACTTCATGCTTAGTCTGGGAGTGGAAAGCACTCGTTTAAAGCTTCAAATTGAACTCTTTAAAAAAAAACAACGAATGTCGGAACATGTACAGCTTTATTACTTGTATATTGATCAAGTAGTAATTTAGTTTTCATCATTGTCATGGCACTATTAAAAATGATTACAAAAAATAAGTTGTTCTTTCATGCTTATTGTTTATTTTGCTAGGGCGTAGGTAAAGTATCGCTGCTGCGCGGCTTGTGTGCAACATGTCTGCTCATATGTAATATGCTGCATACCACTCTCGTTATTTTGTTTCATCCCAGTTGGCTAAGTTAAAATTAACTTGTTGTGTACTAAACGAAACACAATAAATGCCCTTATTCTTTGAAAAACTTTAAAGGTCAAACAATTATTAGTTATTTGTTTATAACAATTTTTATCAAAAATATGTACTATTTAACTTATTAAATCAATTTGGTGTTTACCACACGAAGCACAATAAATCTCTTCATTCTCGAAAAAGTTTAACGATAAAACAATTATTAGTTATTTGTTTATAACAATTTTAATCGAACATATGTATTATTTAAATTATTTATATTATTTTGTTTCATCCCTGTTGGCAAAATAAAAATCAACTTGCTGTGTATCAAACAAAGCACAAAAAATCCCCCCATACTTAAAAAATGATTAAAGATCTAACAATTATTACTTATATGTTAGGAACAATTTAATCAAAAATATTTAATATTAAAATGAACTATATTTTTATATCTTTGATGGCTAATAAAAATCAACTTGTTGTATACTAAATGAAGCATAAAAACTCCTTTTACTATTAAAATAAACGTAAAGACCAAACAATTATTACTTTCTTGTCTATAACAGTTGTAATGAAAAATATTAATTATTTAAATTACTTTGTTTCGTCCCTGTTAGCAAAGTAAAAATGAACTTGTTGTGTGCCAAAGGAAGCATAAAAAATCCTCCTATTCTTAAAAGAAGTTTAAAGATTAAAAAAATATTAGTTATGTGTTAATAACAATTTAATCGAAAATATTTCCTTTTTAAATTAACTACATTCTTTTGTTTCATTCCTGTTGGCAGAGTAAAAATCAATTTGTTGTGTACCAAACAAAGCACAAAAAATCCCCTTATTCTTGAAAAAAGTTACAAGATTAAACAATTATTTCTTATTTGTTTATAACAATTTTAATCGAAAATATATTTCAATTTGAATAAACTAAATTATTTTGTTTTATCCCTGTTGGCAAAGTAAAAATCAAGTTGTGTTGATTATTAAATAAAAGTCACTTGGTTTGTTTCACTGCTTTTTTTTTATTCTCTCCGACTAGTTTCGACTTATCGTCATTCTCAAGGAGTAATACAGAAAAATATTTTACAAGTTATATATACATATTTTTTTGAAGGTCAGGTAATAAGGGCTTTAAGAATTAGGGAGTTCCAGACCTCTGTTAAGATAGCAGTGCCAAGTGGGCAGAATGCACTGTAACCTATACTAGAATTAAGGGCTAATTAAGGGCTATTTTAGTGCCCTATTGTCGAATTCAGTGCTCCACCCTTAAGGGTGCAAATCGCAACATAGCCACCTTAACATTAAGCTGGCAAGGCAAACTTACAAATCAGGAATTAAAAAACATTTTCTGTACGACATAATTAAGGGCTAATTAAGTGCCCTATAAGCAATTTTAGTGCTCCACCCTGTACTTAGAAAAAAAATATTTTCTACCCCAATTTCACTTTTCTCGAAAATGGACGAGCAGACTGCAACGAAACTATAGAATAATTTAGAGCTCCTTGCCTACTAATTAAGTGCCCCATTAATGATTTAAGTGCTCCACCCTGTACTTAGCAAAAAAATATTTTCTAACCCAATTTCAGTTTTCTCGAAAATAGACGAGAAGACTGCAACGAAACTATAGAATAATTTAGAGCTCCTTGCCTACTAATTTAGTGCCCCATTGGTGATTTTAGTGCTCCACCCTGTACTTAGAAAATAAATATTTTCTACCCCAATTTCAGTTTTCTCGAAAATGGACGAGCAGACTGCAACGAAACTATACAATAATTTAAAGCTCCTTGCCTACTAATTTAGTGCCCCATTAGTGATTTTAGTGCTCCACCCTGTACTTAGAAAAAAAATATTTTCTACCCCAATTTCAGTTTTCTCGAAAATGGACGAGCAGACTGCAACGAAACTATACAATAATTTAAAGCTCCTTGCCTACTAATTTAGTGCCCCATTGGTGATTTTAGTGCTCCACAGTGTACTTAGAAAAAAAATATTTTCTACCCCAATTTCAGTTTTCCCGAAAATGGACGAGCAGACTGCAACGAAACTATACAATAATTTAAAGCTCCTTGCCTACTAATTTAGTGCCCCATTGGTGATTTTAGTGCTCCACAGTGTACTTAGCAAAAAAATATTTTCTACCCCAATTTCAGTTTTCTTGAAAATGGACGAGCAGACTGCAACGAAACTATACAATAATTTAAAGCTCCTTGCACACTAATTTAGTGCCCCATTGGTGATTTTAGTGCTCCACCCTGTACTTAGATAAAAAATATTTTCTACCCCAATTTCAGTTTTCTCGAAAATGGACGAGCAGACTGCAACAAAACTATACAATAATTTAAAGCTCCTTGCCTACTAATTTAGTGCCCCATTGGTGATTTTAGTGCTCCACCCTGTACTTAGAAAAAAAATATTTTCTATCCCAATTTCAGTTTTCCCGAAAATGGACGAGCAGACTGCAACGAAACTATAGAATAATTTAAAGCTCCTTGCCTACTAATTTAGTGCCCCATTGATGATTTTAGTGCTCCACCCTGTACTTAGAAAAAAAATATTTTCTACCCCAATTTCAGTTTTCTCGAAAATGGACGAGCAGACTGCAACGAAACTATAGAATAATTTAGAGCTCCTTGCCTACTAATTTAGTGCCCCATTAGTGATTTTAGTGCTCCACCCTGTACTTAGAAAATAAATATTTTCTACCCCAATTTCAGTTTTCTCGAAAATGGACGAGAAGACTGCAACGAAACTATAAAATAATTTAGAGCTCCTTGCCTACTAATTTAGTGCCCCATTGGTGATTTTAGTGCTCCACCCTGTACTTAGAAAATAAATATTTTCTACCCCAATTTCAGTTTTCTCGAAAATGGACGAGCAGACTGCAACGAAACTATACAATAATTTAAAGCTCCTTGCCTACTAATTTAGTGCCCCATTGGTGATTTTAGTGCTCCACCCTGTACTTAGAAAAAAAATATTTTCTACCCCAATTTCAGTTTTCTCGAAAATGGACGAGCAGACTGCAACGAAACTATAGAATAATTTAGAGCTCTTTGCCTACTAATTTAGTGCCCCATTAGTGATTTTAGTGCTCCACCCTGTACTTAGAAAAAAAATATTTTCTACCCCAATTTCAGTTTTCTCGAAAATGGACGAGCAGACTGCAACGAAACTATAGAATAATTTAGAGCTCTTTGCCTACAAATTTAATGCCCCATTAGTGATTTTAGTGCTCCACCCTGTACTTAGAAAAAAAATATTTTCTACCCCAATTTCAGTTTTCTCGAAAATGGACGAGCAGACTGCAACGAAACTATAGAATAATTTAGAGCTCTTTGCCTACTAATTTAATGCCCCATTAGTGATTTTAGTGCTCCACCCTGTACTTAGAAAAAAAATATTTTCTACCCCAATTTCAGTTTTCTCGAAAATGGACGAGCAGACTGCAACGAAACTATACAATAATTTAAAGCTCCTTGCCTACTAATTTAGTGCCCCATTGGTGATTTTAGTGCTCCACCCTGTACTTAGCAAAAAAATATTTTTTACCCCAATTTCAGTTTTCTCGAAAATGGACGAGCAGACTGCAACGAAACTATACAATAATTTAAAGCTCCTTGCCTACTAATTTAGTGCCCCATTGGTGATTTTAGTGCTCCACCCTGTACTTAGAAAAAAAATATTTTCTACCCCAATTTCAGTTTTCTCGAAAATGGACGAGCAGACTGCAACGAAACTATACAATAATTGAAAGCTCCTTGCCTACTAATTAAGTGCCCCATTGGTGATTTTAGTGCTCCACCCTGTACTTGGAAAAAAAATATTTTCTACCCCAATTTCAGTTTTCTCGAAAATGGACGAGCAGACTGCAACGAAACTATACAATAATTTAAAGCTCCTTGCCTACTAATTTAGTGCCCCATTGGTGATTTTAGTGCTCCACCCTGTACTTAGCAAAAAAATATTTTTTACCCCAATTTCAGTTTTCTCGAAAATGGACGAGCAGACTGCAACGAAACTATACAATAATTTAAAGCTCCTTGCCTACTAATTTAGTGCCCCATTGGTGATTTTAGTGCTCCACCCTGTACTTAGAAAAAAAATATTTTCTACCCCAATTTCAGTTTTCTCGAAAATGGACGAGCAGACTGCAACGAAACTATAGAATAATTTAAAGCTCCTTGCCTACTAATTTAGTGCCCCATTGGTGATTTTAGTGCTCCACCCTGTACTTAGAAAAAAAATATTTTCTACCCCAATTTCAGTTTTCTCGAAAATGGACGAGCAGACTGCAACGAAACTATACAATAATTTAAAGCTCCTTGCCTACTAATTTAGTGCCCCATTGGTGATTTTAGTGCTCCACCCTGTACTTAGAAAAAAAATATTTTCTACCCCAATTTCAGTTTTCTCGAAAATGGACGAGCAGACTGCAACGAAACTATAGAATAATTTAAAGCTCCTTGCCTACTAATTTAGTGCCCCATTGGTGATTTTAGTGCTCCACCCTGTACTTAGAAAAAAAATATTTTCTACCCCAATTTCAGTTTTCTCGAAAATGGACGAGCAGACTGCAACGAAACTATACAATAATTTAAAGCTCCTTGCCTACTAATTTAGTGCCCCATTAGTGATTTTAGTGCTCCACCCTGTACTTAGAAAAAAAAAATTTTTTACCCCAATTTCAGTTTTCTCGAAAATGGACGAGCAGACTGCAACGAAACTATACAATAATTTAAAGCTCCTTGCCTACTAATTTAGTGCCCCATTGGTGATTTTAGTGCTCCACCCTGTACTTAGAAAAAAAATATTTTCTACCCCAATTTCAGTTTTCTCGAAAATGGACGAGCAGACTGCAACGAAACTATAGAATAATTTAAAGCTCCTTGCCTACTAATTTAGTGCCCCATTGGTGATTTTAGTGCTCCACCCTGTACTTAGAAAAAAACAATATTTTCTACCCCAATTTCAGTTTTCTCGAAAATGGACGAGCAGACTGCAACGAAACTATAGAATAATTTAAAGCTCCTTGCCTACTAATTTAGTGCCCCATTGGTGATTTTAGTGCTCCACCCTGTACTTAGAAAAAAAATATTTTCTACCCCAATTTCAGTTTTCTCGAAAATGGACGAGCAGACTGCAACGCAACGAAACTATAGAATAATTTAAAGCTCCTTGCCTACTAATTTAGTGCCCCATTGGTGATTTTAGTGCTCCACCCTGTACTTAGAAAAAAAATATTTTTTACCCCAATTTCAGTTTTCTCGAAAATGGACGAGCAGACTGCAACGAAACTATACAATAATTTAAAGCTCCTTGCCTACTAATTTAGTGCCCCATTGGTGATTTTAGTGCTCCACCCTGTACTTAGAAAAAAAATATTTTCTACCCCAATTTCAGTTTTCTCGAAAATGGACGAGCAGACTGCAACGAAACCATAGAATAATTTAGAGCTTCTTGCCTACTAATTAAGTGCCCCATTGGTGAATTTAGTGCTCTACCCTGTATTTAGAAAAAAAATATTTTCTACCCCAATTTCAGTTTTCTCAAAAATGGACGAGCAGACTGCAACGAACTATAGAATCATTTTGAGCTCCTTGCCTACTAATTTAGTGCCCTATTGGTGATTTTAGGGCTCCACCCTGTATTTTGAAAAAAAATATTTTCTACCTCAATTTCACTTTTCTCGAAAATGGACGAGCAGACTGCAACGAAACTATAGTATAATTTAGAGCTCCTTGTCTTCTAATTAAGTGCCCCATTGGTGATTTTAGTGCTTCACCCTGTACTCAGAAAAAAAATATTTTCTACCCCAATTTCAGTTTTCTCGAAAAAGGACGAGCAGACTGCAACGAAACTATAGAATAATTTAGAGCTCCTTGCCTACTAATTAAGTGCCCCTATGGTGATTTTAGTGCTCCACCCTGTATTTAGAAAAAAAATGTCTACCCCAATTTTACTTTTCTCGAAAATGGACGAGCAGACTGCAACGAGACTATAGAATAATTTAGAGCTCCTTGCCTACTAGTTAAGTGCCCCATTGGTGATTTTAGTGCTCTACCCTGTACTTGGAAAAAAAATATTTTCTACCCCAATTTCACTTTTCTCGAAAATGGACGAGCAGACTGCAACGAAACTATAGAATAATTTAGAGCTCCTTGCTTACTAACTAAGTGCTCCATTGGTGATTTTAGTGCTCCACCCTGTACTTAGAAAAGAAATATTTTCTACCCCAATTTCAGTTTTCTTGAAAATGGACGCGCAGACTGCAACAAAACTATAGAATAATTTAAAGCTCCTTGCCTACTAATTTTAGTGCTCCACCCTGAAATCCCAATTGAGAACATGAAATAAACTCACCCTGTTTGTACATACATCTTAAATAATATCATTAATTAAGATCTCGTCGATCTTACGTACTATGAACCCATTATGATCCTAGTTTAAATTTATAGAGATAATTAACAATTACATGAACTATTATTAAACAGAGTGTCCCGCCGAAACACATTAAAAGTATATGGAGTGTTTCTGCTGTATGTTAAAAACCATGTGTAATTTTCATACGTGTGCTGTGTTCTATATATTTCAGTAGTTGTAAAAATAAATTTGATAAAACATCAAACTTTGCATTTTGAATATTGATGTAAAGTTGCCTCTAAAATGCCAACTCCCGAAAGAGCCCAATGATGATTTATTTTTTAAAAACTGATATAAAAAATGTTCAAAATATACTACTATACTACTATATACTACTATATTTAGTCAATTTTTATTCTCGATTCTTTTCAAATAAACAACCTGTACATTATTACATATTCTTAGGCGGAGTACAATTCTGCATTGATTTACACCAGCATACCCTATCTTCTTTAATTTGTAAGAAAAATAAGAGAAGATAGGTATACAGAGATTTCATTTAAACTATTAACACAAAAATCGCCAATGGGGCACTTAACTAGTAGGTAAATAGCTCTAAATAATTCTCTAGTTTCGTTGCAGTCTGCTCGTCCGTTTTCGAGAAAACTGAAATTGGAGAATAAAATATTTTTTTTCTAAGTACAGGGTGGAGCACTAAAATCACCAATGGGGCACTAAATTAGTAGGCAAGGAGCTTTAAATTATTGTATAGTTTCGATGCAGTCTGCTCGTCCATTTTCGAGAAAACTGAAATTGGGGTAGAAAATATTTTTTTTCTAAGTACAGGGTGGAGCACTAAAATCACCAATGGGGCACTAAATTAGTAGGCAAGGAGCTTTAAATTATTCTATAGTTTCGTTGCAGTCTGCTTGTCCATTTTCGAGAAAACTGAAATTGGGGTAGAAAATATTTTTTTTCTAAGTACAGGGTGGAGCACTAAAATCACCAATGGGGCACTAAATTAGTAGGCAAAGAGCTCTAAATTATTCTATAGTTTCGTTGCAGTCTGCTCGTCCATTTTCTAGAAAACTGAAATTGGGGTAGAAAATATTTTTTTTCTAAGTACAGGGTGGAGCACTAAAATCACTAATGGGGCACTAAATTAGTAGGCAAGGAGCTTTAAATTATTGTATAGTTTCGTTGCAGTCTGCTCGTCCATTTTCGAGAAAACTGAAATTGGGGTAGAAAATATTTTTTTTCTAAGTACAGGGTGGAACACTAAAATCACCAATGGGGCACTAAATTAGTAGGCAAGGAGCTTTAAATTATTCTATAGTTTCGTTGCAGTCTGCTTGTCCATTTTCGAGAAAACTGAAATTGGGGTAGAAAATATTTTTTCTCTAAGTACAGGGTGGAGCACTAAAATCACCAATGGGGCACTAAATTAGTAGGCAAGGAGCTTTAAATTATTGTATAGTTTCGTTGCAGTCTGCTCGTCCATTTTCGAGAAAACTGAAATTGGGGTAGAAAATATTTTTTTTCTAAGTACAGGGTGGAGCACTAAAATCACCAATGGGGCACTAAATTAGTAGGCAAGGAGCTTTAAATTATTCTATAGTTTCGTTGCAGTCTGCTTGTTCATTTTCGAGAAAACTGAAATTGGGGTAGAAAATTTTTTTTTTCTAAGTACAGGGTGGAGCACTAAAATCACCAATGGGGCACTAAATTAGTAGGCAAAGAGCTCTAAATTATTCTATAGTTTCGTTGCAGTCTGCTCGTCCATTTTCGAGAAAACTGAAATTGGGGTAGAAAATATTTTTTTTCTAAGTACAGGGTGGAGCACTAAAATCACTAATGGGGCACTAAATTAGTAGGCAAGGAGCTTTAAATTATTGAATAGTTTCGTTGCAGTCTGCTCGTCTATTTTCGAGAAAACTCAAATTGGGGTAGAAAATATTTTTTTTCTAAGTACAGGGTGGAACACTAAAATCACCAATGGGGCACTAAATTAGTAGGCAAGGAGCTTTAAATTATTGTATAGTTTCGTTGCAGTCTGCTCGTCCATTTTCGAGAAAACTGAAATTGGGGTAGAAAATATTTTTTTTCTAAGTACAGGGTGGAGCACTAAAATCACCAATGGGGCACTAAATTAGTAGGCAAGGAGCTTTAAATTATTCTATAGTTTCGTTGCAATTTGCTCGTCTATTTTCGAGAGAACTGAAATTGGGGTAGAAAATATTTTTTTTCTAAGTACAGGGTGGAGCACTAAAATCACCAATGGGGCACTAAATTAGTAGGCAAGGAGCTTTAAATTATTGTATAGTTTCGTTGCAGTCTGCTCGTCCATTTTCGAGAAAACTGAAATTGGGGTAGAAAATATTTTTTTTCTAAGTACAGGGTGGAGCACTAAAATCACCAATGGGGCACTAAATTAGTAGGCAAGGAGCTTTAAATTATTCTATAGTTTCGTTGCAGTCTGCTCGTCCATTTTCGAGAAAACTGAAATTGGGGTAGAAAATATTTTTTTTTTCTAAGTACAGGGTGGAGCACTAAAATCACCAATGGGGCACTAAATTAGTAGGCAAGAAGCTTCAAATTATTGTATAGTTTCGTTGCAGTCTGCTCGTCCATTTTCGAGAAAACTGAAATTGAGGTAGAAAATATTTTTTTTCTAAGTACAGGGTGGAGCACTAAAATCACCAATGGGGCACTAAATTAGTAGGCAAGGAGCTTTAAATTATTGTATAGTTTCGTTGCAGTCTGCTCGTCCATTTTCGAGAAAACTGAAATTGGGGTAGAAAATATTTTTTTTTTCTAAGTACAGGGTGGAGCACTAAAATCACCAATGGGGCACTAAATTAGTAGGCAAGGAGCTTCAAATTATTGTATAGTTTCGTTGCAGTCTGCTCGTCCATTTTCGAGAAAACTGAAATTGGGGTAGAAAATATTTTTTTTCTAAGTACAGGGTGGAGCACTAAAATCACCAATGGGGCACTAAATTAGTAGGCAAGGAGCTTTAAATTATTGTATAGTTTCGTTGCAGTCTGCTCGTCCATTTTCGAGAAAACTGAAATTGGGGTAGAAAATATTTTTTTTCTAAGTACAGGGTGGAGCACTAAAATCACCAATGGGGCACTAAATTAGTAGGCAAGGAGCTTTAAATTATTCTATAGTTTCGTTGCAGTCTGCTCGTCCATTTTCGAGAAAACTGAAATTGGGGTAGAAAATATTTTTTTTTTCTAAGTACAGGGTGGAGCACTAAAATCACCAATGGGGCACTAAATTAGTAGGCAAGGAGCTTTAAATTATTGTATAGTTTCGTTGCAGTCTGCTCGTCCATTTTCGAGAAAACTGAAATTGAGGTAGAAAATATTTTTTTTCTAAGTACAGGGTGGAGCACTAAAATCACCAATGGGGCACTAAATTAGTAGGCAAGGAGCTTTAAATTATTGTATAGTTTCGTTGCAGTCTGCTCGTCCATTTTCGAGAAAACTGAAATTGGGGTAGAAAATATTTTTTTTCTAAGTACAGGGTGGAGCACTAAAATCACCAATGGGGCACTAAATTAGTAGGCAAGGAGCTTTAAATTATTGTATAGTTTCGTTGCAGTCTGCTCGTCCATTTTCGAGAAAACTGAAATTGGGGTAGAAAATATTTTTTTTCTAAGTACAGGGTGGAGCACTAAAATCACCAATGGGGCACTAAATTAGTAGGCAAGGAGCTTTAAATTATTGTATAGTTTCGTTGCAGTCTGCTCGTCCATTTTCGAGAAAACTGAAATTGGGGTAGAAAATATTTTTTTTCTAAGTACAGGGTGGAGCACTAAAATCACCAATGGGGCACTAAATTAGTGGCAAGGAGCTTCAAATTATTGTATAGTTTCGTTGCAGTCTGCTCGTCCATTTTCGAGAAAACTGAAATTGAGGTAGAAAATATTTTTTTTCTAAGTACAGGGTGGAGCACTAAAATCACCAATGGGGCACTAAATTAGTAGGCAAGGATTAAATTATTATATAGTTTCGTTGCAGTCTGCTCGTCCATTTTCGAGAAAACTGAAATTGGGGTAGAAAATATTTTTTTTGTAAGTACAGGGTGGAGCACTAAAATCACCAATGGGGCACTAAATTAGTAGATAAGGAGCTTTAAATTATTGTATAGTTTCGTTGCAGTCTGCTCGTCCATTTTCGAGAAAACTGAAATTGAGGTAGAAAATATTTTTTTTCTAAGTACAGGGTGGAGCACTAAAATCACCAATGGGGCACTAAATTAGTAGGCAAGGAGCTTTAAATTATTGTATAGTTTCGTTGCAGTCTGCTCGTCCATTTTCGAGAAAACTGAAATTGGGGTAGAAAATATTTTTTTTCTAAGTACAGGGTGGAGCACTAAAATCACCAATGGGGCACTAAATTAGTAGGCAAGGAGCTTCAAATTATTGTATAGTTTCGTTGCAGTCTGCTCGTCCATTTTCGAGAAAACTGAAATTGAGGTAGAAAATATTTTTTTTCTAAGTACAGGGTGGAGCACTAAAATCACCAATGGGGCACTAAATTAGTAGGCAAGGATTAAATTATTATATAGTTTCGTTGCAGTCTGCTCGTCCATTTTCGAGAAAACTGAAATTGGGGTAGAAAATATTTTTTTTGTAAGTACAGGGTGGAGCACTAAAATCACCAATGGGGCACTAAATTAGTAGATAAGGAGCTTTAAATTATTGTATAGTTTCGTTGCAGTCTGCTCGTCCATTTTCGAGAAAACTGAAATTGGGGTAGAAAATATTTTTTTTCTAAGTACAGGGTGGAGCACTAAAATCACCAATGGGGCACTAAATTAGTAGGCAAGGAGCTTTAAATTATTGTATAGTTTCGTTGCAGTCTGCTCGTCCATTTTCGAGAGAACTGAAATTGGGGTAGAAAATATTTTTTTTCTAAGTACAGGGTGGAGCACTAAAATCACCAATGGGGCACTAAATTAGTAGGCAAGGAGCTTCAAATTATTGTATAGTTTCGTTGCAGTCTGCTCGTCCATTTTCGAGAAAACTGAAATTGAGGTAGAAAATATTTTTTTTCTAAGTACAGGGTGGAGCACTAAAATCACCAATGGGGCACTAAATTAGTAGGCAAGGATTAAATTATTATATAGTTTCGTTGCAGTCTGCTCGTCCATTTTCGAGAAAACTGAAATTGGGGTAGAAAATATTTTTTTTGTAAGTACAGGGTGGAGCACTAAAATCACCAATGGGGCACTAAATTAGTAGATAAGGAGCTTTAAATTATTGTATAGTTTCGTTGCAGTCTGCTCGTCCATTTTCGAGAAAACTGAAATTGGGGTAGAAAATATTTTTTTTCTAAGTACAGGGTGGAGCACTAAAATCACCAATGGGGCACTAAATTAGTAGGCAAGGAGCTTCAAATTATTCTATAGTTTCGTTGCAGTTTGCTCGTCTATTTTCGAGAGAACTGAAATTGGGGTAGAAAATATTTTTTTTCTAAGTACAGGGTGGAGCACTAAAATCACCAATGGGGCACTAAATTAGTAGACAAGGAGCTTTAAATTATTGTATAGTTTCGTTGCAGTCTGCTCGTCCATTTTCGAGAAAACTGAAATTGGGGTAGAAAATATTTTTTTTCTAAGTACAGGGTGGAGCACTAAAATCACCAATGGGGCACTAAATTAGTAGGCAAGGAGCTTCAAATTATTCTATAGTTTCGTTGCAGTTTGCTCGTCTATTTTCGAGAGAACTGAAATTGGGGTAGAAAATATTTTTTTTCTAAGTACAGGGTGGAGCACTAAAATCACCAATGGGGCACTAAATTAGTAGGCAAGGAGCTTTGAATTATTGTATAGTTTCGTTGCAGTCTGCTCGTCCATTTTCGAGAAAACTGAAATTGGGGTAGAAAATATTTTTTTTCTAAGTACAGGGTGGAGCACTAAAATCACCAAAGGGGCACTAAATTAGTAGGCAAGGAGCTCTAAATTATTCTATAGTTTCGTTGCAGTCTTCTCGTCCATTTTCGAGAAAACTGAAATTGGGTTAGAAAATATTTTTTTGCTAAGTACAGGGTGGAGCACTTAAATCATTAATGGGGCACTTAATTAGTAGGCAAGGAGCTCTAAATTATTCTATAGTTTCGTTGCAGTCTGCTCGTCCATTTTCGAGAAAAGTGAAATTGGGGTAGAAAATATTTTTTTTCTAAGTACAGGGTGGAGCACTAAAATTGCTTATAGGGCACTTAATTAGCCCTTAATTATGTCGTACAGAAAATGTTTTTTAATTCCTGATTTGTAAGTTTGCCTTGCCAGCTTAATGTTAAGGTGGCTATGTTGCGATTTGCACCTTTAAGGGTGGAGCACTAAAATCGACAATAGGGCACTAAAATAGCCCTTAATTAGCCCTTAATTCTAGTATAGGTTACAGTGCATTCTGCCCATTTGGCACTGCTATCTTAACAGAGGTGAGTTCCAGATGTCTTCGTACTCGTTTACGATGTGTTTTCCCTGTTTTATTGCCTTGCTAATTTCCAGGCCTTCTCCAAAATTCAATTCTCGTCCCTTATTATCTGAATATAAAATTTGGAAATCGTCTGAATTAAATAAATGATTGGATGCGATGCAATGACGGGCAAACCCCGTTGATTGTTTGTTATTTAGGATGGATTTTTTGTTCATCTAGTCTTTTTTCAAAACTTCTACCCGTTTGTCCAATGTATATTGCACAGCATTCACTACATTTGATTTAATAAATACCGCATTTTTGATTTTTATTAATTGGTGGTTTATTATTTACAAATAATTTTCTCAGGTTGAGTGGGTTCGTCATAATAATATTAAATTATTTTCCCTTTATGCAGTTTTTTATTTTTTTTGAAAGGCCGTTGATAAAATTTAATTTACTCCAGTTTTTGGTTTCAATGTAACTGTCGTTATAAAAATATTCTAAGAAATTCTTGTGTTTTTTTCTCTTAATTAATTTGTTTATTATGAGTTGCTATTTATAGTACTGATATCATAAACAAATTAATTAAGAGAAAAATACACAAGAAATTCTTAAAATATTTTTATAACTACAGTTACATTGAAACCAAAAACTGGAGTAAATTAAATTTTATCAACGGCCTTTCACAAAAAATAAAAAACTGCATAAAGGGAAAAGAATTTAATATTATTATAACGAACCCACTCAACCTGAGAAAATTATTTGTAAATAATAAACCACAAATTAATAAAAATCAAAAATGCGGTATTTATTAAATCAAATGTAGTGAATGCGATTCAATATACATTGGACAAACGGGTAGAAGTTTTGAAAAAAGACTAGATGAACATAAAAGTCCATCCTAAATAACAAACAAACAACGGGGTTTGCCCGTCATTGCATAGCATCCAATCATTTTTTTTAATTCAGACGATTTCCAAATTTTATATTCAGGTAATAAGGGACGAGAATTGAATTTTAGAGAAGGCCTGGAAATTAGCAAGGCAATAAAACAGGTAAAACACATCGTAAACGAGTACGAAGACATCTGGAACTCCCCAATTCTTAAAGCCCTTATTACCTGACCTTCAAAAAAATATGTATATATAACTTGTAAAATATGTTTCTATATTACTCCTTGAGAATGACGATAAGTCGAAACTAGTCGGAGAGAATAAAAACAAATAGTAGTGAAACAAACCAAGTGACTTTTATTTAATTATCAATATTGTAAACATGTTTCATCAAGTGATTAATGAGAACCAAATTGAAGATAATTCAAGTTGTGTACTAAACGAAACACAAAAAAGCTTGAAATCTTGTAATTAGTTAAAAGACACAAACTACAAAAATATTACGAATGTTAAAATTGACGATAATCTTAGAAATTCACGAGAGGAGTTAAAATATTTAAACTCAACGGAAGTCTTAAGAATGCATAAAATGAGTCCAGATTTAAATTAATTAATGAGAATTTTTTTAAAAATCCTGGATTTTTGAAACTGTACAATACCTTTGAATTTTAGGAAAATCATCACGATTTTTTTAAATTATCGGAAATTCACGAAAACTTGTGGAGATTTTGAAAATGAACTAATATCTTAGAAAATTATTATAATCCTCAACACTTAAAAATTTAGGAAAATTTAAAAACTGTTTAAGATTTTAAAAATTGACGAATATTTATGAAAAGTGTTAACATTCAGGAAAATCGTTAGAATTTTGAAAATCAATGGAAATATTGGAATTTCATGAAACCTTCAACTTTATTAAAGTTTTAACAAGAGTTTAAAAATTAACGAAAATCTTGAAATTTCATAAGAACCGTTAATACTTTTAAATTAAAAGAAAATCTAGGAAATTTACGAAAACCGCCAAAATTTCAAAAGTTAAGGAAACTTGAAAACTGTCGAGTTTTTATAAATTAAGGAAAAACATGACACATCGAGTGTCGAAATTGTCGATAATGTTAAAATGTCAAAAAATTAGAATTATAAAAAGTTTTAATTGTTGGAAATGTCGAAAAGTGATAAAATGTAAAAAAATATGTTGAAAAATACTAGAATTCTGAAAACGTCTGAAGAATTCTCAACATTTGTGATTATTTTTTATTAAATGGGCAGCATATTTTTAGTTTCACTTTAAATCAGTGTTTTTTGACGTGAAGTAAAATTTAGAATTAAGAAAAGCCAGAATTTATATTCTTCGGGCTTTTCTCAACTCGAAATTTTACTTCATGCTTAATCAAGGAATGGAAACACTCGTTCGACAATTATCAAAACTTATTTTGGCTTTTTCAATTTTATTCAAAATAAAACAAATATGCAATATTAAGTAAAGTCGTAAAATTATGAATATTAAGAAAATAAATTAAAAATAAAAAACCTGATTTACCCATTAAAAATTGATATCTTGAAATATTTATAAAAATCGTCAAAAATCTTAAAAAGCCACGCGAACTTGAAAATCAAGGGAAGAATGTAGGTAATATAACAAAAATTTAGGAAGTTCAAGAAAACTGTCAAGAATTTAAAAGTTAACGAAAGCATCGTGTAACAGGTGCCCCCGCCTCACACATGCTAGACAAAAATAAAATAAATTTTCACAAGATATTGGTGCTCGCTGATAACCTCCGGCTTGGCTTACTTGATCGGCAACCTATAATTTTTTTTATTTCTAACACTTACCGTTCGTTGCTCTAAGTCTCCGGCTTAGAGTTGATGTCTTCCTCCTCCGGATTCGTCTCTTGATTGGCACATAAACACTAGCACTTTAGATTTAATTTCTGACCATTTTGGGAGTGCAAAAAAGTAAATAGATGTAAAGTTCAATTAGTTAAAGTAGAAACAAACAGTGATTTATCCACACACAAAAAAAAAGAAACGTATTAACAAATATTTACAACAAAACAGAAAGAAAAAAATAGACAACGAAAACAGCTAACTAATTGCAAAGTAAAAAAAATCGAATAATACAAAATGTTGTACTCGCGTTTAGTTTAAAATAAAGTTAAATCAAAAAAATTATCGAGTTTTTAGAAAAATGAAATTATTTTTTATAATAACTTCAAACTTCGCATTTAGCAAACAAATAACTTTACACTTAAAAATTAAATACTAACTTCACTATCAAAACTTGGGAACAACTGCACTTGGTAAAAACTCGCGAACCACTCGTAGTAACATTTGGAACCCACCGCTCGTCAGACAGTTTTGTTGAGGGAGTAGCCGGTAGGGGTAGCGCCTCTCCCATTAGCTGACGCGTGGGGTTGGGGGTAAATGAGCATCTCTCTTCGTTCAGCGCTAGGACGCACGCATGCGCTCTTAAAATTGCCTACCGGCGGGAACCAGTATGGATAAACAACCGCGTAATTTAATTAAAAATATTTGCAAAATAATTATACTTACAAATTTGATATATTTACATGTTCTGGTTGTAGCCTCCGTACCAACGCAGTGTGGCCGATTAAAGGCAACGCGGCCACGGCGCACAATGTGGCCGATCTGAGCGAACGCACCAGCGGTAGTTCGGGAAGGAAAAATAAATGTCAAAATTGACGAATAAAGAAAATACTATTATATTGTAGATACTTAAAACCTTATAAAATTTCAAGTTTGCGATTTTTTGGACACACACCTATTGTGCAATTAATGTGTAAAGTTGATCAATTTCAGATCGCGAACAACACGCGAAAAGTGGATGAGTTTTGATAATTGATTACATCGCATTCACCTAATATATAAATACAGTCTTTTTAGCGTTTATTAAACATACATTTTTCTATAATATACCACTAAGTATTAATTAATCGATAATGTTTAACGATAGTTATAAATATTTAAACGGAGCACCTTTAATTTATTGTATTTAAACTTCTAAGTGGCCTATATAAATTTTATCGAACCGCGGAGGGTAGGGCTCACCACCAAAAAATAGCTCAAACTTTTCTCTATCATACCCCATCAAAATAAAATTTTTATCGATCCGTTTAAGGGGCTTTTTTATTTTTTTTATTCAGCGCGACCGTCTACCGCGAAAGCGTTTGAGTGCTTCTATGCACAGATTTCATAATCAGTTTGTGCATCTTTGTCATACATCCTTTTTTTTCACTAATTTTATTAAGGTAACATTCCTCTACAGTATAACTCAGTATAACTCCGATAGGTTTTAAAAATATATATCAGAACTCTTCAAGAAACGAGATTTTACTAAATTAATTTTCTTCTACAAATCCCTTCTCGTGAAATTATCAGTTTTTAAGTACTTGGCGTATTAAAAATAATACACTCACCATATTTCTCACAGGCGTTGACAGAACAGACGACCAAGAATTGATTGTCAATGAAAACACAAATGTTGATCATCTTATAAATACTTGAGCAAATTACAAAATTTCTCACTTATCTTTTGTATAGAAAACAAACAAACCATTAGAAACGCGTCGATTAGGAAGTTATTTTGATAAGGTAGTTAAAAGATATATTAAACAATACATTTTAGAGAATCGACGGTCGCGGGCCGGTACATCGTATTTTTAATATAAGTTTAATTGAACTTCAAATTAAAATGACAGTATTAGTTTCAAATAATTATAAATCTGAGGAGAAGAAATGATTTTAAATAGTGTTATACTGTAGAGGAATGTTATCTTAGTAAAATTAGTGAAAAAAAAGGATGTATGACAAAGATGCAGAAACTGTTTATGAAATCTGTGCATAGATGCACTCGAGCGCTTTTGCGGTGGACGGTCGCGCTGAATAAAAATTGATTGATTTTGATGGAGTGTGATAGAGGAAAGTTTGAGCTATTTTTTGGTGATGAGCCCTACCCTCCGCGGTTCGATAAAATTTATATAAGCCACTTAGAAGTTGAAATACAATAAATTAAAGTTGGTACGTTTAAATAATTATAACTATCGGTAAACATTATCAATTAATTAATACTTAGTGGTATATTATAGAGAAATGTATGTTTAATAAACGCTAAAAAAACTGTATTGATATATTAGGTGAGTGCGATGTAATCAATTATCAAAACTCATCCATTTTTCGCGTGTTGTTCGCGATCTGAAATTGATCAACTTTAAACATTAATTGCACAATAGGTGTGTGTCCAAAAAATTGCAAACTTGAAATTTTATGAGGTTTTGAGTATCTACAATATAATAGTATTTTCTTTATTCGTCAATTTTGACATTTATTTTTCCTTCCCGAACTACCGCTGGTGCGTTCGCTCAGATCGGCCACATTGTGCGCCGGTGAGCGGAGGAGAAGTTTTCAACTTGAATTGTTTAATAAACTGGGCACTACATCATGTTCCTTAAACTTCAGAATCCCGTAGTATAGATTTTCAACACAATAGTGTTTATAATTAACGAGTAATTAATTCAGAAACACGGGCAATTTTAAGATATGAGCTTATAACGAAAAACGATGCGCGGTTAAGTAGATATATTTACTTAACTGCTTTAAATATTTATCTACTGTTTTTTCTGTAAAACACAAATGATCTGTGCTTCAGACACACAAAATAGCAAATTAATATCATGATTAGTTAATGAATTGAAAAAAAAAAAAAATTTACATAGTTTTTAAGTATAAACTTAAATTTTGCGAGACCCGCAAACACGAAATTAAATTTGTCCGACCTATAATTACTACCAAATCATAGCCCCATATTTCCTCTACAACAGGAATTCTTCTTTTTTCAAATATCTAACCAAATTTTCGAGAAAATAATTTATTAATGTGGCGAGTTGGCGAACGTATAAACAATAAGCTAGTTCACTCAATATTACTTCTAAAAATGGTACACTTTTATTCATTTTTGCTTTTCCCTATATAGGGTGCCCACATTTCAACAGAATGTATGGGGATCTCGGTTATTTGAAGAGATATGGAGTTGGTTAAATTGGGGCAAAGTTGCGTAATTTATAAATTTTCAAATACCTTCTTTCGTTTTTTAAATATTGTGAAAAACGGATTTTTTTAAATTTCGTTATTATTTTTTTACTCAAAAACTATTGAATCCAGATATTTACAACATTTACATTATACAGGCACTTTTTAACGATTAATCTAGTAACATATTTTATTTAAAAATAACTATAACATTTACCCAGGGACCATAGCCAACTTTTGTTTTCCTTATGGGCGCCATTTTGGATTTTCATATTTTTTTGAAGAAGATTTTTTTCTGAATCCAATGATGTACTACATTTATAGTTTATTGTACATTTTATAAGTAAAATTTTAATCTTTTGTTTTTTGTAAAGAGTGCCTTGGAAACAGTTAAGTAACTTATTTGACAACTCCTAGGACCCATAATTTGCTCACATATCACCCCTGAAGACAGGCATCCGACGATACATATTTTAAGAGTTGTGATGTCTCTTAAACTAACGAGCGTCTTCCACTCCCAGACTAAGCATGAAGTAAAATTTCGAGTTTAGAAAAGCCCCGCGTAGAAAATTTGTCGAGGGTCGCGCAGCGACCCGAGACAAATTTTCACGGGGCTTTTCTAAACTCGAAATTTTACTTCATGCGCCACGCGTATAAACCACTGATTTACAGTAAAGTTAAAAATATATCACGCTTAGATGGTGATCAATAATTACCGAGACGTAGCGAAGAAATGCAAAAATTACTTGTTTGCTGAATAGTTTGCGAATAATAATAATAATAAAAGTAGAATACATTTAGTTTCTGCAACTTTTATGTGATAATCGATATTTATTATTATTATTACAAAATATTAACAGTTATTAATTAATTTTGAGTGCAAACAATCATTGACTGCTGTCAAGATTTTATTGATTAACAGATATGACGTCATAGTTTTCAAGGCATTCTTTGCCAATCATAAAAAATATCATAATTTTAAATATCAAATCTATAATAAAATATGAGTGTGATACATCACTGAGTTCAGAAAAAAATATTCTTTCAAAATATATGAAAATCCAAAATGACGCCCATAAGGAAAACAAAAGTTGGGTATAGTCCCCAGGTAAATGTTATAGTTATCTTGAAAAAAATATGTTACAAAATTCCTCATTTAAAAGTGCCTGTATATTGTCAAAGTTCTAAATGTATAGATTCAGTAGTTTTTAAATAAAACAATAAGTAAAATAAGTTTTTTGTTGATGCATCGAAAACAAAAAAACATATTTCAAATTAGTTTTCCGATTATTGTTAGGCCTTAAAATACGCAACTTTGCCCTAATTTAACCGACTCTCTATCTCTTCAAATAACTGAGATCCCCATAGATTCTCTCGAAATACGGGCACCCTGTATACAAAACAAAGGGAAAGTATTGTTTTCGCGAAAATTTTCAAATCAAAAACTTTTGTGGATATATCTATTTTGAGGTCCCCCGAGTTGATTTAGATCATTTTAGAAAAATGTCTGACCTTCTGTCGCCACGATAAAGTCTAAGTCGAATAAACTTAAGGTTTTCATTACATTAGTAGTATCCGATTATCTTTTGGTGAAAATGCGGAATCAGGAAGTAGTAGTTTACTCTTAGCATTTCTTTGGATCATATACCATGTGTTTGAATAAGCGTGGCCATCGGCTATATCTCAGAAACTATACATCGTAGCATGTTGCCGTAAAAAAAATCATTGTCAAAGTGGCCTAGAAAAAAAGCTGGAAATTATTTTTAAGTTCATAGTTTTACTGCTAGAGGGCGCTATCTCTATAGTAAAAGATTAAAATAGTTGTTATCAAATAAATGACAAATGAAGCTATGTGGAAAATATGAAAATCTTAATCTACGCTCAATTTTACTCAATTTTAGCTACTCACTTCTTTCTTTACCTGACGCATATGAAGTAGGGAGGAGCGGGAAAGTGTGATCATTAAACTACATGTAACTTTGGTTAGGATTAACCGCAATTATTCAAATTAGCCTCAATTGATAGGTAATTTAAAGCACTTTTAATCACATTCTACACTCGTTTACTTAGTTTTTTTATAGTAAGCGACAGAGGGTGTTTTTGGAATAACCGCCATCTTTTCTAGACTTTCTTAAAAATTTCAAATAGTAATCTATAGTTCTCTATATAATTTCAACCTAGCTCAGTTTAACAGTTTTTGATAAAAATCTGTTTTTGTATTTGGCGATAGATATTACACCTTCTAGCGGCGGAGTAAGGGACTTAAAAATAATTTCCAGTTATTTCTTTTTGCTACTTTTACTCTGCATTTTTTACCCCAACATGCTACGCTGCATAATTTTTGAGATACACCCGGTACAAAAATCTTGTTACGGAAAGTTGTACATAATCGAAATATTAGCATTTAATGTATATACACTTTTGTCGTAGCTTTTTAAGAAATGTTTTTATTATTTTTGTAAATATCTGACCTTTTTAATTTTTTAAATTAATTGCTATAAATCAGTTAGTATTGATAATAGAGATGGGCGAAATGGCTCTTTTCGGTGACCTGGTTCACAAGATCTGACTCACTTTAAAGAGCTGGTTTAATAAGCCGGCTCAAAAGAGTTATATAACCCAGATACAAGCTAGCAATCCGCTAAGAGTTCTGACTCTCAGAGATATATCTGATTCGCCAATTCATTGAATTGAGCGACGCACAGTGGTCTGAAACCGACCAAAATGCGACAAAACACTACAGTTTTTTTGATTTGTGAGATATCAATTTGAAATTTGGTATGCTTATACTAAACACAAATTCGAGTTTACAGATCTTCCATAAACATTATTTGCACTTTTGGTTTCACCGGAAATGACATCAATTTTAAAAATGGTGATGTGTCCATCATAGCACTTCCCCGTTAAAGAAGTGATGATTTATATATCAACAATATGTAAAATTTGCTGAAACTAAATTTATTCTACTTTTATTATTATTCCAAAACTATTCACAAAAAAAGTAATGTTTTCCATTTTTTGCTACATCTAAGTAAATATTGATCATCATCACATCTAAGCGTTATATATTTTTTTAAATTTACTGTTAATCAGTGTTTTATACGTCTGGCGCATGAAGTAAAATTTCGAGTTTAGAAAAGCCCTGTGAAAATTTGTCTCGGGTCGCGCAGCGACCCGAGACAAATTTTCACAGGGCTTTTCTAAACTCGAAATTTTACTTCATGCTTAGTCTAGGAGTGGAAAACACTCGTTACTTTAAAGGGGGGTGCCTGGGCCCCCCTCTAGATACCAAAAAATCATACATTTAAAATTGTTGCAGGCAAGTTTTCACCAAAATTAAAATAAATAATTAATTATCTAACGTTTAGAAAATAAAATGTTCTTAACTAAGAAAATTATCTACTTAAAAATTTAGAAATAGAATTAGTTTGTATAATCAGCTCAGAAGATTCAACACAATTTGTCAACCAACCGAACAAAATAAAGGCTAGTATTTTTTTAAACATTACAATATTTCAGTGTTTAATACGCTTGGCGCATGAAGTAAAATTTCGAGTTTAGAAAAGGCCCGTGAAAAAGATTTTCTAAGCGGGGTTTTTCTAAACTCGAAATTTTACTTTATGCTTAGCCTGGAATGGAAACACTAGTTCGAACTTTAAATTGAACTCTTTTATAAAATCAACGGATGCCCGCAAATGTACAGAATATACGAATATATAAGGATATGATATATAAAAATGGTAAATTATTATGTCATATATAAATGACTTTTTTTGATTTTGAAGAATGTAATCAGATTTTATGTTAGGTTTTTCCAATTTTTTTTTAGTATTCTTATTGATATTATTGCTATATGTATTATTTTACTATTTATTTTTAGTTTTTTGTCAATACTCTGTTGAAATGGAGGATAGATAAAGATAATATTTATATTTTTTATTTGATAAATTTTAATTTGTGCTAACTTCATTATTTAGAAGAGTCTGTTAATTTTTATATTTTAAATTTTATTTAAAATAAAAATTATTATTTCAATTACAAATCAATTAAAATATTATTCAGTATCAGTATTTTCTGAATACAAAAAAAATTGGAAAGAAATAATTAAATATCATTGATTTCAATCAATTTTTTTCAGATTTTTTTAATTTCTCTTCTATTTTAAAGTTTTTAATTTTCATGTTTATTTATTTTTTCAAGAAAATACTGAATAAAATTAGAAATGATTTTTATTTCACATTGTTAACTTAAAAATAAAACGTTATTGATGTAATGCTAATTTTGCTACCTTTGAAAATTTTGCTCATTTTTAATATTTGTAAATATTGATTTATTAAAAATCATTTTTCCCTAATTTTTAGAGTAATTTATAATTATTAAATTAGCTATTTTTATTAGTTTCAACGGTTTGCTTATTTATAGTTTTCCTGCAACTTGCCTGCAACAATTTTAAATGTATGATTTTTTGGTATCTAGAGGGGGGCCCGGGCACTCCTCCTTTAAAGTAACGAGTGTTTTCTACTCCCAGACTAAGCATGAAGTAAAATTTCCAGTTTAGAAAAGCCCCGCGTAGAAAATTTTCACGGGGCTTTTCTAAACTCGAAATTTTACTACTAGATGAAGCAAAAAAATGCAAGAATTACTTTTTTGTGAATAGTTTTCAGATAATAATAAAAGTAAAATTAGTTTAGTTTGAGCAGGTTTTTCATATTGTTAATATGGTTTTCCATATTGTTGATGTGGGCACATCACAATTTTAAAAATTGATGTCATTTCTGGAGAAACTGGAAGTGCAAATAAGGTTCATGTAATTTTGTAAACTCGACTTTGTGTTTAGTATAAGCATACCAAATTTCAAATTCATATCTCACAAAATAAAAAAAACTGTGGGGTTGCGTCGCATTTTGGTCGGATTCAGACCACTGTACGACGCGGAGAATAATTATTTCGGTTATAATTGCAATAATTTAATCATAATTTATATAAAAAAGTAAGAGTGAGTATTTTATCAAAATTATAGTAAACGCGTATTCATTTCATGCGATTACACTTGAAGCGTTGATTGAGATATTCACATAATATCTTAATCAATGCTTCAATTTAAATATATTTTAAATATATTGAATCAGCACGGAAACATCGCGACCCAACTCGCGATGTTTCCGTGTTGAATCCGGATAAGTGAGCTATAGCTCGCTCAGTCGGAGTCGTCATGAATCATCGCGATTCAACTCCGAACCGTGGAGTTGGATCCCGATGAGTGAGCCAGCTCAGTCGGATTCAACAGCCGCCGTGGCTCTTTTAGAGTCGATTCGCTAACTCAATGGGTTTATTTAACTCCATTCGAACGCATCGTAACATGATATAAATAGTACGATAGCTATTTTCTTACTACAATAACAAGCACTACTTATTAAATTTACAATTTTGCTTACAAAAACGTGACGAAAGAAAAATTACATTTGTGCTGTTTACTAGATAATAAACAACGGCGTTTGCTTATAATATTTTAAATTGTAGTATCTGTGAACTAAAAAGAGGCGAATCTCTATCTAAATAAATGAATAACGCAGGTTTAGAAATTGGAGTAAAAAATATTCGGTTTTTAAGAATTATTTGAGTAGTGTACAAAAGCAAAAAGTAAAAAGCATTTTCAGCAAGGCTGAGGGAAGTTATTCTCACATTTTAATGCTTTTTACAACATCTGGTTACACCAATGCTGTTTAAACATGTCTGATAAAATCATTTAAATATTCAGTATTCATCAACTTTTTGACATTACGTTATATGTACGAGGGGTGATCAAAAACTAAGGTTACAAAATGTACATGTTTTATTGCACTATTTGCAAGGGTGGGCAATGCTTATGGGGGAACTGTATTCCAAGTTTTCGAGCATAGAAAAGGAGAGACTGTGGTCAGGAAGTGGGTCCATCTACTTGTAAATAGAGTAAACTTGGAAATATTCTTAAGAAAACTGCTCCGGTTCCGTCTACACACACATACACACACACACACACACACAAACTGTTACACAAACGCGCTCTTATGTCACCGATGTGAAGATAGCCACGGATTTTCCAGCCACGGATTTTGGCGCCTCCACCATGACACGAATTATGAAACAGATTCCCAGAATTTCAAAAAACCACTCATTTATTTTCAAAATTTCTTCTCTAATTGATTAAACAATATATATAGAGCGAGTATAAATAATCAGAATGTTGTAACTCTTATTTTTTCTTTACTTAAACAATATATTGCTATCCCGCGTATGTCACCTTTCATACCAAATATTAAAAAAATCATATCTCTAAAAACTCTTATTCCATTAAACAAATTTTTTTACTAATTGTTTAAACAACATATCGAGAACGAGCTTAGATAGTTAAAATGTTGTCACTCTTATTTGTTAATTATTTAAATAATATATTGCTATCCCGCGTATAGCAACGTTCATACCAAATATTTAAAAAATTATCTATTAAAACTCCTATTTAATTTTACAAATTTCTTTACTAATTGTTTAAAAATATATCTAGCACGAGCATAAATGGTCAAAATGTTGTAACTCTCATTTGTTTATCATTTAAGTAATAAATTGCTGTCCTGCGTATAGCAAGGACCTCCTATTTTATTTTACAAATTTCTTCACTATATGATTATAATTTAATTATTGTATTTTTTTGTAATATCAAAGGAGATATCCGTAAATAAATACTTTACTCTACTAATTGTTTAAACAATATATTTAGAACAAGCATAAATGTTCAAAACGTAGTAACTCTCAAAATAAAAACAATTGTGTTTGTATTAATTTTATATAAGAAAATTAATACAAATAAAATTGTTCTTGTTTTGGAATCGTAAATAATCGTATATTTTTGACGTTTTTTCTAAATTTTGTTTAATTAGTCAATTTAAATAACTTTGTCCTAAATGTAGGGATATTTCTTAAGTAAACTTAAGTTACCTGTATCAAGCTGACATTATCTATTTAGAATTATTATTATTATTATTAAAAGTGTTTCCTATTGCCCGGAGACACTGCATACCATGAATAGTTAAAAAATTAAATAAATTTGCACGTAGACTTAATTCTTGATCATAAATTATTTTTTCGAATATTTTCCTATATAATTTTAAATAGAGGTTCTGCTCTTTTATCACACCTTTTGTTTTTCTTATTTTTTCAAACAAAAAAGTGTTATTAATATCAACTCCAGTTTTTCAAATTGAAACATATGGAGATATACATATCATTAAACTACCGGGTTTTACCAAAATTCCATAAATCCAGGTAGGTACTCAGGTAAGACGGTTGTACGGGATTTGTTTTTCAGCGCTGTGTTTAATCCTCATAAATTCTTCCTAGTAATGAGATTATCAGACTTTTAGAGCAGTTGTTTTGGCGGGTTTTTTGACCATTAGCTTAAAATTCTAGTAGAAGGTTATTAGAAAATTTTATTCCTATAATCTTTGGGGATTCCCAATCAAGTTGAATTTAATGATATGTGCGGAAATATACCAGCATAAATTAATATTCTTACTATATATTCTTACTGAAAATATAACAAATAAGAGTTATAACTTTCTTATAGTTTATAATCGTTCGATTGAAAGTGAAATTAAAAAATTGCAAAATTTAGCTTTCTGTTTTATTTTATAAATGCATTTAATATAATGCTAACGTGTGTTTTCCACTCCCAGATAAAGCATGAATTAAAATTTCGAGTTTAGAAAAGCCTGAAAATTTGAATTGGGCGCGTAGCGAAGCGAAGCGACTAATCCAAATTACGCGTGGAAGCCCCCTGCTCGTTAATTTAATCACACCCTGTGATTTCAAAATGTAAACAATTTATTTATTTAGTTGTATAAAGAGATAGAGACATATTTCAGTCCGTATTAATTAATAATCTGCTTTCACCTTTGAAATATCTTCAATAGTGTCGATTAAATTGAAGCACCTTATAAAAAAAGGATTTTGATTTGTGTTGTATGTAAATACCCACCATTTGAAGGAAATTCCCTAATTAATTTTTGTTTCATCAATATCAAGAAATATCTTTTTTTATAAAATAGATTACTGAAGGCCCAACTTTTGACGTTCATTAAATCAGGAAATTCCAGGATTTTATAGCACTTTTAGAGTAGTCGAGTCGGCAGGAATTTTTGACCATTGCAATAATCTTTACCAGGTGGTCATTTATATTTGCCGAACATTTTACAAGCAATACTACAGGTATTAGGGACGGCTTCTATTCAAATTGGATGACAGTGGAGAGTTACAACATTTTGACTATTTATGCTCGTTCTAGATATATTGTTCAAACAATTAGTCAAGAAATTTGTAAAATAAAACAGGAGGTTTCAGAGATATGATTTTTTTTATATTTGGTATAAACGGTGCTATACGTGGGACAGCAATATATTATTTACAAAATCAAATGAAAGTGACAAAATTTTGAGCATCTATGCTCGTTCTAGATATATTGTTTAAACAAGTAGTGAAGAATTTTGTAAAATAAAATAGGAATTTTTTGAGATACGATTTTTTTAATTTTTGGTATGAACGGTGCCGTACGCGGGACAGCAAGATATTATTTAAATAATTAACAAATGAGAGTGACAACATTTTAACCATCTATGCTCGTTCTAGATATATTGTTTGAACAATTAGTATAGAATTTTTTAAAATAAAATATGAGTTTTTAGATATACGGTCTTTTTTAATATTTGGTATAAACGGTGCTATACGCGGAACAGCAATATATTATTTAAATAATTAACAAACGATAGTGACAACATTTTGACCATCTAAGCTCGTTCGAGATATAATGTTTAAACAATTAGTAAAGAATTTTGTAAAATAAAATAAGAGTTTTTAGAGATACGGATTTTTTAATATTTTGTATGAACGGTGCCATACGCGGGACAGCAATATATTATTTAAATAATTACCAAATAAGAGTGACAACATTTTAACCATCTATGCTCGTTCTAGATATATGTTTAAACAATTTGTCAAGAATTTTGTAAAATAAAATAGAAGTTTTTAGAGATTCGACAGCAATATACTATTTAAATAATTAACAAATGAGAGTGACAACATTTTGACCATCTATGCTCGTTCTAGATATATTGTTTAAACAATTAGTATAGAATTTTTTAAAATTAAATTGGAGTTTTCAGAGATACTTTTTTTTAATATTTGGTATTAACGGTGCTATACGCGGGACAGCAATATATTATTTAAATAATTAAATAATGAGAGTAATAACATTTTGACCATCTATGCTCGTTTTTAATATATTGTTTAAACAATTAGTAAAGAATTTTGTAAAACAAAATAAGAGTTTTAGTAATATGATTTTTTTAATATTTGGTATGAACGGTGCTATACGCTGGACAGCAATATATTATTTAAATAATTAACAAATGAGAGTGACAACATTTTAACCATCTATGCTCGTTTTTGATATATTGTTTAAGCAATTAGTAAAGAATTTTGTAAAATAAAATAGGAGTTTTTAGAGATATGATTTTTTTAATATTTGGTATGAACAGTGCTATACCCTGGACAGCAATATATTATTTAAATAATTAACAAATCAGAGTGATAATATTTTGACCATCTATGCTCGTTCTAGATATATTGTTTAAACAATTAGTGAACACATTTGTAGAATACAATAGTAGTTTTTAGAGATATGATTTTTTGAATATTTGGTATGAACGGTGCTATAATATATTCCATTTGTTTCTGGATCTCGCCTAGCTATGGAAAAGTGACAGTTTAAGTATTGTAAATGGGGCTGGTTGTGTTTTAAATCAGGGTTTTTAAATGTCACTGTCAGATGTTCGATTTTAAGGTTATAATTTCTGACTATTGTGATCTTACACTGTTGCCTGTTTTACAAATTTTTAGATATAAAAGGATAATAATATGCAGTTTTAAGATTAACAAAATTTACTACTTGGTTTTTGTACATACAAACACAGCAATAATATTGTATATAACAAATATAATGAATTCGGCTCTGCAAACTTATTTCGTCATCCATTTGTATTTCTCGCTTGGGTCTTCCCGTTAACACATTTTGATCAACTCCATCCACCCACCTTAATTTTGGTCATTCTCTCTTCTGTTGGCCCTCAGTATTTTTTTGTAGAATTGCAAATTTATTCCCACCCTCTTGTGATACTGATAATTTTCATGTCAAACAATTTTTAAACCCTCATTCCACTTTTATCATTTAGTCAAGAGAACCTGCATCTGAATCTTCTGATGTTTGTTCTGAGCCAGATTCCCCAAGCGAAATAATAAAAGGAGGAATGGTTTCAAAAGAAAGGTTCCCCATGTGTTTTGTCCAGTCATCCGAAATAAGTTTTTCACAATGATCACAGAAATTTTGCCACATATCGGATGTACATTTTGAGAGAGACTCAAGCCATAAATTCTGAACACGATCCTTAGATGGTTGCTTAGAATTTATGTGCTTATTGTAGTAAGTCTTACAAAACCCCCATGCCATTTCAATTGGATTGTATTGACAATGGTATGGCGGTAATCTAAGAACTTCGTGCCCGTTCTTTCTCAAAATGTCATCAACTACGTAAATTTTGTCATTTGATCGAAAAGGTATAAATAAAGCCCATAGTTCCTTTTTGGTTAATTTTGGATTGAATTTTACATTGTGTTTAACCAACCACTCCTGCATTTCGCATTTCTTACAAGAAAATGAAGGAGTTTTGTCTAATTGCACAGAATGGTATGCAGCATTATCCATAATAACTACACATTTCCCTGAAAGCTTAGCCAAAGCAGGAATAAGTTGATTAACCACCCAATTTTGAAAAGTATTACCATCCATTGTGGCATGGTAATCTCGGTCATTGTTTTTAGAATGTAATAAAAAATCGCACCCATCCAAAAACCCACCCCTATACCTACCCAGCATGTAGAATGGTGAAGCGTTTGCCTTCATTTTTGAATTTAGTTGGATTACTTTTTATATCCGTTTCATGTACCCAGCGTCGAACCACGGATCCATTCTGATATATCCATGTTTCATCCAGGTATACGAATTGGATATCTTCACTGGAATTTTGATACTGTAAACATTTTCTAAGGAAAATAATTTTAGCTGCAACAACATGTTTTTGTTCACAGAGAATTTTACGCCCATTAATTAATTTGAATTTATACCCTATACTTTTAACAACCCTATAAAGTGTTGTTCTACTCCCATGGAACTCATAATTTTCTTTCATATCATTCAAAAGATCTCTCAAAGTAAAATACTGATTTCTAGAGTTATATTGCCAAATTAGTTGTTGTAGATCTTTTCTAGCTAGGTGATTCCAAAAATGGCTGTTTTTAGATCGTTTGCCAGAAGTAGTAGATTTCAATTCGTCAGGTCTTTGTCGTAAAATTAATTGTAATGAAGATCTCCCTACCTGAAACGTAATTATCTTTAATTAAATATATATGATAATTAAAATACTAGACATACCCCAAAAATATCTATTAAAATCGTAATAATATTGTGATGCTGTAGATTTGGATTACTTTGCCTAAAATGTTTGTAGGATTTCAGAATTTGTAACCTTTTTGATTCAGAGATAATCTTTGGCATGTTAATATTTAATATGTGCCTGAAATTATTTTTCACTTTGACATTGACACAGCATTGCAACACTAGATTAATTTGATTTAATAATAAAATGCTCGAAGAAGCGACCGCGTGGCGAAATAATTGTTGCAAGATTAACAATAAACCTCTTGAAAATTAAAAAGAGGATTACTTATGATATCATAAATTATTGCAACACTGTTAAAATAAGGAATCAGGAGTGGCAATTAATAAAAAATGTAAATGTTGATACTGCAACATAACAACACGAAAGCATGGCTAGGCGAGATCCAGAAACAAATGGAATATATTATATACGCTGGACAGCAATATATTATTTAAATAATTAACAAATGAGAGTGACAACATTTTGACCATCTATGCTCGTTTTTGATATATCGTTTAAACAATTAATAAAGAATTTTCTAAAATAAAATAGGAGTTTTTAGAGATATGATTTTTTTAATATTTGGTATGAACGGTGCTATACGCGGGACAGCATGTAACGGTATAAAATTGATTTAAGGTTTTGTAAATTTATTTTATAGGGTTTTGTTATATGCAATTTTATTAGCATACGCTAATTTAATTCTATTTTTGAATTAATCGTGCGCTTGGATGAGCGCGCGTCTTTTTCTTGCACACCTGACCGCGCATCTGTGATTTCGGGGTTCGCGCAAATCGTCCTCAACGGACTGATTAGATTTTCAATTCTAATGGTGAACGTGAATCATATATTTTTTTTACAAATTTAAATAGAGCGAGTTTTGCTATTTAAATATCGATTTTTATATCGGATTTAAAGTAAAAAATAAGATTCATAACTTCTGCGTTATTTGTGGTGTGATAAAAATACGCATATCACTTCGGTGGATTACTTGTGGCACCTTAGATGTTAATCGATTCCAACACCATCGAGGGATCCGACAATTTGTTAAATCTTGGTGGAAATCTTTTATCAACACCCAATCCAAGTATGCTTATAGATCCGCCCACTATCGCAGGTATGTTTCGTAATGCTCATCTTCATCAATTTTATTATAATTGATTGATTTACTATGTTCGATTATTTATTCCTGTGAATAGGAAAAAAGGGAAAAAAACGGGGGGAAACTACAAATTAAGTAATTATTGAAACTGGTATTTTTAGGTTCTCTATTTTAGTTCCGAATTTTCAATAATTTATTGATTTCGGAGTATCTATGTTTCCTTTCCATCCATATTGGATTGCTTAATTGGAAAATTGAGATTAGAAGGAAGAGATCGTTGAGAGGTCGATTTTCTGGATTTTCTGGATTCCAATTGGAGGAAGACGTGTTTATTGTGGGTTGATGTTCTTCTTGGATTCGTGTGCTGAAAGTCGTTTTAGAGGGTGGAGGAGTTCTTGGAGTAGTCAGGGAGCGCATCAAACACAGATAAGCCCAAATACAAATTGTTTTTTTTTGTGTGTGTTGAACGTATAATTGAAATGCGTAGTTGATTTTTTATAATTTTTTTTCTATTTAATATTAAATATGATAAATTTTATGTAGTGGCGTAACAAGTAATTGTACGACTGCGTGCTTATAGAGTGGTAATTAAGAAAGAAAAAAAAACAATAACTGAATTAATTCTCTAGGCGATTAAACCAAACTCAAACTAACATCCCTTACCGCTAACGGACGGTTATTTGTATTTTTTTATCAGTTACGTACATTTAAGAATTAGACAAAATATTCTAGTGAACTCTATAGTACAAGTCTTAATCTTTTTTTGATGCTGAAATTAATGAACTTTCGTTTTTTTAAATTTACTAGCAATTTTAATTTGCTTGTTATTATGTTAACATGATTTTGGGGAAAATAAATTATATTATTATTTTTTGGGAAAAATAAGTATTTTCTTGAGTGGTCTTTCCATTGTTGGTTAATTAATAATTTTCGTGATATTCATTTGTTCTGTTGATAATCGTCGTAATAAAATCACGTGGCGCCCAAAATAAAATAAAATAAAATCCGAACCACCCCATCTTCATTGAGCAGGTCGGCCGGCGATTATAAAATGACATCGGGCAGAACTGGTAAGTGCGTCAACGTTACAAGCATTATATTATTTAAATAATTAACAAATGAGAGTGACAACATTTTGACCATCTATGCTCATTCTAGATATATTTTTTAAACAATTAGTAAAGAAATTTGGAAAATAAAATAGGAGATTTTAGAGATATGATTTATTGAATATTTGGTATGATAGGTGACATACGCGGGACAGCAATATATTGTTTAAGTAAAGAACAATCAAGAGTTACAACATTCTGGTTATTTTTACTCGCTCTATATATATATATTGTTTATTAAATTAGGGAAGAAATTTTGAAAATAAAATATACTGCCTTTCAAAAAAATCAGAACACTAAGTATTTATTGCACGATTTTAATAAAATTTACACAAATTGATCATGTAAACGAACTGTATCGATGATCAAAAAATCAACTTGAAAAGCAAAAAAACAAATGAATAAAAATTAATAATGTGTTGGGCCTCCACGATTTCCCAAACACTCATTAACACGTCGAGGCATGCTAGAAATCAGGCTATCAATATCGACTTGGGGTATTTCATTCCAAAATTCGATAATTTGACCTCTAAGTTCCATTACAGTGTTAGCGGGGCGCTGTAAGTTGCTTATTCTAACACCTATCATATCCCAAACATGTTCTATTGGCGATAGATCTTTAGAACGAGATGGCCAAGGTAACAAATTGATTTCGGCACTATCAAAAAACTGCCTTGTAATGGCCGCTATGTGAGGCCGAGCATTATCTTGCTGAAAAATGGGGTTCTGCAACTAACACTGGCCGTAAAATGTTGTCAATATACCGGATCGCGTTAAGACTTGCTTCTAAAAAAACTAGAGGAGACCGACTACCATATGCTATCGCCCCCCAAACTATAACTCCCTGTGTAAGAGCCGTATGTCTTTCAACAGCAAATTGTAAAATTCTGCGTTCACCGCGTCGACGTCTCACTCTTCTGCGACCATCATGAGCCCATAAACAGAACCGAGACTCATCGCTGAAGATAATGTTATTCCATTCATGGGTCCAATGTTGTCTTTCCCTGCACCAATCAAGTCTTGCTCTGCGATGCTGCGGAGTAAGAGGTAGACACAATTGTGGACGGTAGGATCTTATACCAAAACTGCGGATTCTTCTGTAAACAGTAGCCATGGATACTCTTTGGCCATTTAGAGCCAACCAGTCATTTCCCAATGCCCGCGACGTTGTAAATCTGTCCCTTAAAGTTGTAAGACGAAGAGCTCGATCTTCACGCTCAGTGGTGCTTCTTGGACGTCCTGATCCAAGTCTACGTCGATTCTCCCCAGCTTCGGACCATCTAGACCAGCAGCGTACGATCACCGATACACTACGGCCTACCCTTTCAGCAATAGCACGAACCGAAAAACCCGCTTCTCGCATTCCAATAAGCCGACCCCTTTCAAATTCACTTAGATGACGATATTGTGCACGCCGACGAACACGGGGCATCTTTTTATGTCTTACAAACTGAAACGTCAAACTACTCAGAGGCTACTTGGATATTAGAAGCAATTACATTAAAAAATCAGCAGCTCTTTATAATGGTGAAATCAAGAAAAAATACCATTAAATAGTAACCAAAACAATTGATTTTTTGATCATCGATGCAGTTCATTTACATGATCAAATTCTGTAAATTTCATTAAAATCGTCCGATAAATACTTTGTGTTCTGATTTTTTTGAAAGGCGGTATAATAATGATTCTTTATGTCACAAACTTGAAATCAGCAGTAGTTAAGTATTGAAAATCGGATCTAACGTTATAAATAAGATGTGCATTTTTTACACATGTTCTAGATCACCCAGTATAATTGAACACAATTGAGCACAGTTTGATTAAAACTGGATAAAATTGTATGTTTAATAATGTGATTTAAAATATCTTCAACAATTTAGTTAAAATTTAAAAACAAACAAATAAAACATAATAAAGTAGTGTAAAATATAGCTTAAATGATTTAGGATTAAAAAAAAAAAATATGTTTTAAACAAATTTACCGTTTAAAACATGTTTAAAACAAAACCGTTTGAACACGACGCTTGTTCTTAAACATGTTCAAAACACTGTTTTAAACATAACAACCCTGGTTTATACACGTAGCGCATAAAGTAAGTAAACGCGTATTTCCTAATTTTGTATGGAGCTGCCTAACTGAAGACATACAAACTGTAGTAGACGGATGATAAAATTTGTTATTACCCCAAAATTTTATTTTAGCATTTCAACGTGTTCTTAATTATGAACTATGGGAATTAGTTATATTTTATAAAAAAAAAATCCAATGAAATTAAAAAGTCTACAATATATGTTCAACGTTTTTATTTATTCTATACAGGGTGCCCGTATTTCAACAGAATGTATGGGGATCTCGGTTATTTGAAGAGATAGAGAGTCGGTTAATCTGGGGCAAAGTTTCGTATTTTAGAGCCTAATAATAATCTATAAACAAATTTGAAATACCATCTTTTTTGAGATATTGTAAAAAAACGGATTTTTTGAAATTTCGTTTTTATTTATTTATTCAACAACTATTGAATTTACAACTTTGACATTATACAGGCACTTTTTAACGAGAAATCTAGTAAGATATTTTGTTTTAAAATAACTTTAACATTTACCCATGGACCATAGCTAACTTTTGTTTTTGTTATGGGCGCCATTTTGGATTCTTATATTTTTTGGAAGACATTTTTTTTCTAAATTCAATGATGTATCACTTATAGCTTATTGTACATTTTATATGTAAAATTTTAATCTTTTGTTTTTTGTAAAGAGTGCCTTGGAAACAATTGAGTTACACTCATTTGACAACTCCTAGGACCCATCATTTGCTTACATATCACCTCTGAAGACGCGCATCCAGCTGATTAATTACTGTACTGATAGAAAATGTATTTGTTTATAAAAGAAACACTGGTGTGAAGTTTTGAATCTTAATAAATTGCTTGACTGTCTTTGGAGTGTCATAGGAGTTTTGTCATATTATATCTTTATTGACCGTGTTTCGACTATTGTAACTGTAAATGGCTTTGTCTATGCTAGGATTTTGTCTGATTATATCTTTCTATAGACTGTATTTCGGTTATTGTGATGTTATGATTGAAAGTCACTTAAATCACTATATCATACAGTGATTTAATGACAAAATACTAATACAAAACATATTTTAACAGTTGTGATGTATTTTAAACTAACGAGTGTCTTCTACTCCCAGACTAAGCATAAAGTAAAATTTTGAGTTCAGAAAAGCCCCGCGTAGAAAATTTGTCGAGGGTCGCGCAGCAAACCAAGACATATTTTCACGGGGCTTTTCTAAACTCGAAAATTTACATCATGCGCCACGCGTATAGTCAACTGATTTACAGTAAAGTTAAAAATATACAACGCTTAGATATGATGGTAATCAAAATTTATTGAGATGTAGCGAAAAATGCAAGAATTACTTTTTTGTGAATAGTTTTGGAATAATAATAATTAAAATAGAATGAATTTAGTTGGTGCAGCTTGTCCATACTATGATAGTCACATCACCATTTTTGTACCTCCTGTTTGGTGTAATAATCGATACTTATTATTATTAACAGTTATTACTTAATTTTGACTGCAAACAATGATTGACTGCATTTAATATTTTATTGATTAATAGATATGACGTCATTGTTTCTAAGGCACTCTTTGCGAAAAAGAAAATATTATAATTTTAAATATCAAATATAAAAGAAATTTTGAGTGTGGTACATCACTGAGTTCAGAAAACAATATTCTTTCAAAAAATATGAAAATCCAAAATAGCGCCCATAAGAAAAACAAAAGTTGGCTATGGTCTCCGGGTAAATGTTATAATTATTCCTTATTAAAAAGTGCCCGTATATTGTCAAAGTTCTAAATGTCTAGGTACAGTAGTTTTTGAATAAAAAAAAAAGATTTTTCATAAAAAAACGTTTTTTGTTGATATCTCGAAAACAAAAAAAGATATTTCAAAATTGTTTTTAGATTTTTGTTAGGCCCTAAAATACGCAACTTTGCCCCAACGGACTCTCTATCTTTTCAAATAACTGAGATCCCCATACATTGTTTCGAAATACGAACACCCGGTATATTTTTAATAAAACGTACATTTTCGTACAAAAAAGACAGCAGAGGTCGCTTAAGATCATTAAAATGTAAAATTTATGATTTTATTAATGTGACTAATTACTTGACTAAAAAATGTTTTTTGTTTCGCGGTTTTTGATTATATTCTCAATTTTAAAGTTTCATGATTTTTTAAACAATTTGTACTTTCCATATATAACATTTCGTGTATCTCGGGAAGTATTGAGAATATCGAGAAATATTTCTGCTTATTCTTTTTTTAAATTAACAAATAAATCCACAATAACAGATGAAAGTACGACAAGATGCTAGAATTGTTAAACTTTTTGCACTCATCACGGCCTCGTTCGCTTCGGTGTGGTACCGCTCTGAAGCGTAAAAATCCCGAATAATAAAAGTTGAAAATAATTCAGTTTTACACAATCTTAAGTAGGCAATTCTACAGATCTAAAACTTGAATTTGATACTTTATTTTACGTTTTGTGATTAATTAATTAATCTATATGATTCTTCATTGAAATTGGTTCTTTGGTAGCTTATTTACTAAGCTTAATTTTACATAATTTCGGTATAATTCAAGACTTTACCGTTTCTTCGTCAAAGTTTAGTAGCACATAAATAATGCACACACATTTGTTTTTGTTCTAAATTTGAACTAAAAAAATAACATCAACTCTTTTTATTTAATGCCATAATTTTGACAATATAGGAAACTGCAAAATACATATCTGATTGATCGTCTAAATAGGGTTTTCACTCCCAGATTAGGCATAAAATAAAATTTCGAGTATGAAAATCCCGTTAAATGTTAAATTGTTAATAAAGCGAGTCGCGCCCTAGCAAATTCAAATTATCAGGCTTTTCTAAACTCGAAATTTTACTTCATGCGCCACGCCTATAAATCACACACTTCCAGTAAAATCTCCAACTACTTGGTTAAAGTGAAATAAATTTAGTTTGTCAGTTTTTAATTGTTTAAATTGAGGGGAATGTGCTATGATGGATACATCACCATTTTTTAAAAATTTTATTTAATATTATTTAATGTGTCCAACCAACAATTTGTGAATTCTTTAATCGTATTACTTGCATATTTATTATCGTTAGTAATTTAAAAATTCTCTGGCTTTTCACTAAAAAGGCGGAATTTCCATAACTTTTCCCGATGAATAAAATCCCCTGACGTTTCCCTGACTTTTCCGGTTTTCCCAGTTGGTCGCCACCCTTTTCTATAATAATAATATCGCATTAGAAACGTTATGGCTATCTTTCAGATGAATAAAATTTTGGACTATAGCAAAATGTTTTGAAATGCATTAGTACTGATTTTTTTTTTAAATCATTGGGTCAGGTTTAAGAATTATAAGTAAAATTCCTTCTTCGTTACAATCTTTTGTAAGTATTCATTTATATTTACTAAACACTTATCGGTTAATTCGGAATTAGGGAATTCCGCCAGTATATAAAACAAGTCAATCTTTATTATCTGAGAAATTATACATTACATGTAATATAATGATAATAAAACATAATATTCTCTGATTTACAAATAAGGGCTATCGACCGTAGGTCTTTCTGCCCTTGTTTTCTATTTTCTTCTGCCTTCGTTTATAGTAGTTGGGATTTATGAATGGGTAGGGATTTATGAATGTAGTGAGGATATACAGGGTGTCTACGCTAAACCGTTCGTTAAAAGTTTATGGCGTTGCCGTTGCACTAAAAATTTGAAAAAAATCCTTGTCCTTGATTCAACCATATGAATCAACTCTCCTCATGTGAAATATTTTCAACTTTATATCACTTCCGGTTCCACCGGAAGTAGCACCAAGTTTGTTATTTTAAATAGAACACCCTGTATATTAGTAATTTTTTGGGTTTTTCGTTTGAATTGCAACATATTTTATTCGAACATATGTACACTTATCTCTTATAGTTTTCAAGAAAAAAATATATTTCTAAAATTCTGACCTCTAAAAGGCATCTTGAAATCTATCAGTAACTTTTCTTGAGAATAAGATAAAAATATGATTTATATCTCAACTTGTACCTAGAGGATGCCTCTATGAGTGAATTATTTGGAAACTGTCAATTTTTACAATGAGTGTTCTTAAAATGTCAATATCTAAGTGCCCTCTTCAATATCTAGTAATTCAATTTTTTTAAATGGAATGACCCAATTTTTATCATATGGTACGATTGGAGGGAAAATTTCCTACAAAAAAGTATTATAAAACTATACTCCTAAAGCAAGTAGTTTTCAAATTATTTTGAAAATTCGTTTTTCGTCGCATTTAGGCAGGGAATAATGCGCGCATAAGTCGCGATTGAATCTTAGTAGGCCAGTAGTATGCTTTTGTTTTGTCGCGATTGTATTGCGAAATGTCAAATAATAAAAAGACTTAGTACAAAATTTTACAGAAATCAACAAAATGAATAATTACACAAATCAACAAAGTATCAATTTATTCTTTATACATGGCAACTGCCAATTGAAAAAAATTTGATTCCAATCTTCTAAATCTTGTTTTATTTATTGGCGGGAAATGTGAATACGTTTCATTAAATATTCTACATGTTCGAGTACCAATTCTATCGCAGTTGCAATGTATAAAGAATAAATTGATAATTTGTTTATGGGTGTATTTATTCATTTTGTTGATTTCTGTATAACTTTGTACTAATTGTTTTTATTATTTGACATTTCGCATTACATAAGCCACAAAACAAATCATTACTACTTGCCTACTAAAATTCAGTTGCGACTTATGCGCGCATTATTCCCAGCATAAATGCGACAAAAAACGAATCTTCGAAATAATTCGAAAACTACTTGGTTTAGGAGTATAGTTGTTAATACTATTATGTAGGAAATCTTCCCTCTAATAGTACCGCGTGATAAAAAATGGGTCATTCCATTTAAAAAAAATTGAATTTCGAGATATTGAAGAGGCCACTTCGATATTGACATTTTAAGAACACTTATTGCCAAAATTGACAATTTCCAATTCATACACTCATAGAGGCATCCTCTAGGTATAAGTAGAGTTATGAATCTTATTATAATCTTATTCTCAAGAAAAGTTGCAGACAGATTTCAAGATGCCTTTTAGAGGTCAGAATTTTAGAAATATTTTGTTTGCTTGAAATCTATAAGAGATAAGTGTACATATGTTCGAATAAAATATGTTGCAATTTAAACGAGGAATCCAAAAATTACTAATATACAGGGTGTTCTATTTAAAATAACAAATTTGGTGCTACTTCCGGTAGAACCGGAAGTGATATAAAGTTGAAAATATTTCACATAAGGAGAACTGATTCAACCGTATGAAAAGGATTTTTTTCAAATTTTTAGTGCAACGGCAACCCCATAAACTCTTAACGAACGGTTTAGCGTAGACACCCTGTATGTTCGAATAAGGTGATGGTTGGGTTTTTGAATTTAGGAGGAATGTCAAGATTTGTGGGGATGCACATTTGCTTGAGTAAGACATAATTATTTTCATTGCATGCGAATCTTTCAGCTAGGAATCTTAGTCTATCTTTAATGGTTATTATTTTTGTTGTTTGATAAAGAAGGATATTTGACGGATTATGGAAAGAATTTTGGGGGTGCCGGAGTTTTGTAAGAGTACGAAGGGATGATTTCTCCGCAACTTCGAGGTTGTTAATTGTGGATTTGGAGGGATTTAGGTACAGGATGGAGGAATATTCTAATACAGGTCGACAAATCATTTTATATATTCGTGCACTGGTATTCGTACTTATTCCCTGACTTTTATATGTCAGGCAACGGAAATATCTTGCTCTTTTTATAGTCGCTGTTTTTATTAAGGATGTGTGCTTTCTGAAGGATAATTTGTTATCGAAATGGATACCGAGGTATTTACATGTGGGAAAAGGATGGATTATGGTGTTATTTATGGATATCGATGAGGAGTTGGGTGTTAACCTGTGGAAGGGTAGGAACAGTTGGGATTTATTGGGATTTATTTTGAGTCTCCACGTAGAGAACCATAAGAAGCTTTCTGTAATTAAATTTTGAAGGGAATCTATTGTTGAGGCTAGGGTAGTTGTGTGGGAAATGAGGGCGGTATCATCGGCAAATTGTAGAGAGTATCTAGTAAGGTTGATAAAATTAGGACTAGGATTGTAAAAGTCGTGACAAAATAAATTGTATAAAAGTAGGGATAGAGGAGAACCTTGAGGGACACCTTGTTCAGGGTGAAAAATTGATGATAGGGTTTTTTGGATACGGATTTGTAAAGAGCGGTTTAACAGGAAGTTTTGGATGAGTTTAATGAGGTGGAGGGGAATGTTAAGGATACTGCACTTATATAGTTGACCACGATGCCATACACTATCAAAGGCCTTAGCTATGTCCCAACAGTATATTTTCCAGCAATTAGCATAATTAGCATAACAAAATAGCCATTGTCTCCATGCAGCCGCATGGGGGTTGCCATAAATTTTAATCTGAATAGTAGGTAGGTCAAATCAAATGGCACACAATAAGCGTTTATAAAATTTCAATCGGAAAAGTACAAGTTGATCACGTAACAATCGTTCAAAGTGAACGGATAATTAAAGGGGTCAGTGCAAAATTTTCTGAAACTGTGTTAATATTTATTAAAAGTATGGTTCATTTAAAAATATACGGATGTAAAATATACCGTGTACATTTTTAGATCTGATTTTTTATTAAATTTAACCAATGCTGCAGCTGTACCGACCAATGTGTTTGTGCGTACTTTTTCTTCATTACCCTTAACAATAGCCCGGGTGTTTTCAATACCCGGGCGTCGTAAACAGGGATTACAAAAATTCCCGGCACGTAAAATACGGGGCGTAACTGGTAACTGATAAAATGTTTTGGGCGTTCGTTGTTCGTTCTTATGGCCAAATAACATGTAAATTTCCGCTAAATTAAGCTACACGTCTTAATTTAGCGGAAATTTACATGTTATTTGGCCATAAGAACGAACAACGATTAATCTTCTACAATAATGAAAATAGAGTATTGAAGCTTATACATATGGTACAATGAAGCTTTGCAAATAAATGGACAGTATTTTTTTTTTCAAAAAAATGTTTCTTAAATTAAACATAAATTAAATAATGGAACACAGTGAAATGATCACATACATGTGAATTACTTCCATAGGAAACATTATTTTTTCTTCATATTGCTTTAATTTATTGAGGTAATTATTATAAACATATTTTATTAAATAGATTGATCTAAAATAAGTAATAAATAAAATTAATCGTTGCCAGGAATTTCCATAAGAGCAATGTAAATTTTGATTATACTTTCAATAAATAGAGGGCAGCATCGTGCCTTTTAATATTACTATTTTAAAAATATACTGTGATTTCTAAAACATGTGAAAAGAAATTAGGTTTGATATGTAGATTTTCAACTTGTTTCTCATTGATCACTTGATGAAACATGATTAAATATTTAAAAAAAATTACATTTAAAATAAAATCACTTGGTATGTTTCACTAATTTTACGTCTTTATTATTATTATTATTATTAATGAAAAGAAAAATTGTAATAAGTTAGAATATGTTGAAAATTTAAAATTGTTTCAAAGGAATTAATTCAACATCATTATGACCAACCCCATTAATCTTTGCAAACTTTTAGTTAACAATACGTTTAAACAAGAAAAACTATGCGATAGTGGAATATACGAACTGTAATGTGGAGAATGTGATCCAATATATATTGGACTGACAGGTAGAAATTTCAAAACAAGATTTGATGAACACCGTAAAGATATAATTAATAATAAACAGTCTACGGGTCTGTCCAAACATTGTAACACATTCGGACATTTTTTCAATCCGAATAATTTCAAAATCCATTATACAGGAAATAAAGGTCGTATCCTCAACTTCCGAGAAGGTTTGGAAATTAACAGAGCCATAAAATTAAAGAAAAACGTCGTCAACGACAACGAAGGCATCTGGACATCCCCGAACGCGAACGCTCTTACTGCCTGACTCTCCCCCTTTTTGTAAATCTGTATATATTTACTGTAAAACATTATTTTTGTACATTCCTTGAAAATGGCCGATAGCCGAAACTAGTCGGAATAAAGACGTAAAATTAGTGAAACATACCAAGTGAATTTATTTTAAATTTAATTTTTTTAAAAATATTGATATGTAGAATTCGTGTACATTTTTTGCGACACGCGCTTCTGGCTCCTGGCTCCCGACCTTGAGTTGTGAATGTATTTTTTCTGACGCGGACCGTTTATTCATTCATTATGTTATTGATGCACAACAAAGAAAGACACTGTTAATATATTTCCCAATACATTTTGTAAATATAATTGCATTTCTGGATTCATGTTTAAATAGGAATGTGGAATGCCATTAAATGTTGATTCAAGTGCTGAGTCGGAAAAATTCCATTTTTATTTAGAATTTACCAAATTGATTGTTTTTTTGTTGTTTTCGACGATTTAAAAGATTTTAATTTATTTTTATTATGTTTATTTAAAATAATAATAATAATCATAATTATTGGGCACCCTGAATTTAAAAGATTTTAGTTTATTTTCAGTTTCGAGAATTTTTAATTCATTTAATTTCCAAAAATTTTTTTAATCTAATCCTATTCCAAGATTTCTTTTAATTTTTAAAATTCCTGAGTTGTTTAAATTTTTCTTAATTAATTTTCCCAAGACTTTTATTAATTTTTACAATTTTGACGCGTGTTATGAAACTCTAAGACTGTTGTTAATTTATAAAATTCTAACGGTTTTTGTGAATTTCGTAATTTTTCAAATGTTGATGCTATTCATAAATTCTTGAGATTTTGCATATTTTAAAACTTTTCGTGAATTTCCTAAACTTTCGTTAATTTGCATGAATTCCCTCGATTTAAGTTAATTTTCATAATCTCATTTTTCGGGAATTTTCAACGTTTTAGTCAACTTCAAAAACCAAAACGCCTTTCGTAAATTTTCAAAATTTTCGTTAATTTTCAAAAAAACGACGGTTTTCGCGAAATCCAAGATTTTTGATAATTTTCAAAATATAGACGTCCATCATGAGTTTTTTAAGATTTTCGTAAATCTTCACAATCGAGAATTTCCAAGATTTCCGTTATCTTCAAAAGTGTGAATTTGCAAGAAGTTATTAAGATTTATTATGAATTTTTAATAACTTTTAAAATTTATCATACATTTTTAATATAATTTATTTAGGCGTTATATTAATCGTTAACGATTAATAAACGTTTTGAAGAAAGCCCTTATATTTTTTGTCAAATAAATTTCCTTGAAATTTGCGAACCCGAAAATTATCGAAATTCTTAAAAATTTATCAATACCGGGATTTTTTATAAGTTAACGAAAATCTAGGAAATGCATAAAAGGCGTAAAAGTTTTAGAAAGTAACGACAGGAGCCAATAATTTGAAAATTAGAAATTATCTTGAAAAAGGCATGATTTTTTTCGAAACTTTAAAAATTGTTATAAATCTTGGAAATTAAAAAAAGTTTGAAAATTAGCGAACTCATTGAAAAATTTACGAGTCGTCAAAATTTTGAAAATTATTCGATTTCTGGAAAATCACGAAAATTGACAAGATTTTAAATATTGAACCAAAACTTGAAAACCCTCAAGATTTTGTAAATTAATGATAATATTGTAAAAACGAAGTGATTATTTTTTAACGAATGTTTTCCACTCCCAGAGTAAGCATGAAGTAAAATTTCGAGTTGAGAAAAGCCCAAAGAATTTTGATTTGGACCAAATCCAAATCCAAATTCTGGCTTTTCTCAACACGAAATTTTAGTTCATGCGCCACGCGCATAAAAATACTGATTAATTGTTAAGTTTAAAATATATAAACATTTTTCAATTATAGATTATCATAATAGATGATTGAGTTACGTGAAGATTATAATAATAAAAAGAAGTATCAATAACCTTTCTTCACACACTTTATTTTAATACCAGATGTACATTTCTGTCACCAAGTGACCATTATCAATGGATTTTTAATACTAACTTATACAAACAAAAATAGGAGTATATATACAGAACAGATTAACAAAATATAATGAGCGTTAGGCGGTGGGGTTTAATGTGGGGAAAAAACGTACATTAACGGGTCGGTTTATGGAAAGGGGGATGAGCGGTAGGTAAAGACAAGTATATTCGGGTTAAGTAAAAGGAGGTATTAAATCTAGTAATTTGTTATTGAGTGGACTTAAATCAAAATTCATTAAGTTGTTTGCGTGTTTTTTCATTGCAATCGCTTCTAACATGTTTAAGTGATAATTGGATGACTGTTTTATTAATTTCATATTATTGATTGATATCTTATGGCCAGTTTCTAGTGAATGATTTGCTACGGCTGATTTTTCATTATTAAAATTTCTTAAATGGTTCATGTGTTCTTTAAAACGTATTCTTAAGTTTCTTTGCGTTTGCCCGACATACACCTTATTACAATTGTTGCAGTTAATTGAATAAATACCTGATTTATCCAGATATTCTGGTTGAGAAAAAGTATTACCCAAGGTTTGTCCTAATTTAGTTTTGATATAATATGCGGGAGTTAAATTGTAATTTTTAAATAATTTGTTTAAGGGGTTTTCTAGGTTCGGATCGTAAACTATTCTTACAAATTTGTTGTCTAAGGTAGGGGGGTCTGGAAGGAGGCGTGATGAGTTACAGAGATTAATTTTAAATTTATGTTTATTTATTAAATTGTTTATAGTATTGGGATTGTATTCTAACTGTTTTGCAATCTTATGGATGGTTTGGATTTCTTTATTTCTATTCTCCGTTGATAATGGGATGTTGAAGGCCCTGTGGATTAGGTAATTAAAGGAGGCTAATTTATATTTCATTGGGGCTTTTGAGCTAGCATGCAAGTAATTAAATGTATGTGTGGGCTTTCTATATATTTGGAAATCTAATTTGTTTTTATTTCTTGTGATAAGCAGATCCAAGAAGGGAAGAGAATTGTTTACTTCGTATTCATAAGTGAAATTAATACTGTTATGAAAGGAATTAAGCGATGAAATAAAAGGTTGAATGTTGAAATCTGTTTGAACTATTGCGAAAATATCATCAACGTATCTAAACCAGACGCTTGGAAAATTTTTTAGTACGTTTTTGGCTTTGTTTTCAAACTCGTTGAGGAAAATGTTGGCTAAAAAGGGTGATAGGGGGTTACCCATGGCGGTCCCGAAAGTCTGTTTATAAAATTGATTGTTGAACTCAAACACGTTACAATCCATTACGAGTTCTGTTAATTGTAAATAAATATTAATGTGTTCGGTAGGTATGTTATTTTGAATTAAAATTTTTTTGAGGATTAAGATAGTGTCTTTGATTGGTATACTGGGGAAAAGGGACTCAACATCAAATGAAATTAACCTATCGTTATCTGAAATAATTGTGTTACTTAGTTTATGGGAAAGTTCTAATGAATTTTTTATGGAAAAGTTATTATCTAGTTCTAGGGATTGGAATTTTGAAACTAGCCATTTAGCGATTTTATAAGTGGGGGAATTGATATTCGAGACTATAGGTCTGAATTTGTTGCCTTCTTTATGTGTTTTGGGTAAACAGTATAATTGGGGGATTCTGGGGTTTTTAACTTTTAATTTTAGAGCGGTGAATTTATCAATTAAGCATGTAGAATTTTTTAGCGATTCATTAATTTTTCTGATATATGGATTTAGAGGATTTTTTGGCTGAAGTAGGTAGGGACCGTTATCTAATAAATTTTGTACACTATTGAAATAATCTGTCTTACTTATTATCACAACACTATTACCCTTGTCAGATTTTAAATAAAAGCACTCCTTTTCTTTTAACTTTTTCACTACGAGCGCACTATTTTCTACTTTGGACCGGTTGTTTTTCTTGGTGTACTTCTCCAAGGTTCTCTTAGATGCGGACCGGAATTCTGCAGCTTGATCTGGAGGTAGTCGTGATGCGGCGGTGTCGATATCGCTGATGACGTCTTCCAAAGGAGTTTCAATGGGTACTGGATGTTTTAGGCCCAGGCATAAAGTATTCATTTAAATGTGAAATTGTTGAGAAATACACAAAAGTTTACACAACTTTTATCAGAATTCAAAATAAGAATGATGAGAGCCGAAGTAGGATATTTACACCAAAAAAATGCTCAAAAGCCCCAATGAAATATAAATTAGCCTCCTTTAATTACCTAATCCACAGGGCCTTCAACATCCCATTATCAACGGAGAATAGAAATAAAGAAATCCAAACCATCCATAAGATTGCAAAACAGTTAGAATACAATCCCAATACTATAAACAATTTAATAAATAAACATAAATTTAAAATTAATCTCTGTAACTCATCACGCCTCCTTCCAGACCCCCCTACCTTAGACAACAAATTTGTAAGAATAGTTTACGATCCGAACCTAGAAAACCCCTTAAACAAATTATTTAAAAATTACAATTTAACTCCCGCATATTATATCAAAACTAAATTAGGACAAACCTTGGGTAATACTTTTTCTCAACCAGAATATCTGGATAAATCAGGTATTTATTCAATTAACTGCAACAATTGTAATAAGGTGTATGTCGGGCAAACGCAAAGAAACTTAAGAATACGTTTTAAAGAACACATGAACCATTTAAGAAATTTTAATAATGAAAAATCAGCCGTAGCAAATCATTCACTAGAAACTGGCCATAAGATATCAATCAATAATATGAAATTAATAAAACAGTCATCCAATTATCACTTAAACATGTTAGAAGCGATTGCAATGAAAAAACACGCAAACAACTTAATGAATTTTGATTTAAGTCCACTCAATAACAAATTACTAGATTTAATACCTCCTTTTACTTAACCCGAATATACTTGTCTTTACCTACCGCTCATCCCCCTTTCCATAAACCGACCCGTTAATGTACGTTTTTTCCCCACATTAAACCCCACCGCCTAACGCTCATTATATTTTGTTAATCTGTTCTGTATATATACTCCTATTTTTGTTTGTATAAGTTAGTATTAAAAATCCATTGATAATGGTCACTTGGTGACAGAAATGTACATCTGGTATTAAAATAAAGTGTGTGAAGAAAGGTTATTGATACTTCTTTTTATAGATTATCACTTTTCAAATACTTTAAATTGTTGTCAAATTTCAATATTTCTTGATATTTCATCACTTTTTGACATTGTGTTAAAATTTTATCAAATTTAAACGTTTCATCGGTTTTTGACAGTTTTCGATTTTTTCAAAATTTTGGCAAATTTAAACCTTTTTACCATGACATTTAATCACTTTTCCATGGTTTTCGCACTACGGACAGAGCATAAAATTCTAGATAAAGACAGTCAACTCTATAATTATTATACAGGGAGTTTTGTTTAAAGTATAGGTATTTCAAATTCCGCCTATTTATTGTAAATCTTTAGATATTCGTTTTTTTTTAAGAGTTCAATTTGGATCTTCAAACAATTATTTTCCACTCCCAGGCTAAGCATAAAGTAACATTTCGAGTTTAGAAAAACCCCGTGAACATTTGTCGAGGGACGCGCAGCGACCCGAGACAAATTTTCTGGGCCTTTCTAAACTCAAAATTTTACTTCATGCGCCACGCATATAACACTGATTTCAAGTGAAGTTCAAATGTACGTAAATTTCACCATATTTTAGTGTTTTACGCCTGGCGCATAAAGTAAAATTTCGAGTTTAGAAAAGCCCAGAAAATTTGTTTCGAGTCGCTGCGCGACCCTCGACATATTTTCACGGGGCTTTTATAAACTCGAAATTTCACTTCATGCTTAATCTGGGAGTGGAAAACACTTGTTTGAAGATTCAAATTAAACTCTTAGAAAAACAACGAATATCTAAAGGTTAACAAAATATAGGCGGATTTTGAAATACTTATAAGAAAAACTCCTTGTATATATTATACATATATTTATAATAATTGTAATTTGTAATTGTATAATAAAAATAAGTATTGGAAATGAGACAAACAAAAAGAGTTAAAAGTTTGTCGATTGAAATAAAATCGTGAATATTTATTTATCCAGTTTACTTGTCTACTGAAATTTAATACCCATTCATTCGCCCGACGCTATCTAAACAAACAACGCGCTCTGCATTCATAATTTTTATTATTCGTTGTGATAAAATTTAGCCAACACATAGTCAAAACTACTTTCAGCAATTTTGCTATCTCTGCGCCACACAATGTGCCAAATCCGAGCGCGAGCGCCAAGGGGGGATTTTGAGGAAAAAAATTAAATTAAACATTTCGAGAAAAAAACATATCCACTCCATTGTAGATACATGAAACCCTTCTAATCTTGCATGTTTATATTTTTCAACCCCCTATATTATTAACAATTAACGCTTAAAGTTGAGCGATTTAGAAAACATCAATTTTACGGCATTTCACTCGCAAGTTTAAATAATTTATTACATGGATAGTAGGCGTACTATCAATATAACATTATACACTATTGTTTATAACATAATACTGTATATTATGGTTGAAAAATCAAGTCTCTAAATATTTTAGAACAAAAGTTAAAAAAAATTGAATATGAAATATATTTTAAATATAAATTTTAACTTTAGAAAGTGTTATAAAAGAAATGTCAACTCGATGAAGTCTGGGACTATCACTAAAAATTAGTTCTATGTTTTCTCTAACTACCCTCAAAATTTCGTATCTCCACCGGTGCGTTTTTGGGGTCTTTTTAATTTTTTTATTTGACGCCACCAATTAAAATTGGGTCGGGCGAGGCCCGTGTGCGGTGAGTATCGTGGAGTCGAGCGCGCGCTATTCTCGAGCAGCACGCAACATGATTTTTACCTTGGCCCCGAACAAAAAATAATAAAAACGCACTTAAAACGCACATGTAAAAATTCAAAAAAATTAGGGCAGTTACAGAAAATATTAACAAATGTTTATATGATAGTCACAGTTCTTCCGGTTTGCAATCTTCTAAAAAAAATAATATAATAATAATTCAAGGCAGCAAAATTATATACAATTGTTATAATCATTACATAGGTTGTGACTTTCACCAAAAAATGTGGTATGTTTTTAAATGCCCTAAAAACTTCGTATCTCTACATGTGCGTTTTGTGTCAGGTTTTTGCGAATGACCGAGTCGATTTTTATCGGTTGTGCCTAATAAAAAAAAGCACCTCAAAAAAACGTACAAATGTGAAAAGTATCTGCTGTAGTTTAAAAATAATTTAATCTGCTGTTAAAATATGAATTTTTAATCAGAATATACAGTACATTTTTCTGATTTTGCACAACGAAGTTATGTATTTTATACTGTTTTAATTACTTACTTTTTTAAAATGAAAAATTGTCAGTATCCTCATCAGTCTGTTCGTCTTCGCTGTCACTTGCGTCCGTTTCACAAATAACTAATTTTTTAGCGTCTGCAGGTAGTTGTTTTTTATGAATTTTTACATCGCTTCTCAAAGAAGAAATTATTGGATCAGAACATACAAGAAGCATATTAAATAAATCTCGAATTGTATTAAGCCTAGAGTTTTTCCTAGTATGGTTTTCTCTAACTCTCTTATATATTTTATTGGTTGCTTCCTGTGCCTCTTCCGAAAGTTCTCCGATTGGTAAAAGCCATTGTCCAATTATTTTGCTCCCGTAAATTAAAATTTTATGGACACTAGGAGGCATTCTATACCATCCATATAACGAGGTGTAAAGTCGGGCCGTATCTTCTGCATATTTATCAAACATCAATACATTTATTTTACGAGAACTCGACATTGTTATAAGAATTGTATAAAATCTGTTCAATAATTCCTCATTCAATTCAGTGATGCCAGCTACTTTCTCATAATTTCGAAAAAATATTCGAGCAACGTTGCCAGTATTTGAAGTACCTCCTCCTTGCACAACAATATCAACCCTTATCCCTAACTCTTTACGTAATAGTTTTTGTATTCTAGTTTTCCGACTAAATATATTATTTTTCTCTTCTATCGTACATCCGTGAGTAGTTGTTTTCTTCAAATCTAATTAATAGTAGATATGAAGAACACATTCCATGAACTTAATCCATGCATGGAGGGAAGAAATACCATAATTTAAATTATCTTCGATAATAGGAATATTTTTAATTCTTTCAATATCATTCATCTCCTTCGGAGAACATTTGCATATAAAACAATTTGAGCTCGGAGTATTTGTTAAGGTATTTATAACTTTGCCGTCGATCATTGTAAACAACAAATTAAATTTTACCTCTACATGGTTACCAATAATATAAATTTGTTGTTTTTCCAATAAATTTACCTCTTGCCTCATACTCTTAACTTCATCTAGAATAAGCTGTTTTGTTTCTTTAGCATAAATAAATTTTATCGGTCTACATAATTTAATAGATGAAGGTTTTTCGGTTTTCCAAATAACACTTTCATCAGAAAATAATCTAAGTGGAACCAGTGAAAACACAAAGACACTCTTCTCTGTAATTTCTTCTTCATCTGTACTGCTATCATCAGATGGCTTTTGCATATAAGTAGAGTGCCCTGAGCTGCCATCGCAACCATAGTTACACAACAAAATTCATTTACTAAATGATGTATCTTGAGGAAATTTATTTGTTGATATTAATCTACATAAAGTATGCTCAAGAAGGCTCTGCAAAGGTACTGATGCTCCATTTTGAGAAATAGAAATATTAGCTGGGTAACACATTGTCTTCATTATTTTAATTTTATTGTAAGATGGTAAAAGGTATTTTGCTCCATGTGTACGTAGTTTTTTTCTTAAATTTTTATAACTTGCTGCCGTCATTTTTGAATCAATAAAAATTGATAGAGCTTCTTCATCTGTAAATTTTTTTATAGTTTCAACTTCATTTGTTTTTAAATAAGTTAAGACTTTTTTTATTTATTCCTGTGAATCCGAGGAAGCACTTTTCACTAATTTGGCCGCTGGTATATTTCCTTTATCGCGTAAAATTTTTTTTACTGCTGAAAATATTTATTCTGGTGTATTTTCGGTGATCAATAAATTAGTTTGTCTTCTTTTAGATGTATTACTTTGTATTGTGAACTGTGTACCTGATGTACTTGGTATTGGTGAAATATTTACTATATTTTCAAAGAGGTTTGTATTTTCAATTAAGGCAGAACCCTCGTTGTATTTAAAAGGCAGCAGTAACCAATTTCTATTTTTTTTTAATGAAATTGATATGAGACCTTGAGCACATTTTCCATTTTCTATTAAGAGTACTGCAAAAACCCTTATTTTTTTAAAGAATGTCATCATTTTCAGTATTGTTTTTCGTCGAAACATTTTCAATATATTTTATTAAATAATCAATGGTATTGCTTGACTGAATAAGGTTTTTAGGTTTTAGTTCGTACCATACCTTATATAAATCACCGTTTGTAATTTTAATTTTCTCCATTATCACTCAGCGTTTTGGATTAATTAAATTACACTAACACTAAACACTAGTTTAATTAAAGTAAACTATTAAACACTAAACTAAACTATTTTATACACAAAAAAACACTAAACCAAAGAAATAGTATATAGTCAACAAATTAAATAACACTTAACACTAACTTAATTAACAACTACTTTATAATGTTCAATCGTTCGCTTAGGGATCAGAAAAATATGTGAACTGTTGGAGACTTCGTTCAACACTAAACGAATATTTTGCTTTCAAGAAAATTAAGAAAAATCCATTTCAGATACTTAATCCGTAAAAACTGTGTGACAAGAATGCTATTTGTTACGGTAAATGACAGCTCCAAAAGGACCCCTAATAAAAATGTAAACACAAACCAGATGAGCTTTATCAGTAACAGATGTACACCCTTATATATCAATAAGAAAAAAACCCATAAAACAATTTCTGTAAATGTGATTTAAATGGTGCAAAAAATACTCAGTGAATAAATAATTTCACTATGATATATACCTGTATATTAGAAGAATTGTAGATTGTGAGGTTTATGACTACTATATAAACATTTGTCAATATTTTCTGTAACAGCCCTAACTTTTTTGAATTTTTACATGTGCGTTTTAAGTGCGTTTTTATTATTTTGTTGTTCGGGGCCAACGTAGAAATCATGTTGCGTGCTGCTCGAGAATAGCGCGCTCGACTCCGCGATGCTCACCGCACACGGGCCTCGCCCGACCCAACTTAAATTGGTGGCGTCGAATAAAAAAATTAAAAAGACCCCAAAAACGCACCGGTGGAGATACGAAATTTTGAGGGTAGTTAGAGAAAACAGAACTAATTTTTAGTGATAGTCACAGACCTCATCGAGTTGGCATTTTTTTTATAACACTTTCTAAAGTTAAAATTTATATTTAAAATATATTTCATATTCAAATTTTGTTAACATTTTTTCTAAAATATTTAGAGACTTGATCTTTCAACCATAATATACAGTATTATGTTATAAACAATAGTGTATAATGTTATATTTATAGTACGCCTACTATCCATGTAATAAATTATTTAAACTTGCGAGTGAAATGCCGTAAAATTGATGTTTTCTAAATTGCTCAACTTTAAGCGTTAATTGTTAATAATATAGGGGGTTAAAAAATATAAACATGCAAGATTATAAGGGTTTCATGTATCTACAATGGAGTGGATATGTTTTTTTCTCGAAATTTTTAATTTAATTTTTTTCCTCCAAATCCCCCCCTGGCGCTCGCGCTCGGATTTGGCACATTGTGCGCCATCTCGTACAATAAAAGAATAACCTGCTTATCCTAAGAGAGAAAAATAAGACCATTCTAAACTTTAAAGTGAAATATGCAAAATATATAAATTCAATTCGCAATGTATGTAATACGGACTTTACTCATTTTATAATTAATAGGATTTGTGAAGCCGATGAATATTGGGAAGTAGACAAACAAATGGGTGCCGCTGTATAAAAATTTAATCAAAAACTATGTTGCCCGAATAATTATCAAATTATGCTGGTTAAATCAAAGTTCTGGCGTCGGTAACAATCGATATTTTAAAAATTAACAGAAATTTTAAATTAAAATTAATCACAAACTTGAATATTCCCAAAAGGACTCAACATTTTAAAAATATATGGAAATCTTGTAAATTTATGGAAAGCGCTGAAATGTTTATAACTAGAGCTCGGATTTCTAAACAAACAGCTTATGGTAAAAATTAAAAGCATCAACATGAATTATTAAAATGTATACGAATTATAGAAAGTTAAATCATTTGGCACTACATTTTTTTTCTGTTTTGATTTGTTTTTGATATTTTGCGGTTTTATGCTTATTTTGCATATGTATGCTTATTTGGTGCTTATTTCGTTAAATTTTAGATCGTGAATAATTATTATCTGTACGATCAAAACACGAACTATTAATTCATTTATTTAGATCAGCGGTTCTCAAACTTTTTTGACTATTATGTATTTTACGGAGCCCCAAAATAAAATCTGGTCGTAGATTTATTGTAGATTTATTATACAATGTGAAGAAAATTTCGTATTTTAGTTTTTGTTTACTCTTGTACTTTTTCTCTAAGATGACCACGAATGCAGGAACATGCATAAATGTGATTTTACATATTAAATCCCTGTGTTCGCCCCTTATCTGACACACACACACTGTATATACAGGGTATTAAGAATTAAGTGCGCATCATTGCTAACTTTCTTATAATTTGAGTTACAGAGTCGGTTATAGACATAATAAGCAAAGTTTCAGGTTCGATCGGTAATAAAACATACAAGATGTTCCATTTAAGAAAAACGTTCATTTTCTGAATATCTTAAAAATACGAAGTTCAACTGTTTTCTAATTTGACCATTGTGCTTGTATTAAATTTCCTAGTACTTTGCGCATTACCTGACTCTTGCGCGTTTAATTCTGAACACCCTGTATACAGAGTGTCCCACCAAAACCGCACATTAAAAGTATATGAACTCCTAATTAATGTATTCTTATGAGATTTTTAGCAATTCTGTAATCGAGTGTGCTCTTTTCAATGAAAATATTCACAAAGTTATTTCACTACCGGAAATCAACACCAACTTCCTTATTTTAAATAGAATGCTATATTTTCTGTTTTAAATTTAGATTTTTCGAGATATTTGATATTTTTAAAAAAATTAGTGCTTTCTTGTGATTCATTTTAAAATTCATATCTTCGAACAAAAGAAAATCAAAGGGATTAGAAAGCCAATAGCCGAAAGTATTCAATGGTTATTAATGTTTCGAATAATATGTACAGAGTGTTCAAAAGTTCATACCATATTTGGTCCACTTTAAACCCTTAAATCTCGAGTTTTTTTAAATGAAACAAGAAGTAAATTCTGCATTGATCTGTACTAGCATTTCCGATATTTAATGTTTTAAAGTTGACCAACTATGGTGTGAAATTTTGAACACTGTATTATACTAAGAATTAACCACCATTGAATACTTTCGGGTATTGCCTTTCTATCTCTAACATTCCATCTCTTCCATTTTCTTTTGTTCCGAGATACGAATTTTAAAATGAATCGCGAAAAAGCATTACATTTCTTTAAAAAGCCAAATATCTCGAAAAAACAATCGACATTTTCTTTTAGATACTTTATGGATCACCCTGTGTAAAAACAAATACGCCCATATTGTAGATCTCGCCGCAATAGTCAAAATGCATGTATTATACTTTTCTCTAGCTCGAATAATTTTTCAGTTATAACGTTTTTTGTCAAAATTAAAATTGTCGGCATGATTTGGTTGACAAACTTATAAATAACATAAATTTTAAAATTAAACATATTTTATATGCCGGTTTCCCATATAAAGTAGATAATGTAAACTACAAATCAATCACTTATTTTGGCAATGTTAGTTTCCAAATTAAAAATATTTTAAAAAAGCATAACATAGAAAGAAGTAGCGTTCAAACCTTTTTGCAAAATTAACAATTATATATTTAATAACAAAACCAAAATAGATGTAAACAATAGATCAAGAATTTATAAATTAACTTGTACAGATTGTCAAGGAGTTTAAATCGGTCAATCTGGTCGTAATTTTAATATTAGGCTCTAGGAACATTTCCGGTCTTTTCGGTTGAGACAGTGTGATAAGTCGTCTTTTGCAAAACATCTAGTGTACACCCCCATTTTTACAGCCGTTTTGTAATTTGTAATTTGTTTGTGTTTTTCTCTAACCATTTTGTATATATACCTGTTTTGTAAGTAGTTTTAGTCACTATATGTTAAGCTAATTTTGCCGAAACTGCAGTCACATAAAAATAAATTGTGTTATACAAACAAAGTTAAACCGTTTTTTATTAATAAATTAACATGTATAACGAAGTAGAAGCCTCCACAATACAAAATATGTCGAGAATTTACGCAAGTGCGCTCGCTTTTCTTGTATTTCGCAAAAGTTGCAAATAACTCAATAACTAATGGGAATACAGAAATATGATTCAAACAAAAGTTTTAGATAATAAAATTTTGGACAATTTTTCTATCTTCATGTTTTTTTTGTAACTATTTTCTTTCTTAGAGAACAATGAATGAAGAAAGATTCTTAAAATCTTATAATTTTTAATAATCATAGAATAACTTAGAATTATTTATTAGAATTTGTGTGTGTTTTATGTCTAACTTTAAATTACCAATTGTTACTATGTTTCCAGTAATATTACTAAAAATATTACCTAATTTTGAATTAGCGGTAATTTTATATCACTAATTGTATATTAATTTAAAAAAATGCTAACACCAAATTGTTATAAAATATATAATTTACACAAAATGAATTTGTAGCTGGGGACCAGAATCATGATCCCGCGAGCCCGATTTGGCTTGCGAACCGTAGTTTGGATACTAGGGTACTGTTTGGCGCAAAATTGAGTTTTATTTTAATTTTTACTGTTATTTTTAAGAGATGTTCAATTTGTTTTTAATCTTTAGGTTAGAATTATAATGCAATTCAATTGAATAATTTCCACTGTTTTTTGCGAATTGTTATGCTTTGGATTGAAAATGCTCACCTTTAATTATATTATATAATAATAATAATAATAATAATAATTTTATTTCCCAACAGAAATAAACATCCATTTACAGGGAAAATATATAAGACTACTTAGACTAAGTGTAAATTTAAACAAACAAAAAAAACAATGCTTACATACATACACAAACATACATAAAATTAAGGAGACGTATTATAATATATTTTTGATACATTTTATAAATTCTTTTGGACTAAGCATAAATATATCTGCATATTGTTGAACATCAAGATGTAACAGTTTCATGAAATTAATTGGAGAATAATAATATAAATTAGTGTATCTATGGTTACGTATAAATGTTGTACAATTTCTACTAGACGCTCGAGGAACATATATGTTTATTAGTGCCAATAAATTGGGATCATCTATATCGTTATGAATGATCTGATGTAGACATTTTAGAAGTAAGATTTTGCGCCTTGAGCCCAATTCTTGTAAGTCAAACATTGACAACAGATCACTATAAGATACAGCAGTGTCGGGGTAAACCGAATGTTTTTTAAAATACAAATATTTAACAAACATTTTTTGCACTCGCTCTAATTTTTGCATATGCACATTGTAATTCGATGCCCAAACACAAGCACAATATTCCAATTTTGGACGCACATATGTTTGATACAATTTATTTATTGTATAAATGTCCCGAAAAGGCTCACTGATACGCCGAATAAAACCTAACATTTTTAAGGCATCTTTCTGTATTGCATTATAATGGGGTATAAACGATAAATCTTTATCAAATAAGACACCGAGATCTTTTAAAATAGTTACTCTTTCTAGTGAAACATTGTTCATGTTGTAATCAAATGCTATATGAGTAAAGGTTCTAAAAAATGATATAGTCTTGCACTTGGATATGTTAAGATGCAGTTTATTATTGAGGCTCCATTCTATGATGTTATCCAAGTCGTTTTGTAATGATTGGCAATCATCTACAGATTTAATACAGCTAAAAATTTTGACATCATCTGCGTATATTAGGATTTTAGAATTGATATCTTTAACTATATCATTAATAAATAAAATGAATAATAAGGGCCCAAGGTTTGATCCTTGAGGAACACCACTTAAGGGGCAGTACGAGTGAGATTTGTACTGTTTGTATTCTACGTATTGTAGTCTATTAGACAAATATGAGCGCATTAAAGATATCATATTAATACTAAAACCCCATTGTTTTAATTTATTATATGTTCCGGATTAAAAATGCTCTCCCGGTATACTTAATATAATTCTTTTTTTGCTTAAAATAATACTTTTTTGCATAAAATAATGCTTTTTTTTGCATAAATTGATGATTTTTAAAGCGCTTTTTTCATTGTTTGTGCTTACAATTGCGGGCTCTATCTATAACTAATCAAATTCTCGGCGTTTCTATGAATTTACAAGATTCCCATAAAAAAAGCCGGAGGGTATCAGCGAATCTTGTAAATTCATGGAAAGCGGCGAGGGTTTTATAGCTTATGAAAATCCTGAAAAAAATCACGATTCTTTTTAAAATATACTTTAATCTTTGGGTTTCACGAAAATCAACATTATTTTTTAAATTTATCGGAAACTCAGAAAAACTGTTACAATTGAAAAATTCAAGAAAAGCATCAACGTTTTTTTTAAATTAAAGAAAGTCTAAGAAAGTTGCGAAAATTACCGAAACCCGTCAACATTTTGCAATTCATAAAAACTGCCCCAAAATTTAAAAAAATTGACTCAAACCTTGAAAACCGTAAGGATTTTTATAATAATAATAATAATAACAAACTTATAAATTAATAAATAAAAATCTTGATTGATCATCTTTAATCTAAAATTAATTCATTTTACAAATATTTATTTCATGCGCTATCAAAATTCTAACATTTTTTTTTTGGATCCAGAAGTTTTATTTAAAATATACTAGTTACATTATTTATTTTTGTATTTATTTCAACGGACATCACGTTTTTACATAAATATTAGATGCATAAATTCACGTTTATTTGTGATTATTCCGTAAATTGGCATTAAATGGGCAAACTGTTGCTGATTTGATGCAGTAGTGTTGATGGAAAAATGGGATATTAGTTATAAAATGATAGTAAAAGTTGAAAAAAAAAAGTTGATAAATTTACTAACAATATAAAAAGTTACAAAAATATAAATTTCTCCATTTTGTTTATTTTAACAAATGATCAATTATCTCAAGGACCGATCAGTTGAAGTATCGAGCAGATTGATCAAAAGATCGATCTGATCAAAAAGATTGAGCCGCTCGGAAAGATTGAGCCGATCAAAAAGATCAAGCCGACCAAAGAGATCGAGCCGCTCGAAAAGGTCGAGCCGCTCGCAAAGATCGAGCCGATCGAATTGATCGAGCCGATCAAAAAGATCGAGCGGCTCGATCATTTGCAAGGATCAAGCGGATCGTGTAGTCGATCTTATTTGATCATCACTAAAAAAATACTTGCTATTTAAATACTCGTTACCTAATGACTAAATTAATTAATATAATAAATGTAAAATATGCTCTTTACTGTAATTATAATTAATATTGAATTTGTAATTACTTTTACAAATACGAAAAAAATGAGGTTCTGGTTCTGGTGCAAAGGGGAGTGTGCAGTTCTGCACTGCACTTGGGCCTCATTAGGCCCATTGTGCCATCTCCCGTAGATCACCCATCCTCAGTTTAGCCAGCCCACCTTGTTTAGGTATTCTAGCATAGCTGAGGTGGGTAGATCTCTTATGTAGGCCATTGTAGGCCATCTATCACCCAATATGGACTCCCTGATTGACGATAGTGCCGGGCATTCACAAAGAAAATGCCATGCAGTCTCGTCTTCCATGCTGCGACCTCTACAAGATGGGGAGTCAACTATCCCCATCCTATAGAGGTGCCCGTTTAGTCCACAGTGACCAGTAAGGATGGCAGTTAAGCGCCTGAGATTCCCTCTAGCCAGCTGCAGGTACCGTTTCGCTGATCTCTCATTGGGATACACAAGTGTTTCCTTAGAGAGCTTGCAGCCTTCGATATTATCCCAACGCATCCTGACTTTCTCCAGGGCATTGGTTTGTAACATGTTACACAGGAAGAGAGGAGCTAACCGCACTAGCGGCTCCGGTGAGAGTAGATTCATCCCAGCCGCAGCTCTTGCCAGCGCGTCAGCTCTCCCGTTACCTGTGTCTGTATCATGCCCTTTCACCCAGCAGACTTCAATGTTGTTGTGCATTGCTGCCTGTCTGAGTTTCCCGTGGCACTCTATTTCGGTCTCTGACGAAGCATAGGCTTTCTGCAGAGACAGAATCGCTTGCCTGCTATCTGTTAAGATTAGTATGGCTACATTTGTCACCTTGCGGTTTATGATGTACTCAGCCGCAAGTGTTATTCCCATCAGCTCCAGTTGCGTGATGGTTCCATGAATTCCCATCGGAACCTTTGCTTGGATTTTTAGGGTTTTAGAGAAAACTCCAAGGCCCGATCCTTCTCTCCTTTTAGATCCATCTGTGTAGATCCTTATAGCAGACTCTCTCATCCGCTTAGTGGGTTGAATAGTAACGTTGTAGGGTGTGTTCCGTATTAGTGTTGGTACACAGCAGTCATTAACAGCCTCTAAAAGAGGTATATCTCTACAGACATTCCTCCAGAGGTGTCCTCTAACTTCCCCACAGCTGTTACTGTTCCAAATCCCACTGCACTAAAGGCGAAGTATAGTCGCCATGGCCTCCTTCTCCACGTGGATATCAAGTGGTGGAAGACATGACTTCCATCGCCATCGTCGGAGTAGTGTGCATGGCGCTTGTTACACTAAGCCACACTGTCCGCTGCACTTGCGAGATTTGCTTCCTCGTGGCCTTCTGTTTGGTTCTGGGTCACCAAACTGAAGCTCCGTAAGTCAGCATGGGCCTTATGACAGCTGTGTACAACCACAGAGTCGTGCGTGGTTTCAAACCCCAGGTTTTCCCCGCTGCCCGACGACATTGCCAGAAGGCCCTTATAGCTTTGTCTGTTTTGATGTCGATGTGCGCTTTCCAGCTCAGTTTCCTGTCGAGAGTGATGTTCAGGTATTTCACCTCGTCGCTGTACTGCAACATCGTATTCAATAATTTTGGTGCTTTTTTCGACACCTTCCTTTTCTTGGTGAACAGGACCATCTCCGTATTGGCAGGGTTTACCGATAGGGAGTGATCATTGCATCACCTAGAAACTATGTTTAGAGCTCCTTGCATCTGGTCGCATAGGGCGTCTTCAAACTTACCACATACTAATGGCCAGATCATCGGCATAGGCTGTCACAAACAAGCCTAGTTGCTGAAATTCGTCTAGTAGGCTGTCCAGAACCATGTTCCATAATAGTGGTGATAAAACACCTCCCTGAGGACAGCCTCTGTTTACAGGTTATACGTTCCCTTCCCTGTTCCACTGTGACTATACGATTGGCCAGTGCATTGCCAATCCATTCACACATTTTAGATGGTACTCCGCGCTTGCTTAGCGCGTTTCCTATCTTCGGTATGGTCGTTTTATCAAACGCACCTTCTATGTCAACAAAAACACCTAGGGTGGATTCTTTAACATCCTATGTTCTCTCGATTCTGCTCACTACACTATGCAGGGCTGAATCAGTGGACCTCCCCCGTGTGTATGCATGTTGTGTCGCCATCAGCGGCTGTCTGACTAGAGCTGATGTTCTTATGTGCCATTCACAAATCCTTTGTGTTTTAAGGAGAAACGAGGAAAGTGTAATTGGTCTGTATGCCTTAGGAGCAGTATAGTCTGCTCTACCGGGCTTCGGTTTGAAAACAACCCTGGCTCGTTTCCAGACCTTAGGGACATATCCCAGCGCCAAACTGGACCGAAACAGCATCACTATAAACTCAGCTAGTTTATCCCGTCCCCACTGTAGCAGATGCCGTCGGTCCGGGTGCTTTAAATGCGGAAAAGCTTGCAATTGCTCTAAGGGTGTTTTCTTTATTTATCACTTCATGAGCCAGGTCCCAGTCTTCTGGTATTGCCGAAGTGATTTCAACCACACCCCTAGATTGCCTAGATAGTAAAGTGCATCCAGGGAAGTGAGTCTTGAGCAATAGTTGCAGACTTTCATAGAGGTCGTCAGTCATGGTGCCGTCCTCCATCTTCAAGACTCCCACAGATTGATGGTGGTCCTGTGATAGAGTCCTCTTAAGTCTGCTAACTTCTTGAGTGCTTTCAATTCCTTCGCCATGACGCTCTTTGATATTGCCTTATGAGCTTTTTGTACTCTCTAAGGCGGACCTTGTAAATGGTCCAGTCGGAGGCCTCTTTGGAGCGTTGTGCTCTATTGAATGCTTTCCTGGCCTCATCTTTTAAGGAGTCGAGATCTGGGCACCACCATGGGGTGGCCGTCCCTGTCTCAGGCCTCCTCTTAAGTGGGCAGGGCAGTTTATATGCCCTAAGAATCTTTGCCTGCACTTCCTCCGCTAGGAGGTCTAGGCTGGCACAGTCCTTAGGGGATTGCTTCTTTATATCCTGCAATCCCTCACCAAGGTGCATACGGTATGCATGCTTATCCGTAAGTCTCGGATTCCGGTAGGGTTTGCTCGGACTCAATTTTGGGCCCAGTTGAAAAGTGATCCATCTGTGGTCAGACATGGACGCTTCCCGACTGACCTTCCATTTATCTATAATGTTAGAGATACCAATGGTAGCCAGTGTGATATCAATCACTGTCTGGCCACGCGTATTCACGAAAGTGGGTTCCGTCCCACGATTGAGTATTTCTAAATTATTACTAACTAAATAGTCATGTAAAGACTCACCTCTTCTGTCAGAATCTCTGCTCCCCCATGAGATATGGTGTGCATTTGAGTCGCAGCCCATGATCAGTGGTAGTCCCTCCTTCCTGCAATACTCAATAAGCCCTTCCATTCCCCTTGTAGGGGGCGGAAGGGTGGAGTCTCCAGGTAGGTAGACCGCCGACAGAACTGCGTCTTTCCCTTTGCCCATCGCTCCACAAATTCTCATCACAGTAGTATCACCATCGGAAAGTTGTGGCAGCAGGTGGGCTTCTATTTGCCTAGGTGCGTAGATGGCAGTCCTAGGTTTCGTGCTCGGTCTGTGAAATAAATTACCGGTTAATCTCCCCATACCACATATCCTGGATTTTACAATCCAGGGTTCCTGTATTAGGGCTAAGGTATCCGTAGTTAAATCGAGGCGGCGGCATAATGTTGCCGTGGCCGCTCTCGAATGACTCAGATTACCTTGGATAACTCTAATTACCTTGATAGCCATTACCCCAGTGATGTGCGGCCGGTCCCGTTCCACCAATCTCCCTCCGACCCAACGAGCGTGGGCTCGAGCGACTCAGGAGGTGTGGCGTCGGACCTTTCTTCGGCCAGTGGTGATTCCATAAGGACATCCTCTGGGACAGGCCCTTCCCTTGCCGGCGAGCCTGGTGGCTGCTCCGAATTAGTCGTACCAGCCACCTGCTCAGCCTGCTGAGGGGTGCGATTTTTAAGAAGAGGCGAGTTAGATTCCTCAAGTGTAATCTCAGTCACTTCCTGACTTACCCTACCCTTTTCCTCTTCTTCCTTCTTGGTAGACATTACCTTCAGATACAAGGAGGTAAACCTATAACTGAGGCGGTTTCCCCTTGTACATAGAATCTTCCGATCCTCCTCGCCGACTCCGAAAACGAGCAGCTGCCCGGCTGGGTCTGCAGACTCAGCCCGGTGAAGGATCGGCCATTCACTTACCTTCAGTTCTGGGTTCTGTCTCGCCAGTCGTCTTACGATGACTTCCTCCCCTTCAGGGGTCTCGAAATCCTCCCTCGGAACCCAGAGGGTGGATCTTTCGATCTTGGGGAGGCGGTCTTCAGTAAGCGCGAAGAGCCTTGCCTCAGGCCATGGTTTGATCATCGCCACTATCCTCACAAGATAATTCACAGTGTCCTGGTCCTCGCAGTGAATTTTTACAAACTCGCCTGCGTAAGACCAAGCCCTGAACCTCGGCGGAGTATTTGTGGCGATTTGTGGACCCAGCACCACCGAGTCAAGCTCTCTGAAGAGGGCCTGCCTTATCAAGGTGGCCCTCTCCGGAAAAGCCTGCCAAAGGGATTGGATCCATTTGTGATCACCAGTCTAAGGTGACTCTCCGCTGCCTCTTTGTAGGATAAGCGAGGTGGACTCCTTCCTTGCTCCGCTGTTGCCCCCACCCGTTGGCCTTGATGGCGTTTCGGGGTTGGCTCAGAGGAGGTGGTGGAGCGCTGCCTCTTGTCACCCTTACCTTTAGCTTTATTGCAGTCGCAACTGGCTGCTTCGATGGGTTTGTTTTGATCCGGGCCGGTCGACTTGGTCCGGGTTCAATCTTTTGGGGTTTTTTCCCTTCTTTTGAGGCGAGCCAGGGGCGGCTACCTTAGTCGTAATGACTGGGTTCGCAAGAGCATCTTCTTCTTCCTCCGTTTGGCCTCAGCCGAAAATAAAAGTGAGGATTAATATATAAATTGCAGACTAGAATTTTCCCGACCTGCCACAATACCATATTTACATCAGAGCTGGCCAACCCAAATTGCTTCGAGGGCCACAATTAACACTTAGAATGTTTCAAGGGCCGCATCACAGATTTTGCAAAATCAAGTTTTTTAGACATTTCATTTTTCATTCAGAAATTTTAAACACTTGTTTTGGCAATTTTGACATTTTTAAAAGTTCAGGAATCTGAAATTCGTTTTGATTGTTCTTTTTTTGTACAGGGATTTTTTCTTTTCCGTATAGATATACGGATATACGCATATGCTGAAAAATATTCAAACATGATCCATATATGAAATAAGTAGTATATTTTGAATATGACTTTAAATTAGTGTTTTGTGTACGTGGCGCATAAAGTAAAATTTCGAGTTTAGTGAAGAATAAAAATTTGGATTGATCGCTTCGCTTCGCTACGCGATCAATCTAAATTTTCAGGCTTTTCTAGACTCGAAGTTTTACTTCATGCTTAATCTAGGAGTGGAAAACACTCGTTTAAAACTTCAAATTGAATTCTTCTATAAAAACAACGAATATGTATACTTAAACGAAAAACTCCCGTATACGTTGATTTTTTTTAGGTAAAATTTCGAGTTAAGAAAAGAACCGTGAAAATTTGTCGAGGGTCGCGCAACGACCCGAGACAAATTTCCTGGGCTTTTCTGTGTGTAAAGTATATTCGAACTTCACTTGAAATCTGTGTTTAAAATTATTTTCATTCAATGTTTCTTTTTGATAGACAATGTTTTTAGAACTTAAAATATAGTGTAATAATAATTTTATTCGATTCTAAAATACGTGCAAGAACCCCATTCCGGAACACAGATAAGCAAATTAAAATTTTTTTTACTGATTAAGCGTATTCAAATCTAAAAATTGAACATTGGTCATTTCATTCATATTAATTCGTCCCACGACTTAATTCCTAGGTGGCGCCTAATGTACGTGTTGCGAAAAAATATTTTGTTTATTTATTTTAGTTGGTAAAATTAGCCAATAGGCAGTATCTTTTTTTGTGCGTTGTTCACTTGTAACAATTATTTCCTTGTTTATTTTACTTTTAATAAACTTTTCACTTATTTGCTAACAATAATAAGAGACATTATTATTATTATTACCCTACCCCAGCACCGCGTTTAGAGTAGCGGGCGGTTTCAAAATGTTTTGTTTTTTCAAGTTAGCAGTTATTGTTAAGAAATTAATAATTTTATTTTAGTATTATAAAAATAAACAACACAGATTTGATCAAGTTTTGACGAATAAAGTACTAATAACCTTTCTTGACACTTTTATTTGAATTACCAAATGTACATTTCGTACACAAAGAAATTTTAAACTATATATAGAGAGTTTTATATAACACCGAACATTTTCATAACGAGAATCTTTCTTTTATGTATACATAAGCATGCGTTGTACATTTGCGACGCTCTGTTTTTAATAGAATTTAATTTGAAGCTTTTAACGAGTGTTTTCCATTCCTAGGCTAAGCATGAAGTAACATTTCGAGTTTAGAAAAGCCTGAAAATTTGGTTTGGTCGCGTAGCGCGTAGCAAAACCAGATGTTTGGAAATTGTGCTAATGTATTTTTAGCATTATTTTCAAAATGATTTAGAAAAATATTAGCTAAAAATGGTAATAATGGGTTTCCCCTGGCAGTGCCAAAGGTCTGTTTATAGAACTTGTGATTAAACTCAAACACATTACAGTCCATCACAAGTTCTGTAAGTTGAATATATACTTGAATATTTTCAGCTGGAATTTCGTTTTTAACTAATATTTCCCTAAGAATTAATAATGTATGTTTGATAGGAATGCTAGGGAAAAGGGATTCAACATCAAATGAAATTAATCTTTGGTTATCTAAAACGTGTATGCTTTTCAATAATTCGGCAAGTTGTAGAGAATTTTTAACGGCTATATTATTTTCGAGTTGTAAACCTTGAAATTGAGTGACTAACCATTTAGCTATTTTGTAAGTTTGGGAATTTACATTTGAAACAATAGGTCTAAATTTGTTACCTTCTTTGTGTGATTTTTTTGATCAAGCTTTATTATTATTTATAATTTTTGATAATTTCATCAGATTATAACATTTTTATTTTGCCAATTTCTATAAGCGGTTTCTATAATTGAATTGCTTAATATTTATTATTTAAAATAATCAGAGACATTTATAAAATTGTCTTTATTTTTTTATTATCTAGAGTAAGCAAAATTAACATGATTATCGCTTCAAGAAATATACGATATTCACAGAATTGTACATTTGAATCAATTTTTTTGTTCTTTAAAAAAAATTAGCAAAGACAATTTTTTTGCAACCTTTTTTTTCACTGGTTTCACTGGTCAGTATAACTGACATGGTAGTCACAATCAGAAATGTTAAATTTTTCCGACTTTCTGATTCAAGATATTTTTCCCTGACTTTTTAATATAACTTTCTTCTGTGACAACCCCCATTTTGTTAAATTGTTTTCATTGTTTTTGTCAATATTTAAGTTGGTTGTATAAACTTTTACTTGTTTTGTAATTTTTATTACATCATATAGCTTTTTTGTTAGTGTTTTAACGAAATTCAGTGAATTTTTAATTTACGTAATTTTCAGGCATTCGTCGATTTTATAATAGAGTTTAATTTTAAGTTTTAACCGAGTGATTTCACTCCCAGGTTAAGCATGAAGTAAAATTTCCAGTTTAGAAAAGCTTGAAAATTTGGTTAGCGCTACGCGACTAAACCAAATTTTCAGGCTTTTCTAAACTCAAAATTTTACTTCATGCGCCATGCGTACAAAATACAGATTTAAAGTGAAGTTCAAAAACACACAAATACATCTTTAATCAGAGTAACACGGAATCAGATATTTAGTCTGTTATCAACGATGTTCAGTGTTAATAATACATAATTAGATTTTGAATATTTTTGATAAAACAACTGGTACCGATATTTATATGTTAATGGTTGCAAAAAATAATAAAATCAAATTTATTCTTACAGGATTTGTATTTGTGATACGAAAAAACATGATTCGAATCTTTGATTCGAATCATATTTATCTCTTATGAATCCTTTATTCGAGTATTCGTGATTCGAACCATATTAGGTGATTCGGATACGTGATTCGAATCCTTTTTACCAGGATTCGTCCCAGCTCTGAGGGTAGGTTCCGGTTTTCGTTCCGGAAAAAATAACATGTTTTTTCGGTTTTCGGTTCAGCTCTAATTGATTAAAGATGACGTACAATTTCGTAAAATGACGTAAAATATCGAGTTTAGAAAAGCCTAACCATTTGGATTTGCTGGCGCGCAGCGAAGTGTCGTATGTTTTTTTTATAGGAAACAAAAGCTTATACAATTAACTTGGAATGAAAACACTTATATATTTTCTTCACAATCATTTTTATTTTATTAAATGTACATTTCGAGTTTTGCTAGATACACATTATTAATAGCTTATTGACTAGTTTATCAAGATGCGGTGCATTTGTACCTAAAAAGGATTTCGGGAAATTACGTTAGTAAAGGGATTATTGGGAAAATCCTGGATAAGGTTTAGAACAGTGTTAATCGGGTCTGATTGAGGATATTAAATCCAACAATGAATTATCTAATGGGATTAAATCAAAATTAAGGACTTTCATATAAAAAAAACAATTTAAACACTTTCAAATATATATTGTGCATTCGCTACAATTGTTTCGCCACACTGTGGCTTCTTCAGGCGAAGAAATGATATAATTTCTTCGCCTGAAGAAGCCACAGTGTGGCGAAACAATTGTAGCGAATGCACAATATATATTTGAAAGTGTTTAAATTGTTTTATTTATATAAAAGTGAAGATGAACTTTCAACATTTATCAGCCTTATCAATCAATTTTTTCAAAATTAAGGAGTTTTTTTTGCTGCATTTTTATTTCTATTGATTCCAACATATTTAATCTATTTTTTGATGAAGATTTTAGAAGTTTTGGGTCCTTGATCGAAAATATATGACCTGTTGTTATGGCATGATGTGCTACCACTGATAAAAATTGTGATATTTGGTGTGATATACCGGGTGTAACACAAAACAGAATCACCCTCTTTAGTTTTTTTATTAATTGAGATATCGATTCGAAATTTTCTACATTAATATTAAAAACAATTTAGAGTTCAGTAGTGATCATGAAACTTTAATAGCACTTCCGGTTTCACCGAAAGTGACTTAAATTTAAAAATCTTAAATGGAACACCTTATACAGGGTGGTCCAGACCACCCGTCCACCCCTTTTTTAAAAAAATGTACGAAGATTTTTCAACGGAACGATAGGTAACCTTACTAATGTCGATGTGCTCTATCGAATGGCGTAAAAATGGAGACCCCCCCTGCCCCCCTTGTAAGGGGTACAAGGGGCAACTTTGTTATTTTAAATGGAACCCCCTATTTTTTATTGCAGAATCAGAATCTACTAAAAAAATTAGAAAGATTTTATTCGGAACATTTTTTTGATTTCGGGACAGATGGCGCGGTAATCGCTAAAAACTGTTTTTCCACAGGGTGTGAAAATTTTTGAAACTTACTCGAGGAATGTTACTAGTATCGTTGTTGTTTACCTAATGACGCAAAAATTGGGACCTTAGATCCTTCCCCCTCTTTAGGGGCGTAAGGGGGGCCACAATAATAGCAGAAACTCGTTTTCAGATTTGTTAGTGTACAAAAATGAAAAACATAATTCTCGTTTCAGAGACATTTTGGAAAATCATAGTGTGAATAATTATTTATCGGAAATATTGGTATTATTAATATCTTTTTTATGGTTTGTGATAACAAAAAGAGAGTTGAAACTCAGTCATAATGGAGATTTAACAGAATGAAACGTAATGAACCCTAAAAGCACAGATTAGAGTCTACGTGACTCCTGCGCACAAACCATAAACAAAAAGGAGTGTGAACATGTACCATCAATAATAAATTATTATCAATGCTCAAAAATGGTATTATTAATATTCAAGTGCTTAAAAATCACGGGAATGATATTTATTCCCGTTTGTGCTTAAGACGTCGAAAATACGTCTGTGCTTCTAGGGTTGAACTGGATTGAAACGTAGAAAAAGTTTATTAAACAGTTATTTGTTTACATTGACAACTTTTGACTTTTGAGAACTGTTAACTAAATTTTAATCTCATCAATGCATAAGAACTACTAACATAAAATTAAAGTTAATCATTTAACGATGAATGCATTTGGGCCGAGCGAAGAAACTGCATAATCACACCGAATATGCGCAGCAGGTGGTAATCGAAGATCATCTGAAGATTAACAGACGTTAATTAACAACGTTTCACAAAATACAATTTGAAAAAAAAATGTAAATACCAATTTCGGAGGTGTTCAATGTGTGCACCATTCTGCGCGATGCAGGCGTTTACTCGCTGTGGGAACGAGTCGACAGCACGTTGAATTTCCTGGGCATCCAAGGACTGGAGCGCGTCTGATATCCGCTGCATCATGTTATCCCTGGTAGTCGGACGTTGTCGATACACCAAATCCTTTATCCTCCCCCACAGATAGTAGTCGAGTACGGTCAGGTCTGGTGAACGAGGAGGGAAAGTGACAGGACCATATTTTCCGATCCACTTGTCAGGAAACATAGCGTCCAACTGCGCCCGAGCCAGCCGAGAAGTGTGCGCCGGGCATCCATCTTGTTGAAACCACAAGTCTTGTCGGAACTGTAGAGGTATGGGGTCCAAAAGATCTTCCAGTAGGGCGACGTACTTGACCGCGTTCAAATTTCCATCGATGAAGTAGGGACCTATGATTCGGTCGTTCAGGACGCCACACCAGACGTTCACCTTCCAAACATGTTGATGATCAGCTTCCCTCAACCAACGCGGATTTTCGATGGCCCAATAACGGTTGTTCCAACTGTTGACCTCTCCATCGCTTTTGAAACTGCACTCATCCGAGAACAAGATTTTTCTGTGGAAGTTGGGCGGTTGATGACTAGCCCAGGTGCTGAATTCCAGTCTCTCGTGATGATCATTTTCACTCAGCAGCTGATGTTGATGCATCCGGTACGGGTGGTAATTGTTCTCCTTCAGGATCCGCAAAGCTGTAGTCTTGCTGATTCCAGAGTCGTACTCCAGGCGTCTCGTGGAATCGTGCGGTCTCAGCTCCACTGCTGCGATCAGATCTGGTGCTCTGACATCTCGAACTGGCCTCGAAATGCGCTTCCCTTTATTGTGGGAAGGTTGAACGATCCCCTCTTCTGCAACACGTTTCTTCAAACGCGCAAACACTTTTCGTGAATGCGGTGTGCGACCAGGGTAGCGCTCTTGCCACAATCTTTCTGCTGATGCAAACATTCCTCCACTCTCCGCCAAAACTTGCAACATGTCGAAGGCTTCTTCATTTGTGAAAACCATTACTGAAATGTGTTACAAAAATATTTTACGCTATAAACGTCTTAAATTGAGACTTTTTTAGCGTCTGAACATCAAATGACTTAAAATTGTCTACAAAAAATGTCTTCAATTGAAACGCCTGTTTTTACAGTGTCGGTTGAATTTGATCGAATTAGCGCAAGTTTTTTTTTCCTTAAATGTAACAAAGTTGAAAAAATTACAGAACACTTAAAACAATTACTAATTAGTGCTCATTTTCTTCGTTTAAATTAAGTCAAAAAACTTTTCTGACTTTTTTTAATTAACTTGCTTTTTAATTCATAAAGTAAAACAGTTCAAGCAATCTATGGTATTACTCTATGGTATTACAAATGAATCAAAAGTAAGTCACTTATCAGGTTATGATCACTGATCAGTGCAATTAAAACACGATTGTGCCAATTAATTATTTAATCAATTGAATATTTACAATGTGAAGAAAAATAATTTTATAAAGGACTTTATAAGGGATTTGATGAAACTTGATGAAAAGGTAAACTGATCGTTCTATTCACAAAAAAATGTACTGTTTCGGCGCACTTTGAAGTTGCAATAAAAAAAAGCATCAAAGCGTTGACATGTACTTTGTATTCTTAAAAATAATCAGCACTGATAAAACTTACCTAGCACATGACGAACACTGGTCTGCACTCTTTGAACTGTCTATTACAACTAACAATTCTAAACTGATTTTTTGTTATTGTTAGAAGGTCGCCGTAAATTAAAAATTCAAACTATTTCCTTATAAATTCAAATATTAGCAACATTTTGCTATCACGATAATGAAAAAATAAAAAATTAATAATTACAGTGATACTGTGAATACTGTAATTTTCAGTCTTTTGTGGGGCGACAAAAAATGTATCGTTGTTCTTTACATACGTAGAAAAAATGATATTTACAAAGATACTTGTTGCTGTACGCGTGCAAAAGCAATTGGAATGACGTAAAAAAGGGTATTAAATACAAAACACATTATTGTACGCCTGTCGATGCCATTAAAATGACGAAAAACGATGAAGAAAACATGTTTGTGCAATTGCAACGCCTCCTGTTAGGCGGATCATGAATGTTTTCTTTTTGAATAAACAACTGAAAATAAAAAAAAATGTTGATAATTTTATCATTAGAAACGATATACGAGATAAAAAATTGGGGTTTCTATTGAAAATTTCAATGTTGCCCCCCTCACTCCCTTAAAGAGGGGGGTCTGATCTCCCAAATTTCGCGTCATTAGGTAGATAACAACGATACTAATACAATTTTCCGGATACGTTTTAAAAATTTGATCATCCTGTAGAAAAACAGTTTTTAGCGATTACAGCGCCATCTGTCCCGAAATCAAAAAAATGTTTCGAATAAAATCTTTCTAATTTTTTTAGTAGATTCTGATTCTGCAATAAAAAATAGGGGGTTCCATTTAAAATAACAAAGTTGCCCCCCGTACCCCTTACAAGGGGGGCAGGGGGGGTCTCCATTTTTACGCCATTCGATAGAGCACATCCACATTAGTAAGGTTACCTATCGTTCCGTTGAAAAATCTTCGTACATTTTTTTAAAAAAGGGGTGGACGGGTGGTCTGGACCACCCTGTATATTCTTTTGTTTTCAGGTACAGAATCTCATAGGCCAAGTTTAAATAACAATGAAATATCTAGTAGGCTATGTTTGGCATTTAAAACGATGAAATGAATGATAAATCAATAAACTAAACAACAAAACTTGTTTTCATCAAACAAATCATTTGTGCGTATATATTTTTGTGATAACAATTTGTTAAAATGTCTTACAATCAAACTGAAAAAGTGGATATTGTATTATTATATGGAGAATGTAGAAAAAATGTGTACATTTGAATAGGTAGTATATTAACATTTAAAAAAATCATAATGATCGGCCATGTTGCCATTTGAAAAAATTGAGTTTAAAAAAAAACGATCGAATTACAATTTAAAGGCATCTGTTGGCCAAATTAGGAAACAAAAGTTGGTAATATTTGTTTTGTACACGTCTATGGTACGAAACAAAAGATATTAGGGTGATCACAGCAACCTATATGCACTATTAGTTTTTGAAAAAGACTATGACACTAGTAATTTTTTTTAAACAATTGATTTGTGTGTAAAATGAGATCCTGTATCCGAAAAGAAAAAAATATATAGGGTCATTCATTCAAAATTTCAAAATTGATATCACTTCGGGTTACAGCGGAAGTGCTAATAAAGTTTCCTGATAACCGCTGAACTCTAAATTATTTTTAATATAAATGTAGAAAATTTCAAATTGAATGTCAAATAATAAAAAAACTAAAGGGGTTGATCCTGTTTTGTGTTACACCCGGTATATGTTCTTTAGTCTAGCCCAGTGGTCGGCAAACTATTAAGGCAGAACAGCCATAACAGAAGAGCTCATAACAAAAACAACAAAAATCAAGAGCCATATTTTTTCATTATCCATAATCAGGGTTGTTAAAAACAACGTTTTTTTTTTCATTTTAATTAGAACAAATAGTTTTTTTTACAAAATGTGTTTTTTCATTGTAACAGCGTTCAAAACATTAACAATTGAATAGTATATTGTACAACGAGCATATAATGATAGCTATTAATCACGATAACGAGGTTTGTGGAACGAGCCGAAGGCGAGTGGAGCAAGTCGTTCGAGTGATTAATAGCCAATATATGCGAGTTATACACTATACTTTATTCACGAAAATAATAATATATAAGTTTTAATGGTCGGTTTTGTTTTATAATAATTTGACAGATAAATGATGAAAGATGAAAGATTGTTAAACTAGTGAGAACGGCGGAGATGTTGATGTGATTACATCGTACTTTAACAAAATGGCGTCGACTCCTTATCACCACCATGGTCAAATGTAGGACAAAAGAAGCTGATTTGCCTTGCAGAGCGGCAAAAAATCGAACTAAGCAGTTATTTATATTCGTGTTAAAAACATATTTATCACTCAAATCCCATCTTTAATGTATTTGAGTGTGCACCCCATTTATGCTGCACACACAATTAAATAATGCACATATTATAAGATTGTCGTGAACAAAACATATTTAAAACACGTTTAAAAACGTGTTTAAAACACGGTTCAAATCCCATTTATGCTGTGTTTAAAGAAAAAATGTGAAAAGAATGCGTTTTAGAAATAAATCAAATTTATTACTTGATAAATACACTACAGGTGGTTAAAGTTACAAGGTACAAAGGTACAAAATTAAAACATTGATTTTGTTGAAAAACAATTGAACGTTGCGTCACATCAAAATTTGATTCTTTGGTAGTCGATTGCCGTTTGTTTTGTGAAATTTACAAATTTTTCAAAAAAGTTGCTCTTAATTATTTCAGCCATCCATTTTTTTCTTTTTGGTTGGTTGGATTAAATTTAATTATTTAAGCATGAAAACAATTGAGCTTTACTTCAATTCAAAGCCCCATTCTTCGGCTGTCGTCTGCGTTTTGTTTCATGAAAATATCAAATCCGTGGACAAAGTTACGCTTAATTGTCTGAGCGAGCATTTTTTTATTAACCAATATCAAAACACGGAGTGAAATTGCACTGACTTTAATTTGAAATTTAAGCGTCGGCTTAAGGGCCTACCACTTTTTCTCTGCAGAGTACGTTTCTAATTTTGAAGCAAAATGCCTTTAGGCCTGTTCATTTATGGGATTGGAATCACATCTTTTTCTAGTTCATTGAAAAAAAAAAATATGGTCATCCTTTAAATGCATTGTGCTTGTAGATTCAGATTCCTCACACTTTAATCTAACAAATTCACTAATATAAAATATTTATATATTTACTTTTGAGGGTAGAAATGGTTTTTTTATTCTATCATCTTGAAGTGAATATTTTTTTTTTTAGTGAATAGATTAAAGTATAAGGAATCCGAATCTTCAACTTACTTTTTTATGGGAGTTTGTGTTCGGTCGGAATACGCAATATGCTTGACAACTAATAGTTGAGGGTGGAAACAAAATGAGTTAAAATTAAGAGATAAATGCATAATACTTAGTCAAGTTGATGATATTTATTGACGTTTTGCTATTTAAACGTGATAATTGGAGTCAATTAAGCTGAGAAAAAATAAATCTATTGATAACTTTACACCCGTATAATTCGTAACTTGCCGATTAACGCTTTGCTCTTCTAAAATTAGGCCTCGGTATCTACGTCCACTATCCTGGCTTCTTTGTAAAAGCAATTATTACATATTTAATTTTTTCATTCTCCCGTTGTTGGACTACAGGATGATTATGGACGCGTCCAACCACAAACTCGCCGTTTCTCATACGGCTACTACCCGAACACATCTTTACACATGAGATAGGTGACATTATTTATTATATTTCTTTTTTGATATACAGAGTTTTAAGTAACACCGAACATGCCAGAAAATTTTCACTATAAATTTTCCTATGTTCGATTTGTTCTGGGACGCATCAAAGCACTGAGTGCGATGTGATTGGCTACGATTTCCAATGGTAATATAGACAACCCAATTCACATTCTTCTGGGTGCGATTTCATTGGCTACGATTTTTAGTAGTTCTAATGCAAATCAGGACTAATCTAAATAGGGTACATGTAACATCAAAATAAAATGTCAGTTATTAAATCTTGTGCGTTTATGGTAAGTGCAGTGTGTGGTAATATGGAACATACTTTTTTTGTCCAAATCAAGACAATCAAGATGAATACTGTCGTAAAACATACAGGGAGTTTTTCTTTTAGGTATACGTATTCCAAATTCAACCTATTTTTTGTAAATCTTTAGATATTCCTTGTTATTTTTAAGTTCAATTTGAAGCTTTAAACGAGTGTTTTACACTCCCAGACTAAGCATGAAGTAAAATTTTGAGTTTAGAAAAGCCCCGTGAAAATTTTCTGGGCTTTTCTAATCTCGAAATTTTACTTCATGCGCCACGCGTCTAAAACACTAAAATATTGTGAAATTTATGTATATTCGAACTTTACTTGAAATCTGTGTTTAATACGCGTGGCGCATGAAGTAAAATTTCGAGTTTAGAAAAGCCCAGCAAATTTGTCTTGAAATTTTACTTCATGCTTAGTCTGGCAGTGCAAAAAGCTCGTTTATAGCTTTAAATTGAACCCTTTTAAAAAACAACGAATGTCGGTAAATTTACAGCTTATGCATGTTTACCTAAAAAAAATCACTGTATCTTCAATTCATTGTAAGTTACGCAGTCAATAAAGTAATAAATACACCTACATTATCTTTATTGAGATAATGTAGGTGTAAATAAATTAAAATTAAAATGTTTGCCAAATGAAGCAGCACACCTAACACCCCAGTGTTGTTGTGCTGGCAGTACCGTCCCTAGGCGGTACTTACAAATCTGCCTCGCCACGCTCTTCAAATTTGGAATATTTATGTCTAAAACTGCCGAAAGGCAGTTTTGTGATGGCATTTTTGCTGGTACACCCAAAGCAACGTACTTGGGGTGGTCCTGATCAAATGGTTTACACAATACGCTGAATCGAAGTTCTTAATAATCTCCAGTGAAATTGAAGCAATGTATAAACTTATCTTGAAGTATTAGCAAACGGAAGTAATAGGAATCTGTTTTTATATTGTTTTCTTTTCTCCTCTTTCTCATTTTTCTTTTCTGTTTAATAATAACATTCTATTAGTGATGTAGGCGATTAACGAATGACATTTAATTTTGACGTTAAATGTAAGTTGCGTTAGAACTATTAAAATCAGAGCCAATGAAATCGCACACAATGCTTTGATCCATCCCAGAACACATCGAACACAGGAAAATTTACATTGAATATTTTCTGGCATGTTCGGTGTAACATAAAACTCTCTGTATGTACATATCAAAAACAAAATAGGTTCGTCCGATATCGCGAATAACATCCATGTCAACACCACGGCAAATAAGAAAATAGTAATAGCTTTACAGACAAGTGCATTAAGTGGAATCTTATCTTTTATTTTAATGATTTAATAGCCACAATAAATATTAAAAGCGTACTGCGTACACTTGACCAGATGTCAGTTGAAACCAGGAAAGATTGAAAGCGGGTTAAACCCAATTACCATATTCTTGAACCAAATTCGGGTGTTTCCATTTCCATAAGATTTCCAAATGTTTTATTATTTGGAAAAGCAACAAATAATTCAGCTGCACGATATTGTAAACGGCATAGACTGACCCTCGTGAAGTTAGTCATAAAGTATATTTCGTAATGTTTGTTCGTCGATATCTCCATAATTACTTAGCAGATGTTAATGAAAATACACACACTAATAGAAAAAGGGTTGCACTTTATATTTTGTGCAACCACAATTTGATACAATGTATACTTTATGAGTAAATCGCATAATTCGAATTTTTTATTACTCTTAATTGCAGGTTAATTTCAACTCCGATTCTCATGAAACTTATACATTCCATGTAGAATTTAACGCTCTATTCAAATATGTAAATATTCGCTGGCAAGTTAAACTGCAAAAAGTTATTAACAAAAAAACCACAAAACAATGGATTTTTAAATGTAGTCCGATTTAGATGAAATTAGCACATTGCAATAATTATTAACATTTTAATCGCTGCAACAATCTTTCAACATTGTTTATTTATACTCCGATTTTAGTGAAATTTGGCAATGTCGTAATCCGGAGCACACTGATTACAAAAATCAAAAAAGTTTTTGCTGGCAAGTAAAATTGCAATAATTACTAACATTTTAATTGCATCAATAAACTTTTAATATTTTTTATTTATTCTCCGATATTAATGAAATTTGGTAGTATTGTAGCCCGGATCACACTGATTATACACATGAAAAAAGATTTCGCTGGCAAGTAAAATTGCAACAATTATTAAGCGAGCCATAAACTTGAAAAATATGTATATTTTTACTCGGATTTTAATAAATGTTGGTAATGTAATAGTTCAGCAAACACAGATTCCAAATGTTAAAACAAATTTTCACCGACAAGAAAAATTGAAGAAACAAATTCATTCAAACCGCAAGTTAGAAATTAATGGGATTTGGCCGACACAGATTAAATGTATTAATAGGTATAATGATCATATGGAAAAACCCCTGAAAGGTCGCCGAATGAGTGTCGGTAAATTTCAAAAAGCATAAAAATTGGGAAATATCAATTCCCAGTTAATCGTGTTTCGATCTTTTTTAATCTCATCGGTACGATATATCCAATAACGGAAATCGTAGACACGTGCTTTTTAAGAAACTGTTATGTAACAATTTAAAAAAAAAGCAAATTCTATTTGATATTAATATTATTTTAAAATTAATGGTATGTATTCATTTTGCTTTATGACAAATAATGCACTGTTTCTATTTTAAACAAAATTCACATATATAATTTGACATATCTTGATGGTTGTTAGCACAGTTAACATGTAAGCCTCGTCTACATTTAAAATAAAACGAGTCCATATTATTCTCAGCACAATATATACAACCTGTCGGATTTGTATTATTTCTATGAATAATCTGTTTTAAATAATTACGGTATGAATTTGGCATACATTTTTGTATTGATTTTTCCTGTAATAAGTGTTCAATATAATTAATGATGAATATACCACAATTGTAGCTATCGGTTTGTTAAGGATGTGATATTAAAGAAATTTTGAATTTTACAAAACTATGAGGTTTCGATATGTGTTTTAAATAATTTTGGAATTGTGTAAAATAATCTTGACATCTTTTTTCTCGTACGTCATCTGATGGCGTAGGATCTAAATAAATGAATGTGTGCGTCATTCTATTTATGTAGTCAATGGCCAATGTACTTCGGAAATATTAATTGGTAACAATAAAATGTTAGTCTTATCCAGCAACTTATATTTTGTATTGTGTTTTAAAATATTGCATAATTCATGACATAATAATATTTTAAAGGATGCACTTGGATATACATTTATAAATATTTGATGCAATACTCAATCACAAAATGATCTAACCACATAACTTGTTGAGATAAATGAATATCTAATGTAGAAAAACTATCATAATAAATCTTTTCTTTATTATGTACTGCCGCAACGTAATTTCTTGAAATTTTAACTGGTAATTGAACAGAGGTGGATTCAGTTATTGAATTTCTTGGAATTTTAACTGGTAATTGAAAAACAGGAGCAGATTCTGGTATCGAAAACTTTTTTCATTTGTATAATCAGTGTGATCCGGGCTACAATACTAAGAAATTTCATTATTATTGCAATTTTACTTGCCAGCGAAAACATTTTTGATTTCTGTAACCAGTGTGCTCTGGACTACAACAATACCAAATGTTAATAAAATACAAGTAAAAATAAAAATAGTTTCAACTTCATGGCTGGCTTAATAATTGTTGCAATTTTGCTTGCCAGCGAAAACTATTTTGATTTTTGTAATCAGTGTGCTCCGGACTACGACATTGCCAAATTTCATTAAAATCGGAGTATAAATAAACAATGTTGAAAGATTGTTGCCGCGATTAAAATGTTAATAATTATTGCAATTTCATTTGCCAGCGAAAACTTTTTTGTTTTTTGTAATCAGTGTGCTCTGAAGTACATCATTACCAACTTTTATTAAAATACAAGTAAAAATAAAAATTGTTTAATCTTTATGGCTGGCTTAGTAATTGTTGCAATTTTACTTGCCAGCGAAAGCGTTTAAGACTTTTGTAATCAATGTGCTCCGGCCTACAACGTGACCTAATTTTATTAAAATCCGAGTAAAAATAAATAATATTGAAAGTTTGTTTCTGCGATTAAAACGTTGATAATTATTGCGATTCTACATGTCAGTAAAAAATCTTTTGATATTTGTGATCAGCGTATGCAAGAGTATAAGCTAGCCAAATTTCATAAAATTCTGAGTAAAACTAAAAAATAAATAATGAGATAATTAAAAAAATCAATTCATTCATCGTTTTATGTCTATTGATATTAATGAATTATTTGACGGATGCATATCTGAAATGATTGTTGTGTGTATAGTTGTTAAATAAATTGAATAACTGGAACAATTATTTAGATTACGTAGAGAGAAGAAATTGAACTTACTTTCCATTGAGAAGACCCTTTCAGAAGGGTCGGTCATAAATCTGTCAGCGGTACGCTTTTGTTCGGTGGATTTCTGACCATTCTCAGGGGTAAAAGTGTTTATCTAGCGTCAATGAATGTGCTATAACTGATCGAAAAATATAAAGCATAAAATTACGAGTTTAATGTGCTAATTTCATCTAAATCGGAATACATTTAAAAATCCATTATTTTGTAGATTTTTGTTAATAATTTTTGCAGTTTAACTTGCCAGCGAATATTTTTTACATAGATCGTTAAATTCTACATGGAATGTATAAGTTTCATGAAAATCGGAGTTGTAATTAACCTGTAATTAAGAGTAATAAACAAATCGAATTATGCGATTTACTCATAAAGTACATATTATATCAAATTGTGGTTAGCACTAATCTAAAGTTCTATTACTGTGTGTATTTTCATTAACATCTGCTAAGTAATTATGGAGATATCGACGAACAAACATTACGATATATACTTTATGGCTGGAAACTTTATGGCTAACTTCACAAGGGTCATAGACTGCCGTTTACATTTTCCATCTTTTTAATTTTTATTGTACAATTTTATACCCTTTAATAATATTATCGGTATTCACACGGTACATTTATTATTACATTGATAAAAGTATGATTTTATGAATTGAGAAGAAATTTATAAGCGAGCTCTTTATGAATCCTAATCAAGGAACGTTCAATCGCACTAATAATGCAGCTGTGTGATTTTATCAGCGTTTAATTTAATGATAAGGTTTATCATACATTTTAAGCAAATCGTGTATGTACTATTTAATTGCAATCTGCTGAATAAAATTAAACTAAGTAAATAACGACCAGTTAATTACTTACATCAAACACCCGGATAGTAGTAATTTTTAGCAAAAAAACAAAGTACAAATAGGATGAGAATATATAGAACAAATGTTCAACTAATTATTAATATAAGTGATGAGAATAATCGATATACTAATTAGTAATTAGTCGATTATTGAAATATATCGATATAATCGATTATTATGCGGAAATTAGTATATACTAATTTAAGCAAGTATTTAATCGGGTAAATTAGTAATTACTAATTTAAACGATTATTTGATCGAGTAAATTAGTAATTACTAATTTAAGCGATTTTTTGATCGATTATAATAATAATTCGAATTTAAGCTATTATTTGAAAGAGTACATTAGTATATACTAATTTAAGCGATTATTTGAGCGGGTAAAATAGTATATACTAATTTAAAGAATTATTCAATTATTTTGTCGGGCTAATTACTAACTAATTAACTAAAATAAAAATACAATAGTAGCAATAGCGAAAGAAGAATACATTAAAAAAGTCACAACTTTTTTGAATACAGATCAATTTAACTTACTTCAAAATGATCCCTGTTCAGTATCAAAAGCAATTAAAATCATCCCTCTCTGACACTAATGCTCTATTTAATGAATTGAAAAAACGTAGACTAATTACTATGAACCCGAAACCACCGAAATTGTACGGTTTACTAAAACTTCATAAAAATGAAAACCCTATCCACCCTGTAGTATCGTATCTATACAGGGTGTCTACGCTAAGCCGTTCGTTAAAAGTTTATGGGGTTGCCGTTGCACTAAAAATTTGAAAAAAATGCTTGTCATATGGTTGAATCAGCTCTCCTCATGTGAAATATATTCAACTTTATATCACTTCCGGTTCCACCGGAAGTAGCACCAAGTTTGTTATATTAAATATAACACCCTATATATTAGTAATTTTTTGGGTATCTCGTTTAAATTGCAACATATTTTATTCGAACATATGTACACTTATCTCTTATAGTTTTCAAGAAAATAATTTATTTTTAAAATTCTGACCTCTAAAAGGCATCTTGAAATCTGTCTGTAACTTTTCTTAAGAATAAGATAAAAATATGATTTATATCTCTACTTGTACCTAGAAGATGCCTCTATAAGTAAATTAATTGGAAACTGTCAATTTTCACAATAAGTGTTCTTAAAATGTCAATATCTAAGTGCCCTCTTCAATATCTAGTAATTCAATTTTTTTAAATGGAATGACCCTATTTTTATCACATGTTACGATTGGGGGGAAAATTTCCTACAAAAAAGTATTATGAAAGTATACTCCTAAAGCAAGTAGTTTTCGAATTATTTCGAAAATTCGTTTTTCGTCGCATTTATGCAAGGAATAATGCGCGCATAAGTCGCAATTGAATTTTAGTAGGCCAGTAGTATGCTTTTGTTTTGTCGCGATTGTATTGCGAAATGTCAAATAATAAAAAAAAATTGTACAAAGTTTTACAGAAATCAACAAAATGAATAATTACGCAAATCAACAAAGTATCAATTTATTCTTTATACATGGCAACTGCCAATTGAACAAAATTTGATTCCAATCTTCTAAATCTTGTTTTATTCATCGGCGGTAAATGTGGATAAGTTTCATTAAATATTCTACATGTTCGAGTACCAATACTATCGCAGTTGCCATGTATAAACAATAAATTGATAATTTGTTGATGGGTGTATTTATTCATTTTGTTGATTTCTGTAGAACTTTGTACTAATTCTTTTTATTATTTGACATTTCGCATTACATAAGCCACAAAACAAAAGCATTACTACTTGCCTACTAAAATTCAGTTGCGACTTATGCGCGCATTATTCCCTGCATAAATGCGACGAAAAACGAATCTTCGAAATAATTCGAAAACCACTTGCTTTAGGAGTATACTTTTAGAATACTTTTTTGTAGGAAATCTTCCCCCCAATAGTACCACGTGATAAAAAATGGGTCATTCCATTTAAAAAAATTGAATTACGAGATATTGAAAAGGGCACTTCCATATTGACATTTTAAGAACATTTATTGTCAAAATTGACAGTTTCCAATTCATACATTCATAGAGGCATCCTCTAGGTACAAGTAGAGATATAAATCATATTTTTATCTTATTCTTAAGAAAAGTTACAGACAGATTTCAAGATGCCTTTTAGAGGTCAGAATTTTAGAAATATTTTTTTTGCTTGAAAACTATAAAAGATAAGTGTACATATGTTCGAATATAATATGTTGCAATTTAAACAAGGAATCCTAAAAATTACTAATTTATAGGGTGTTCTATTTAAAATAACAAATTTGGTGCTACTTCCGGTGGAACCGGAAGTGATATAAAGTTGAAAATATTTCACATGAGGAGAACTGATTCAACCGAATGACAAGGATTTTTTTCTAATTTTTAGTGCAACGGCAACCGCATAAACTTTTAACGAACGGTTTAGCGTAGACACCCTGTATGCTCCATTTAGAAATTTATCAAAATTATTAATTAACACTATATTATAATAGGCTCACTTCAAAAATATTAAACATGAACGTACCCACTAACAAACAGCACGCTAATTTCCTTTGATGCGACTAATCTGTTTACAAGTATACCCCCAACGGAGGTGATCGGCATTATTAAGGTGATGCTTATTGTAAATAACGCTAATCCCATTGTAAGGTCGAAAATTCTCCATCTTTTGGGGGTCAGATCAAAACAGAATTATTTCCAATTTAATCACCGGTTTTACAAGCAAACAGAAGGATTAGATTAGCAATCGGTAATTCGTTAAGCCCAATTTTGGCCGAAATATTCATGGCATATCTAGAATCCATTATACAAAAACATCATTTATTTAAAAATTGTCTTTTCTGGTAAAGATATGTAGATGATATTTTAGTTTGCTTTACGGGAACTAAGAGACCACTAACATTATTTTCCAGCTTTATTAATAATTTACACAAAAATATCAAATTCACCTTAGAAGAAGAAACAAATAATTCAATTAATTTTTTGGACGTGACAATTACCCGTCGAAATAACAAATTCGAATTTAGTACTTTCCATAAACCTACACACACAGATACTATAATACATATGTAGTGCTTTCATCCTAAGTTACATAAATTAGCCGCCTTTAACTCTATGATACATAGACTTACTCACACTCTCCTATCCGTTACTAACTTTAATTCAGAACTTAACCGTATTTACACCGTAGCAACCAATAACGGGTTCCCTATATCAATCATTAATGACATTCTTGCCAAAAAACAGAGAAAATATGTAATTTTATTAATATTCCCCTTATCTAACAATAATGAAAATAATCACCAATCATTTGCATCCGTACACTATTTAGGGAAAGTGTCAGAAAGGGTTAGTAAAGTTTTCAACACATTAGACATATAAACATCCTTTAAAACAAACCACCGTCTTAATAAATTTATTAATAACCCAAAAGACACTACAGACAATAAAACAGAATCGGGGGTCTATCTGTTAACTTGTGGCGATTGCCCTAAAGTATATGTGGGCCAAACAAGTAGAAGTTTTGAAAGCAGAATCAAAGAACATAAAAACAGCTATTTAAAAAAGAAAACAAACTCTAGTTACGCTGAACATTTAATACAGGTTAACCATAGTTGTAACGATAATTTCCGAACTTTACATAAAAATAATAAAGGGTTTAAATTAAATCTACTAAAATCATCAGAAATTAATAAATATAATAAATTAGGCATTATATTAAACGACCAAATAGAAGTTAGTAGGTCCCCTTTATTAAACACATTTTAACCTGTTTTAATGTATTCTTATATCTCTTGTGTAGGCATTGTTAAAATACATATTAATCATTAGTTTACCATTTGTTCTATAAATGTGTTCTCGTCCTAGTTTAGTTAATTGTATTTTTTATTATTAATCGTTAAATTATCTGTAACGTTGTTTTAATATGTGATTATTTGTACTTTGTTATTTTTAGAAAACTGTTTATAACCATAGAATAAGAATATTATTAGATACGCAACGTCCATCGCCCGTCATGAAGTGGGGTAAGACGGGTGCATCCACACTAATAATGCGCCACAACGGAAATTTTTGGAAACGTTTAATACGCGAGGCCAAAGGCAGCCAAACGCCCGAACATAAATTTATCACAAATCAACAGATACTTGAGATAAATAAGCTCTTTCGGCTCGGCTCGAGCACACTTCACACAAGGCTGGAATTTCTGTTTACTGCCGTTTTCGTATATCGTTCGTTTTTATATTTGTTACCGTTCCAATTTCAAATAGATGCAAATATGTTTGTGCTTTATTTTTTAATAATTTTTTTAAACGTAAGATCACAGGTTATTTGTTTTTCGAAAAGAATTCCTAACGACCGTATATATGTAATGTAACGAAGTAATTTCCTTCGTAAGAATTGGCAACTTTTACAATTCATTAAAAATTCTTTAACTCTGCTTAAAACAAATCTGTTGAAATCATTACTATTTTTTTAATATGCTATAAACATTGATTTTTAAAAAATGTTTTTTAATCATAACAACCCTGCTTGCGTGCGTCAATTACGCACACAAGCAGGGTTGTTATGATTAAATAACATTTTTTAAAAATCAATGTTTATAGCATATTAAAAAAATAGTAATGATTTCAACAGATTTGTTTTAAGCAGAGTTAAAGAATTTTTAATGAATTGTAAAAGTTGCATAATTATGTTTAAGATGTTTTATAATTAAAGAATAATAACATGTTTGTTTTAATTAAAATTTAAAGAAAAACGTTTTCGATATCAATCCTTTGCGTGAATTTACTTATGGAGCGAATACACTTGTACACTTTTATGCCGCAACTTTCTGTTGCGCAATTTTGTTGTGGTCCTCGGGAGATTGCAAAAAGAATTTACACTTTAACTTGGTTTTATTTAGACTCGAAGTTTACAGTTCGGATACAAGAACGATATTGCTTCTGCGCACAAAGATAACGGTATTTATATGAGAACATTATCAAAAAATAGATTAACCCTTGGATGAGTGGTGTCAACAAACATTGGGAAAAGAGCATTCTAGTGTAAGGGAAGTAATAAAATAGAATTATCTCCGACAACTCAGTCATCCAAGTTCGCAAGGGTTAAAACACAAAATAATCATAAATTAAGAAATATCAATTACGGGTTAGTTATCAAAGGATAGGGTGTGCGAGCGCATTATTTTAAGAGCGCGAGTTTTGGTTGGTTAATTGCCGTTTGATTTTTTAAAAAGTAAAAAAAATTTTTGAGAGCGAGTTTGTAAAGAGTAACTACAAGAATGAATTACTTCTCAAGACTAACTTTTATTATTCATAAACGCAAAATATATAATACTTTATTTGATAGCGAAAATGCTGATTGTTGTTATGATGGTACGTAGTACGTCTATTGTTGTGGGCAGCAACCTTGAGTGTCGTCTTAACTCCTCCGGGCGAAGTTCGAGCTTTCCGGGAAGGCGAGATTAAATGCTGATGTTTTCTTTCTGGATTGGTTCCAATATGTTGGTTTTTCTGGATTTCCATTTCTTGATCATCTTGTAGATCAGAAACAGTATTATTACTCCGAGAATTATATACATAATTATTGTCCATATGCTTATTTTGTAGTTTAATAATTGTTCATCTGTTACTTTATCAATAGCTTCATTTTGATTATTTAATAAATGTTGAAGGTTATCAAAATTGTCCAAGTTTAAACTTTCTAATTTTATAGGCTTCAGTTTTAATTCTGTAATGTTTATGCGGGTGGTGTATGGAGTAGGGTTCATAGATAATTACACTACTACACAATAACACAATTTATTTCCCCAAAAACACTATTAACCATTTTACAATTAACAAGACACGTTCCGTCGTTTCGCTCCGGATACATACTGGCGCATACGCAGTTGTTAAGACGTGTGCGCAGACGCATCATACAAACACCTGTATGATGTACATTACATTTCTCCCCTTATGTCATACAAATTAATATTTCAACCGATTTGGTGGTTTTCTAAAACGTTGAGGTCTTATCGGAACCTCTTCAGATGAACAATCCTTAGACAACTGCTGATTAGTCGATTGACCTGATTCTATCAAATTATCTTCCTGAATTTCGACTTCATTATTGTCTAATGAGTTTTCATCTGCACAATCAGTATCCGCATTTTCCGTATTATCACTATTGTTCACTGTTACGTCACTATTTTGTTTTATTTGCGCACTTTCACTCGAGTGACAAGCTAATAATTGATCCGTATGTCTTGTCCATAGCGTATCACCTATTTTTACTTGATACGTATTTTCTCCGCACACTTTGGTAATTTCCGCGGGTTTCCACACTGGTTTATTAACACGATAATCTCTAGTTAGTACCTCGTCACCTACCTTAAATTTTACAATTCTATTTGACTTAAAATTACGACAATTACGCTCTTGACTTTTTGCAATGTTTTTATGAATAATTTCTATATCCTTAGTTTTTCTGTAAGTTTGACTTGGCTTTATTGCATCTAGTCTAGTACGCAACGGTCTTCCTAAAAATATCCGTGCAGGAGATTCACCGGTTGTACAATGTTCCGTATTCCTGTAATTAATTAGGAATCTTTGTATTGAAACATCAATATCATTTATTTTGAATTTATTTAATGTTTCTTTTTTTAAAAATAATTTTACGGTACCGACGCATTTTTCCGCCGCCCCGTTTGACGGTGGGTGGTACGGGGGAGTAAAAATAAGCTTAATACTATTCTGCTCTAAAAAGTTTTTAAATTCGAACGAAGTTAATTGTGGTCCGTTATCTGTGACAATTGTTTCAGGTACACCAAACCTAGCAAATAACTCCCTTAGTTTCACGATTGTTTCAAAAGCAGTAATTTTTTTCATAGAAAATACTTCGAGCCATTTTGACAACGAATCAGTGATAACCAAAAAATACAGTCCCCTATACGGTCCTAAAAAATCTAGGTGTAATCGCTCCCACACCCTATTAGGCACAGGCCAATTTTGTAACTTTGACTTCGCTGGGTTTGACCTAAAAGTTTGACATGCATCGCATGAACTAACAAGTTTTTCTATATCGGTATTTAGTGCGGGCCACCACACATATGAGCGTGCCAGCGATTTAGTTTTTACTATGCCCATATGAGTGCTGTGCAGTTCGTTTAAAATGTTCTGTTGTAACGTTTCCGGTATAATCACCCTGTATCCCCAAACTAAAATTCCATCTTGAATATTTATTTCATTTTTACGCTTTAAAAATGGTTTTAAATCCATATCTGTTTCGTTTGGCCATCCATTTATAACAAAATCGCGAACCCTTGCTAATAAGTTGTCTTTTTCGTATTCTTCTTTAATTTTTGTGACATCTACAATGAAATTACCCTCTGCAATATAATTAAACAAATTAATTTTGTCGTTTTCGCAATCGTTATTTTTTAAGTCTTTAATCGGCATTCGTGACAAAAAATCTGCGCTATTTTCATTTGATTTCACGTATTTAATGTCAAAATCAAATCCAGTTAAAAATAAAGCGTAACGCTGTAATCGGTTTGCTGCCATAACTGGAACTCCTTGTTTCGTGCCAAATATTGAAACAAGTGCTTTGTGGTCTGTTATTAAATTAAATTTTCGACCGTATACAAATTGGTAAAATTTTTTTACTCCAAATACTATCGCTAATGCTTCTTTGTCTATTTGTGAGTAACTTAGCTCGGCAGATGTTAAAGTACGCGAAGCGTACGCAATCGGACGCTCAATTCCCGATTCATAAACTTGTGATAACACTGCACCTATTCCATGATTTGAAGCATCAACAGTTAAATTTAATTCACGTTTTGGGTCGTAATGGGCGAGAAAATTGTCAGAAATTAAAATATTCTTAATCTTTTCAAAAGCAACTTGACATTCCTCTGTCCATTTAAATTGATTATTCTTTTTAATCAATTGATATAATGGGTGTACAATATTCGGTAAGTTTGGAATAAACTTGTGGTAATAATTTACCATTCCTAAAAATGACCGAACTTGTGTGGGATCTTGCGGTTTCGGCATATCCTGTATCGATTTAATTATTGACGGCGATTTATGTAAACCCATTTTATCTATTACGTGTCCTAAATATGATATTTTATTTTGAAAAAAATACACATTTTTCTTTTCTGATAGTGAACCCTGAACTTTCTAAAATTCTTAACACATTTTTCAAACGTTTTAAATGCTGTGAAAAATTAGACCCCGTTACTAAAATATCGTCTAAGAAAACACATACGCCTTCCAAACGTCCTAGCAATTCTTCCATTAATCTTTGAAATTGCGAGGGCGCGGAATTTATACCGAAAGGTAAGCGATTATACATAAAGGTGCCTCTATGAGTTGATATAGCTGTTAGTTTTCTGGATTTTTCATCCAGCAACACTTGCTGATAAGCATGCGTTAAGTCTATTTTAGAAAATAATTCACCCCCTTGTAACTTATAAAATAAGTCTTCTATACGCGGAAGCGGATATTTATCCCCACTCAAATGTGGATTTAACGTAATTTTGTAGTCTCCACAGATTCGTACTGTATTATCCTGTTTTAAAATCGGGACAATTGGTGTGCCCCATGAACTATTTATAATGGGTGCTAAAACCCCTGCACTAATTAACCGGTCTATTTCCGCATCCACTTTTGCTTTCATAGCAAACGGCAGACTTCTGGGTTTACAAAATTTTGGCATTGCCTCTTTGTCAATATTCAGGCTTAATTTAAATTTATTAAAAGTTCCCACTATATTAGAAAATAATTTCGGAAATTTATCAACAATTTTGTTTGATTCATGAGAAGCATGTGTATTTATAAATTTTAATTCTCGAAATCCTAAATTAAAAGTTGATAAAAAATCGCGTCCTAATAATGGGGGGCCTCCTTTGTTTACTACATACATTTTAATCGGGCGCACTACATTATTGTACTTCATATCTACTGAAATACAACCCACTGGATATATTGTATCTCCCGTATACGTAATTAACTCTAAACTACTATTCTCTAGTGGTATTTTGCGAAATTTTAAGTCATATATTTTTTTAGAAATAACGGAAACAGCAGCCCCTGAATCTAATTCCATACGAAGCGGAACGTTTATTATATTAACATTTACAAATATTGGTTTACCGTAGTATGATTTTAATTGAAATAGAGAGGCTTCGTTGGTGTTAGAATTTAACTGTTTTAAATTTGCATTGTTATTCTTTCTACATACATTTCTCAGATGACCTTTAATACCGCAGTTATCACAGGTGTAGTTCTTAAAACGGCAATCCTGCGATGAATGATTGACACGGCCGCATCTCGTACATGCGCCGTGCAGTGCTGGTCCTCGTTGATTCGGATGTCTTCGCCTATCACCATCGGCGCGCGCACTTCCTGACTGAGCACCCCTGCGTCCATCTTCTGTCGAATTTGCCTTTTTCGCACGGTTTGAATGGGTTTGTCGCTGATTCATTTTATGGATTTCCTCCTGCTTTATATTCCCGGCTCCCTTTCCATCATGGATTCCATATCCGGTCATGGCAATTTCTGTATTTTTAGCCATTGCTAGTGATTCTTTAAATGTTATTTCTTTTCCTTGAGAAAATAACTTATCACGAACTTTTCCTGATTCGAGACCTGTTATGAATTTATCTCGAAGAGCAGTTTCCAGATGCACCCCGAACTCGCAATTTGTTGCTAGGTTTTTTATTCTTGCAGCCCATTCTTGCATTGACTCCTCAGGTGTCTTGCGTGAGGCATAAAAAAGATAACGCTCGGCTAAAACTGCCTTCTCTTCTACATAAAAGTCATTTAGAGTTTCGATTATGTTATCATATGTAGCATCGGCGGTTTTTGTTGGCAATAGCAGATCGGCCAATAATTTATACGCTTCCTGGGACAAGTTGTTTAAAATAATTGACTTCTTCTTCTGAACGTCCACGATCCCGTTGGCGTCAAAGAAGTGTTCCATTCTGCCACGGTACACATCCCAGTCTATATTCTTTGGATCGAACTCGATCTGCATTCCAAGTGCGAATTTTGAATCCGCCATTTTTCTTGAAATTCTTCACCGATAGTAGCACGTGTTTGTCCTTTAAAATAATCCTCGTCGCCACTGTAATGTTTATGCGGGTGGTGTATGGAGTAGGGTTCATAGATAATTACACTACTACACAATAACACAATTTATTTCCCCAAAAACACTATTAACCATTTTACAATTAACAAGACACGTTCCGTCGTTTCGCTCCGGATACATACTGGCGCATACGCAGTTGTTAAGACGTGTGCGCAGACGCATCATACAAACACCTGTATGATGTACATTACAAATTCCATTTCTGATATTCGTTGATGGTTAAACACTAGTTTAGGTAGTTTAATTTCTTTAAAATTTGTTTTTAGATTTTTATACACTTTTAATCTTGTTTTGTCAAAATGAATTTGACATGGTGGATCAAGTTCTAGTAGAAATGTTCCTTTGATGGGGATATTTTCTGTTGTTTTGCCACATGTTTGTACTGCTATTTTTTCCATGGGTGTTATTATAATCAATTTATTATCTTCTAATTTTTGAATTCGTGTTGAATTTAAATGTGTTAATATTTGTTGACAATTTTTCAGATTATCAGAAAATTTGATTATTTGAATTTCGCAGGGCGAGTTTTCATTAATCTCTTCGTAATTTGATTTGTAGCCTAGAAATTCTTCAGCGGTGATTTCTTCACATGGCTCGTTCATTTGTGAGTAAGTATTATCATGTAGAATAAGATATTTTGATTTAGGAGGGATTATTTTAAATTTATTTTCGGATATAAGTAAAAATAATTATATATTCTTGGTTCGGTTATTGGAATTTGGATAATTATTACAATTTGATTCCCTTTAGCATAACTTTGGATTTTCATTATTTTTTCTAATAATAATATGTTTTCAAGTTTTGCTTCAAATGGCAATTTGTTTTAGTCAAGATTTTTATTAATAACTTTTAGTTCATGTAATAATTCTAAAGGTTCTAAAATTGAATTATGAATTATATTCAATTTGGAAAATGTGATCGATGTTTCTAATTTTTCTAATATATTATGTATTATCTGCATTGATGATAGAATTTGAGCTATAACTGTATGGAATAAAATAAATTCGTACATATCCGTTTTTTCTAGTGTTTTTGTTTTTACTGCTTGTTCCACTTGCATAAGACGAGCCTCTAATCTTTGTTGATTATGAGCCAATTTTTTAGTGTTGTTTTTGAATGTTTCAATTGCTGAATGCAGTATTGTAATTTGATCTTTTACTATTATTTTTATCTGTCTTTGATTTTTAATTATTGCTGTAATAGCATCATCATATTTTTTAGCATCATTCTGGTCTAAATTTCCTGTTAGAATTTTGATTATTGATCCCAATCCGTCTATTAAACCTCTTTTTGTTCGTTTATTCAGTATAGGGTTTATTTGATTTATCTGTTTGATAATAGTTTTTTCAATGTTAGATATAACATTGTATGAATTATAAAATTCTCTTTTATGTTGAATTTTCAAATATTGATTTTAGTTTATGATATTGATTTTGTATTGAATGGAATTCGTTAATTATATTGGAAATATCGAAAATTTGAATGAAGGACCAGTTGTCGATTATATTTTGAGCTGTGTCTAATTTTAACGGTAACAGTCCAAGATTATCGTTTAGATTATATAATGTCGGTGTTTTCAATTCTATGGTTGCGTATGAGCAGAGTCTGTAACAAAAGGCGTTTTTAATTCTTTAATATGAATAATTTCATATTTATTATTTGAATTATTTTTGATTTTGACTTTATTATGTTCTAATATTTCGATTAATTCATATGGTCCTGAAAATTTATTTTCTTTTTTATTTCTTCTATCTTTCTTTTTATATACTGTTTGTCCGATTTTAAATTGATATTGATCAGGGCCTTTAATATTTCGTTTTTGTAATACTTTTATTTTATCGTCTTCTAGTTTTTGTGAAATGTTTTTATAAACATGTTTTATTTTATCATTTTGTGTTGCCACATAGTCTGAATAAAATTCTTTTTCAATTAAGTCACAAGGGTCTCGAGAATTTGTATGTCCGAGTGTGAGTTCTAAGAGTGTAAAATTTGTTGATGAATGAATGGTGCTATTATATGCAATGATTGCGTATTTCATGAGAATATCAATTGTGCAAGTTTTATGAGTTTGTCTTAGAATTCTTAAGTGTTCAATTAATGTTGAATGAAATCTTTCAACAGGTGCATTAGATTCATGGTGAAGGGGTGTAGTAAAATGAATTTTAACTTTGTGAGATTTTAACAATTCCTGCACAGTTTCATTTTTAAACTCGGTGCCATTATCCATTACTATTTTTTCTGGTATTCCATAATATGAAAAGTAATGTATTAAAGCGTTACAAATTTGTATTCCTGTTTTACTTGGAATCGGTATAGCTTGTCCTAACTTAGAGAAAGCATCAATCCAAATGGTTAGAAAATTCTGATTGTCAAATTTAAAAATATCTATATGTAAAAGTTGGAATGGTTTTCCTACTGTTTCTGTTAAAACAATTGGGGTATACGGTGGTTTTCTGGAATATTTAGATGTTTGACAAATATTACAATCATTAATAAAGTTTGCTATATTATTTTTCATTGACGGCCAATAGTAGTTTCTTTTAAGTCTTTTGTATGTTTCATTAATTCCACGATGATTACTTTTTCCTTCATGTTGATGTTTTATTAACATTAATTGTTCTTCTTCATCTTTTATTGTGTTTACTAATATTGTGCATTTTATTAACTTTAAACCTTTTTCATAAAAATTCTGTAAATAAACTTCATTAAAATTTTGATACATAGCGTCATCATAAAAATATAAGTAAAATATTTTCTTATCTGTTGTATAGTTTTTTAATAATTCCAGGATTAATTTTTTATTGTTTGAATCAGGAATTTTAACGTTTAAAATTTTATGATTTGCAAATATTTCTTGTTTTACGTATAATTTATTATATGGATGTTTCATTATTAAAATGTGATTGGTTTTATTATTTATTATATCGTCTAAAATAGTTATTCCGGCATTTAAACTTATGTCGTTAGTAACAGAGTGTGGTGTTGATTGTAAAGTAAATTCTTCAAAATTTTCTTGGAATTGGTCAGGTGGCATAAATTTAATATCTTGTAAAATTTGAAATTTTGGATTATTTATTGATTTACTTGTAGATGGTTGAGGATAATTTTCATTAAAATTTTCTGCAAGATTTCTTACATATTCTAAGATTTCTTCATTTATTTCTCCAGGGTTGTTTGTTACACTTTCAGTTTCTATTGCGTTTAATTTTATTCGAGAAAGTGCGTCTGCGTTAGTATTTTGTTTACCATTTTTGAAAATGATTTCATAATCGAATTCTTCAAGTCTCAATCTCCAGCGGATTAATTTACTGTTTGGTTCTTTCAAATTAAAATGCCAGGTTAACGGTCGATGATCCGTGTAAATTTTAAAAGGTCTTCCGAAAAGATACGGTCGGAAATATTTACAAACTCAAACTATTGGTAGTAATTCTTTTTTTATTGTTGAATAATTTGTTTCACTGTCGTTTAATGTTCTCGATGCATAAGCAATAGGTTTGTCATTTGGAATATCACCTTGTGATAAAACTGCTCCTAGTGCATAGTCACTTGCGTCTGTTGTTAATACAAACGGTTTATCAAAGTCTGGGCATTGGAGTATTTGTGGATTAATTAAAAGTTGTTTACAGTGTTCGAATGCGGATATCAATTCAGGTGTATGAATAACTTTTGAATCTTTCTTTAAACAATATGTCATTGGTTTTGTGATTTTAGCGAAATTGTTTATGAAACGTCTGTAGTAACCTACTAAACCTAAAAATGATTTTATTTGTTTTTGAGTCCGAGGAATTGGAAAATTTTTTATTGATAAAATTTTATCAGAGTTCGGTTTTATTCCTATTGGGGTTATTACATGTCCTAAATATTGAACTTCTTTCTTTCCAAAATTCACATTTATCAAGTTGAACTTTAAAATTTGACTCTCGTAGTCTATTGAAAATTTTTCTAAGATTACAAATGTGTTCTTGTAAGGATGTACTGAAAATTACTATGTCATCTAAGTAAACTGAACAAATTTCATTCTGCAAACCTCTAAGAATGTTGTCCATAACTCTTTGAAATGTGGAGGATGCGTTTTTTAATCCGAATGGCATTCTTTTATATTCATAATGTCCATTTTCTGTTGAGAAAGCTGTTTTTGAAATATCTTTCGGATCCATTTCAATTTGGTAAAATCCATTTGCAAGATCTAATGTAGTAAAATATTGGCTTCGACCTAGTTTATCAAGAATATCCGTTATTTTGGGAATTGGATATTTATCATCAATGGTTTTTAAATTTAAATTTCGAAAGTCTATTACCATACGCCATTTTCGTTTACTACTAGCGTCAAGTTTTTTTGGGACGATCCATTTTGGACTGGACCATGGGGATGTCGAATTTTCAATTATGCCTTGCTTTAAAAGTTTTTTAATTTGGTCTTTAACTTCAGCTTTATGGATTTGAGGATATCTACAAATTTTGGTGTAAATAGGTGTATCGTCTGTCAATTTAATTTCATGTCTTATTTTATTAGAGAAGGTCAATGGAATGTCTTCTGAATAAAAAATATCACGATATTCAAAACAAAGTTTTCTAATTAAGTCTCGTTCTTCTGAGTTACAGTGGTTTAATCTTAACATTTTTAAATTTGATTTAAGAATATTATCTTGATATGAATGAATTTCTATTTCGTTTGTGTCCATTTTGTCTAAGAAATTAACTTCGAGAATGTCAAAGTTTTCAGTATCGAAAGGAGAAGTTATTGTAATTTTGATAGGTATTTCTCCTGAATTAGTGATACAAATTGTTGCATAATTATTCTCTACGTTAACTAATGCTTTGGGCATTTCTATATTATTTCCAAAATTTTTATAATTTAATATTCCTATTCCATTTTCTAACTTATCAGGGATTTTTGAAATTTTGTGTGTTCGAGGAGGTATAATTATAACTGTGTCTTCATCATTTATATTTATATTTTTTTCGTAAATAATGGGAATTTTTACATTTGGATTAATCAATTGTCTAGTTTGTATGTTCAAATTAGCATGTAATTGTGTTAATAAGTCAATACCTATAAGTCCATCAAAATTTGGTGAACATTTAAAAAGATAAAATTTATGATATTCGTCAGTTTGAAAAATTCTGAATAATTGAATAATTGCAACTTCGTCACGATTAGTTATTGCATGGGCTGTCTGAATGTAAAATGGTTCTTTTTTGATACAATTTTTAAAATATTTGTAAGCAATTTTTGGACCAATTAAACTTCTAGAACTTCCTGTGTCAATTAAAAATTTTGCATTAATTTCGGGAATGTTAATAAATGGTAGATTTGAATTTAAATTATTTATATTTATTATGTGTTGTTTTCTTGAAGGCAAGTTACTCGAAAATTTTCATTGTAAATATTTTCTTGGTTATCATCAATGTTTTCATATTGTTGGGCAATATTTGGATTGTATTCAGGAATGTTGACATCATTCGGAATTTGTTGATTTTGGTCATAAGATTGATTATTATTTTCAAAATAGTTTTCAGAATTTTGATATTCGTTGGATAAATAATCTTGATCATAGAATTGTTCAATTGGGTTTTCGATTTCGTGAGAAAATAGTCTTTGTGTATGGTTTGGTTCATATCTAGTTCTTAATATAGAAGTATCCATCGGTTCTGGTGTGAATTTTCTTTGATTTGTCTTGACGTGTCATAGAGCTTTTTTGAAAATTGTTAAATCTATTAACAGGTAAATTTTTATTTTGATTAAAGTTATTGATTGGTGGATATTGGTTAAAATTCTGTGATTGAAATTGAATTTCTCTCATTGGTTGATTAAAGAAAAGTTTGGTGGTTGATTATTATTTCTTGGATGTTGATAATTATTAAATGTTTGTCTTTGAAATGGTTGAAACTGATTAAATCTAGGCAAATTTGTTCTTTGTATATTTTGATTTCTTTGGCTAGTAAAATTTTGATTTATGTTTTGAGATTTGTATAAGGGGTTTTCTAAATTTTGGTTTTGTCCTAAACTAAAATATTTAAAATTTTCTTCTTCTTTTACAAATGATAAGGCTTGTTCTAAAGAATTTGGATTTTTTAATCTAACTATCAATTGCATTTGATATTGTAGGCCATTGATAAATGTTTTTAATGCGAAATCATCATAATGTGTGATTTTTATCATTCTTTCATTAACATCTTGAATTGTTGTATTTAATTTAGCAAAATGAAGACTTCGTGCGTCCTGAATTCTCATGCCAAACTGTGAGGGTGTTTCATTTTTTTGTGGTTTGATTGAAATTAAATCCTGTATAAGACAATCTGTGCCTCTTTGATCGGAAAATGTTTGATTTAATGCATTTTTAATAAGTTGCCAATTATTAAGTTCGGCTCGTGTGCCAATTAAATCAGCTGCACGGTTTTGGAGTTTACTGAGAATCGTATCAAGCAAGCAGATTGTTGCCGCTAATTTAGCATAGGGCCGATTTTGTAAATAAAAGGCTCGCGGGTAGGCGCGGGTTCTTTACCTGCGAGGGACGAGGCCCTCATTATCCACGCGGCCGGACACCCAGAGAAAAAACAGATGTTTTAAACCATTCGCTTGAGATGGACATCCGGGCCGGAATTTGTATATTCGCAGAAGATTATGCCAGAGCACGTTTTTCTTTTCACCACCACCACCAGCCCCAAGAGCTTCATGGGAAAGGAAAAAAGAGACACTCACTCTCCAAAATTCGATTAAGAAACATCGATCTTTTAGTAAAACATTTTTTAGTCCGCGATAGAGAATTTTATTTTGTTGTTGTTTACATAGTTAATAAATAGTGTTAAAGTCATTTTCTTTTATAATTAACGGGAGCTTCCCATTTGGTCCTTCGAGTATTTAAAGGTTTAAGGTTTAAACATTTTTGGTCCTTCGAACCGGATATAAGTTCAAAAAGTTTTTGAACACCAATGTAATTAGTGAGTTCACCGCCTGTCTGTCCGAGCCAACAGAGAGCAGAGAAGAGCAGGACTGGGAACATCATCGCCGGGTTGTCTAGAAGTCGGCAACAAGCGATCGTCAGATTCACGTGGTAGCCTTTGGAGGGTTATCAAAGTTCGAGCAGTGTCGCTAAGAAGAGCGTCGTGCAGTTTAGCTGAACAAAGAGGAAGGGTGAGTCCTAATTTCCTTTTATTCGTTATCATTATTGAATTTAAAATGGCGGAGATGTCCGCGGAACTTCAATCGCAATTACAAAAATTAAATCGTATACGTACATATTTTAATCGTCAAATAAACAGTTTAGAAACATTTATTAAGGGTTGTAGCGATGTTGATAAACATGTTAAACAAATACAGTGTGATCTAGGCCAAATTAAAACTAATTTAAATGAATACGAACAAATCGAGTTAGCGTCGTATGACGAACATTTTGAAAGCTCATTTCCTTGTATTAGAGATTTAAAAACGAGATATTTTGTGTTAGAATCGGAACTCCCAAAGCCGCAGTCCGCTTCGGGTGGTGCTTCGGATGCGGGAGTTAGTGTTAATCAGCAGGTTTCTTTACCAACAATTAATTTAGAGAACTTTGATGGCAATTGTCGTAAATGTATTTAAAATCTGCACTTCAGGGTAATGCCGCTGACGTAATTAGAAGTTTAGAAGTCGATGCAGATAATTATGAAACCGCATTTAATTTGCTTCAAAAATCTTTTGAAAACACTAGAATCATAGTTAACAGTCATTTAGATGAATTATTTAACTTGCCGATAATTGAGGAAAACAATTTAGAATCATATAGAGGGATTTTAAATTCTGTGTTGCAGCATGTGCGGGCGTTAGAATCTATGAAACGTTCCGTACAGCATTGGGATGATATGTTGGTTTTCTTGATTGTGAGTCGTCTGCCACCAATTGCGCGCTTAGAATGGGAAAATAAATTAGTCAGATAAATTAGCGAAATTTGTAGAAATTCAAGCGTTTTTAACTCAAAAATGCCAAATCCTTCAGACAATGAAATACAAAAATGTAGGTATTTCAGAAACATGGGGTAAAGCTGGTAAAAGTAGTGATGTTAAGACGAAGTTTTTAATTTGCTACATGTGTAAACGTGAACACATGATCACACAATGCGATGCGTTTTTAAAATTAGATACAAAAAGGCGTCTGAAAACAGTTAGGGCAAAAGGGCTATGTACTAATTGTTTAAGACCGGGACACATTAAGGTGGATTGCAAATCTAATAGGTCATGTAGAACATGTCATAAAAAACATAACTCTTTGTTACATTTTGAAGTTAAGGCAGTACAATCTAGTGTATTGCACACGCAAGCAGTAGGTAAATCGAGTGTATGTTTAGCGACGGGGGTAATAGATGTACTTGACTCTCAGGGAAATAGTCATAAGGCAAGGGTGTTGTTAGATTCAGGATCGGAAATAAATTTAATAACTAAAAGATTTAATCACAAATTAAATCTTGACGAAAACCTGGTAAATATTACAATTGCGGGTGTGGGAATTAATTCAGTAAAATCGCAGAAGTCGATTGAAGCAACGATTAGCTCTCGACTAAATTTATTTCAGATAAAAATGAAATTTCTTGTACTTGATCAAATTATGAATATAATTCCGGAACATTTTATTGAGGCAAAATATTTTAATATCCCTGAAAATATACAGTTAGCAGATCCTGGATTTGACAAACCTGACAAAATTGACATGATATTAGGAGCGGAGCATTATCACAAAATTTTAGGCGGGGAGCAAATATTGATTAATGGCGGCGATTTAGCGCTTCAAGAATCCAAAATTGGTTGGATAATTAGCGGAAAAATTAAAGTTAATGAACAAATTAACACCGCTAAATGTAATACGGTTACATTAACTAGGTTAGAATCGCAGGTTAGGAAACTGTGGGAAATTGAAAACGTGGAGAATATAAAGGCAGCAAAATCTTCATCAGACGTCATATGTGAAAATTTTTATAATGAAACAACGGTTAGGGACTCTGAGGGGCGTTTTACGGTAGCGTTACCTTGGAAAGAGGAAGTAGGTGCAATAGGTTCATCATACAATACAGCATACAAACGTTTTATCTCATTGGAAAATCGATTAGAGCGAGAACCAAATTTTAAATTATTATATGATGAATTTATGGCCAAATATATCAGTTTAGGACATATGAAAAGAATTAATTTACAAATTCAAGAAATCCGCGATAGTTATTTTTTACCGCATCACGGAATATTAAAACAACATAATTTGACAACAAAATTACGAGTTGTATTTGACGCGAGCGCGAAATCAAGCTCGGGAAAATCGTTAAACGATTGTTTAAATAAAGGTCCGGCGTTGCAAAACGACATTTTTGATATTTTGGTGCGTTTTCGCACATATCAATTTGTATAAACTGCTGACATTAAGAAAATGCATCGGCAAATTAGAACAAAGGCGGAAGATAAGGTTTATCAGCGGGTATTGTGGAGATTTGCGCCACATGAAAAATTACAGGTCTACGAACTTCAAACGGTTACATATGGGACATGTTGTGCACCATATCTAGCAGTTCGTTGTTTAAATGAGTTGGCAGAAGAATGTGACAATACGCGAATAAAAAATGTAATTAAAAACGATTTTTATATGGATGACGTACTAACGGGTGCGTCTTCTATAAAGGAGTTAGAAGACATTAGAGATAACATACAAAAGGTATTGTCAGGTGGGGGTTTTGAACTACACAAATGGGCTGCTAATGATAATAGATTAATTAAAGATTTATACAATCAGTCTCAAGGGGATTGCGTTGTACTTTCGGTTGGGAATCATATAAAAACTTTAGGAATCAAATGGGATTCAAAATTAGACAGTATTATCTATGAAGGGTTTAATATAAATTTAAAGGTAAAGGATACTAAAAGAAATATATTATCGGCAATATCACAATTTTATGACCCGTTGGGATTGCTTGGACCAGTAATTATTTTAGCTAAAATATTGTTGCAACAAATTTGGCAATTAAATTTAGGTTGGGATGTAATAGTACCTAAGGAAATAGGCGAACAATGGCGCCAATTAGTCACCGAGCTTAATCAGCCAATCATAATTAGATTACCCCGAAAAGTAATTACTTGTTCAAATCCATCGGTAGAATTACACGCGTTCGGAGATGCAAGCGAGAAAGCGTACGGTACCGCAATTTACATCAAATCAGTAAACGATAATAACGAGTCGGCATGCACCCTGTGGTGCGCCAAGTCAAGGGTTGCGCCATTAAAGGTAATCACCTTACCTAGGCTAGAGCTTTGTGCCTCGGTCTTAACGGCTCAGGTAGTAAACAGGGTTAAGGAGGCGCTACCGAATTGCGTACGGGTATATTATTACACCGATTCAAAAATTACACTTTCTTGGATTAAGTCACCGTCAACAACTTTTAAAACTTTTGTATCACACCGGGTAGGAGAAATACATTCTTTATCAGATCCCGCGGATTGGTTTCATGTGGGAGGCGCGGAAAATCCGGCGGACATTATATCGCGAGGGGTATATCCTGCGGAAATAAAAAATAATTCTTTGTGGTGGCATGGGCCACAGTTTATTCAAAATAATGAGGAACTACCTGTTTTTGTGCCTAATGTAAATATAGAAAAATCAGAGTTACGAGTAGTATTAGTTGTAAATAAATTAGATTTAGACTGGGTTACACTAATATCCACATTCAAGAAATTAGTTAGGGTTATGGTGTGGATTTTGCGTTTTAAATTCAATAGTTTTAAGATAAATCAGAAGAAAATAGGAAATTTAACTGTTTTGGAAATAGAGGAGGCGGAATTTGCAATTATCCGCATGTTGCAAAAGGTTTACTTTAAAGAGGAAATTAAAACATTAAAGAACGAAAGGCAATTAAAACCTAAAAGTCCGATATTGAGTTTAAATCCGTTTTTAGATACACAGGTTATATTAAGGGTTGGAGGTAGGCTCCGACAATCAAATTTACCATTTGAACAAAAACATCAAATACTTTTACCAGCAAAACACTACATAACGGAATTAATTATAACAGATTACCACGAAAAGTCATTGCATCGGGTACGCAAGGTACATTGGCGGCAGTACGCAATAAATACTGGCCAATTTCCGGCAGAAATGCCGTTAGAAGAGTAACGCGACATTGTGTTACATGTTTTAGAGCAAAGCCGCAATCAAGAGTTCCAATAATGGCAGATTTACCTAATTATCGAATTGAGCAAGTACGACCCTTTGTAAGAACAGGTATAGATTATGGCGGGCCGATTTTCGTGAAAGAAGGTCGGCGTCGAAATAGCAAATTAATTAAAACTTACATTGCATTATTTGTGTGTATGGCCATTAAGGCGATACACTTAGAATTAGTTAGCGACTTAACGACTAAGGCATTTTTACCTCACGTAGGGGTATGGTAGCCGAACTATTTAGCGACAATGCCACAAATTTTGTAGGAGCAAATAAAGAATTAAGATCTTTTTATAATTTTATTAACGAATATAACGACGAATTAACCAATGAATTAAGCTCATTAAACATTAAATGGCATTTTATACCTGCACGAGCACCTCACTTTGGAGGGTTGTGGGAAGCAGGTATAAAACAAGCAAAAGCACATTTAAGACGATTAACACGAAATGCAAACTTGACGTATGAAGAAATGTATACATGTTTAGCGCAAATTGAAGCCATTTTAAATTCGCGTCCATTGTCCCCCTTATCCAACGACCCTAACGATCTTTCCATTCTCACCCCTGGGCATTTTTAAATCGGGGAACCATTGACGGCGATTCCAGACCCAAATCTGCAAAATATAAAGGCGACAAGACTGTCTCGCTGGCAGTATGTTCAGCAGATAAAGCAACACTTCTGGAAGCGCTGGCAGAGTGAATATCTCCAGGAGTTGCAGACAAGAAGACGTTGGAAGCAGGGGCACGCAGCAATTCCAGAAATAGGTGATCTAGTCCTTGTACGAGACGACGGGATACCGGCATGCCAATGGAAGATGGGGCGTATAGCAGACGTTCATCCAGGAAAAGATGGCCACATACGTGTAGCAACGGTGCGCACACGAGCCGGAATCTTCAAGAGACCCGTAGTGAAGTTGTGCGTTTTTCCCAAAGCTCGCGAGTGATTTTTTCGAGAACGCAATGACGCGATTTTTTCCGTCCAGACGCTATTTAGTGATGATTTTGTATTTTTTTTTTTTGTTGTTGTTGTGTGCTTGCATTGTAAATATTTTGTATATCTTATTTTTATAAAAACTGTATATATTTTCAATCTCTATCGCAGACGCATTATTTAGTATATTTGTGTAATTTAGTTTAAGGTTGAAAACTTTTCAACGCGGGGGAGGATGTTGCCGCTAATTTAGCATAGGGCCGATTTTGTAAATAAAGGTTCTTTACCTGCGAGGGACGAGGCCCTCATTATCCACGCGGCCGGACACCCAGAGAAAAAACAGATGTTTTAAACCATTCGCTTGAGATGGACATCCGGGCCGGAATTTGTATATTCGCAGAAGATTATGCCAGAGCACGTTTTTCTTTTCACCACCACCACCAGCCCCAAGAGCTTCATGGGAAAGGAAAAAAGAGACACTCACTCTCCAAAATTCGATTAAGAAACATCGATCTTTTAGTAAAACATTTTTTAGTCCGCGATAGAGAATTTTATTTTGTTGTTGTTTACATAGTTAATAAATAGTGTTAAAGTCATTTTCTTTTATAATTAACGGGAGCTTCCCATTTGGTCCTTCGAGTATTTAAAGGTTTAAGGTTGAAACACAGATGTTTATCGGATCATTAACATTTTGCACATTTTGAAATGCAAGAAGGAAATGTTCACATGCGTTGATAAATCTATTTAATTGTTTCGGGTTACCATCAAATGTTGGAATGTTATCAGCTTGAAGTGCTCATTTACTTCCATATTTCTGTTATTATCAATTTCTCTTTCAAATTCGTTTAACTGTTCAAGTATATCGTCAAATTCTAACATTAATTATGTAAAGTCTTAAAATTAAATTTAAATGTATGAACTTAAAATTATTTTGATCTTAAAATTATTTTGTTAAAATTATTGTTGAGATTTAAATTATTTTTTGTTAAAATTATTTTTTGTTAAAATTATTGTTGAGATTAAATGCTAAAGAAAAGCAAGTATGCAATATAAATGGAAAATAAACTTACAATAGGATTATTGTAATTGGTAAGGATTTCTTCATTGTTTTGTTTGTTTTTGTTTCTTATCCTAATGCCTCTAGAAACCAGCGATGTGTGTCCGGAATTCCAGGTCTTCCTAATCCTAAACTCTCCTTGGCAATATCCCTTTTCTTTTCGGATGTAGGTACTTCCGGCGATTCTTGTCCTTTGAAGATTTCTAACACTTCGAAATGTTTGTTTTGCGGATCGTTCGTCGAACTAACCGATTAACGGACCAGATTCACGATTGAACTGTTTCGATTCGTTTGTCGAATTAACCGAACTAACCGATTGATCTGTTTCAACAATCCTACCGACTGCGCCAGTTTTGGTTGGTTAATTGCCGTTTGATTTTTTAAAAAGTAAAAAAAATCTTTGAGAGCGAGTTTGAAAAGAGTAACTACAAGAATGAATTACTTCTCAAGACTAACTTTTATTAATCATAAACGCAAAATATATAATACTTTATTTGATAGCGAAAATGCTGACTGTTGTTATGATGGTACGTAGTACGTCGTATTGTTGTGGGCAGCAACCTTGAGTGTCGTCTTAACTCGCGCGACCACCTTATCTACAAAGCACAATTTATTGGTTAGATAAGTAAAGTGTTGAAATATTTAGAATAAACGATAGAACTTATAAACTAATATATAATATTAATGATTTCGATAGCTAACGCCATCTAATGCTTCATAGTGGCATCGTCAGTGACACGAATGCACAAAGTGCATATACAGACAGGTCACTGTTTCGTCCACGAGCGAGCAGAACTCTGTTTGTGAAACCAGAATACTGAACACAAATTCAATTTTAATATATAATAGGTAAGAAATAAATGTATGATTAAAATATAATAATTATGCAATAGACTAATTAATGTGAATACACAACATTTTTTAAATAGCATACTTTGTTTACAAACAATAAATTGTCAATTTACAGATCGAATTGAATGACTTTAAACTGACATTTTGTTATTTAGAAATACAACTTGCTATTGAAAAATTGCGCAACTAAACGTTGCAGCTGAAAATGTACAAGTGTAAATGCACCATTAGAAATGTTTTAGTTTGCGAATTACCAAATCGAACATTTTACATTGAGATAACAACGTAATTGTATACAGTAAACATAAGTAATTACTATATATGAGGGAAAACAATGATTACTTTATTATTTATCAAGGTTATGACTTTTGTATGGTAAATGTGTTCTTTAAATCTAGTTTTTAAATTTCATAATCTTGATAAATCAGCTGTAGCTACTATAACAACAGAAAACAAATTTATTGTAAATAATTTTAAATTATTAAAAGAATGTATCCATTTCAACTTAAATATGTTAGAAGCAATTGAAATGTTTAAAAAAAGAAATAATCTTTTACATAAAAGCACAATTTTTTATCTAGTGTGACCTTATCCGCCACTTCCGGTTTCACCGGAACTGATACCAACTTTCTTATTTTAAATACAAACGTGCCCGTTTCTTGTGATAATCTTATTTTTTATAAAATTTGGAATACATTGATGTGCCATACATGACATTTTATTTTAAAAATGGCCGACAAATTCAAGTTTTTTTAAAAATATTAAATTGCCACCCGATGAATATGAGATATATTTTTTTTAAAGTTGGCATTGAAATCAAAGTAATAATGAATTTGAAGTGGTTTGGTCACACATTTGTTCATAAATTTTATTTGGACAAAAATATTATTTTAAAATAGAAAAACCTTTTTTTTCGGTTTTCAAATGGCTATATTTTTTATTTTTAAATGCAACTACATCTGTTTTTGCAATATTCTTATTCGTTATAAAATTTGGAATAAATTGATGTGTCATATATGAGATTTTAATTTCAAAACGGCCGACAAATTTAAGTTTATTGAGAAATGTTAGATTGTCAGCTGATTGAAAAATTGAAAAAAGCAATGGGGTAATAAAAGGCCGGAAGAGTCAATAAAAACGTTCCAGAACCCTATGTACACGCAACACATATTTTTTGGCAACCGTATTGAATTAGGGTTGAAGGATACAGATGTTCCATTTATTAGGGACTGTAAATAGACCCAACATTTGTTATGTGAACGTCAAGCTAGAATTTACATTTTTTATTACAAGTGACCGTAGCATTTGTGTAATTTTATAACAGGAATTCTAAATAGCCTATTATACTAAACACCAAATATAAAAAAATAAATAAATACAAAAATGCACAAAATCAGGAATAACCTTTTTAAGTCCTATAAACAACTAACTTTTAAATTAATTCCTTAAACTTACCGGCCTTTATCTGATTTCGAATAAATGACGCTTGTTTGCGAAATAAATTGTATTTTTATTTTTTTATTCACAAAACTCTTATATTACTTTTTCTATTGAAAAGGGGTACCTAGTACCTGAAATGTACATATAGAATTTAATAAAAAAAAAGTTAAGAAAACGGAATAACTACTACTATTAATTTAGCATTTAATAAAACTAGAGCTTGTAAAAATGTAATTGTCGCGTTCCGCTTACAAAATTTTAAACTTAATTCTTAAAATCAATTGCAGAACAGGTAATAGTCTATAACCATTTTCTGTATAACTTGTTTTAGAAATTTAAATATCTGTAATATTTCGCCGTTTCTTCATTCAAAAAATACAATCTTAAATAAATGCAAGATTTTATATAAAATCAATTGTGCTGATTTTGTTTGCAAAGCTTACTAGCTAAAACAAAAATAATATTTACAATGAATTTCCATTTATGACATTCTTCAACGAGGCCCCGCAGAAACCTATGGTCAGAAAGTTTCATTTTTCACTGAATTTAAAACATACTTTTGTTTTTTTTTTTTTCGCCGGAAGATTAGATTTTCAGCGACGCGACAGCCTACACACTCCATCCGCCCAATTAAAACCCTGTCTGGAGTAAATCGACAAGCACACCATTAAAACATATGTTTGTTTACAGTCATAAGTATCATATATCAACAACGCATTCACCGAAATCGTTCAGACGAAGGTTGATAGGTTCAATTTCTGTATTATTATTGTTTGAACAAATGCACACAGATGTCGCAACAGTCAAGCGCGTCTCAGATATTGCTCACGGCGTACCGGCCGTGGCGCCTCTAATATTCTAATTACTCTATGTTATAACTCAGTTCATTTTACAAATAAATATGTCATGTGATTAAAAAAACAAAAAAACAATCCCTTTCTAGACATAGAATGATGACAAAGCCAACTATGGTTTCCATTAAAAAAAATGCAGGTTTGTGTTATATTTCGTAAACTAATGTCAATATAAAATATCTGATAACATTTTATTATTTTAAAATTATCTAAAACTTTGCTGTTCACAGTTTTTTTTTCTATCTCTTTCAATAACAGAAAAATCGATTTGAAAAAATTGACACTTTTCACATTTTTCAAAATATCTAGTTACCCTAGACTTTTTCGAAAATTATAGGAGTGTCTTTTTATTCAGCTCGTAAATCTGCACTACTTTGCCTACTGAACCGTTTCTCTATCTCTTATAGTTTCCGAGATCCCCATAGAGAACATGAAAAAAAACCCAACTGGTATAAACGCTCAAAGTTGAGCGTTTGTTTTTAGAATCACTTTTTTCAGTTATTAAAATAAATTTTACAATTCTTACTAATTGATTTATAAAAAATCAACGTTTCAAGTTTGTAACTATGATAGTACAATTTTTAAGTTTTATAAGCGCGTTATTTAAAAATTACTTAATAAGCACAAAAGCGCATGCGCATAAAATTGATGTTACCAGCGTTACCTGGGTAATATACCGTAATCTATGGTAAATAACCAATGGTAATTACCGCCTTAAATTACCGCTTACATCACTAATCATAAGACAAATTTACATTCATAAAACAATGACAAATAAAATAATAAAACATACAAAGTTTTAGAGCTTACATTAAATTATAAACTTATAAGATAAGACTTCAATTATTTTACTTGTGAAATGTCGCTTAAAACAAACAAATTATATAACTTTTGAGTGAAGTTATATAAATCATACATATTTTCCAAACTTTGAGTGTTTGCAAACAATTTTAGGCAATGCTGCTGAAAGCAATTATTGTTTGAATAACTTTTATGATTGATTTTAAATTCTAAAAGTTACTTTAGCTTTACCTTCATTATTTTGTAGTCTAGTGAAATTCATAGAAATTAGGTAATTTACGCGATAGGCCACAATTGAGTTAATTTTATTTTTCATTCTCAATTTAATATAACTTTTGTAATATTTTGTTTCTTCATTTAGAATTTTTATAAATTTTATGATTTTCTCAATGCGATCAGATCAACAAATGATTTTACATACATTTTAGTATTTTCAGACATTTCAGTATTTTTAGATCACATACAGGGAATTTTTCTTTTAAGTATACATATCCCGATGCATACGCTGTATATTTTCAGTCATTTTTTGTTTTTAAAAAGTAAAATTTAGAGTTTAAAAAACTTGAACGTTTGAATTTGGATGCGTAGCTTTTCCAAACTCAAAATTTTACTTCATGCGCCACGACCATTAAAAGACTGGTTGTAAATGCAGTTCAGAATATACATTTTTAGCATATTATTTAGTAACATATTGTAAAATTCAACCTAAACCAGTGTTTTATACGCGTGGCGCATGAAGTAAAATTTCAAGTTTAGAAAAGCCTGAAATGTAAGGGCTTTTCTAAACTTGAAATTTGGTTTCATGCTTAGTCTGGGAGTAGAATACACTTATTTAAAGCTTCAAATCGAACTTGTGTGAAGTTACCAATAGATTCGGCCAATAGATCATAAAAAAAACAATATATTTGATTTTATTCTTCACAGGCCTACTCATTGTATACTATTCTAAAGCAGGGGTCTCCAAACTACGGCCCGAGGGCCACATCCGGCCCGCGGACAGATTTTGTCCCGCCCGCGGAGAGCTAGCATCCTTGAAAACTCATATTTTTTATAGCAAATTAAATTTAGTTTACTGAAGTATTCTAATTTTAAAGGCTTATTGTTACGGTTTTGGCCCTCGGAACTTACTGGAGTAATCAGTATGGCCCTAAGGCTGGAAAGTTTGGAGACCCAGGTTCTAAAGGATAACATTGATTAACCCAGTTTACTACCCCTTTCTACCACTATTCCTCCCCTAATTCCGTTTAATTATTAATTTTCACTATGTGCTCCTCAACATTTTCAAGTTATTTTTAAATACACGTGTTCCCCATACTTCAATTAAACAATTCGAGAAAAAGAAACATTCACACCTCACCCCCCTAACCCCCAATAAAATAAAAATGCATATTGAATTAATAACTATTTTTCGTCATTCAATTTTCCAAATATTAAAATTGTTTATATACACACGTATTGCTCCCATATGTTTCAACAAATATAAAATAAAAAACAAACTACTCCCACCCCCATAATATCTTAATTCTATTATTTTTTTCGACAAATTATTTATTTTCGGTAATTGCTCCTCTAACCGTTGAAAATATTCATTTACAGGCGTTTTCTTTATACTTTAAGTTTTAATTTTTATTAAAAATATTTTTCACACCGTACCTCCCCCTCCCATTAAAAATGCGAATTTGAAAAATGACTCGATGTTTCATGACAATTAACTCGTTTTCGGTAATTATTCCTCTAAATTAGTTGCGAATATAACACATGATCATCTCTCAATTTTTTATGATAAATAATTAATTTTCAGTAATTGCTCTTCCAAATTTTAAAAATATTTTTATACAGGCGTGTTCCCCATATTTCATTTGTTCATATTTTACAAACAACATAATGACACCGAACCTTCCCCGCCCCTAAATATTTTGCGAATCTCTCTCGATTTTTCATGATAAATAATTAGTTTTCACTAATTGCTCCTCCGAATTTTGAAATTTTTTTAACAAAGGCGTGTTGCATATGCTTCATTTGTTCAAATTTTACAAACAATTTTTTTACACCGATCTTCTCCTAAATAATTACGAACATAACACATCATCTCTCGATTTTTTATGATAAATAATTAGTTTTCAGTAATTGCTCCTCCAAATTTAAAAAATATTTTTACACAGGCGTCTTCCCCGTACTTCATTTGTTCATATTTCACAAACAAAATTTTCATGACGAACCTTCCCCGCCCCTAAATAGTTGCGAATCTGAAATAGGGTCATGTCTCGATTTTTCATGATAAATAATTAGTTTTTAATAATTGCTCCTCCGAATTTTGAAAATATATTAACAGAGGTGTGTTCCATATCCTTCATTTGTTCAAATTTTACAAACGAATTTTTCACACTGAACTTCCCCCGCCCATAAATAATTGCGAATATAACACATGACCATCTCTCGATTTTGTATGATAAATAAATAGTTTTCAGTAATTGCTCTTCCAAATTTTGAAAATATTTTTACACTGGCGCGTTTCCCGTACTTCATTTGTTCTTATGTCACAAACAAAATGTTTACACCGAACCTTCCCCACACCTAAATAATTGCGAATATGACCGATGATCGTCTGTCGATTTTATTATGATAAATAATTAGTTTTCAGTAATTGCCCTTTCGAATTTTAAAAATATTTTTACACAAACAAAATTTTTACATCGACCATTGCCCGCTCCTAAATAATTGCGAATATGACAGATTATCATCTCTCTATTTTTCATTATAAATAATTAGTTTTTAGTAATTGCTCTTCCGAATTTTGAAAATATTTTTACATAGGCGTGTTTCTCGTACTATATTTGTTCATATTTTACAAACAAAATTTTCACACCGAACCTTTCTCGCCCCTAAATAATTGCGAATATGGCAGACGATCATCTCTCGATTTTTCATGATAAATAATTAGTTTTTAGTAATTGCTCCTCCGAATTTTAAAAATATTTTTACACAGGCGTGTATCCGAATAATCCGGAAGTACCTGGAACCGGAAGTAACTTTAAAATTTCAAATGGCAACATAGGTCGAGTATGGTATTAATTGATAGGTCTTTTTAAAAGAAACAACTTTTATAAAAATGTTTTTTTAATATTTTGCATATTTACAAAAATAAACGAAAAAAACTAAATTGAAAATTAATTATCCATTCAACACTCAATTTTTATTATAACTTAATATAGTTTTTTATATTAGTTAATAACAAAATATAGATTTTTATATTTTTAAATTACTTTTATATTTTTGCAAGCTGCAAAGAATCTAGACTTTTTCATCCTCAAAAAAAATTAATATAGTCCTCAATTTTCAATTTACTTTTTACTTTCCCCCGTATGTAATACAAAGGGAAAGTATTGTATTCGTGAAAATTTTCGAATCAAAAATTTTAGCAGAAATATCTGTTTTGAGGTCCCCTGAGTCGAATAAGACCATTTTTGAAAAATGTCTGTCTGTCTGTCTGTGTGTCTGTGTGCGCTGTACCGCAAAAACCGCTAAAGATATCGAGATGAAACTTGAAACTTAAGCTTTTTGTTACAATCGGAAGAACTGAAAAGCTTTTGGTAAAAATCGGAAAACCGGAAGTGGTACTTTACTCTTAGCGTTTTTCAGTTTTTTCAGATTTTTTCAATAAATGTTCATCAAACAAAAAATTCTTTTAAATAAAAGTTATAGATAATAACAAAATGAAGATATATTGTTTATTTACTTTTTGTCATAGCACTCTTAGTTTTTGAGATATTTTAAAAGTTGTTTGTTTTATCTAGTTATTGATGTGTGACAGTGTATGTGTCGATACAATTGAAAAATATTTCAAATAAAAGTTGTAGGAAATAAAACACTAAAGATTTTTTGTGGATTCACTTTTTGTCATAGCACTCTTAGTTTTTGAGATATTTAATAAATAGTGTTTTTTATCTAGTCATTGATTTGTGTCAGTGTGTGTGTTGATACAATTGGAAAATGTTTCAAATAAAAGTTGTAGGAAATAAAACATTAAAGATTTTTTGTATCTTTACTTTTTGCCATGGCACTCTTAGTTTTTGAGATATTCAATAAATAATTTATCTAGTCATTGGTTTGTGTCAGTATGTGTTGATCCAATTGAAAAATGTTTCAAATAAAAGTTGTAGTTATCAAAAAGTTGAAGACATTTTGAAAATAATAATGCTACAAATATTTTAAAAGTGATTTAATACGCAATTTACGGGGGAAAGTACTATGATGGACACATCACCATTTTTTTCGTTTATTTTTGTAAATATGCAAAATATTAAAAAAAAAACATTTTATTAAAAGTTGTTTCTTTTAAAAAGACCTATCAATTAATACTATACTCGACCTATGTTGCCATGCGAAATTTTAAAGTTACTTCCGGTTCCGGGTACTTCCGGATTATTCCGGTAAAAAATCAATTCATCAGTGGATTCCTTGGGTTCACTTTGCTAATAATAATCTATCTCAGACCACAACACAATTAAACAATAACATCAAATAAAAAACATGAATAAAAAAGGAGCACAGAAGAAGAAAAAATTCATATTTCCTCAATACCGTTAGCCCGATATGGGAGTCAACGCCCACAAATCCCGAGGTGAGGACGAAGGGAAGAAGACCTGGACAAGTTAATTTACAACAATATTATAATGTTTTTATACATATATATATATATATATATATATATATATATATATATATATATATATATATATATATATATATATATTGCTGTAAATAAAGAATTTATTGTTAAAAAAACTATAACACTAATAATTATATGGTTATACAATTAAACATAATAGAAATGTTACTTATATGATATGAAATACAAAAGTTAGGATTTATAAAAATCTTACTTATAATGCTAGAAAATACAAAAATCAGTATTCTTGTGTACAATACTAATCTTCCTCAATTTATCTTTAATTTTACAATTTATTTGTTTTACTTCGGTAACTGTACAAGGACCTTTGTAAAGTTCATCGAGTGCATCTCGCTTCAATTGTTACTAAAACTAAATCTCCTATTTTCACATTAATTGGTCGTGCATTAATATCGTATTTTAGTTTACATTGCGTCTTAATTTCCTGTAATAAGTCCTATTGAGAGCTAATTGGACTCTAAATTTTACTTCCTTTGCGTAATTGTCTACATTATACAATGGTTCTATTTTATTTTGTGAAAAATCGAAAGGTAACGTTGGGCGTTTTGCAAAAATTAATTCATAAGGACAGTAATCATGGACTGTAGAAGGAGTTGTGTTATAGCAATAGGTATAGAGCGTATCCATTGATCCCAGTCGTCTTTACTATCGCCTATGTACATTCTTACGTACTCGTTGACTACTCTATGGTTTCGCACTACTGTGCCTATTGTTTGAGGTTGATATGAAGTTGAAGTTATATGTTGAATGTTCATTAACTTTGTCAGTTCGCTAATTGTTTCATTAACATATTCAGTACCCATATCTGTACGAATAACTTTCAATGGCCCGTAGGTCAATATGAAATTTTCAAAAATGGCTTTGGCTAAAGTTTTTGCTTCTTATTTTTCGGAATTGGAATAGTTACCAAGTATTTAGTGGGTTCACATTCCATTGTTACTGCATATAAATTATCGCTTATTGATTTCGCAAAAGGACCTATTGTATCTATTATAACGATATCGAAAGCATTCGTTTGAGATTCTGTAATACAAAGTAGTTGAATATTTTTTATTTTTGCCTTATTAATTTGACAATCATGACAACTAATTTGCCGATTCAAATAGAAATTTTCATGATATCAACATAAAATAAATTGTATAATACATTGTATATTAAGGTGGGTCGATTTTTTTTTCAAAGAGTGAGTCTAATTTTTTTCTAATTCTGTGTTCAATTCTAAGAAGTATAGTCCATGGGACCATAAGTCTACCGTGAATTTTGAGCCGCATTTCATACTAGAGATGGGTAACTCCTGAGCGAATTGACTCAAAGAGTCAGCTCAGTGAAGTGAGCTGGTAAGCCAAGTGACTCAGTTCGAAATATGTAGCTCTTTTTGAGCCATGACTCATGCTAATCTACATTCACTCTAGAAGAGCGGGCGCTTCTAGAGTGAATGTAGATTAGCAATGCATTAACAGATCTTGATTTTCACGCGGCTCGTAGATCGACTGGCCGGCTACTTTCAGCCTTACTGAACATGCACTTTTTACTTTTTCCATTTGTACACTACTCAATTCATTTCTAAAAACTGAACATTTTTACGTCAATTTCTAAACCTGCGTCATTCTTTTATTTGGATTGAGATTTGCCTCTTTGTAGTTCACAGATACTACAATTAAAAATATCATAAGTAAACGCCGTTGCTTACTATCTAGTAAACATTACAAGTGCAATTATTCTTTCGTCACCTTTTTTGTAACCAAAATTGTAAATTTAATAAGAAGTGTTTGTTATTATAGTAGGAAAATAGCTATCATTATATTTCTATCATGTTATTGCAGCATCATCGATTCGAATTACGACGCGTGCACATGGAGTTAAATAAACCCACTGAGTTGGCGAATCGACTCTAAATGATCCACGGCGTCTGTTAAATCCGACTGAGCGGACTGACCTAGCTCACTCATCGGGATCCAACTCCGCGATTCGGAGTTGGATCGCAATGATTCACGATGGCTTTCGAATCTAACTGAACTCACTCATCGGGATCCAACTCCGAGGTTCGGAGTTGGATCGCGATGTGCTGAATGTACATGTACATGTTTTTATAGGCGTGCACACGTATTCAATATATTTAAACACACTTGAAATGTAATTGCACCAAATAAATACGCGTTTACTATAATTATGATTAATTATTCACTCTTACGTTTTTATATAAATTATGATTAAATTATTGCAATCATTGTGTAATCAAAATAATTAATCACTACCTCGCTCAATTCAATAAATTGGCGAATCAAATGGATCTCTAAGAGTCAGAACTCTCGGCGGATCGCTAGCTCGTAACTGAGTCATGTAACTCTTTTAAGCTGGCTCACTGAACCAGCTCTTTAAAGTGAGTCAGATCTTTTGAACCAGCTCACTGAAAAGAGCCATTTCGCCCATCTCTATTTCATACTGCTGCATGTTGACACATTCACTACTTTGATAATAATAATTTATTTTACTTCAAATATTCACGAACATCAATTATTTTTTAGTTTATTTTTGTAAATATGCAACATATTAAAAAAACATTTTAATAAAAGTTGTTTCTTTTAAAAAGACCTATCAATTAATACCATTTTTTTTCCACATGAGGTGGTATCGCTTAGCGTCCCTGCACTACGGTCTCCGTGGTCCTTTTGTGCTCCTCTGGTTATTTTACTCCCTGTATATTCCTGTGTCTTCTAAGAAGTCCAGGAGTTTGGGCCAGGGGATGTTCTTGAGCTGTTCTTCAGGAAGCACGGGCTTCCCGAGTTGCTCCGTGCGTTGCCGTTTATAGGCTTCGCATGTGCACAGTAGGTGTTGGGGAGTTTCCTCTTCTTCCAAGCACCCACGGCATAGGGGGCTTTTCTCAAGACCCATCCTATGTTTGTGCTTATTCAGGTCACAGTGCCCAGTAACTAGTCCTGTGATTTTCCTTAGTTTCATTCTGCTCAGTCCTGACAGCGCTAATGCGCTATCAGGTACCGGGCCATCTAGGAAGAGTCTCGTGTGCCTCATTCCCATTTGGTTGTGCCATGCCTTTGTATGCTCCTCTGCTAACTTGCGTCGGATTATTTCCTTTCCGGTTTCATGTGGTATTCCGAAAGCGGGTTCAGGTCCTATAAATTCACCTGTTGCCCCTTGTTTGGCCAGCAAGTCGGCCCCCAAGTGTCCAATAATTCCTTGGTCCTTGGGTATCCATACTAGCTGTGTTTTTGTTGTTGTCGCCAGTGCGTCCAGCCTGTTTATGCAGTCTATAACCAGTCTGGACTGAACTATCGGCGAGGCTAGCGCTTTTAGGGCTGCCGGGCTGTCCGACATAATGGTAATTGGTCCTTTGTTGAGTCCCGAGTCCATTATGTGGTGGGCACACCAGTCAATGGCGGCCACTTCAGCCTGGAAGATGGAGGCATGTTTCCCCAGAGCAACCGTGAATTGTTTGCTCCGGTTACAGCCTCCATAGATACCAGCCCTGGTTCCTTTAGTGTTTTTGGACCCGTCTGTGTACCAGATGGTTCCTTTACTCGTTCCCGGGTATGTTCCATTTGTCCATTCACTTCGCTGTGGTATGATTATTTTGAATCTGCGGGATGGGTGTACGATTTGAGTGAAATCGGACCTCATTTTTAGGATTTCTTCTTCTTGTAGCACTTTAAATGTTTCCGGTCTAGATGACCCTACATTTAAAGTGTGTCCATTTATGTGCAGTCTGTAGGCTGCCTGTCTGGCTTCCATCATAACATATAGATGTAGTGGTGGTAGCGATAATATGTGTTCCATGGCTGCTGTGGGCGTTGTTCTCATTGCCCCAGTAATCAGCAGACACGCCTGTCGTTGCACTCTTTCGAGTTTTACGGCTGCGCTCTTAGTTTGGGTTATTTCTCCCCAAGCGAGCGCCGCGTATGTCACTATGGGTCTTATGACCACGGTGTATAGCCATTTGGTCATACTGGGTCTCAGTCCCCATGTGCGTCCTACCATTTTCCTGGTCGCAAAAAGTCCTCTCATGGCCCTTTTGCTGATGTTCTCCAGGTGGAAGTTGAAGTTCAATCTGGTATCAAGTATGACCCCTAGATATTTTACTTCATTTTTGATTGGGACTTCCATTTCATACATGCGTAGCGATGTTATGTCATCGGTTTTTCGTCTCCTGGTAAAGGGGACTATCGCCGTTTTGGCCGGGTTTACAGCTAACCCTTCGTTCTTGCACCATCTTTCCACGGTAGTTAGTGCCCTCTGCATCAGGCTTGATACAGTGGTCCCAAACTTCCCGCTAACTAGAATGGTCAGATCATCTGCGTACCCCAGGGCATAAATGCCCTGGTTTTCAAGTAGCAGCAGAAGGTCGTCCATGACGAGGCACCACAGGAGCGGCGAGAGAACCCCTCCCTGGGGGCACCCGCCAGCGACCACCGCCTCTGCTGTCTTTCCGTATAGGGTAGTTGTTACAGTCCGGCTCCTGAGCATCTTGTTCACCCAGTGTCGGACCTGCGGGTAAATCCCTCTTTTCTCCATTGCTGTTGCTATGGAGTTGAAGGTTGTGTTGTCAAACGCCCCTTCAATGTCCAGAAAGGCCCCCAACGCAATGTCTTTGCATTGTATGGTCCTTTCGCATCTGCTCACTAGCTGGTGGGTTGCCAGTTTGCATGACTTTCCCGCTTGGTAGGCATATTGTTGACGGTGTAGTGGTGAGTCCTTTAGGACTCCTTCCCGTATGTGCCTGTCTACTAGTTTTTCTAGTAGTTTTAAAATGAATGATGACAAGCTGATCGGTATGTAAGATTTGGCCAGGGCATACGAAGCACGCCCTGGTTTGGGTATAAATACCACCCTTACAGTCCGCCAGCTGCTTGGAATGTATGAAAGGGCAAAGCTAGCTCTGAGGATATCACATAGTGGTCCCCTCAGCGCTGCTATACCCTTTTGTAGCATGACAGGATATATCCCGTCAGGACCTGGCGATTTGAATGGTTTGAACGTGTTAATTCCCCACTCAATGTCACCAGGTTTGATAATTGTTTTCGCTGTGTCCCAGTCCTGTTTTGGAGCCCATGTGTTGGGCTCGCTTAGGTCCCCGGATACAGGATTTTCAAGTATTACAGAACCCGGGAAGTGCGTCTGCAGTAATACTTGCAGGGTCCCTTCTACCGAGTCTGTGTACTCTCCATCTTTGGTCAGCAGTGAGCCGATGTTCCCAGCATGATCTTTGCTGAGCGTCTTAAGTAGACGGGAGCTTGTGGGTTCACTTTCTATGTCCCCACAGAATTGTTGCCAAGAGTCTCTCTTGGCTTTTTTGATGGCATTGTTATATGCCGTGAGGGCCGTTTTGTACTGCGCCCATTCACCGTTTCTCTTGGCTATGTTGAATAGCCTTCTGGTGCATGCCTTTGCCCTATCAAGATCCCTGTTCCACCAGGTGATCCTGGTGGAAGTGGGTTTGGTAGTTCTTGGGCAGCTTGCTTCAAACGCCGTATTGATGGAGTCCGTGATGCTTTGCACTATGAACTCCAGCTCATGCGTTGTTCTCGCTCCTGTTGGACAGTCCCCGATTCGGCTGGCTAGTACCTCATTGTACAGGTCCCAGTCAGTTCTCCTCGGGTTTCTGTTTTGGGTTTCCGTTGGTTTTTCTGATTCGATATCGAATCGTATATATCTATGGTCTGATAATGATGGTTCATCAGACACATGCCAAAGTTTTATCAGTTCACTTGCCTTGCGAGAGGCAAGTGTAATGTCAATTACTTCGCTTCGCACCGCGTTTACGAACGTGGGTACATTTCCAATATTTGCTATTTCAATGTCATTCTCTAAGATAAAATCTAATAGTTTCTCACCTCTTGGATTGATGTCCGTGCTCCCCCATATGATGTGGTGTGCGTTGGCATCGCATCCAAGGATCAGCGGTATGCCATCGTGGCTCCCGCGATTTATCAGCCGCTGGACGATGTCTGGCGGCGGTGGTCCTGGTTGGTCGTAGGGAAGGTAACCGGATCCGAGTATAAACTCCCTCCGTGTTCCCCTTTCCACTACTTCCAGCCGTGCTGCCACTAGGTCTCTGCAACATAGGTCCCATAGGGGCATTAGATTCAGTTCATGATTTACGATTATACATGTACGTGGGTTACACATAGGTTCGGCCACTATCAGTCGCCTGCCCTGTATGTTTAACCCCTTTACAATTCCCTTGTAGAGCCATGGCTCTTGTACAAGTGCAATGTCAATATTCTCATTAAGGATATATGCACTGAGGGCAGCGGATGCCGCCCTACAGTGGTGTATATTAATTTGAAGTAATTTGAACATTACTTACCCTTCGGTGATTTGGGCAACGGACTGCTGTCCATTGCTCCCTCTCCGGGAAATGGAATGTCTTCCATTGTTTCCTCTGTGGTCTCCTCAGGTTTGGCGCCGGTCTTTGCCGCCAGGGCCCTGAGGGTGATCGTCGAGAGGCCGAAGTGCAGCTTCTTCCTCTCGCTGACCTTCCCCCAAGAGAACTTGTCCATCAGTAAGATGTACTGAGTTCCCCTGGGGTCCGGCTTCTCGTTAACCACTCTCCAGGTATCGGTGCTCAGGTTGTTCTGCACCGATATTCTGTTGAGGAAGGTGGTCGCCTCTATGGGTGGTCCTGGAGCCCAGGTTAGAACTCTCCTGGGTTCCGGTAAGTCCTTCAGATCAATGATCTGAAGTTCCTTCCCGTTCCCCAGGAGGTTTTTCTCCTTGGAGATGCTCTCGAGCCATGCTCTGGTTTGCATGTCGGAGCATATTACTTTCAGGAATCCCCCTTTGTGGGTGCATTCCTGAAATCTCGGCGATGCTTCGCCTTTCGCCGTGGCATCAATGCATTGGATGATCGAGGTTTTAATAACCTCGGCCTCCTCTGCACTGATGCTATTCTCGGGATATCCCTTCGGTATAATAGCGAGTGCTATGTCCGTAAGGATATCGCTGAAGGTCCTCTTTGGCGGAGGCCCTTTCTCCTCCCTTGGGGTTTTCGCCGGTCTCTTGAGGAGTCCCGGAGGTGTGCAGTCGCTATACAGGTTTCGCTTTGGCGTCCCTGACGAGCCGGGTGCTGACGTTGGTCCAGGGTATCGCGGATGCGTCTCCCCCCCCCTAGCGTCGGCTTTCCCTGAGGTAGGTTTCGCCTAGGCGTCCCTGCCCTCTCTCCTCTGGCGTCGCTTGGTCGCCCCCGATGGCTGTTTAGGGCGTTCGGGTTAGGCTGCGGCGGCACCAGTGGAGGTAGGGTTCTCCGAAGAGCCCCCTATGGTTGTTGTTGGTTTTGTTTTGGTTTTAGGTTCCATTTTGGTCCCACGAGTACGGAGGAAATAACCGGTCGCTGTGCGCAGTGCCCCGATACGCACAGAAGGCTCACTACGTTGGGAGGTCGCCCGGTATCCCAACGGAATCGTTCGCGACACTTAACCCTGTGCCATACAGCTATTGGCACGATATCTGTACACCGTAGCTTGGGGGAAGTTGGTTCGCGGCAACTGGTTTAGGCCGGTCATGCGGGGGTGTCCCACCTGCCCGACCCTATGCCAGCTACTGGCCGAATGCTCGGTCACGCTCCTATCCACCACCTGGAGACGCGCTCGGTAGCCTCTGCCTGCAGCTACCAGTCGGCCCCATTGCTGGTGCCAACTGGTTTCATCGAGAATTAATACCATACTCGACCTATGTTGCCATTTGAAATTTTAAAGTTACTAACTAATAACTATTAGATATACAAATAAATAGTTAAATAATTATTTCTGCAGTTTTCAACGTAAAATTCAGTAGCGTACTTATTTTTTTATTTTAGAGTTATGACACAAAGTTGCATTTTTTTAAATGGAACACCCAGCATCTTTTTATGTTATTAATTAGAATTTTAAATTAGCTTTATATTGGTATACATATTTAACAAAAATTCGTAAAAATATGCAGGAAAAATCGATTATATTGAAAACTAAGTTAGTTTAACCCATTAAGCGCCATTGTTGCATACACGCAACATTATTATTTTTTTCTTTAATTAATTACGAAATAAGTTATTTTGATATATTATATTATTTGATCTGACTTGAAAATGTATGAAGAAAAATGTATTTTTTTTTGTATTTAAATATTTTGATCATTACTCATAAAAAAAAAATGTTGCTGTATTTCTAACTTCACAATATTCCAGTGTTTTATACGCGTGGCGCATGAAGTAAAATTTCGAGTTTAGAAAAGCCCCGCGTAGAAAATTTGTCGAGGGTAGCGCCAGCGGCCCTCGACAAATTTTCACGGGGCTTTTCTAAACTCGAAATTTTACTTCATGCTTAGTCTGGGAGTGGAAACACTCATTCTTAACTTTATATTGCACGTTTTTATATAAAATCGACAATTGCCTAAAGATTTACAGAGTATACATTATGTTTATTTAAAAGATAAATTCACAATGTGTAATACAATAAGCCATTCATAAAAATCATAAAAAGAAGTACAACATTTTACCTAAAATTAATTTTTAGAGTTAAGTCTATAATTGCTTTTGCGTTCAATTACTGAGTCTACGGATCCCTTCATTTTAAAAAAATATTACCAATATCTCTGTAATTATACTAGTATGTATTATCAAATATTTATCTAAAAGCTTCAGAGCTAGAAACACATTTTTTCAATAAAAAAAGCAAAATTTTGTATAAAAATGTAAAGCTAATTTAATATGCTATTCAATGACATACAAATATATAGGGTGTTCCATTTAAAAAAATGCAACTTCATATCATAACTCGGAAATTATAAGTCCGAATAAAATAATACGCCACTGCATTCTACGGTGAAAACTACATAAATAATTATTGAACTGTTTTTTTTTTGTATATATTATAGTTATTAGGATAAAGACATATTTTAAAATAGCCAACAATTGATCTCAGAAAAAGAGGTCATGACGTTTATACCAATTTTTTTCTAACTCTTTAGGTTACCGAGATACCCTATAAAAACATCGAGTTTGGGCCACCCTGTACACAAAAATAAAAGTGCGTAACAATCTTAAATTAAAATTAAAAATTATCCTCACTAAATTATAATTACTCTCTAATTAAAAATAAAATCGAATTCGGTTATAACACAAAAATTAATCAACTATAAAATAATTGGGCGGCACCTAAAAGCACTGTCTTAGAACGAGAATTAACTCATACATATATGAGATAACATGGACATCTCATCCATCTCTCTTAACTGCACACTTCACTTGCAACGAGAATAAATTATCTAACGCAATTCTTCAAAAATGCCAATTTAAAATAAAATAAGCTTATCTGCTTGACCCGGTGGTCTCTTTTTATTCAGCTACTGACAATCTCCCTGAGGGCCTGCGACGCGACGGCACGAAAATATCTAATATTTTCAGATTTCTATCTCTTACCTAAAATGTTGGAGGGTAAGGGGAAAGAGACCGAGTACTCAGGGGGTAATCCATTATGAACACCAACCGCATTCTTTTAGCAGGTAGTAAGAAGTCTATTTGTTTTCAGCCAGCGCGTAGCGTTATCTTTTGTCCGACTTGGGGTGGTTTTGATAGGAATATTTATTTGATATTTATGAAATTATTTAAAATGTAATTATAATTAATACGACATTTGTAAAATAATGTCGAAATTATGTCTACGTGTACAATTTTAGCTCAATAGCATTTTTTAAAACGTATCTGACGTTTACATCTCGGTAAATATTGATCATCACATCTGAACGTTATATATTTTAACTTTACTGTAAATCAGTGGTTTATACGCGTGGCGCATGAAGTAAAATTTCGAGTAAAGAAAAGCCCCGTGAAAATTTGTCTCGGGTCGCTGCGCGACCCTCGACAAATTTTCTACACGGGGCTTTTCTAAACTCGAAATTTTACTTCATGCTTAGTCTGGGAGTGGACAACACTCGTTCTTTGAAGTTTCAAATTAAAGAATCACTCTACTAAGTTTATTACAATTTTACAAAGGTTACAGCTCGAAGGACCAATCATGGTCTTCGGAGACCGAAGGACTACAGGGAATCGAAGTTTTTTTACAAGAAAACAACGAAAATCTGAAGGTTTACTGCATGGATAGGAAAGAACACATCTAATTTTGAAAAAAATATGGAAGTTTTGTTGGTTTTCAGTGCATTTTTAACTTCACTTTAAATCAGTGTTTTATACGCGTGGCGCATGAAGTAAAATTTCGAGTTTAGAAAAGCCCCGTGAAAATTTGTCTCAGGTCGCTGCGCGACCCTCCACAAATTTTCTACGCAGGGCTTTTCTAAACTCGAAATTTTACTTCATTCTTAGTCTGGGAGTGGAAAACACTCGTTAGTTTAAAATACATCACAATTGGTAAAATATGTATCGTTGGATGCCCGTCTTCAGGGGTGATATGTAAGCAAATTATGGGTCTTAGGAGTTGTCAAATAAGTGAGTTACTCAACTGTTTCCAAGGGAATCTTTACGAAAACAAAAGATTAACATTTTACATATAAAATGTACAAGGTGAGAAACTCGATGTCTCAGCTCTATTAAAAGGGAAGGAAAACCGATAGAAAAAATCTGAAAAGAGGTTCATAATTGGGGTTGAGTAAGGTTCATTTTAATCCAAAATTACATATTTTTCTAAATTTTGAAAGTGAAGTAATGACGTCATCGAAATTTTTTTCCCCAGAAACATACCTATATTTTTGGATATTTTAAAAGAGCTAATTTTTCTGAACTTTGTAGAGAAAAGAATTTGCTATCTTCTTTCGTTAAAAAATTAAAAGCAAACTTAAAAAAAAGTATTATCAAAAATTCCAAATTGTCACGACTTAAACAAGTAGCCTTTGGAAGCAAATAACAAAGCCGCACCTGTCAATAATTAAACTAATGGTTAACAAATATTGATTTGTTGTCATTTTAGATTTCAGATTTTTCTATCGTTTTTCCTTTTCATATAATAGAGCGGAGACATCGAGTTTCGCTCACCCTGTATAATAAACTATAAGTGTGATACATCATTGAATTCAGAAAAAAATATTCTTAAAAAAAATATGAAAATCCAAAAGAAAATCCAGAAAACGTGAACGCCATCTACTCCCAATAGCATTGTCGATGGTACTCACAGAATTACTATTATAAATGTCAATTGATTGTGCACAGCTATTAACAGTAGATGGCGTTCACGTCGTTATTTTAAATCTAAATTACATATGAGACTATTAAAATGAATAAAGATGGTTAGTTTTCTTCTGGATTTCAAATTGCACTATAAATTGGCAATTTTAATAGTCATATGTAATTTACATTTAGGTTGACGACGTGAACGCCATCTACTGCCAATAGTCTTGTCTATTGTACTCACAAAATGACTATTATTAGAAGAAAACTAAACATCTATAACCATTTTAGTAGTCATGTGTAATTTACATATAAATTGACGATGTGAACGCCATCTGCTGTCAATTTTTCAGCAGTGGTATTGACAGTAGATAGTGTTCACGTCGTTAATACAAAAATAATATATATGTTCATTATAGCACTTTTTTCCGTCATTTAAAGAATTGATGATTGCCGTACTAAACTTATTTCACTTGCTAATTGGTTGGTTATAGACCATTTCACATTAAATCAGCGTTTTATACGAGTCGCGCATGAAGTAAAATTTCGAGTTTAGAAAAGCCTCATTTGTCTCAGTCGCTTTGCTGCGCTATGCCCGAGCCAAATGTGCGGGCTTTTCTAAACTCAAAATTTTACGTCATGCTTAATCTGGGATTGGAAACACTCGTTAGATGATCAGTCATAACCAGGGTTGTTATGTTTAAAACACTTTGTTTTAAAATAGTGTTTTAAACATGTTTAAAATCAGCCGTCGTGTTTTAAGCGGTTGTTTTAAACATGTTTTAAATCTTAAATTTGTTTAAAACATGTTTTAAACGTTGGATTTGTTTAAAACCGTTTTTTTATTATCTTAACTGCTAAAAATAAATATTTGCTAAATTATATTTTATATTACTTCATTAAAGTTTTTTGTTTGTTTTTAAATTCTAGCTAAATTGTTGAAAATATTTCAAATTATATTATCAAACACAACATTTTATTACAATAAAACTGTGTGTGCATACATGTGGTTTTTAAATACAGGGATTTTTTCTTTCAGGTATACATAAGCATACACTGTACATTTTTCGACGTTCGTTGTTTTTTGTTCAAGATTTCAATTTCAATTTTTAAACAAGGGCTTTCCACTCCTAGACTAAGCATGAAGTAAAATTTCGAGTTTAGAATAGCCTGAAAATTTGGATTGGCCGCGTAGCGAAGCGGAGCGGCCAATCCAAATTAGGCTTTTCTAAACTCGAAATTTTACTTCATGCGCCACGCGTATAAAACACTGAAATATCGTAATGTTTAAAATATACGGCTTTAGCAATCTAATATGTAAATGTGGATGAAACGTGAGTTAAATTCTGCGCTGAAAAAATTGTTTAAAGCAGTGATTATAGGCAACCCATAAACTCTAACGTATATTAGGTTGCCTATAACCGTTGTTGTAAGTGTGTGTTTTTTGAACTTCACTGTAAATCAGTGTTTTTAAGCGTGGCGCATGAAGTAAAATTTCGAGTTTAGAAAAGCCTAATTTGGATTGGCCGCTCCGCTTCGCTACGCGGCCAATCCAAATTTTTAGGCTTTTCTAAACTCGAAATTTTACTTCATGCTTAGTCTGGGAGTGGAAAACACTCGTTTAAACCCTCAAATTAACCGCATTAAAACAACGATTTCCCACAACTTTTAAAACGCTGCAATTATCGGGGTATGTATACTCAAATGAAAAACGCCCTGTGTATTCTGTTTTAAACACGTTTTAAACGTGTTTTAAACATGCTTTGAACACGTTTTAAACCCATATCATAACCTTATTTTGCATTTTTTTTATTGCTAGATTAGCGTGCTCTATTTAATCGATTTGATTAAAACGTAACCTAATAATATCATTGCATAACATATTGATTAATGAGTTAAATTGTTGGAGTCATCAAATGAACATGAACGACCGTTTAAAACGCTTTAAAAAGATCAAAAAGGGAAACTACCTGCTAGTCAAACAGAAAAAGTCATAAATTGTAACATCAACACACCATAAATTGTGGTTTCTTTTCTTCCATTATACTCCTGCTCTTGTAGAGGGTGTCTCTCTTCAAAATTTGCTGGTTTAGATATTTTGGAGAGGCCCTCCTGCGACGACATGGAAATCTCTAAAATCTTCCGATTTCTATCTCTTTCCTAAAATGTTGGAGAGTAAGGGTGTAATGGGTCATAGGGTGGTCATGTGCAAATATTATTTTCGTCTAAAATGTATAAAGAAAATTATCATTATTATTATTAGGAATCGAGTTCAATGGCATAAGGGGAGAGTCATTCAGTTGATTTTTTTTGTTGAATAGTTAGGGAAGCACGCGACAGAAACACTTGAAGTCATTAAGATAAGAGCGCGAGGGAAAAATGCATCTGTAGGTTTTAGAAGGAGAGATCTAAAAATAAAACACGATCAGCAGTAAGGGTTAATGAACTAGATAGACGAGAGGGGATTCCGGGAAGAATCGCGAGCGATGGAAGCCGATTTCCACCTCCAAATTTTCGAATTAATCGCCGTATAAAAGATCAGGAGAAAGGGGAAATAGGACAGTGAAGCTGAAGTCGCGAGAGGAAAGAAAAGCCCAATCATATTGGTACGGCGAGGGGAAGTTAAGTGTAAGTTCAAACTGAGATTGAAATAACTGTAAGTACGAGTGAACATGGTGACAAAGTAAAACAAAATGAATTATTTTCCAATTCTTTTGCAAATACGTGAAAGCCGATTGGAAGGAATAAATCACTACAAACAAAATGAATTATTTCCCAATTCTTTTACAGATGCGTAAAGGCCGATTGGAAGGAATAAATCACTACAAACAAAATGAATTATTTCCCAATTCTTTTACAGATACGTAAAGGCCGATTGGAAGGAATAAATCACTACAAACAAAATGAATTATTTCCCAATTCTTTTACAAATACGTAAAAGCCGATTGGAAGGAATAAATCGCTACAAACAAAATTAATTATTTCCCAATTCTTTTACAAATACGTAAAAGCCGATTGGAAGGAATAAATCACTACAAACAAAATGAATTATTTCCCAATACTTTTACAAATACGTAAAAGCCGATTGGAAGGAATAATTCGCTACAAACAAAATGAATTATTTCCCAATTCTTTTGCAAATACGTAAGAGCCGATTGGAAGGAATAATTCGCTACAAACAAAATGAATTATTTCCCAATTCTTTTACAAATACGTAAAAGCCGATTGGAAGGAATAAATCACTACAAACAAAATGAATTATTTCCCAATTCTTTTACAAATACGTAAAAGCCGATTGGAAGGAATAAATCGCTACAAACAAAATGAATTATTTCCCAATTCTTTTACAAATACGTAAAAGCCGATTGGAAGGAATAAATCACTACAAACAAAATGAATTATTTCCCAATTCTTTTACAAATACGTAAAAGCCGATTGGAAGGAATAAATCACTACAAACAAAATGAGTTATTTCCCAATTCTTTTACAAGTACGTAAAAGCCGATTGGAAGGAATAAATCACTACAAACAAAATATAAGGGATATTATTATTATTATTATATTACATATGCTTCGCTAACAACTCCGGGATGGTTTTTGTGGGTTTCCCATCTCGTAATGCAAATGCAGGGGCTAGTTAATTTTGCTCCCACAAGTAGAGTCATACATTTTTTTTGAGTTTAACTAAATGCACATGGCTTCTAAGCACAAACGTTTGATAATGTATTTTGTGAATATAAATAAAATAAGACATACCAATTCATTAGAAATGTCATAAAAGGTCAATAAACTTTGCATACGTTAAGCTCATATCCTGTTTTATTTATTGTCCACACATCCTCCTAGTCAAATTAAAAGGGAAGAAAGACACAGTATTTACGATAATGCATATTGACACAAATAACGAACCTGGTAAATAAATAAAAGGGTTATAAATAATTAACACTGTTGTATCCTTTCTTCACACTTTATTTTCTAATGGTTAGATATATATTTCAAGTGCTAAGCACTCATTTTCAATAACAACTAATTCTTACAACTGTTGCGCGGTTTCTTTATACCTACAGTGGATTAAAGGGAAAAACCCCAGATTAAGGGAAGACCTTTGGGTGGGTTAAAAGGCTTACTACACACACAACACAATGTAAATAATAATACAAATTATAAATTTGTATAATAACTAGGGTCGAACCGTTACATTGGTGCCGTGACCAGGATATTTGTGATGACAATAAATATGTATTACATAATTTAAAAAAAAATGCTGTGTCTACTTGTGGACAAGAATATTTCAGGTAAATGAGTGTAACACAAAAAAAGGAAGCAACGTTTAAAAAGGTACAAACAATAAAAATAAATGAAAGTAATACTTAAAAAAAAAATTAACACAAAAAAGCACGCATAGTGATTTCATAACAAACGTGTTGGTATTTTAAGTTCAATCGTTGACCTACTTTTCAACGATAAACATGCACTCCAGAAAATGAAGAATACAGAAAAACGATGATAATGAAAAGATTTTGGAATGCACAAAGTACGCATTATCAATCCACAAATTTACGTAAACAAACAAGGTAGAAACTTGATGATGATAGAAACATTAAGGTAAAATAATAACAGGTAAATAAAATTACATAAAAGATATACGTGTAAATGCATGCTAAAATGCAAGCCTAGAAATCGTTATAATTTGTTTTATTAAATGAAGCTAATATTAAAACAAACAAAAACATAAAAGTATCAAAAAAAAATAAGCACTTGAACAAAATAAATGGTATTTACGTTAAATAAATTACTCATACATTAAAAAAAAACACAACACAAAGAAGGGAGGTAAACAAATCACACTTTATTCGTACAATTTTATATAAATCATTCAACGTAACAATTCCATTATGATTCTTAAGTACTAACTAAACGAACAAATTAAATATAGTAAAAAGAAAGGAAAAGAATTGAGTTCGAATTTGGTATTTTTAAGTTTGAGTTTTGTATGAGTTTGATTCCAGGAAGCAGTGATTCGAAATTAAAAGGTAACAACGACGACCAGGCCAAATCAACAAAGTATTGGCAACACCGAAACCAGCGCGAAGAAGAAGCTACATAAGTCTACAATGGGCGAGGAGAAAACAGCCAGAACGGGCAAATTAGTTACAGATCCGAGATTAAAAAGCATCAAAAACGCTGGAAGGGTCACAACAGGACTAGAAAGCCATCAAGGACTTCACTCCTTCGTACGGACTTTACGACTACAAACATATCAAAACTGGGGGCGATGGGTCATCCAAATAAAGTTTTGAATCCAGAAAGGAAGTACTGCCACTTCAGCCGCCAATTCAAAGTCGAACATTAAGAAATCTGGGAGCGCGAAACCGGACCAGAAAGCCATCAACTGCCTTACTCCTTCGTACGGACTTCTCGACTACAAGCAAATCAAAACTGGGGGATGATGGGTCATCTGAAGAAGATTTTGATCCAGAAATGAAACACTGCCGCTCCAGATGCCAATGACACCACCACTACATCTTAACCACTACGAATTCATAACGAAAATAATCAAAAAAAAAAACTTCAACTTAGCAGAAACACCGCAGCAAATTGTAACATCAATCATAAATATGTTTTAGAAGTTGTTACAAATCTAAAGTGAAAATCAAGGAATCTGGGGAGCTCGATCAGGCATATTCTTCAGTCGTTGTCAGTAATCAGGGATGATGGACCTTCCGGAGGAGTTCTTAAGCAAAGAAGTATCGCACTGAAATTTCAACAACTGCAGTTATTCATCAGGAGCCCGCAAGGAAGAAAGGGTCATCCAGATCACGATGTTCCAATCTGCTACCGAATCGTTGGCCTCATCCCATCAACAAGGCACAAAAAAAAAGGGGAGTACATCAAAAAATCATAACCATTTAAGTACAAGTCATTTTAACTTCTTTCTCAGTCAAAAAAAAAACGTCAGGAAAGGCTTTTTAGGCACAGCATCGGCATTTTACATTAAGGTGGATTCTCAGATTTCTTTCTCAATTTCAGACTCATATCGGCTGATTGGGGGCGCAGCGTTGAGGATGGTAAGCAGTTTGAACGAGGGGAAGTCGACAACTTACTAGAAGAGGATTCGCGACGACGCCAAAAATAATAATATATTGTAAAATAAGAGAATTTTTAAAAATCTTAACATTGTAAAAGTTCATATTTTCAAAAGGGGGCGTATGTAATGGGTCATAGGGTGGTCATGTGCAAATATTATTTTCGTCTAAAATGTATAAAGAAAATTATCATTATTATTATTAGGAATCGAGTTCAATGGCATAAGGGGAGAGTCATTCAGTTGATTTTTTTTGTTGAATAGTTAGGGAAGCACGCGACAGAAACACTTGAAGTCATTAAGATAAGAGCGTGAGGGAAAAATGCATCTGTAGGTTTTAGAAGGAGAGATCTAAAAATAAAACACGATCAGCAGTAAGGGTTAATGAACTAGATAGACAAGAGGGGATTCCGGGAAGAATCGCGAGCGATGGAAGCCGATTTCCACCTCCAAATTTTCGAATTAATCGCCGTATAAAAGATCAGGAGAAAGGGGAAATAGGACAGTGAAGCTGAAGTCGCGAGAGGAAAGAAAAGCCCAATCATATTGGTACGGCGAGGGGAAGTTAAGTGTAAGTCCAAACTGAGATTGAAATAACTGTAAGTACGAGTGAACATGGTGACAAAGTAAAACAAAATGAATTATTTCCCAATTCTTTTGCAAATACGTGAAAGCCGATTGGAAGGAATAAATCACTACAAACAAAATGAATTATTTCCCAATTCTTTTACAGATACGTAAAGGCCGATTGGAATGAATAAATCACTACAAACAAAATGAATTATTTCCCAATTCTTTTACAAATACGTAAAAGCCGATTGGAAGGAATAAATCACTACAAACAAAATGAATTATTTCCCAATTCTTTTACAAATACGTAAAAGCCGATTGGAAGGAATAATTCGCTACAAACAAAATGAATTATTTCCCAATTCTTTTGCAAATACGTAAGAGCCGATTGGAAGGAATAATTCGCTACAAACAAAATGAATTATTTCCCAATTCTTTTACAAATACGTAAAAGCCGATTGGAAGGAATAAATCACAATAAACAAAATGAATTATTTCCCAATTCTTTTACAAATACGTAAAAGCCGATTGGAAGGAATAAATCACAATAAACAAAATGAATTATTTCCCAATTCTTTTACAAATACGTAAAAGCCCATTGGAAGGAATAAATCGCTACAAACAAAATGAATTATTTCCCAATTCTTTTACAAATACGTAAAAGCCGATTGGAAGGAATAAATCACTACAAACAAAATGAATTATTTCCCAATTCTTTTACAAATACGTAAAAGCCGATTGGAAGGAATTAATCAGTACAAACAAAATATAAGGGATATTATTATTATTATTATTATATTACATATGCTTCGCTAACAACTCCGGGATGGTTTTTGTGGGTTTTCCATCTCGTAATGCAAATGCAGGGGCTAGTTAATTTTGCTCCCACAAGTAGAGTCATAAATTTTTTTGAGTTTAACTAAATGCACATGGCTTCTAAGCACAAACGTTTTATAATGTATTTTGTGAATATAAATAAAATAAGACATACCAATTCATTAGAAATGTCATAAAAGGTCAATAAACTTTGCATACGTTAAGCTCATATCCTGTTTTATTTATTGTCCACACATCCTCCTGGTCAAATTAAAAGGGAAGAAAGACACAGTATTTACGATAATGCATATTGACACAAATAACGAACCTGGTAAATAAATAAAAGGGTTACTACACACACAACACAACGTAAATAATAATACAAATTATAAATTTGTATAATAACTAGGGTCGAACCGTTACAAGGGAAAAGAGACCGACCACTCAGGGGTAATCCATTATGAACACCAACCGCATTTTCTGGGTGTCAATGTCAACCCGATATTAGAGGGTAGTAAGAAGTCCACCTGTTTTCAGCCGGCGCGTGGCGTTATCTTTTGTCTGGTTTGAGGTGGTTTTGATAGGAACATTTATTTGATTTTTATGAAATTATTTAATATATAATTATAATTAATATGAATCGAGAATTGTGTCTACGTGTAAAATTTTAGGTCAATAGGATTTTTTATAATATATCTGACGTTTAATTGTTCAAAATAAAGGTATTACTAGTATTTTTCTGAATGTATTAAATAAACTTAAGTTGCTCATATTAAGCTGACATTAAATTTTCTGTAGTAGTTCTGATGCAAGGAATATATTCCCTTAGGTTCGTTCTAGAGAAAACTATTTTGGCCAAATATTGTTAAATCATTATTTCTAGTAGTATTCGTAACTTAAAAATGAATACATATATTTCGACAGAATATATGCGGATCTCAGTTATATGAAGAGATAAAGAGTCGGTTAAATTGGAGCTAAGTTGCGTATTTTAGGGCCTAACAATAGTCAGAAAATAATTTTGAAATATCTTTTTTGTTTTCGAGATATCAACAAAAAACTGATTTCTTAAAAATCGTTTTTATTTTTTTTATTCAAAAACTACTGAATCTAAACATTTAGAACTTTGACAATAAAAGGCACTTTTTAATAAGGAATCTATTAGCATATTTTTTTCTAAGATAACTATAACATTTACCCTGGGACCATAACCAACTTTTCTTTTCTTATGAGTGCTATTTTTCAATTTCATACTTTTTGAGAGAATATTTATTTCTGAACTCAGTGATGTATTACAGTCATAATTTATTTTAGATTTGATATTTAAAATTATGATATTTTCTTTTTTACAAAGAGTGCCTTGGAAACAAAGATGTCATATCTGTTAATCAATAAAATCATGACAGCAGTTTGTAATAATAATAATAAGTATCGGTTATTACATAAAACTTGCACAAACTAAATTTATTCTACTTTTATTATTATTATTCCAAAACTATTCACAAAAAAGTAATTCTAACATCTAAGCGTTATATATTTTTAACTTTACTGTAAATCAGTGCTTTATACGTGTGGCGCATGAAGTAAAATTTCAAGTTTAGAAAAGCCCCGTGAAAATTTATCTCGGGTCGTTGCGCGACGCTCGACAAGTTTTTTACCCGGGGCTTTTCTAAACTCAAGATTTTACTTCATGCTGAGTCTGGGAGCGGAAGACACTCGTTAGTTTAAGATACATCACAACTGGTAAAATATGTATCGTTGGATGCCCGTCATTAGGGGTGATATGTAAGCAAATAAGACCCATACTTAGGAGTTATCAAATAAGAGAGTTACTCAACTGTTTGCAAGGCACTCTTTACAAAAAACAAAAGTTTAAAATGTTACATATAACATATACAATAAATTATAAGTGTGGTACATCATTGAATTCAGAAAAAAATATTCTTCCAAAAAATATGAAAATCCAAAATGGCGCCCATAAGAAAAACAAAAGTTGGCTATGTTCCCTGGGTAAATGTTATAGTTATCTTAAAATAAAATATGTTAATAGATTTCTCATTAAAAAGTGCCCGAATAATGTCAAAGTTGTAAAGGTCTGGATTCAATAGTTTTTGAATAAAAAAACAAAAACTAAATTTCAAAAAATTCGTTTTCTGACAATACTTCAAAAACGAAAGAAGATATTTTAAATTTGTTTTTAGATTATTATTGGGCCCTAAAACAACCAAGATCCCCATACATTCTGTTCAAATACGGGCACCCTGTATATAGAAAACGTAAATGGCAAGTTTTTGTTATAAATAAAAGTTGCTTTGTTTGATTTTTCGGTTAGAATGTGAAGAGAAATTATATCTCGAAAATGTTTGCAGACTGCCCCCCCCCATCCTCCTCCTCCTTGTATGATCCTAATTTATATTAAAACACTCTTAGAACTAAGGTAAGCTTCTTTTGTTTCAAACCCGTTATAAAATATTTTAAAACGAAAAATTAACTACGGTTATTAAGCACTGTTAAAATATATTTCTTTTATTTGTTTTTAATAATGCCTAATTTGTCTCAGTCGCTTTGCTGCTATACGCGCCCGAGCCAAATTTTCAAGCTTTTCTAAACTCAAAATTTTACTTCATGCTTAATCTAGGATTGGAAACACTCGTTAGATGATTAATCATAACCTTATTTTGCATTTTTCTTATTATTAGATTAGCCTGCTTTATTTAATTGATTTGATTAAAACGTAACCAAATAATACCATGCATACCATATTGATTAATGTGTTAAATTATTGGAGTCATCAAATAAACATGAACGACCGTTTAAAACGATTTAAAAAGGGAAAACGGGGAAACTATCTGCTATTCTAATAGATAAGATCATAAATTGTAACATCAACACCCCATAAATTGTGGTTTCTTTTCTTCCATTATATTTCCGCGCTTGTAGAGGGTGTCTCTCTTCAAAATTTGCTGGTTTAGCCATTTTGGAGAGGTCCGACTTTCGGTAATCTCCTACACACCTATTAAATATCGAAATTACATACGTAAAGAATTAGTAGCTTATCTATAGAGATAGTATTTATTTGTGGCGATAAACGAATTAATCAATCATTAATTAATTTAGGTATTTAATCGACCTCTGCGTACATCAGGTCCACTCTGACCGAAATCCACTCGCGCCTCGCGACAAAAATTATTTATTTAGTCAATTTGAATTATCCATTGTATGCAAGACAATATGCACTTTTCATAAAAGAGTTTAATTAAATTTTAATTTGCTATAGTATATATCCAGTTTGTCGTCTATCTTCCTCTTACCCTACATCCTGACCATAGTCTTTCCTTTTCTACTCGATTTCCAGTTCTCCCATAAGCGTTGGCTCCCCTTGAATAAAGTTAGTTGATTTTGTTAAGATTAGTTTTATAGAAAATGTATTTAATATTTGATAGTGTAAAAATAAGTTTTTATTTAGAAAAGACACAAACTTTTTTTTATTCTACGAAACTCCAGATTTTAATGATATTCACAAAAAATATTGAGATTTGTATTATTGAGAAATTAACAAACTTTATTTTAATTGTATACGCTAAAAGTTGATGTTTGTTCTAATATTAAACATAAAGAGTATATTTCTATAAACAAACATCCGGTTTATTTATTTTATCTTTGAATTTTGCAATTACGAAAACTACAAAATAAAAATGTAGATGATTGCCTAAAGAGGGTTTGCACTCTTTGATTAAGCATGAAGTAAATATTTCTAGTTTAGAAAAGCCTGAAAATCCCTCCAAACCAAATTTTTATGTTTTGAAGTCCAGAACATATAGGGTCAATCTATTTAAAATCACCCAAATACAATAAAAATTGTTGCTCAACATTTTTGATTTTCCTTTTTTTTTACCAGTTATTGCCCAATACTAGGTGAGTTTAAAACTATAGTTTAAGGTGCATGCTTTTTTTGGTGGACATTTTAAGTTTGCTTCGTAACCGTTTTCCGACCAAAAACAAGTTTTATGTACATGTGTCTAACTCTATTAATTCTATAGATATCAAGACAGAATAATCACCAAAATTATCAGAATGATGCTCTAGATTTTTTATCCTTTCATAATATTACCCAAGTAGTTAGAAAAGTGCAGACAAAAATTCACAAATATAAATTGAAAATTCATCTAAAACGGGAGTGTAAGTGCTGTAAAATTATTAGAAGGAAGAAAGACTCACCTTTTTTTTCTTGTATAGATTTATTATAGGACTACTTGCTGTAAAAGTTTGAAGTTTGAGAACTTTGTCCTTTTTTTAATATAATTTTTAAAAAATGCCAAAAATCGTATTTTGGCAATATTTAAAGTAGATTATCTCAAAGGGACTAAGTGAAAAATTATGAAATTAATTTTAAACATTAATTTATTCCAAACTACAAAAGATAGAAATAGAATTCAAACTTTCCTGCAAAAAAAGTTCAATTTTTTATGCATTCAATATGAGCACCATGTGTTTCCCGTGCTGTGGATTTTTTTGGGCTCGTTTCGTAAACTGCTCGACATTTTTATTCGGTGTGCGTGGACGTCTCGTGATTTTCTGTTTGTAGATGCAACCATCGTCTACGAATTTTCGATGCCACTTGTAAATCTGCGTATGACGAGGCGGTAAAAAGCACGTTGAATTTCAATAATGGACTCTAGTTTTGCTAATTGCAGCACACAAAGTGCTTTTTCTTGTTGTATCGCCATTTTACTACAGAAAATCAAAATGACAAGCAACAGCGCCAATGCGGCCGTGGTTGGAACTTCTGCCTGGACTCTTCAAATTTTAAACTTTTGTCTGTCCAGGAACGTTGGAATTATAGTTCTACCTTTAGTAGTTTGGAAGAAATAAATGTTTGAAATCTGTTTCTTCTATTTGAATAGCCCTGTATAATATGAATTTGAGGATTAAGACTCAACTGGTTCCAGAGTTATGGTGCATCAAATTTGGCCACAAATTGCGTTATATGCACACTAAATTGAACGGTAATTAATGGTAAGAATCAAATTTTCTAATTTTTAACAGTACTAAAATATTTTTACCATTCAATAAATTTAATTCAGGTAATAGAAATTTGCATAAAACATGTGTCCCAAACATCCAAAAATAAGACAGCATTATAAGGAAAATAAACTAAAAAATACTATTTTTTTTAATCTTATTTATGACAACTCTACAGTTTATACATTTCGAAAGGATCTTGTCAATAAAGTGAAAGATGTTATACCCGTTAATTGGTAACAATATGAAATCATAACGCTGTGAAATAATGGAATATTAAAAACAATTCTGCAAAATGTTAACTTAGTTTATATGTTCCTCTGCTATATCTTTTCTCGTTTTTCTTTTTAAATTGGTATACAGCAGTTTTTATTGTTATATTTCTCGCTGTACTTCTGCGTCACTATTAATTTCTTTGGTAATCGACTGCCATGCTTTTATTTTTCTTTTGGTTTATCGTTGTTGTGCCATATTTGTATTCAATAATATTTTTGTATCTTAATAGGAAAGGATTTAATAAGTAGGAAATTAAGCTGGATGTTTGGAAAAACGTTTATCTAAACTAAGGCTTAGTAATCAGCCGAATGGGATTATCTCTAATAAAAATAATAATTTCTTACTTTTCTGTTACCTCAATTTATCGCATCTTTTCTTTGAAAGAAAAATTAGAGGCACGTTTTGTCGTTTTTATGAACACTGCAGTGTAACACAACTCACAAGTCGCACAAGTCTAAAGCAAACGTTAAAAACAAACGGAGCAAACGCATTTCCCGATCGTAAAAAATTGAGGTTATAGCCCGTCTTACACAGCTTATACACACCCGAGGACGAAAACCGAGAAGAAGAAACAAGTTGAAAGGAGTGTCAAATTACATCTTATAATATTCTCCTTTCCTTTCCCGGAATGTATTTGTAGAACTGAGCCATAATATTACACAAGTTGTAATTTTACATCAATATTCTAGTTCTCTTTTAACAACGGTTGTAAAATAGGCTTTTGTTGTTACCAACCTTTGTAAATTGCCCCAAAAAAACCCTAATACATTTTGTCAGCATTGTGTTAAGCATTGATTAGTTAACATAATGTCAAATACTTTTTTGAATAACAAATGAGATTTGACATAATGTTAGCATGTTGTTAAATCTGACAAGATGCTATCTAACAACGGACTTGATAAAGTTTTATGCAACCGGGCCAATATCTACCACATAATCCATCACTATATTTCCTACATGAGACTCAAAGATGATTCCATGGGGGTACCAAATATTTGGAGGTAATATTCCTCCTGCAATGAAAAATATCTGTTGTCGAACACGAAGGATAATGCCTCCAAAAATGCTTGTTTATTAAAGGTACAGAAACCTGAAATAATCTCCCATTTTTCCTTAATTACCCTAAGCACTAAATTTTTCGGAATATTTGTAAAGAGAGACACGACATTCAACGACAACAGCACGTGATGAGGTGGCAGCTGAAAGTTATTGAAATCACCAGAAAACTCAAACGAGTTCCTAAGGTTGTAGCCAGCGGCAGTGACAGGATCTCGGCCAAAAACAGGGAGATGTTGTTAGTTGGAGTATTAAGCGATGCTATTATTGCTCGTAAAAGTCTGCCAGGCTTATGAATTTTCGGCTGACCGTAGAGTTTCGGTGAGGTGGAATTGTAAATTGTTAATTTTTAAGCTAAAATGTCGTCGATAAGTTCCGTACTTTTGAATTTCTTAACTAAGGCGTTGTTTTTTGTTCGTGTCGATGTAGTAGGATCATGCTTCAATTTTGTATAAGTATTACCATCCGACAACAGTTCACTCATCTTCATATTATATTCATGCCTATCAAGAGGAACATTTAATAAAAATCCATAGTGACAAAAAAGATAAGGATTTAACGTTTTTTTAAACACTCAAAGAATAATATTTGAAAATACCGACATTGCAAGAACTCATAGGAACAACATCTAAGAGAGATAACGATGGATTGCGTGCTTCTTATTATATTTCTTTAATAATTGCAAAGTTTGGAAAGGCGCACACTATTGGCGAAGAACTTATTCTACCAGCTGTAAGTGAGGTTGAGGCTGAGTAATAATACTGTACGAAGAAGGATCGACGAAATGGCTCGGTGTGTAGAAAACTCTTTATGTGACTACAATTCTCTACAGCTTGACGAATCAACATTAGCAGAAATAAAGCTTAACTTTTAGCTTTTGTGATATTTTTAAAAAAAGAAAAAAAATCGCAAGTATTGTTATTTGCTAAATGTTTAGAAACTGATACGAAAGGTGAAAAGTTATTTAGTGAATTAAAAGGATTTTTCGAGGTAAAAGCTATACACTCGACTAATATCATCTCCGTTGCTACTGACGGTGCTCTGGCGACACCGAGGCTTTTGGGCATATTTAAAACAAGCTATACCGAATGTATTATCGGTACATTGTGTCATTCATCGACATCAATTGGTCGCAAAAAACCTTAGTGAACGTTTGCATGAATCACTAACTTGTGTTATTAGAGCAGTTAATAAATAAAAAGGAATGCCTTAAATGAGAGATTATTTGTTCAACTTTGTTTTAAAAATGATGATGACTATAATCGTTTACTACTTAACACAGAAGTACGTTGGTTATCTAAAGGTGCATGTTTGGAACGCTTCGATTCCCTCTTTGATTCAGTGTTAGAATGTTGGAATTCCTGGAGAGTAAAGATAGTGATTTGCGGCACAATTTAATTATCGCAATAAATGGCTGATTTATTTGCCCGATTTAACGAGACTAATTTGAAACTACAAGGTGACACATTAAATTCAATCAAAACTAAAAGTATAATATCTGCGTTTGTTGCAAAACTTCCGCTGTACAAACAAAACTTAGAAAGAGGTGAATGCTCTCCATTTCCTAGTCTTTCAAAATTGCAAAATAGATATGAAGATTTGTTTGCTTATTGTCAACACTTATCAGCGCTTCATTCGGACCTTAACCAAAGATTTGAAGACATTATTCACTTGAATATTCCCGACTGGGTGTTGAACCCTTTTGCAAGTAGTCAAACTCAGAGCACAAATACTGATGAAGACATACTTATACAGGAGCAATTTAACGAATTATCCACAAACAAGGAACTGAAACCATTGTTTAAACAAGGATAAGACAACTTCTGGATACAAAAACAGATCCCAATTTTATATCTAGCATCGTGGGTTATTGTACAGAAGCTGTTGATTGCTTTTCCGTCTTCCTATTTGGCAGAACGTGGATTTAGTGCCGTTATGAGTCTCATCACAAAAAAAGAAACCGACTAGAAATTAGTACTCGTGGGGACTTGCGGTTACTACTCACAAACATTGAGCCGGACATAAATACACTTATAACATCCCGTCAGGTTCATCCAAGTCATTCATTTTTTTTTGTATGTTAAAGGAAGTTATAATTTCAATAAATACTCTTCAACAAAATGTTTTATTTATATTTTATTTTTAATATATTCAAGACATCAAAGATATATTTGTAATTTTTCTATTATGCATTTATGTAGTTTTTACACTCAGCGGTCCGTGGGCGAGTTTTGAGTAGGAAAAGGGGTCCGTGAAACAAAATAGTTTGGGAACCACTGGTCTATAATCATGTTAGGTTTAAAATTCCATTGCCAAATGCCTCAAAATAGTTTAGTTTTCGGATGGCCACCCTGTTTACCTTCCTATGTAAGACTATTATTAGTTCTGCGTTTGATTAAAATTACGAATTCTCAAATGAGACCACCAAATATGACATCAATCGTTTAATGAAGAATTAATAAATTATTCAGAGTTCGGAGTTTAGTTGAAGCTTAATTTCTTCAATGTTACGAATTTAAATTTTACTCTTTCTAATTAATTAATGGTTTTAAGTTGAGTTTCAATAAATTTTTTTTAGTAATATGAATGTTGAATCATTGAACCATTTTTTATTTACTTTCGTTGATTTTTCTGACAATAGTAATATTTTACTAATATTAAATATTAAGGTCGGAAATTCACATGTTATTTGGCCACAAGAACGAACAACGATTAATCTTCCACAATAATAAAAATAGATCTTTAAAAACTTATACATATTGCACATTGAAGCTTTGCGAATAAATTGACGCTATTCTTTTTTCAAAAAAATGTTTCTTAAGTTATATATAAATCAAATAATGGAACACTCTTAAATGATCACATAAATCCGTGCAATACTTCCATAGAAAACATTATTTCTTCTTGATATTGCTTTAATTTATTGAAGTAATTATTATAAACATGTTGTATTAAACAGATTATTCTAAAATCAATTATAAATAGTAACTTCCAAAAACACGTGGAAAGAAATTGGGTTTGATATGTAGAATTCGTGTGCGGCATTTTTCACGACACGGGTTCCCGGCCTTGAATTTTGAATGTCGTTTTTCTGCCGCGGACTGTTCACTGATTATGTTGTTGATACACAACAAAGAAAGAAATTATTGAAATATTTCCCAATACATTCTTTAAATATAAGTGCATTTCTGGATTCATGTTTTGAATAGGAATGTGGAATGCTGGTATATGTTGATTTAAGTGATGAGTTGAAAAAAATACTATTTTATTTATTTACCAAATTGAATGTGCGACACTCGGCGATTTGATTACACTTAGTCAGCACTTAGTCAGCTTAGCGTCTAGAGTTCGAATTGGGTTATTGTAATTTCTCATTTTTTGCCTACCCAGCTGAAAGTGTAAACCTCCTCTCGTGTTTACATCTATTCCTTTTGTGTGCTTCATTGCAATTTACCAAATTAAGGAGTGCAGCACGCGGCAGTCATGTATGATATTTGATAGTAATCATTTAAATCACTTATGAAGCTGCAAATAACATAAATATATATTTTATGTTGCCAGAATTTATCTGTTTGTCTACAATATAAATACAGATAATTTTTCTTTTAGATAAACAAATTGCCAACCTGTAAATTTTCCGTTTAAACGAGTGCTTTCCACTCCCAGACTAAGCACGAAGTAAAATTTTGAGTTTAAAAAAGCCCCGTGAAAATTTGTCTCGGCCGAGACAAATTTTCTGGGCTTTTCTAAACTCGAAATTTTACTTCATGCGCCACGCGTATAATACACTGATCTTAAGTGAGGTTCAAATATACATATATTTTACAATATTTTAGTGTTTTATACGCGTGGCGCATGAAGTAAAATTTCGAGTTTAGAAAAACCCAGAAAATTTACTTCATGCTTAGTCCGGGAGTGGAAAACACTCGTTTAAAGTTAAAAATTGAACTCTTTTAAAAAACAACGAATATTTTAATATTTAAAGAAAATAATCTGAATTTAGAATACGTATACTAAAAAAAAACTCCCTTTATATACTACTCATATGGAATATCAAACTAAAATCATTAATGGTGAAGGCATCTGTTTCGTTGTACAGTTGTATGTATGTTGATAGAAATTAAAATCGTGAATATTTATCCAGTTTATTTGTGTCTTCCGTAATTCAATACCCATGCATTCATTCGCACGGCGCTATGTAAACAAACAACCCGCTCCGCACTCATAATATTTATTATTCGTTGTGATAAAATTCGACAGGCACTATAAACCAATATATAGTCAAAACTACTTTCTGCAATTTTGCCATTTCTGCGCGATCTCGTATCCCATAACTGTGTTTTGTTATTAATTATTACAAATCTGATGAATGGATAACTTTTTTGTTTTTTTACATCTGTTAATATTCAAATATTTATTTGAAAGTGTACTTACAGAAAAAACAAGTTAAAGTAGCGTTATGTGTTGCCGACATTCCATTTAGGAAAAACTGTGTATGTAAAAATCTGAATTAGAACGCGATTTTGCTCATTTGCTTAATGTTTGTAATTTTGTAATCGATGCGCTGGAATTGTTTTAACATTCTACTACACACCTTTTACTTGCTAATATTCACAATGGTGGCATTTTTTAATTTTCATATTTGCGGCATTTAATTTTTCAGATTTCTGGAATTTCCTTTTTAAATTTGTGGCATGTAAGATTGTTTGTAAATGCATTGTATACACCAAGGATGGTCGAGTATTCGGTAAGAAGGATCGACAGAATCGAAGATTTTGGAGTGGGGTTAGAGATCGCTTACGTCTCAAATGCGCGCTCAATTTAAATGTGCTACTTTATGATTTTGAAAATCACAAGTAATTACAGTAACTAAATATTAATTCGTACTGTTAAATTATATTATTAATATAAAATTTATCTTAGATAAAAGAAACATGATTCGATTTGGAAATAGTATTAGCAACATTATGTATTTCTATTATGTGCAGTTTATACATATTTATTTTTATTGTAATATGATATAAATTTCAAGTGTATAAGCATTAACAACTAAAATTACAAAGCTTAACCTTAAATTTTATAAGTTATCATCAAAGTGACAAAATATTTGTTAATACAAAACGGATTATAATAAAGCTAAGAACTCTAATATTTAAATATAAATTTAGATAACGTTTAATTATTTATCAATTTAATGAATTAAACTTTAAGGATATTTAGTGCTACTAGTAGTTTGACATACATTTTAAAACTAAATAATTCAAATAGTTTAATTATATAAATATTTGACTATTTTGTAAATTCTAATTTACAGCCTTAATTTATAATAAACTTTAAGGCACTGTCAACTTTAACTGACTCCAATTTAATAATTCCAGAAGTAAATATAATAGCAATTTAATAAAATAAAACACTTTAACTTTGTTTGTATAACATACTATTTTTTAGTAGTTTCTATTATATAATACAATTATATAATGTAAATACATATGCAAGGAAGGTACGAAAAGGGGAAAATAATATTGAAAACATGTTAATAATTTTATTTATTTACAATTTATTAAATTTTCTCCTCTTTGCATTTTGTATTATTTGAGAAGTTTTGCTCTTAAAATGTTTGCTATTTTTAAAAACTTAATATTAGTAATTTAAATAATTAATTCCTATAAATAATCTCTGTTTCAAATAGGTTTTTATTATAACCCAATCAAATCCAACATATTTTTTATATTTAATTACACGTAACACAAAATATTATTTTAATTACACTTAACACTAACAGAAAGTCTTTTAATAACACTAATTATTAAACACAGAGAATTCAAAAATCTATCTATGAAAGTACATGATGGACTCAAAAACGTAACCAAATACAACGTCATTGTTCTCTCTCTTACGAACTAGGGCTTGCGGGGAAAGGGGTAGGGGAAAACATGGAAAGATACAATTCTGTCATACCTTGTAACACATGTCGCAGAGCGAAGCGACCAAACCAAATTTTCAGGCTTTTTTTTATTTATTCAAATCTTCACGTAACTCAAAAATCACATTTCTATAGCAACACATTTATAGTTGGCAACATTGCATATTTTTTAATTTAATAAAACTGTCTTTCGATTTCGAATTACAGTAGCTTAATGCTGCTAAGAAATTACCTATCAGCAAAAATATATATCGATTGGTTCGATTTTGAACAAAAATTCAGAAATATTTTTAACGAATAATTTACTAGTAGGTATATTTTTGAAGGGTTATTGCATGACATTTTTTTTTAGATTATTTTTGAATTGAAATTGTATTGTAATAATTGTATTAATGAAATAAAATATTATTGCTACAAAAAAAGTGGATTAATTCTGACCGTGGCTGAAGTGCTTTTCTTCCAAAGGAGTTTATTAAAAATACAGAAAAATATATATTGTTTTTTTAGATTATTTACGGTGAATCTACTCTAAATATTGCTTTATTTCAACTACCTTCTCATGTCGTTTGCTTTTACATAAGATGTAGACGAAAATGGCAAAGTCTAATCGTTAAAATGGTTGTAACTTTAGTATAGTTTAGTTGACTAAATTGATAAATAATTAATGCACTTTGAAACACTATGTATTCTGATTTAATTTAGTGTCTATAGTAAGGAACAGAGGGCGCAATTAGTACAAAATACCTCATTCTGCACAATTTTTAATATATCTCCGGTATGATGAAGATATCGAGATGCGGTTTTCGCCAGTTTTCACACTATTTCTCATTTTAATTAACTACTGTAAATTACGTTTACCTTCCAATTTAAAAATTTAGAGAAAATGGAGAAAATACGGCGATTGTCTCAATCGCACCCTCTGGTGCTTGATATCGAAACTAAAATAAATCAAAGTGAATTATGTTTTAAAGTGCATTAAATTATCTATCAAATGAGCCCAAGTTTATTAAATTCCGTAGAACCTAAGAAAAGCTACAGGTGTTTGCATATTTATAGACATAAAAAAAGACATAAAAAACGAGACATAAAAAAACGAGAATATAGTTAAAATTAGGTGAAATTTGCCGTAGATTAAGATTTTTATATTTTTTATATCGCCTTATTTAGCATTTTTTTGATAAAAAACATATTTAATCTTTTACTATAGAGATAGCGCCCTCTTGCTGCGATGGTGTGAACATATATGAACATAAAAATAATTACCAGCGATTTCTCTTGGCCACATTTACAATTAAATTTTTTACGGCAACATGCTATGATCTATAGTTTCTGAGATACAGCCGATGGCCACGCTTAATCAAACACCCGGTATATATATACAGGGTGTCCCGTTAATGTGGGGAAATGGCCTAATTTTATAACGATTGATGGTCATCATTAATGGATGATGTCTTTTAATAATGTTTGATATCTTGTACGGCTTTGCCACAAAAATATAAATATGGTAACCTCAATTTCCTTGACAAAATCCTAATAAAAGCAACATATCTGCCGCTCAGAATATGAATAATTATAAACCATAATGAAGATAACAATTAATTCTCAAAAGACTCTCGTTACAATATTATACAGAATGAACGTCTGTTAAACAATGGCGGCGACAAAGAGAAAACATGTATTTTCAATCATCCGGAAAACTAGATTTCGTTTTTACTAAATAATATAAAATCATTTATATGCATTTTATTTTTTTGTCTCAAAACCGTACAAGATATCAAACATTATTGAGAGAAAAAATAGCTTTTAAATGAACTTATCTTTCAAGATGCATTTTTTAAATTTTTATAAGGTGTGCCAATAAAAACATATTTTAGTTTTTATGTTGTGGTACTATTGTGTTTTATACTTCTTGTTAATCAATGATTACCATAATAACTGAAATGATGTGTTATATTATAATAATCAACAATAATAAATTTCAGTCGGATCAAATGTAGCGGTAAATTGTTATAAATAAAATGAATATTTTTTTTAACTTTGAAGACTAATTCCGGTTTAACATAACTTTTCGATATAAATAAGTTATGTTAAATCATCATATTTTGATCCCAGAAATCTATGGTTAAGCCATTTGAGCACATTAACTTGACACCCTGTATATATAGTACATTTAAGTTAGTGATGTAAATAAATTTTAGTTGCATAATCTTCTATAATTTCAGAGAATTATTTAACTATTATCTAAAAAAAACTTCTTATCGGGCAAATATACAGCAAAAACCGTCAATGGCAGAACCAAAACATGAGACGCCCAAAATTAGTAAGGAAGAAAATAATTACCTTTAAGTAAGGTTTTCGATTACATATAGTTGATTTTTTAATAAAAAGTAAATGTAACATTAAAAATTATGTGTTTAATTGTGAAACAGAATCAAGTTTTTTTTTTTTTGGTAAATACCTATACATGGTGCAATGAACGGCGTAGCAAGGGAGTGCTGGGAGTACGGACCGCATCGGATGTCAACACCGAGAGGGCGAAAACACATAGCAAAGTATATTTATTTGTAAGAATAATTTGTTTGTATATTTATTTGTAAGTAATAAAGCATAAAACATTTTAAATAATGTCCAGTGGATGCGTAATCTCTACGCTATCGAGTGTGCTGACGTTTCATACTTAATGTGAATATTATACTTGTTAAGAGCAGGGTTGTTATGTTTAAAACAGTGTTTTAAACATGTTTAAAAACAGCCGTCGTGTTACGGTTCAAAATTGCCATACACAATTTTTCTCCTTACATATTTAAATTTGCCACCGTAATGGTAATATTTTTCCGTAGTTAACCTTGAGTAATTAAATGTATTTCTAGAGATGTAACTTATAGGAATTAATTACCTAGCACGTAATTGGGTTGCATATGTTCGTGACTGTTTTCTAGAATTTCTGGAAACGAATTTCTGTTTGTTTATTTCATTTGGTAATTATCTATTTAATTAACTCCTGACGGTGGATCTTATCTGTTTTAATGTATAACACATTCGAGTCGGTATACAGTTAGTTTTGGAATGAACCGGAAATGCACCAGGGATTTTTAATTTTTCGCGGTTATTGGGTTGGGAGAGAGATTGTTCTTTAAGATGGCCGGAATATCCGGTAAGGGAGGTTCAACAGGTTGGTGTGTGGTGAAGCATGGTTGTGTTACTGAAGAACTCTGTGTTGAGTTTTGGCTGTTGTTATTAGCTAGTTTTGTAGTAACACACGTGTAATAACTTCGTCAGTGTTAAGTTAATTAGTTGTTGGTGTTCTGGAAGTTAGAACTTGCTGAGAAGTTTATCGCCGTCGGCGGATGTTAAGCCACGTGCAACCATGATTCTTTTTCGACCGGAGTAAAAGTCAACAGAGGTAGGCCTTAATTCTTTAATCCTTTTCAATCCAAATTAGCCGTGCTAATCTCTATTTCCTTGATTTTATTTTACACAGGTATTTTATTCTGCCTGACTTCTTTTCCGGGGCTGGAGTTTTGTTTTTATTTCCAAGAAAGAATTTAATATTGGAAATTCTTCTCTAAATGGAAATGTGCTGAGTTTACATATTGGAATTCGTGTGTGGGGTTTGCGTTCCTGGATTTAGTGGAGGATTAATCAATTTAGTGGCGTTCACTTGTTCTTCAGTGGTTATGTTGCGTGTTCACAAATTCCTGGACGAAGAGTAAGCGGTCGAGTCTCAAATTCCATTGGATTTCTGCGAGTAATAGTTGTGTGGTGAAAAGGAGTCGATGCAGTTGAGATTGATGTCGTAGAGTGGTAGTCGGTGGAATTAAAATTCATAAAGGATGACTGAAGGCAAGAAAACGTTCGCTCGGTTATGTACATTTTTATATTTGAATTTCTATTTTGAGTCAATTTAATTAGGTTGATTTTTTTTCTTTTCTTTTCTATTATTTCACTTCATAGATATTTAAAACACTTAATTAAAGTCGAAATTTAATTATAGATTTTTGTTATTAACAGAGTTAGAGACCAGCATTTGAAGTTCACCTGTTAGTTTACTCGTCACGTATCTGTCGTAGGTATTATACAACAGCTGCGTGGAATCGTTGAGGTAGCGCTACCAGCGATTCAACGTTTGACAGTAATTATTAATCAGCTTTGGTAAGTGATACATATTTTATTTCTGAGGGATGAACTTAACATGTGATATTTAAATGACGGGTCATAAATAGTTTGTTTTAATTAAATGTGAGTGACAATTGGGTTGTTGGATACAGGCAACACAATTAACTTAACAGTATTTCTGGTAGCGATAAGCAATATTTTGTTTACATTGATTAATCACGGAGTCGTAGCCCATCCCCACTGAATTTCCAAATAATTTCAAAAGGAAGAGCTAGAGGCTGGCCAATGATTATAACGCCAAGAGGTCCAGGTAGTCAGCCATTTTCAGTAAGGGTGACTCTTTTCATTTCATTCATAATTTCTAAAACTAACTAAATCTTTCCGGATTATTTTACAAATTATTGAATTACTGATATTTTATTTAGAATAATAATAATTGTAACCGACGACAAAAACAAGACCGCAATAATCTATTTTGAGGCCCTATACATTTCTTTCCTGTATTGTATGGTACATTTTTGGGTACCATGCAAAAAAACACTCCCAAAAAATTTGACAACAAGAAATGAAATTAAAAAAGGAAAAATATTCATGTAGTAATAAAAAAATTATTACCTATTTACATTTTTTATTAAAATATTAGATTTTCGCTATTTTCCAATAGAGTGATCATTAGAATCAGTAGATAATACAATTAAACAAATTCACTTGGACAACAAAAACTTAAAAAATGAGAACAATTATAAATAATACCTACAGGGAAATTTTCTTTTAAGTATACATCTCCCGATTTGTAAACTTTTAGAAATTCGAAGTTTTTCAAAAGCGTTCAATTTGAAGCTTCTAATAAAATTGAAAATTTAGTTTGGTCGCTTAGCGAAGCGAGGCGACCAAACCAAATGTTCAGACTTTTCTAAACTCCAAATTTTAGTTCATACGCCACGCAAGTGTAGTTTAAAATATACTGGCATAATTTCTTAAAGTAACTAGATCTTTTCGGATGTTAAATAAATCTTTTATATATTTTTACAAGTTATTGTATTCAGAATAATAAATATAATTGAATTCAATTACGAAAATAATAGATTCTGTTATTTATTAATTCACATACTTTAATATAATTAACGTACATCAATCCTTTTGTGTTTACCCTTTCACGTTTTAAGGTCCCCTAATCGATTATTAAATAAAATAAACCAACGACAAAAACAGGACCGGATTAATCTATTTTGAGGCACTTGACATTTCTTTTCTGCCAGACCCTCACAAAAAATATATCATACAAAAATACACTCCCTAAAAAATTAGGCAACAATAAATAAAATTAAATAAAGACAAAAATTCATGTCGTAATTAAAAAAGTAATGAGTATTTCAATTAAAATTAAACACTGTTAGTAGCTTCAAATTGCACGCTTTTCAAAAACAACGAATGCCTGAAAATGTATAATGTATATATCGAAAATAAAAACGAAAAGAAAAATTCTCTGGATGTGCCCATAGAGTAAAATGTTTGTAATTAAATTTGTACCGATCTATTCTATGAGATTTTGAAATAACAAACATTTTTTATGTACTATTAACTAAAGTAATCACTTTGTAATTTCGTTTTAAATGTGTGATGTATACGCTCTTTTAATATGAGGAAAAACGATATTAATCGAATTACGAAGGTTTAAAATTTAGAATGAATCGTGAGATTTTGATTAAATCAACAGAAAATATTGAGAAATAAATGAACTATTTCTTGTTTAGAGAGAAATCAAATCGCTTGAAATAAAATTGTAAGTTATTGAAATTTTCAATTCTTCCACATTTAATCTTTAAAAGTGTTTTAAAAGGGAAAGTGCCCAAATGTCCAAGAAAATAAGTTCGTAATTTATTTGACTTCATGAAAACATAAAAGTAAATTACAAATACATTGAAATGTATAATTTTATTTTATTGGGGAACGCGAATTTTATTTAACCTCTTATACTTTTACTTATATTGTGAAATATAATAAATCTTTTATATCTTTTGCGTTTTTAAAAATGGACGGTTTGATTGGGCCCCACAAAAAAACGGGCCCTAGACATTTGTCTCATTTGTCTATGCCGTGATCCGGCCCTGGGCGAAAATAAAATATTTTGTTGTTTATTCATTCATATACTTTAATATATTAAGGTAAATCCTTTTGTGCTTTTTCTTTTACATTTTAAGGTCCTCTAATCGACCATTTAATAAAAGAAACAGTAGATTAATAATCCGTGAATTACCTACAATTAGCAGCGTCGTTTATGGTCAAAGGCCGGCACAGTACCTGGCGGTCGATTGGAGTTTTGAACACCTTTTATGGGATTAAGCGGAAAATCCAAAGTGGTTTTGTTTGTGATTTAAGTATTTTATAATCTTCAGTTAGCAATTGTACTCGGTGTAGGTCTAGAACACGTGAGGTGATCGGATTAGGTGGAAAACCCAACGAATGAATAATTCAACAATATTAAATAATTCAACATTATTCAACCAATTATTTATATTGTAATATCAGTACTATAAATCGTTAAAAAATAAATAAAAAAACAGTCCCAATTAAGCTAAAATTTTACATGTAGACTTACAAACCAATTACTTTTGTAATAACATATTTTCTAAAATTATGATTAGAGGTACTTTTCTGTAATCATACTGATTTTTAATTTTTGAGCTCCCTTTATTGAAAATTTAAGATTTAATACTGAAAATGGTGTTTTCAAGTCAAGCATAACTTTTTGTCGAAAAATTGATAATAAAAAGTTTTCTTCGGGCGGACACTGTAAGCGAAATGTTAAAATTAACGTATATGTTATTTTTAACAGTTCAATCTAAGTACACACATCAATTACCAAACCCGCTTAGACTGTGATGATAATGAATAACATGTACGATAAATCACTAATAGTTTAATTGAGTTATGTGGAGTATTTAATCATAATGAAACACTTTTTTATTCCTTACTTCACTTTTATTTTTATTCCGTTAGATGTATGTTTCGAGTTCTAAGCACTCATTATCAATAACTATTCCAGTTATTAATAATGAGTGCTTAGCACTCGAAATGTACATCTAACGGAATAAAAATAAAAGTAAAGTAAGGAATAAAAAAGCGTTTAAATGTACGTTAAATTTAACATTTCGCTTACAGAATCAGCTCACTTTTTTCTAAAATTCCACTTGGTATTTGTTATTTAAACAAAACCCACTTGTAATATGATACTTAAGGAATAATGGTTATGATTTTTTAATGTTGTGCTTATAGAATAGGTGCAAAGGTTATATTAAAACTAATTATTTTATTTGAAAAACTAGCATTATAACTTTAATGATCTGGCGAGAAAAGTTAAAATCGATGAAATGCTATTCTGACAAAAAGAATATTATTCCGATGTTAACTTTTTAATTCTAGATGAAATGCATAATATATTGTTACATTTTGAGGTCCGACAATAAACCGTGAAATACCCACAATTAGCGCAATTGGTCAAAGGCCGTCAAGGTACCTGGATTTTTTAACACCCTTACTCGGATTAGGGGGAAACTCCAAAGTAGATTGTTTGAGATTAAGGGGAATATAACAGTGGTCTGAAATTTAATGTTAGGTTTATTTAAAAACTAAAGGTCCTAGAAAGTTGAAATTTTGACAGCGTATATTAAGCCCAATTATCTAGTAAAATATCGAAGTACTTTTTTTTAAACAATTTGCTTTCAGAGGTATGAAAAAACTAATGTTAAATTTTTCAAAATTAAAAAAAATATTCCCATATCTTACTAGTTTATACTATAAGGAATATAATGTGAACATTTCATTAGAATGCGATAGCTTATGCCCGAGTCAGGTTAAAATAAAAATCTTGAAAAATAAGACCATAAAATACCGCCGCCTTGCGGATCTTCTCTTAGTTGAACGCGTTGTACACTCATCTGCACAATTAGTGGAGGGGCGAGCAGCATGCGGCCAGCGTTTATCTCTGGGCCGGTGAACGCTGCGCGGTTTCGCGTTTGTTTTTCTTTTTTTTTTCAATCATAGTTAACAAAATCGGCTCGCGTCGTTAGCATTTATTCTCGTAAAATTAATATTTCGCAATTATAATCGATATTTTATTGTACTAGTGTTTTATTTTCATGCTTTCTGACTGCTAATGGAATAAGTATTTTTTTATACTGCATGTTCACTAATACAGAAAACACGAAATGTTTCACTAATTTAAATAAAGATGTGTAATATACCTTTAATATTGTCTTTCCATATTATTTGACAGTGTCGGTATTATTAAATTATTTTTTAAAGTTTTTTAAGCTGATTAATTAGCCAGAAGAAATCGAATAACAATCAGTCTTGTTCAAATCATTATTTCGTCTTAAATCTTTCGTTGTTAAAGCAGTTGTTAAATGCCATTAAATTTCTCGCAATAAAACTATTAAAGTAAATTGTAAAGTTTCTAGCAATCGGACCTATTTGAACCAACTGCGACTTCATCAACGAATCAATGATATCAAAACTATAAGAATAGTAAGAATAACACCAATATGGCGTTGTCGTAGATTAATGTTACAAATCAACTATTTTTTACTGAGCACAGGTAATATTTGTTTAACAAATGTTTGAAAAAATGTAGGGTTTAACTGCGTGCTTATTCATCGTTAATTATTTTAGAAAAAAATAGAACTATAATAATAATAAGGTAGCTATTATAACGCATTTTAAATAACAAGCTTTTTGCTCAACATTGCACCGAGCCCAATATATTTTTTTTCAAATTTGGCTGATTTATGATGAGTCATATTTTGATAGTAAGTAAATAAGGAATAAATGAATTGTAATTGAATGTTATTGCAATCCTCTATTTATACGGCTCAGTCAACTTAGCCCCCCAAAGTTCGACTTTCTAAAAAATAACTGTTGCGCTAGACGGGCCTTAGCTAGCGCTAGCTAGCGCCACAAAAATTAGAGCTAGCGCCGTTTAGACAAGAAAGTTACGGGGGTTTGAACTTTCGGGGGGCTAGGTTGATCCTAGCCCGCCGAGTTTGGATTTTTCAAGTTTTCTTACAGTATTCGGATTCCTCAGAGCTAGCGCCAGCTAGCGCTACCAATTTAAAAGCTAGCGCCACCCCCACAACCCCAAAAGATTATAAAACATTTTAAACCCTAGCCCCCCGAAATGAGATTTTTTTAATCAAATTGGGTGCAAAAGATTGCTTAGAGCTAGCGCCAGCAGAATATGAAAAAAATATTCTCTCTAAAATATCAGGTAAAAAAAGTTCACATCCAAACTTTGATGTGAGAGCTATCAGCTCCTGTAAGCGTATTACCATTTACTTGCTGAATTTCAATACAAAATCATGATTGGCATATAAAATACCGCTTCCAAGAAATATGTTGGCGTTGTAATTACTTTATGTATGTTCAAAGACACTGGCTATTACAAAGATGATGCCTAGAAAACAGTAGCCTAACTGACAAGTTTTTTTCAACAAAGTCGTACTTCGGGGGCTAAGTTGACTGAGCCGTATAATGTAAGCAACAACTATCAAAACATGTAAGCTAAATATTTGATATGTAACATGGATTAGATATTTAGGTTTGCTTAGAGAGTTGCTCCTTCATCAGACAAAAAATGAATCTTAAACTTAATATGAGTAATAACCTAATAATATTTAAGTTGAATACAACATAATAACATACAGGGAGTTTTTCTTTAAAGTATACGTTTTCCAAATTTAGCTTATTTTCTTTAAATCTTTAGATATTCCTTGTTTTTTAAAAAAAGTTCAATTCAAGGCTTTAAACGAGTGTTTTCCACTCCCAGACTAAGCATGAAGTAAAATGTCGAGTTTAGAAAAGCCCCGTGAAAATTTGTCGAGGGTCGCGCAGCGACCCGAGACAAATTTTCTGGGCTTTTCTAAACTCGAAATTTTACTTCATGCGCCACGCGTATAAAACGCTGATTTCAAGTAAGGTTCAAATATACATAAATTTAACAAAATTTTAGTGTTCTATACGCGTGGCGCATTAAGTAAAATTTCGAGTTTAGAAAAGCCCACGGGGCTTTTCTAAACTCGAAATTTTACTTCCTGCTTAGCCTGGGAGTGGAAAACACTCGCTTAAAGCTTCAAATTGAATTCCTGTAAAATCAACATATATCTAAAGATTTAAAGAAAATAAAGTGAATCTGGAATACGTATACTTTAAAGAAAAACTCCCTGTATATTGTAGAATTAGGATATTGAGATAGATTGTGTTAGAATGAAAATAAAGTCAATTGAATAGCAACAAAAGGAGCTTAATCACAATTTTGTAGCATCGAAAAGATACCCATGTTTTGATTAGGTACATATATAACCCGATGTGTACTAGGTAAATTTTCAGGCATTCATTGTTTTTGAAAAGCGTTCAGTTTGAAACTCCCAACGAGTGTTTTCCACCGAGTAATAACGATTTAAGTTATCACGTAGTAAAAAAAAACAACCGTGAGGTACGCCACTGTCTTGCTAGCACTAGCTATATCTTGAATAACTTTCTCATTTATCACTTGGTGAAACATTTTGAAATAATAATAAAGGATAAATTAAAAACACTTGGTTTGTTTCACTATTTGTTTCTATTTACTTGACTAGTTTCGCTTTTTACGGCATTATCAAGAGTGAACTTTGATAATGCCGTAAAAAGCGAAACTAGTCGAGTAAATAGAAACAAATAGTAAAACAAACCAAGTGATTTTAATTTATCCTTTAATATTACTAGCTATGTCGTTGTTAGTGTTCGTTGTTAGACTTCAGTATAGCAATTACAATGCCAAAAAAATTTGAAATCGTACGGTTAGTTTCCGAGTTATAACGATTTCAATCATCAAAAACAATCGTCAGTTACGCCACTGTCTTACTAGCGCAAGCTATCTCGTTGCCAGTGTTTACAAACATTAGTATAGTAATTACAGTGCCAAAAGAGTTTTTTAAATCGTACGGTAAGTTCTTGAGTTATAACGATTTAAATTAGCTAGGAGTGAAAACACAATTGTCAGTTACGCTACTGTCTTCTAGGCATCATGTTTCTAATAGCCAGTGTCTATGAACATAAATAAAGTAATTACAACGCCGAAATATTTGTTGGAAGCGGTATATTATATGCCAAACATCATTTTGTATTAAAATTCAGGAAGTAAATGGTAATACGCATACAGGATCTGAAAGCTCTCGCATCAAAATTTGGATGTGAACTTTTTTTATCTGATATTTTTGAAAGAATATTTTTGTCATATTCTGTTGGCGCTAGCTCTAAGTTATATTTTCCACCCAATTTGATTTAAAACATCTCATTTTAGGGGGCCAGGGTTAAAAATGTTTTTATGATTGTTTGAGGTTGTGGGAGTGGCGTTGGCTTTTAAATTGGTAGCGCTAGCTCTGAGGAATCCGAATAGTGTAAAAAAACTTAAAAAATCCAAACTCGGGGGGCTAGCATCAACCTAGCCCCCCGAAAGTTCAAATCCCCGTAGTTTTCTTGTCTAAATGGCGCTAGCTCTAATTTTTGTGGCCGGTCTAGCGCAATCGCTTTTTTCAAAAAAGTCGAACTTCGGGGGGCTAAGTTGACTGAGCTTATTTATACACATCATCATTTTGTAAACCCTGTACTAACATACAAAAAATAGGGCAGCTCTCTGTTTAATTTTTTTCAATCTATTATTCATTTGTTGCATTCATAAAAACTAGAATATTTGACCGAATATATATTGAAATTCTCCCCAAAATTTGAGGTATTTACCCAATTTGGCAGAGGCCAAATTAATACACATTATTTTCATGGCAATAGCAGTTAGGGAAGATCATATTCCCATTTAAAAAATATCATTGAAAATACTATGTTCCGTTTTTTTCATATATGTCCGGCATATAAATATTCACAATGAGCTTATGAACATGAATTATTTTATTATTATATTTTTAAGAAATAATCTATAATTTAATAAAATAAAACACATAGTTTGTTCGGCTGTCGAAACTGGAGTCTTAAAAGTAAAAATAATGTGTTATAATGACAAGAATAAGAATCATCAGTTTTATAAATACCGAAAAATTACACAGGATCTGATAACGCTTTCTAACGAATTGAAAACAATACATAGCTTGTATGTATTATCAGCGTGTTTAAATAATACGAATCGACACTTTCTTTCGGTCCGTCTTTTTTATACGCTATTTTTTTTTCGTCTATTCGACGCGACGCGAGACCCCATCCGTTCATGCCAAGGAGCAATGCACAAATGCAAAGCGAACTGCCGCTTTTCTCTCTGACTGTATTCGCCCCACTTGTGCTGTAAATTTGGCATCGGATGAGCTACTCTAAACTATGTGGGTCTTTCCAACACGATCGACGTGTTATACTGCAATAATCCCCTTAAGGGGAATATAACAGTGGTCTGAAATTTAATGTTAGGTTTATTTAAAAACTAAAGGTCCTAGAAAGTTGAAATTTTGACAGCGTATATTAAGCCCAATTATCTAGTAAAATATTGAAGTACTTTTTTTTTAAACAATTTGCTTTCAGAGGTATGAAAAAACTAATGTTAAATTTTTCAAAATTAAAAAAAATATTCCCATATCTTACTAGTTTATACTATAAGGCATATAATGTGAACATTTCATAAGGATGCGATAGCTCATGCCCGAGTCAGGTTAAAATAAAAATCTTGAAAAATAAGACCGTAAAATACCGCCGCCTTGCGGATCTTCTCTTAGTTGAACGCGTTGTACACTCATCTGCACAATTATTGGAGGGGCGAGCAGCATGCGGCCAGCGTTTATCCCTGGGCCGGCGAACGCTGCGCGGCTTCGCGTTTGTTTTTCTTTTCTTTTTTCAATCATAGTTAACAAAAACGGCTCGCGTCGTTAGCATTTATTCTCCTAAAATGAATATTTCGCAATTATAATCGATATTTTATTGTACTAGTGTTTTATTTTCATGCTTTCTGACTACTAATGGAATAAGTATTTTTTTATACTGCATGTTCACTAATATAGAAAACACGAAATTATTTTTAAAGTTTTTTCAGCTGATTAATAAGCCAGAAGCAATCGAATAACAATCAGTCTTGTTCAAATTATTATTTCGTCGTAAATCTTTCGTTGTTAAAGCAGTTGTTAAATGCCATTAAACTTCTCGCAATAAAACTATTAAAGTAAATTGTAAAGTTTCTAGCAATCGGACCTATTTGAACCAACTGCGACTTCATCAACGAATCAATGATATCAAAACTATAAGAATAGTAAGAATAACACCAATATGACGTTGTCGTAGATTAATGTTACAAATCAACTATTTTTTACTGAACACAGGTAATATTTGTTTGACGATTGTTTAAAAAAATGTAGTGTTTAACTGCGTGCATATTCATTGTTAATTATTTTAGAAAAAATAGAACTATAATAATAATAGGGTAGTTATTATAATGCATTTCAAATAACAAGCTTCTTGCTCAACATTGCACCTAGCCCAATATATTTTTTTCAAATTTGGCTGATTTATGAGTCATATTTTGATAGTAAGTAAATAAGGAATAAATGAATTGTAATTGAATGTTATTGCAATCCTCTATTTATACGGCTCAGTCAACTAAGCCCCCCGAAGTTCGATTTTTTTAAAAATAACTGTTGCGCTAGACGAGCCTTAGCTTGCGCCACAAAAATTAGAGCTAGCGCCGTTTAGACAAGAAAGTTACGGGGGTTTGAACTTTCGGGGGGCTACGTTGATGCTAGCCCCCTGAGTTTGGATTTTTCATGTTTACTTACAGTATTCGGATTCCTCAGAGCTAGCGCTACCAATTTAAAAACTAGCGCCACCCTCACAACCCCAAAAGATTATAAAACATTTTAAACGCTAGCCCCCCGAAATGAGATTTTTTTAATCAAATTGTGTGCAGAATATGAAAAAAATATTTTTTCAAAGATATCAGGTAAAAAGAAGTTCACATCCAAACTTTGATGTGAGAGCTTTCAGCTCCTGTATGCGTATTACTATTTACTTGCTGAATTTCAATACAAAATCATGATTGGCATATAAAATACCGCTTCCAAGAAATATGTTGGCGTTGTAATTACTTTATGTATGTTCAAAGACACTGGCTATTACAAAGATGATGCCTAGAAAACAGTAGCCTAACTGACAAGTTTTTTTCAACAAAGTCGTACTTCGGGGGGCTAAGTTGACTGAGCCGTATAATGTAATCAACAACTATCAAAACATTTAAGCTAAATATTTGATATGTAACATGGATTAGATATTTAGGTTTGCTTAGAGAGTTGCTCCTTCATCAGGCAAGAAATTAATCTTAAACTTAATATGAGTAATAACTTAATAATATTTAAGTTGAATACAACATAATAACATACAGGGAGTTTTTCTTTAAAGTATACGTTTTCAAAATTTAGCTTATTTTCTTTAAATCTTTAGATATTCCTCGTTTTTTTAAAAAAGTTCAATTCAAGGCTTTAAACGAGTGTTTTCCACTCCCAGACTAAGCATGAAATACAATTTCGAGTTTAGAAAAGCCCCGTGAAAATTTGACAAATTTTCTGGGCTTTTCTAAACTTGAAATTTTACTTCATGCGCCACGCGTATAAAACGCTGATTTCAAGTGAGGTTCAAAAATACATAAATTTCACAAAATTTTAATGTTCTATACGCGTGGCGCATGAAGTAAAATTTCGAGTTTAGAAGAGCCCCGTGAAAATTTGTCGAGGGTCGCGCAGCGACCCGAGACAAATTTTCTGGGCTCATGCTTAGTCTGGGAGTGGAAAACACTCGTTTAAAGCCTTGGATTGAACTTTTTTTAAAAAACAAGGAATATCTAAAGATTTAAAGAAAATAAGCTAAATTTGGAAAACGTATACTTTAAAGAAAAACTCCCTGTATATTGTAGAATTAGGATATTGAGATAGATTGTGTTAGAATGAAAATAAAGTCAATTGAATAGCAACGAAAGGAGTTTAATCACAATTTTGTAGCATCGAAAAGATACCTATGTTTTGATTAGGTACATACATAACCCGATGTGTACTAGGTAAATTTTCAGGCATTCATTGTTTTTGAAAAGCGTTCAGTTTGAAACTCCCAACGAGTGTTTTCCACCGAGTAATAACGATTTAAGTTATCACGTAGTAAAAAAAAACAACCGTAAGGTACGCCACTGTCTTGCTAGCACTAGCTATCTCTTGAATAACTTTCTCATTTATCACTTGGTGAAACATTTTGAAATAATAATAAAGGATAAATTAAAAACACTTGGTTTGTTTCACCATTTGTTTCTATTTACTTGACTAGTTTCGCTTTTTATGGCATTATCAGGAGTGAACTTTGAACTGTCGAGTAAATAGAAACAAATAGTGAAACAAACCAAGTAATTTTAATTTATCCTTTAATATTATTAGCTATGTCGTTGTTAGTGTTTATAGACTTCAGTATAGCAATTACAATGCCAAAATAAATTTTGACGGTTAGTTTCCGAGTTGTAACGATTTCAATTATCAAAAACAATCGTCAGTTACGCCACTGTCTTACTAGCGCAAGCTATCTCGTTGCCAGTGTTTATAAACATTAGTATAGTAATTACAATGCCAAAAGAGTTTTTTAAATCGTACGGTAAGTTCTTGAGTTATAACGATTTAAATTAGCTAGAAGTGAAAACACAATTGTCAGTTACGCTACTGTCTTCTAGGCATCATGTTTCTAATAGCCAGTGTCTATCAGAGCTGGGATGAATCCTCAAAAACAGGATTCGAATCACAAATCCGAATCACCTAATATGATTCGAACCACGAATACTCGAATAAAGGATTCGTAAGTGAAAAATATGATTCGAATCAAAGATTCGAATCCTCATTTTTGAATCACCGATACAAATCCTTTAAAAATAAATTTGAATCTATCATTTGCAACCAGTAACACTTTATTCCATCAGTTTCTATTAAGAAATATGTTCATTTACCGACTAAATATCTGATTAAATAATGATTTTAATTAATTATGATATATGTGTTATTGAACTTTATTCTAAATCAGTGTTTTATACGCGTGGCGCATGAAGTAAAATTTCGAGTTTAGAAAAGCCCCGTGAAAATTTGTCTCGGGTCGCTGCGCGAATTTTCTACGCGGGGCTTTTCTAAACTCGAAATTTTACTTCATGCTTAGTCTGGGAGTGGACAACACTCGTTCTTAGAAGTTTTAAATTGAGTGATCACTCTAGAATACTAAGTTTATTACCATTTTACAAAGGATGCAGCTCGAAGGACCAATCATGGTCTTCGGGGGCCGAAGGACTACAGGGAATCGAAGTTTCTTTACAAGATAACAACGAATAACTGAAGGTTTGTAGCATGGATAGGAAAGAAAACATCCAATTTTGAAAAAATATCGAAATTGGGTTGATTTTCAGTGCGTTCTTATCTTTAAATCAGTGTTTTATATGCGTGGCGTAATAAAATAATTGAAGTTTTTTTTCCAAGAAAACAATGAATATCTGAAGGTTTAGGGCATGGATAGGAAATAAAACATCCAATTTTGAAAAAAATATCGAAGTTGAGTTGGTTTTCAGTGCGTTTTTAACTTCACTTTAAGTCAGTGTTTTATACGCGTGGCGCATGAAGTAAAATTTCGAGTTTAGAAAAGGCCCGTAAAAATTTGTCTCGGGTCGCTGCGCGACCCTCGATAAATTTTCTACGCGGGGCTTTTCTAAACTCGAAATTTTACTTCATGCTTAGTTTGGGAGTGGACCGTCAAGATTTTCTACATGTCGAGATTTTCAATATTTCTAGATTATTGTCGATTTATTCACAGTTTGTTATTATATTAAATGCAACTTTAATATTAAATAAATATCGTTTTTCTTAGGAATAGAATATTTACCCATTAAGAGCCGAGCAAATTATAAAGTTAACTCTAAAAGTTCTTTTTAGGTAAAATTTTGCATATTTTTCTATGATTTCAATGAATGATTTATTATATTACATACGTAGATTTTAATAAACAGTTAAATTTAAAGTTCAAACGAGTGTTGTCCACTCCCAGAATAAGCATGAAGTAAAATTTCGAGTTTAGAAAAGCCCCGCGTAGAAAATTTGTCGATGGTCGCGCAGCGACCCGAGACAAATTTTCGCGGGGCTTTTCTAAACTCGAAATTTTACTTCATGCGCCACGCGTATAAAACACTGATTTAAAGTGAAGTTAAAAATGCACTTAAAACCAATCTAACTTCGATATTTTTTCAAAATTGGATGTTTTCTTTCCTATCCATGCTGTAAACCTTCAGATATTCGTTGTTTTCTTGTAAAAAAACTTCGATTCCCTGTAGTCCTTCGGTCTCCGAAGACCATGATTGGTCCTTCGAGCTGTAGCCTTTGTAAAATGGTAATAAACTTAGTAATCTTGAGTGATCACTCAATTTGAAACTTCTAAGAACGAGTGTTGTCCACTCCCAGACTAAGCATGAAGTAAAATTTCGAGTTTAGAAAAGCCCGCGTAGAAAATTTGTCGAAGGTCGCGCAGCGACCCGAGACTAATTTTCACGGGGCTTTTCTAAACTCGAAATTTTACTTCATGCGCCACGCGTATAAAACACTGATTTCAAGTGAAGTTAAAAATATACTATTAAGGTTGGAAATTTTATATGATTAAATAACCAAATATGCATTTACAAATATTTTAATTATTGAAAATGTAAATATTTATATTCAAATATGAATAATTTAGTGATTTAAATATTTATATTCAAATATGAATAATTTAGTGATTTAAATATTCATATTAGTATATTTAACTATTTGAATTAATGGAATTCGAATCCCAGCTTTAATAGCGATGATTCGAATTATTTGGGAGGATTTGAATCCGTGTATGAGGATTCGAATCCTTTTATAAGGATTCGAATCCTTTTATAAGGATTCGAATCCTATTATAAGGATTCGAATCATCTACGTCTGGATTCGAATACGAATCCTTTTAAAAAAATGTAACGAATCCGGATCACGAATCCGTTTTCACTAAAGTATTCGAATACCTCTTTTGAATCCTCTAAAAGAATTCGAATCCAGGAATCGAATCCTGAATGATTCGAATCCTGCCCAGCTCTGGTGATTATGAACATAAATAAAGTAATTACAACGCCGAAATATTTGTTGGAAGCGGTATATTATATGCCAAACATAATTTTGTATTAAAATTCAGGAACTTTTTTTTACCTGATATTTTTGAGAGAATATTTTTGTCATATTCTTTTGGCGCTAGCTCTAAGTTATATTTTCCACCCAATTTGATTAAAACATCTCATTTTAGGGGGCCAGGGTTAAAAATGTTTTATCATTTTTTGGGGTTGTGTAGCTCTGAGGAATCCGAATAGTGTAAAAAAACTTAAAAAATCCAAACTCGGGGGGCTAGCATCAACCTAGCCCCCCGAACGTTAAAATCCCGTAGTTTTCTTGTCTAAATGGCGCTAGCTCTAATTTTTTTGGCGCTAACTAAGGCCGGTCTAGCGCAATCGCTTTATTCAAAAAAGTCGAACTTCGGGGGGCTAAGTTGACTGAGCCTATTTATACACATCATCATTTTGTAAACCCTGTACTAAACATAAAAAAACAGGGCAGCTTTCCGTTTAATTTTTTCTCAATCTATTATTTATTTGTTGCATTCATAAAAACTAAAATATTTGACCGAATATAAATTGAAATTCTCCCCAAAATTTGGGGTATTTACCCAATTTCGCAGAGCCCAAATTAATACACATTATTTTCATGGCAATAGCAGTTAGGGAAGATAATATTCCCAATTAAAAAATATCATTGAAAATCCTATCTTCCGTTTTTTTCATATATGTATGTCCGGCATATAAATATTCACAATGAGCTTATGAACATGAATTACTTTATTATTATATTTTTAAGAAATAATCTATAATTTAATAAAATAAAACACATAAAAATAATGTGTTATAATGACAAGAATAAGAATCATCAGTTTTCTAAATACTGAAAAATAACACAGGATTGCATTCTAACGAATTGAAAACAATACATAGCTTGTATGTATTATCAGCATGTTTAAATAATACGAATCGACACTTTCTTTCGGTCCGTCTTTTTTATACGCTTTTTTTTTCGTCTATTCCACGCGACGCGAGACCCCACCCGTTCATGCCAAGGAGCAATGCACAAATGCACAGCGAACTGCTGCTTTTCTTTCTGCCTGTATTCGCCCCACTTTTGCTGTAAATTTGGCATCGGATGAGCTACTCTAAACTATGTGGGTCTTTTCAACACGATCGACGTGTTACACTGCAATAATCCCCTTAAGGGGAATATAACAGTGGTCTGAAATTTAATGTTAGGTTTATTTAAAAACTAAAGGTCCTAGAAAGTTGAAATTTTGACAGCGTATATTAAGCCTAATTATCTAGTAAAATATCGAAGTACTTTTTTTTTAAACAATTTGCTTTCAGAGGTATGAAAAAAATTATGTTAAATTTTTCAAAATTAAAAAAAATATTCCCATATCTTACTAGTTTATACTATAAGGAATATAATGTGAACATTTCATAAGGATGCGATAGCTCATGCCCGAGTCAGGTTAAAATAAAAATCTTGAAAAATAAGACCGTAAAATACCGCCGCCTTGCGGATCTTCTCTTAGTTGAACGCGTTGTACACTCATCTGCACAATTATTGGAGGGGAGAGCAGCATGCGGCCAGCGTTTATCTCTGGGCCGGTGAACGCTGTGCGGCTTCGCGTTTGTTTTTCTTTTCTTTTTTCAATCATAGTTAACAAAAACGGCTCGCGTCGTTAGCATTTATTCTTGTAAAATTAATATTTCGCAATTATAATCGATATTTTATTGTACTAGTGTTTTATTTTCATGCTTTCTTACTACTAATGGAATAAGTATTTTTTTATACTGCATGTTGACTAATATAGAAAACACGAAATGTTTCACTAATTTAAATAAAGATGTGTAATATACCTTTAATATTGGCTTTCCTTATTATTTCACAGTGTCGGTATTATTAAATTATTTTTAAAGTTTTTTAAGCTGATTAATAAGCCAGAAGAAATCGAATAACAATCAGTCTTGTTCAAATCATTATTTCGTCTTAAATCTTTCGTTATTAAAGCAGTTGTTAAATGCCATTAAACTTCTCGCAATAAAACTATTAAAGTAAATTGTAAAGTTTCTAGCAATCGGACCTATTTGAACCAACTGCGACTTCATCAACGAATCAATGATATCAAAATTATAAGAATAGTAAGAATAACACCAATATGACGTTGTCGTAGATTAATGTTACAAATCAACTATTTTTTACTGAGCACAGGTAATATTTGTTCGACGAATGTTTAAAAAAATGTAGGGTTTAACTGCGTGCATATTCATTGTTAATTATTTTAGAAAAAATAGAACTATAATAATAATAAGGTAGTTATTATAATGCATTTCAAATAATAAGCTTCTTGCTCAACATTGCACCGAGCCCAATATATTTTTTTCAAATTTGGCTGATTTATGATGAGTCATATTTTGATAGTAAGTAAATAAGGAATAAATGAATTGAAATTGAATGTTATTGCAATCCTCTATTTATACGGCTCAGTCAACTTAGCCCCCCGAAGTTCGACTTTTTAAAAAATAACTGTTGCTCTAGACGGGCCTTAGCTAGCGCTAGCTAGCGCCACAAAAATTAGAGCTAGCGCCGTTTAGACAAGAAAGTTACGGGGGTTTGAACTTTCGGGGGGCTAGGTTGATGCTGGATGTTTCAAGTTTTCTTACAGTATTCGGATTCCTCAGAGCTAGCGCTACCAATTTAAAAGCTAGCGCCACCCCCACAACCCCAAAAGATTATACAACATTTTAAACCCTAGCCCCCCGAAATGAGATTTTTTTAATCAAATTGGGTGCAAAAGTTCAATTCAAGGCTTTAAACAAGTGTTCTCCACTCCCAGACTAAGCATGAAGTAAAATTTCGAGTTTAGAAAAAACACAAAACACAAATTTTCTGGGCTTTTCTAAACTCGAAATTTTACTTCATGCGCCACGCGTATAAAACGCTGATTTCAAGTAAGGTTCAAATATACACAAATTTCACAAAATTTTAGTGTTCTATACGCGTGGCGCATGAAGTAAAATTTCGAGTTTAGAAAAGCCCAGAAAATTTGTCTCGGGTCGCTGCGCGACCCTCGACAAATTTTCACGGGGCTTTTCTAAACTCGAAATTTTACTTCATGCTTAGTCTGGGAGTGGAAAACACTCGCTTAAAGCTTCAAATTGAATTCCTGTAAAAACAACATATATCTAAAGATTTAAAGAAAATAAAGTGAATCTGGAATACGTCTACTTTAAAGAAAAACTCCCTGTATATCGTAGAATCAGGATATTGAGATAGATTGTGTTAGAATGAAAATAAAGTCAATTGAATAGCAACGAAAGGAGCTTAATCACAATTTTGTAGCATCGAAAAGATACCCATGTTTTGATTAGGTACATACATAACCCGATGTGTACTAGGTACATTTTCAGGCATTCATTGTTTTTGAAAAGCGTTCAGTTTGAAACTCCCAACGAGTGTTTTCCACCGAGTAATAATGATTTAAGTTATCATAAAAAAACAACCGTGAGGTACGCCACTGTCTTGCTAGCACTAGCTATCTCTTGAATAACTTTCTCATTTATCACTTGGTGAAACATTTTGAAATAATAATAAAGGATAAATTAAAAACACTTGGTTTGTTTCACTATTTGTTTCTATTTACTTGACTAGTTTCGCTTTTTACGGCATTATCAAGAGTGAATCAAGAGTGAATCAAGAGTGAACTTTGATAATGCCGTAAAAAGCGAAACTAGTCGAGTAAATAGAAACAAATAGTGAAACAAAGCAAGTGATTTTAATTTATCCTTTAATATCACTAGCTATGTCGTTGTTAGTGTTTATAGACTTCAGTATAGCAATTACAATGCAAAAAAAAAATTGAAATCGTACGGTTAGTTTCCGAGTTATAACGATCTCAATTATCAAAAACAATCGTCAGTTACGCCACTGTCTTACTAGTGCAAGCTATCTCGTTGCCAGTGTTTATAAATATTAGTATAGTAATTACAATGCCAAAAGAGTTTCTTAAATCGTACGGTAAGTTCTTGCGTAATAACGATTTAAATTAGCTAGGAGTGAAAACACAATTGTCAGTTACGCTACTGTCTAAATAAATAAAGTAATTACAACGACGAACCATTTGTTGAAAGCGGTATATTATATGCCAAACATCATTTTGTATTAAAATTCAGGAAGTAAATGGTAATACGCATACAGGATCTGAAAGCTCTTGCATCAAAATTTGGACGTGAACTTTTTTTTACCTGATATTTTTGAGAGAATATTTTTGTCATATTCTGATTAAAAACATCTCATTTTAGGGGGCCAGGGTTAAAAATGTTTTATCATTTTTTGGGGCTGTGGGAGTGGCGTTGGCTATTAAATTGGTAGCGCTAGCTCTGAGGAATCCGAATAGTGTAAAAAAACTTAAAAAATCCAAACTCGGGGGGCTAGCATCAACCTAGCCCCCCGAAAGTTCAAATCCCCGTAGTTTTCTTGTCTAAATGGCGCTAGCTCTAATTTTTGTGGCGCTATCTAAGGCCGGTCTAGCGCAATCGCTTTTTTCAAAAAAGTCGAACTTCGGGGGGCTAAGTTGACTGAGCCTATTTATACACATCATCATTTTGTAAACCTTGTACTAAACATAAAAAAAACAGGGCAGCTTTCCGTTTAATTTTTTTCAATCTATTATTTATTTGTTGCATTCATAAAAACTAGAATATTTGACCGAATATAAATTGAAATTCTCCCCAAAATTGGGGGTATTTACCCAATTGGGCAGAGGCCAAATTAATACACATTATTTTCATGGCAATAGCAGTTAGGGAAGATAATATTCCCATTTAAAAAATATGATTGAAAATCCTATGTTTTTTTTCATATATGTGCGGCATATAAATATTCACAATGAGCTTATGAACATGAATTATTTTATTATTATATTTTTAAGAAATAATCTATAATTTAATAAAATAAAACACATAGTTTGTTCGGCTGTCGAAACTGGAGTCTTAAAAGTAAAAATAATGTGTTAATTAAAAACGTAAACCAACTAACAATACAATTTAAAATAAAAGGAGAGATAGCAACAAATTAGAAGTGAAAGAAGTGAGAATTTGACCTAAACGTTACATATACTTTAATAGAGCCTTGTAACAAATCAAATTAAATAAGATTTTAAATATTTCATTGTATAATTCAATATCCGGAGGTGTATTTGCACGGGAAGTAGTTGTTTCAATGGATATTTATCGTCTGAATTTGTCTTATTAAATAAGACACTGTTTGCATTTTCACGAATAGTTTTTTCGTAATTTTATATATTATCACTGATAATATTATAATAATATTTGCTACCTGTACAATTTGCCAGAGCCAATTCGAATGTATATCGTCAAGAGATTCTTGTGAAGACGAAATTATTAAATTTAGCTGTAAATTGACAGGAGAGTTTTTAATGTCCCATAACGAAAAAAAGAAGAGGCAGTTATCTGGACAAAAGAGAAAGGACTGCATTCAATATGTAGTTAATGAAAAACATGCACCGAGTATGCTCCGAAATGAACAAGCAAACAAATTCATGAAATTCGGAGAGTTAGAACCTGCCGACATACCTTCGGAAAGCAGTATTAGAAATGCAAAATATCGACACCTGAAGGAAAAGCGATTGCATAATGATGTGATATTATCATTAATACATTTAAAAAATACATTAGAGTACAGTACTATAATCAAGCAAATCAGCTATTACCCGTTCCATATCCATTACTACAGTAACTCTCAAATTCACGTCTACAGAAAATACTTCAAATCTAATTACTCAAAATTATCAATTGATGCAACTGGAGGAGTTGTAAGAAAAAATTTCTATAATTCAATTAAATGTAATTCTGTATTTTTGTACAGTATTGTAATTCACGATAGGGCATTACGAAAACAATTTTCTGTGGGAAATATGATATCAAACAGTCATACTACCGCAGACATTTCCCATTGGTTGCACGTATGGAAAAGGACAGCATCCAACAGTCCCAACGAAATAGTAGTCGATATGTCACTGGCTCTAATGTATTCTGTCGTCAATATTTTTACACAATTTAAATCATTGGCCAATTATATAAAAGCGTGCTATAATCTTGTTTTTGGATTAAATGAAGACATTCCAATGTGTTACATCCGAAACGATGTAGCACACATTTTAAATTTGTGTTCTAAATGGCATTGCTTTAAAACCACTCATAGACGCACAAAGCAATTTTATTTAAGATCAATTGGCCAATTGATAAAATGTGAGAATATTGAAGATATGGAGGCACTTCTTCGCGCAATTTGTCTTGTGGCACATTCAGACACAGAGGGAACTTCAATTATTACGCAACTAAATACCCAGGCTGAAGTAACAAAATCGTGGCTAAAAAGAAGAATTGCGACAGGAACAGAGGAAACTTTTATTTCTACTGAGGACGATGAGGAGGATATTGATGACGATAGTTCATCGGCGATGGAATTAGAAGACTGCGAAACCTCAACTTCTAAACCATTTATAGATTGGTTTATCAAAAATACAAACAAAGCCAAGAGACTGGTGACAGGGGCAATCAGCAAGTGCTTCCAGAAGTAGTAGAGCATATTCAGAAATTGATGGAATATGTACCCTTGTGGTCAGCCATTCTAAATAAATATTTTCCATCTTCGCCATTAATTTCGTCTTCAGAGTGTTCTCAAACAAAAAATTGGCAATGCGCGCTGACGAATTTGTGAGACAACACATAGATTATTTATTTGGTGAAATGAAGCTCGTGACGGCATCTTCAAAAATACAAACAAAGCCAAGAGACTGGTGACAGGGGCAATCAGCAAGTGCTTCCAGAAGTAGTAGAGCATATTCAGAAATTGATGGAATATGTACCCTTGTGGTCAGCCATTCTAAATAAATATTTTCCATCTTCGCCATTAATTTCGTCTTCAGAGTGTTCTCAAACAAAAAATTGGCAATGCGCGCTGACGAATTTGTGAGACAACACATAGATTATTTATTTGGTGAAATGAAGCTCGTGACGGCATCTTCAAAGTCTAACATTGAGCAAAAGGTAATGATTACATTTGAACTTATCTGTCCGTTTATGGTATTAATAAAACACAATTGACTATGTTAAATGTATTCTTTGAGCACAATAAAGTGGCAATAGTCTTGATTAATTGAGATCAATTTTAAACAAAGAAAATAAAACAGTTAAATGGATGAATTATTAATAAAAAAATATATTTCTGCATAAACGAATGATATGTTTATGTGTATTTTGATTTTATCTAGTAATAATTAACATCAAATTACTTAATTATATAGTTATCGAAATATTAATGAAACTGATATCAGATTGCTAATTTTTTAAATGATTTATTGCTATAATAATTCGAAGTTCATCATAATTGAAAATATTACATCAGATAAGAGAATATACAATTACTGTTGTAGTTGATATCGTTAAATCATATAATAAATATAATTGTGTTCTTTTAGAAATCCGAACAATATACACCACACCAGCACGACATACAGCAGGACATTTATTATAACAATCAGGTAATATTATTTAATACATACATACAATCATCTTTATTGTTTCATCAAAAATTACAGTTTATTTTTACAATAATATTATAATAATTTTTGGCTAGCGACCGTCGGTCTTTCAGCCTGTATACATGTTGTCATTGTCTTGTCTGGTCGGTTAGTTATGCTGATGCGATGAGATGAATTGATGAATGGTGGTTTCCGGGTTGTTGAATTTAGGAGGAACGTTTGGGTTTCAAACTAGACAGAGGTGATTGAGGATGTCATGGATGTCATGGATGTGTGGGTTCGATGTAAATTTTTGGGATAGATGGGAAATTCGTTGGTCAATAGGGATTATTTCTGTTTGTTCGTACAAAAGGATATTGGAGGGGTTATGGAGCGGATTATTAGGATGTCGTATTTTGGTGAGGATTCTGAGGGCTGATCGTTCTGCTACTTGAATGTTGTTTAGGGTTGAAGGACGAGGATTGAGGAAGAGGATTGAAGCATAATCTAATAAGGGGCGACAGATCATTTTATAAATGTGGACAGCTGTTTTTGTCGTGATACCTTTTTTCTGGAAGGTTAGCGACCTGAAATGCCGCGCCCTATTTTGTATTTTTGTTTTGGTGATTTGGGAATGGAGTTTGAAGGACAGTTTAGGGTCAAAAGTGATACCAAGGTATTTACACGCAGGAGATGGGTTGATTATGACGTTGGATATTCTTACGCTAAATGGAGAGTTGAGAGGTCTATGGAAAGGTATGAATAGGTTGGATTTATTGGGAATAATGGATATTCTCCACTTAGCGAACCAGAGGGATAGAGAATCGATCAGCCCTTGGAGAGTGGAAAGAGCCTTGGGAAGGCTCGGTTCATGTACCACAAGAGCCGTGTCATCAGCAAAGAGAAGGAAGTATGCTGAGGAATTAAGGTACTGTGGGTTGGGATTGTATATATCATGGACGTAGATGTTGTAGAGGAGGGGTGATAATGGGGAGCCTTGAGGTACACCTTGTTGGGGGATAAAGGATCGGGAGATGGTATTATGGATGCGAACATTAAGGAGTCGATTATTTAGGAAGTTGTCAATGAGGTAGATTAGGTGTGATGGGATGTTTAGGGAGTAGCACTTGAACAGCAAACCTCGATGCCAAACTGAATCGAAGGCTTCTTTGATGTCTAGAAATAATACGGCTGATTTTTTATTTTCGAGGTGTGCTGTTTGGCAATTGGAAGTTAGGATACTGAGTGGGAGAGTGGTCGATCTATGTTGGAGGAATCCAAATTGATAAGGAGGGATATGTTGGGAGATATGGGATAAGAGTTTGTTTTTGAGGATGGATTCGAATATTTTTCCCAGGACTGGAAGAAGGGTAATTGGTCTATAGCTAGAGATTTCTAGCGCATCGCTGTCATGTTTAAGTATGCCCGTAATTATACCCTGCTTCCATTCCTGGGGAATGGTTTGGGTATGGTATATGAAGTTGAGGATTTTGATGATATATTTATGTATGTTTTCTGGAAGGGATTTAAGGATTGATCTAGGAATATTGTCATAACCAGGCGCGCTGTTTTTTCCTTTGTGTAGCACACTGAAATACTCTTCCTCTTCTATGTTGTCATCAGGAAGATAGGGATTATGATTATTTATAAAGGAAACGTACCAGGAATTAACAGTGTTGTAGAAGTCTCCGTTATAAGTCATCGATTGTTTTTCAGTAAAATTGTCTTCAAAATACCCGGCAAATATGTCAGATATTTCGTTGGGATCATGTGTCGTTTCATTAGTCGTCGGATGTCGTAGATTTCATAGTATGTCCGTCTTTCTGTATTTAGCTAATTTTTTTATTTCGTCACAGTAGTTTTTGCCCTGTCTTTTGAATATTTCTTTGCATGCTCGTATCCATTTGTCTTGTTTGTAATCTTTGATTAGTTTGTGAATGTCTTTGTTTAGTGCATTGAATTTTTGTTTTAGTATTGGTTCGTCCGTCTGTTGTATGTCTCTGTAAAGTTGTCGTTTATATTTAATCAGTCTGAGTATATATTTTGGGAGGGGGTATTTGTAGGTAGGTTTGGTGTAAGTAGGGGTATTCTTTTTGACTGACTCAAAGAGTACTGTAAGGAATTGGGAAATAGAGGCGTTTGAAATGTTGTCATGAAGGGATATATATTTTGTAATGTCTTCTGTTACTTGGACAATGTCGCAGTCCTTGTGTTTGGATATAATTTTGGGAGGAGAGGGTATTATTTAATATTATTGTGTTAATACAATAATTATTGTGTTAATAATATAATTCAATCAATTATTAAGTTTTTGGTGATAGTCATATTAATAATCAATTATTTTGTAAACACAATTTTCCAATGAAAATAGCATCATTTACTATACATTTTAATTTTAAATTTAAATCCTGGTTTAAATCTGAAATTTGTTATATATTTTAACAAAAATAAATAACCAGTTGGTTAACCAAGTTACATAACATAAAATAACAAAAATAAAACCTATTTGGTTAATATCATACTATAAATATAGTAAATCCTGAATGTTCATAAGTTAATTTATTTAAAAAATAATAATTAAAATTAAATAACACTTGGTTTATTTTACTAACTAATGGCTAGAAGCCGATACTAGTCAGGAAAACATTCAAATTATTATTCATATATTTGAATCATGTTGCACCAAGTAATTAATGAGAATTTAGTGAAAGATATTTAATATACGTTTCCTTATAGGTTGAATTCATCGAAATAGATGAAGCACAAATGCCCAATGCAATCCCCAATTGTGATGAAAACGTTAGTATTTATTTTGTTTTTATTTTTACAAAATAGTAAAACATTACTTTTTTAGGATAATATGGAATTCTGTGCATCCTGCCAGATGTTGATGGAAGATGGGTGCCAATCAACATGCAATATTTGTACAATTCAATTACACTTAAACAAAAATTGTCAATTTAAAATCAAAGACAAACATGTATGCAAACAGTGTTATGAGGAAGGGCAGGACAACTTAGAAATACCGGAAATGTCTGAAGAGGAGAATTGGAGGGGACTGAATAAAAGAAGAAAGAGACAGTCGTACTTAGAACCGAATAATGATATTTTATTTTTTAGTTTATTATCTAAAAAAGTGTCTACTATAGGATTACCGAGAAACGGAAGCTCTGTATCTTTGCAACCAATAAAAATTGATAACAATTTAGTGGTTTTAGAAAATACATGTGCGTTTGACGCATTAACACAATTAATAGCGGGGTCATACTGCGACAGTGGCGAGTTTAAAAATTTCATTGAAGAAAATTCTCAAAATACGTGGTTTTTTATGGTGAAACTTCTAATAGACAAAGACGTGACAAAAAGTATTTACACTCTAAGAGCACAAATTTTAAACGAAATTGCACAAAAGTCAATTCTTCCAGAAAACATAATATGCTTAAATGCATTTACGTTTTTAACTAAATTATTAAATACATGTTTACCTTCATGTCAAACAAATATCTATAGATGTGATATATGTTCGCAAATGAAAATAAAGAATGAACATTTTATTTCTGTAGAATTTTCAAATTACAACATTCATAACTTAGAAAACATTTCACAACATAATTTAAACACGGAATTTAAACAAAATTGCAGTTTGTGTAATAATAAATTATTATTTGAAACACAGTTAAACAATTTCATATTCATAGAACCCGTTAACACGGACAGTAAAACATTGAACTTAGTAACTAATTTAGAAAATATTCCGTTTAAACTAAATGTACAGAACAAACTGTTTATTTTACGTGGTGTTGTGGGTTTTATACCGGGTCATTTTATAGCATTTTGCAGAAGACATAATGGCTTATGGGAGGAATACAATGACTTGCTTCCAAGCAAAAATCATTGTTCAAGATCAAAAGAAGTAGAGGTTAATATGTTGCTATATACAATGTAGGGTGACCGACGGGAACCATCTGTTTTTGGGAATGATCACTGACGCCACTGGGAAAACAGCGCAACTTTTCTCATTAGCATAAATGCATTTCCTATGCATTGTTAAAGTAATATCACTTAGAAAATTCAAAATTTTCCGTTTGGTTTTGAAAATATTTAATTTAATTCAATAATAATAAATTAATTGTGACGCCACTGGGAAAACAGCGCAACTTTTCTCATTAACATAAATGCATTTCCAATTCATTGTTAAAGTAATATCACTTAGAAAATTCAAAGTTTCCCGTTTGGTTTTGAAAATATTTAATTTATTCAATAATAATAAATTAATTGTGACGCCACTGGGAAAACAGCGCAACTTTTCTCATTAGCATAAATGCATTTCCTATGCATTGTTAGAGTAATATCACTTAGAAAATTCAAAATTTTCCGTTTGGTTTTGAAAATATTTAATTTAATTCAATAATAATAAATTTATTGTGACGCCACTGGGAAAACAGCGCAACTTTTCTCATTAGCATAAATGCATTTCCTATGCATATTTAAAGTAATATCACTTAGAAAATTAAAAATTTTCCGTTTGGTTTTGAAAATATTTAATTTAATTCAATAATTATAAATTAATTGTGACGCCACTGGGAAAACAGCGCAACTTTTCTCATTAGCATAAATGCATTTCCTATGCATTGTTAAAGTAATATCACTTAGAAAATTAAAAATTTTCCGTTTGGTTTTGAAAATATTTAATTTAATTCAATAATAATAAATTTATTGTAACGCCACTGGGAAAACAGCGCAACTTTTCTCATTAGCATAAATGCATTTCCTATGCATTGTTAAAGTAATATCACTTAGAAAATTCAAAATTTTCCGTTTGGTTTGCAAAATATTTAATTTAATTAAATAATAATAAATTAATTGTGACGCCACTGGGAAAACAGCGCAACTTTTCTCATTGGCATAGATGCATTTCTTATGCATTGTTTAAGTAAAATCACTTAAAAAATTTAAATTTTCACGTTTGGTTTTGAAAATATTTAATTAAATTAAATAATAAATTATTTGTAGCTCTACTGGAAAAACAGCGCAACTTTTCTAATCAGCAGAAATGCATTTTAAATACATTGTTAAAGTTATATTTATTAATTGAATCGAATTATTGTTATTTGTTTTGGAAATAAAATTATTTAAGTAATAATAAAAATATATATTTCCACCATGATACGGCACTGGAATAAATATGCAAATATTATAGAAAATTACTGTTTTGGTTGTATAATGTATGCTTTTCGACGAAGAAGGGCAGTGGTTGTGAGTTAAGTATGTTTATTGTATTACTCGTCTGTAGTTGCATGGAGATTATGGGAATACGCGCACTGGATTCGAGTATATATAAAATATGCCATAACTTTTTCATGAGAACTGATACTGAAGAAATTTCGATGGCGCAAGTGAGCGCAAGTTCTAAGCTTTGTGTACAATCCAATAAAACTTAAAAAATGTAAAGTGGGGGGGCTGGCACCCTCCTTTATTTCGTTTATAGGGGGTGTATTTTTGAGCGCAACTTGTAAAATTAGGTGGTATCGACAGCGCAAGTTCCATAGAATGTATTTATGAAAGAAAAAGTGAAATATTCCGAGATGGGGGGGCTGGCGTCAACTTAGCCCCCCCTATTTTCAAATCGCTATAACTTTCTACCCTTAACAGCGCAAGTTTTAATATTTGGGCGCAAGTGAGCGCAAGTTAAGACCTTTCGGGCGCAATATTTTTTATTTGAAAATTTTGAGTTGGGGGTTGGGGGGGGGGGCAAGTTGACAGACCCGTGCTCTATTTATATCGGATTTCAATTTCACATACCAGCAATTATAACAATGCATACTAATATAACTTATTTTAAATAATAATTTAAATAATTACAAAATTAATAACATTTATTATTAATTATATATATATATATATATATATATATATATATATATATACCAGCACAAGAAGTAACGGTCGTACTACGTTAGAGGCAGAGTTCGGAAAATTTCCTAACAGGGCATTCGACCAATAATACGGCAGGAGAGATGTGTGTAATCTACTTTATTGTAATACCAAGCTTTCGGGACTCATTTTGTCCCTTCCTCAGGGTTAACACTAAAAAACAATGAGCATTGAGATGTTCCACATAAAAAAGGCAGGCGTTGCAACGATGAATTTCAAAGCGGACACGGAGGGCCTTAGTTGCATTTACTCCTACTTAATAGACATGGACAGATCAGAGCCGTTGGCACCGGTCTCTTTCAGCTTAACAGGTTAATAACATTCAGCAATAGTTTACATAGTGGTAGTTTGTCTGAAATTTGCCTCATGAATCGTCAATTAAACACATTTAGGTAATTTATTCATCATTTCACATTTAGCTAGATAAACTGACGGCGGAATCGTCGAGTGAGTCCCAGGTTGGTGGTGACACTCTACGGAGTTAATTTGATTGCGCTTAAAATTATAATTTCATTACATTTTTAGTTGGATTTTTTCATTTATATCTTTTACTCTTCTTAAACTTTCTATTGAAACGTATGAGCGCACCAAGTTAAATCTATTTCGTGCACCTAACCTAAACCCGGCATTAATAACAGTATCCATATACATAATAGTCATTTCACAGTCATTTCACAGCAATAAACGCATAAGCGGCAACAACGGGGCAGGTAAAGGGGCCTCCAGCGTCGATGTTTGAATCCCTCGAGCTCAGGCCCGAGAGTTCAAACACCGCGCGCTGGCTGGCGTGACGTTCCTGGAAACGGATGGCGTGCGCCTCTCTCCGTCGGTGACAGAGACGGAGAGAGCCGAGTGACACCTGTGGACAGGCACCAGCCATTGTTGCTGTTTATGTGAAGACACGTGCGTCGTTTCGCACTAAGATGCGGCCGCGTGAGTTAAAAGTTAATCAAATATAAACAAGTGCGGTGATAACACCCCAGGTTACCCAAGAAACAGTGGAACACAGTGACAATTTCCAATTTTAAAATGTGAATGTGCCGTTTGTTTTCGTTTAAAATTTCACTTCTGCCGTAACCACGCGGTTACGATTTTTTATACACAATAACCTCACTTTTATTTAATTTCAACAACCACCATGAGTATCGTTAGGATGATAAAACAAATACAGCGTCAGTTTAACAATAGTTTGTTCAAATAATCACAAATGTAAGCTCAAATTTATTTGCTAATTAATATTTTTTCAAGAATTCGTCATCAACTAACAGTTTAATTCAGATCAGTAATTTTTTGTTTTTTGCTCATTGTTTTTTAGTGTTAACCCTGAGGAAGGGACAAAATGAGTCCCGAAAGCTTGGTATTACAATAAAGTAGATTACACACATCTCTCCTGCCGTATTATTGGTCGAATGCCCTGTTAGGAAATTTTCCGAACTCTGCCTATATATATATATATATATATATATATATATATATATATATATATATATATATGAGGACATCAGTAGATCAGTATTAATTATACAGGGTGAGTTTTTTTCGATGTTCTCTATGGGGATCTCGGAAACCATAAGAGATAGAAAAACGGTTACATGGGAAAAGAAGTGTAGTTTTATAGGACGAATAAAATGACACTTTCAAAATATTTGAAAAAGTCAAGGGTAACTAGATATTTTGAATAAAGTAAAATGTGTTACTTGTAAATAAAACACTTTTTACTTTGTTTAACCACTGGATGTTACATTTAATTGTGTGACTAGTTTCGACTATCTAGTAGTCATTCTCAAACTAAAGTAAATACAAATTACACGTTAAAAACTATTTATACGGCTTCGAAGAGAAAAGTGTTTTATTTACAAGTGTATTTAAGATGTACCACAAAGTGAACGCCTACAACACCAAACAATTAAAATGTGTTAATTTTTTGAAATCAATATATCTCTATTATTATTATAGATAGAAAAAAACTGTAAGGGATAAAGTACCTTTTTTTAATGAAAACAATAGTTGGCTATGACTTTATTAAAAGGGCTATTTTTTTCCCTTCAATTCGATATAACATATGCCATAGTTATTTTTAAAATAAAGTAAGTTACAGTCGTTTTTAATTTTACCATACACCAAAAAATAGTTAGCTATGAAAAAGACAAAAGTAAAACAATTGCAGTTGTTTATTCTAAACACATATTAATTCATTTCCATATTTGGTTTGTTTCGATAAGTTTGTTTTGTATTTATTTGGTGTTGAAAGTTTTTTAAAGTGATAATGAATTTTTCCAACGAAGAAAAGCGTGATATGCTTGTTTGTTACATTCAGTGTAATAAAAACGCTGCGGATGCTGCAGAACAATATTATAATCAATATATCGATCATTGGCAGCCATCATCACCAACATTCAGAAGAATTTACCACAATTTGGGTGAGTACGGATCCTTTACAAAGCCGAAACTTGAAAAAAACGAAATTAATGAAGTTTCGGAAATAAACGTATTAGCATTGGCGATGATAGATCCATCCACATCGACCAGACACATTGCAACAAAAGCAAGCATATCTCAACGGACTGTAGTACGAGTTTTGAAAAAACACAAATATCACCCATATAAGGTATCAATTTCACAAAATTTACATGACGGTGATACCAATAAGAGAATGGTCTTCTGTATGTGGTACAAAAACATGTGCCAAGAGGATAATACGTTCCCTACAAAAATAATTTGGACAGATGAAACGCGATTTACTAATTGTGGGATTTTTAACCGGCACAATGAACATGTTTGGAGTCAGGAGAATCCACGAGAAGTTGCACAACGTAGACCACAAATTAAATTTGGATTTAATGTATGGTGCGGTGTGTTCGGATCGAGAATTCTCGGCCCATATATTTTTGATAACACATTGAATGGAAATGATTACCTTCGTTTTCTTCAAGAAACATTTGAAGATATGCTCGATGATTTAAATTTATCAGTACGGGCAAGATTGAAGTGGTTTCAACAAGACGGAGCTCCACCTTATAGCAAGTTGGCTGTGCGAAACTATTTAAATGATGCTTTTCCTAATTCATGGGTGAGAAGAAATGGACCAATCCTATGGCCACCTAGATCACCCGTTTTAGACTTTTTTCTGTGGGGTTATGTGAAGAACAAAGTGTATCAACAATCATATCAATCCGTGGAGGATCTTAGACTAGCTGTACTTGAAACATTTAATTCTATTGACAGAAGAAAAGTCAAAAAAGCCACAAATTCGATTTTAAAAAGATGTACTTTATGCCATAATAATAATGGTGGACTTTTTGAGCATCTTATGTAATATTTAAAATTTTCTTCTATTATTATTTTGATAATTTTGGAATTATTTTACTTTATGTTGCTTTTGACAAATCTAAAGAAAGATAATAAATTAAATATTGATTTCGTTGCTATAAACAACCGCAATTGTTCTATTTTTGTCTTTTTCATGGCTAACTATTTTTTGGTGTATGGAAAAATTAAAACGACTATAACTTATTTTATTTTAAAAATATCTATGGCATATGTTATACCGGATTAAAGGGAAAAAAATAACCTTTCCAATGAGGCCATAGCCAACGATTGTTTCCATTTAAAAAAATATAAGTTTGTGTCATATCTCCCAAAATATGGGCGAATTTTTTTTTTGATTTTCTGTTATTAATCTGTATAAAATTTTCTACAACTTTGTCCTTTACAGTTTTTTTTTATCTATGATAATAATAGAGATATCTAGTTACCCTTGACTTTTTCAAATATTTTGAAAGTGTCATTTTATTCGTCCTATAAAACTACACTTCTTTCCCCATTTAACCGTTTTTCTATCTCTTATAGTTTCCGAGATCCCCATAGAGAACATCGAAAAAAACTCACCCTGTATATATATGAGGACGTATCATACAAAATTTACATGTAGAAAATATTATTGAAATGTTTATCTCTATTTTATAATTCTTACCAATACGCTGGTGGTTATTGTTTGACGTATCATAGAAAATTAACATAAAAAATATGATTTCAATTTTTATCTCTATTTCATAATTCCACAGTTCATATATATCCAGTTAGCCAGTCCCCATATAAAATTTGGTAACACGCGAATGGGAGCAGAGCGTAGGATGCCGGGGTCCTAGACAAGAACCGGCCGGGACTGGTGTATATAGACAGACGGATCGGTCGGTTACTACCATTTTACACCAGATGTCGCGAAATCAAGTCTAAGAGAGAGAGAGTGAGAGAGACAATTGCGTTCTCCCTCTATTCACCGCTTTTCGTTGTATCATATTCCAGATGTTAATTTTTCAATCTTGAAAACATGTTTTTTTTCTAACGAGCTAAGGATGCGTGTTATATTCATTCATGAGTTTCCTTCTACAGTTTTATTAACTAATCAGATCAATCCTACTGATCAGTTCAATTCTACTGATCGATATGGGTTTCTTTATTAACTGAAGGGGTCAGTGCCAAATGCAGTTGTCATTTTTTTTTTAGTTTTTTAGTTATTACCGTTTGAAAGTTTTAAAAATAGTTTATATATACTGTGTGTCCCGTTTCAAGACGCATTGCATGTTTCATGTAAAAAATTCTCGTGAAAAATTCCCATGTTATTTGAATTTGAGTTTGTATCTCTTATTGAACTGAAACGATTACAATAAAATTATCATTTCTTTACCTACTAGCAGTATTTTCGAGGTATTATTTTTGATTTCTCCTCAGTTTCATTTGAAATATAGCTTGAAAATAGTGAACGATTATACGAAAATAAAATCGTCAAAATAGTAGTTGCTACGTCATGTCAGTGTTTGGCATAAAATGTATTAAAACACAAAACATTAATTCAATTTAACATGAGTGTTCATTTCCACAAAAGAAAAAAAACAGATCTCAAAATGGACACGGTATATATTTTAATCACGATGCGTATTTTTTAAATGAACCACACTTTTAATAAATATTAACACAGTTTCAGAAAATTGTAATTTTTGCACTGACTACTTTAATTATCCGTTGGACTTTAAACGATTGTTAAGTGATCAACTTGTAATTTTCCGATTGAAATTTTTTAACGCTTATTGGGTGCCATTTCAACCCCGACAACACTCAAGGGGTACTAAAAAGTTACCTACTTTTCGGATTCAAATTTACAGCATCCCCCGTGCGGCTGCATGGGGACAATGGCTATTGTGTTATGCTAATTACTGGAAAATATACCGACGGAATTCCCCAATTCCGAATTAACCGAAAAGTGTTCAGTAAGTATAAATGAATACTTATAAAAGATTGTAACGAAGAAGGAATTTTACTTATAAATCTTCAACCTCACCCAAGTGTTTAAGTTATTATGGTCATCATTGATTGACAAGAAGTAAAAAAAACAGTAGTACCACAACATAAAAGCTAAAATATGTTTTGACTGGCGCACCTTATAAAATTTAAGAAATATTTCTTCCAAGATTGGTTCATTTTAAAGCTTTTTTGTCTCTTAATAATATTTAATATCTTGTACGGTTTTGCCACAAAAATGTAAAATATGAATAAAAGCAACATACAGTGCATTTTTCTTTTAGGTAAACATATGCATAAGCTGTGAATTTTTCCACATTCTTTGTTTTTTAAAAGAGTTCAATTTGAAGCTTTAAACGAGTATTTTTCACTCCCAGACTAAGCATGAAGTAAAATTTTGAGTTTAGAAAAGACCCGTGAAAATTTGTCTCGGATCGCGCAGCGACCCGAGAATAATTTTCTGGGCTTTTCTCAACTCGAAATTTTATTTCATGCGCCACGCGTATAAAACACAGATTTCAAGTGAAGTTCGAATATACATAAATTTCATAATATTTTAGTGTTTTATACGTGTGGCGCATGAAGTAAAATTTCGAGTATACAAAACCCTGAAAGTTTGGATTTGGACGCTACGCTAAGCTTCTCGTAAAAAAAATTACTTCGTGCTTAATCAAAGAGTGGAAACACTCGTTAGAAGTTTCAAATTATTTGATAAAAACAACAAATGACAGCAAATTTATTTAAATAATAATCTACTTTTAATAATTGGAAGTGTTTTTATTATGTATCAAACGAGGGCTCCCAGTCCTTGGTTAGGCATAAAGTAAAAATTAGTGTTTAGAAAAGCCTGACAATTTTGATTTGGGCACAGAGCGAAGTGAGCGCGCAAATATGAATTTTCAAGCTTCCCTAAACTCTAAATTTTACTTCATACAGCAGGCGTATAAAAGACTGATTTAATATGAAGTTTAAATTTGTTATTTTTATGTTTGTGTTATGTTGCTATTACTTAGTTATGCTTAATTTTTTAAATTGTATCAATAATAATTAATTTACCTGTAGTATTGTAAATTATGTTTTGCAAAATAAATTTTAGCTAAATTGTTGATAATATTTTAGATGACATTATTAAACATACAACTTTATAACCGACTTAAAACTTGTTTTAAACATGTTTTAAATATATTTTAAACACGTTTTAAACATGTTTTTAATTGTTAATGTTTTAAACACCGTTTCAATAAAAAAAAAAACACTTGTAAAAGAACTGTTTGTTTTAATTAAAATGAAAAAAAACGTTTTTTTTAACAGCCCTTTTTAACAACTTTAGCATATTGTTTTACATGAAATCACTGTTTTATACGCGTGGCGCACAAAGTAAAATTTTCAGGCTTTTCTAAACTCGAAATTTTACTTGCATGCAATAAACACTTGTTTAGAGGTTAAATTTGAACTTTTTTCAAAAACGACAAATATCTGAAAATGTACAGTGTATTCAGTATATTCAGTTATTTATACTATAAAAAAAACTCTCTGTATAACTAATCAATAATATAAATTATTCGCCAAATTTAGTATGTTTTTAGTTGAATTGATGAAGAAAAAAACTAATTAAAGGCAAAGTGAGGCAAAGTGAGTTAAATTTCATTCACTTTTGCGTAAACTCATTGAATTTTATTTTTTGATTTTCAGTTCATTTAGCTTTTTTATAAATATATCTGATTCCCTGAGTCGCTAATTTCGAACACGCTGGAAATCTAAAAATAAAAGAAATGTTTCGGAATAGTTTATTTTTTCTGAAGGTCATCAAATTTATCATCGTACAAGTGGTGCAGACTGGATCAAATTACACGACGAAATAAGAGCGAGCGCGTTTCTGTAACCGTTTGTGTATATGAGTGTAGACGGAACCGGAGCAGTTTTGTCTAGAAAATGTCCAAGTTTATTTACAAGTAGATGGACCCACTTCCTGACCATAGTTTCTCCTTTTCTATCCTCGAAAACTCGAAATCCAGTTCTCCCATAAGCATTGTCTACCCTTGATCATTCTTACCAATACGCTGGTAGTTATTGTTTCTCCCTTCCCCCTTTAACTCCTTAACGAGTGACCATTGCGGAATAAATACTCATTTTACTTAAAAATTATGTTGTACAACAGTTATTTTAATGACAATTCAAGGTAGCTACTTTTTCACTTTAAATAATCCTTATTAAATGATATAACAACTCTTACTTCATTCCGATTAATTCAACGTAATGTACGAGATAAAAATTAACATCAAAAATTGTACATGTAACTTTATCGGCTGACAGCGGGGTAAATCGTTCGGTTCGGGGACTTGCATGCCACATGGTTATTGAATCATAGCGTTTGTTTTTTTAATTGTGATTTATATTAGTTGATATAGGGGAGTGCTGCCCAGGAGGTAACTGGAACGGTAACAGTCGTGTTTTAATCGGTATTGTTTTAAACATGTTTTAAATCTTAAATTTGTTTAAAACATGTTTAAAACTTTTTTTATTATCTTAGATTTGCTACATTTTATTTTATACTACTTTATTAAGATTTTTTGTTTACGTTTATAAATGTTAGCTTAATTGTTGAATAATTACATTATTAAACATAACATTTTATTACAATAAAATATCACAATTGTGTGTGCATAAATATGATTTTTAAATACAGGGAATCTTTCTTTCAGGTATATACAAAGAGTTTTATGTAACACCGAACATACTGAAATGTACTCAATGTAAATTTTCCTATGTTCGATGTGTACTGAGACGCATCAAAGTATTGAGTGCGATGTGATTGGCTACGATTTCTAATTGTAATATAGTCAACCCAATTCACACTCTTCCCTTCAAAAATAAGTGAAATCTGTCAGTTATCGCAAGCAAGTGATATTTGCTGTTCTAGCACTTGAAGCAGACGTAGACGAAAAACGGAGAGTAAAACATATCAATAATGTATATAATGGAGGCAAAGATTATTCTGGTAAACTTATACCATGGAGAAAACAGTTCAAGAAATTCCCATGATTTATTTTCTAAAAAATGTTCTGTTCAATCAGACTACCATTTATTTCAATCATTTCGAACCTTCTAGAACAGTTTGTTTGGATAAATTTCACAAGCGAGGAGTTAGAAGTCCGTCGATATTATCGGAAGAGATGAAATTAAACAATTTTTGTTATGTCAAAGAGTGTCTCATAATATCCTTACTATTGCAAAATCATTTAATATTTAAAAATCCCTTGTACGTAGGAGTTCTACAAGAATTTAAGATTAGATCCTACAAATTCCAACATTACTAGTTGCTGTACAACAACATTAAGCGATAACATTTTTGTAAAATTGTATTTAATATGTTAAATTAAACAACGAAATGTTGCGAAAAATTGTGTTTACTGATGAAGCGTTAATATATTCTTACCTTGTATTTTACTGATTAAAAATATAACAAAAGTTGATAACTATCCCGTTGTACTAAAATATTCATAATACAACATATTGTGGTTGACATAATATTTGACAAATTTAATTTATTTTTGACGTGAAGAGTGTACATTGACTATAATATATTCCATTTGTTTCTGGATCTCGCCTAGCCATGCTTTCGTGTTGTTATGTTGCAGTATCAACATTTACATTTTTTATTAATTGGCACTCCTGATTCCTTATTTTAACAGTGTTGCAATAATTTATGATATCATAAGTAATTCTCTTTTTAATTTTTAAGAGGTTTATTGTTAATCTTGCAACAATTATTTCGCCACGCGGTCGCTTCTTCGAGCATTTTATTATTAAATCAAATTAATCTAGTGTTGCAATGCTGTGTCAATGTCAAAGTGAAAAATAATTTCAGGCACATATTAAATATTAACATGCCAAAGATTATCTCTGAATCAAAAAGGTTACAAATTCTGAAATCCTACAAACATTTTAGGCAAAGTAATCCAAATCTACAGCATCACAATATTATTACGATTTTAATAGATATTTTTGGGGTATGTCTAGTATTTTAATTATCATATATATTTAATTAAAGATAATTACGTTTCAGGTAGGGAGATCTTCATTACAATTAATTTTACGACAAAGACCTGACGAATTGAAATCTACTACTTCTGGCAAACGATCTAAAAACAGCCATTTTTGGAATCACCTAGCTAGAAAAGATCTGCAACAACTAATTTGGCAATATAACTCTAGAAATCAGTATTTTACTTTGAGAGATCTTTTGAATGATATGAAAGAAAATTATGAGTTCCATGGGAGTAGAACAACACTTTATAGGGTTGTTAAAAGTATGGGGTATAAATTCAAATTAATTAATGGGCGCAAAATTCTCTGTGAACAAAAACATGTTGTTGCAGCTAAAATTATTTTCCTTAGAAAATTTTTACAGTATCAAAATTCCAGTGAAGATATCCAATTCGTATACCTGGATGAAACATGGATATATCAGAATGGATTCGTGGTTCGACGCTGGGTACATGAAACGGATATAAAAAGTAATCCAACTAAATTCAAAAATGAAGGCAAACGCTTCACCATTCTACATGCTGGGTATAGGGGTGGGTTTTTGGATGGGTGCGATTTTTTATTACATTCGAAAAACAATGACCGAGATTACCATGCCACAATGGATGGTAATATTTTTCAAAATTGGGTGGTTAATCAACTTATTCCTGCTTTGGCTAAGCTTTCAGGGAAATGTGTAGTTATTATGGATAATGCTGCATACCATTCTGTGCAATTAGACAAAACACCTTTATTTTCTTGTAAGAAATGCGAAATGCAGGTGTGGTTGGTTAAACACAATGTAAAATTCAATCCAAAATTAACCAAAAAGGAACTATGGGCTTTATTTATACCTTTTCGATCAAATGACAAAATTTACGTAGTTGATGACATTTTCAGAAAGAACGGGCACGAAGTTCTTAGATTACCGCCATACCATTGTCAATACAATCCAATTGAAATGGCATGGGGGTTTTGTAAGACTTACTACAATAAGCACATAAATTCTAAGCAACCATCTAAGGATCGTGTTCAGAATTTATGGCTTGAGTCTCTCTCAAAATGTACATCCGATATGTGGCAAAATTTCTGTGATCATTGTGAAAAACTTATTTCGGATGACTGGACAAAACACATGGGGAACCTTTCTTTTGAAACCATTCCTCCTTTTATTATTTCGTTTGGGGAATCTGGCTCAGAACAAACATCAGAAGATTCAGATGCAGGTTCTCTTGACTAAATAATAAAAGTGGAATGAGGGCTTAAAAATTGTTTGACATGAAAATTATCAGTATCACAAGAGGGTGGGAATAAATTTGCAATTCTACAAAAAAATACTGAGGGCCAACAGAAGAGAGAATGACCAAAATTAAGGTGGATGGATGGAGTTGATCAAAATGTGTTAACGGGAAGACCCAAGCGAGAAATATAAATGGATGACGAAATAAGTTTGCAGAGCCGAATTCATTATATTTGTTATATACAATATTATTGCTGTGTTTGTATGTACAAAAACCAAGTAGTAAATTTTGTTAATCTTAAAACTGCATATTATTATCCTTTTATATCTGAAAATTTGTAAAACAGGCAACAGTGTAAGATCACAATAGTCAGAAATTATAACCTTAAAATCGAACATCTGACAGTGACATTTAAAAACCCTGATTTAAAACACAACCAGCCCCATTTACAATACTTAAACTGTCACTTTTCCATAGCTAGGCGAGATCCAGAAACAAATGGATTGGTGTATATATTACCATTAGAAATCCTAGCATAATCACATCATACTCAATGCTTTGATGCGTCCCAGTACACATCGAACATAGGAAAATTAACATTAAGTACATTTTAGTATGTTCGATGTTACATAAAATTCTTTGTATATGCATACACTGTAAATATTACGACACTAGTTGTTTTATTTAAATATTTCTATTTAAATCTTTAAACGAAGGTTTTCCACTCCCAGATTAAGCATGAAGAAAAATTTCGAGATTAGAAAAGCCTGAAAATTTGGATTGGCTGCGTAGCGAAGCGGAGCGGCCAATCCAAATTAGGCTAACCATAACATATAAGTATCGTTGCCAGTTGTTTTATCAAAGATATTCAAAATCTAATTATTTATTATTAACACTGAGCATCGTTGATAACAGACTAAATATCTGATTTCCGTGTTACTCTGATTAAAGATGTATTTGTGAATTTTTGAACCTCACGTCAAATCAATGTTTTGTACGCGTGGCGCATGAAGTAAAATTTTGAGTTTAGTAAAGTTTGAAAGTTTGGTTTGGTCGCGTAGCGCTACGCGCTACGTAACCTAACCAAATTTTCAGCCTTTTCTAAATTCGAAATTTTACTTTATGCTTAATCTGGGAGTGGAATCACTCGTTCAAAACTTCAAATTGAACTCCATTATAGAATTGACAAATGCCTGAAAATTATGTAAATTAAAAAATCTCCGAATATCATTAAGACCGGGAAAGTCAGAGAAAAGTCATGGAATTTTATTCAAATTATGCAAAACACTAACAGAAAAGCCATATGACATTATTAAATTTGTCAGAATCAACAGGCATCATAAAAATTACAAAACACGTAAAAATTTATAAAACTAATTTAAATATTGACAAAAACAATTTAACAAAATGCGGGTTTCCCACAGAAAAAAGTTGTATTAAAAGATCAGGGAAAAAATCTTATATCAGGGAAATGTCGGAAAAATTTAACATTTCAGATTGCGGCTACCATGTCAGTTTTACTTCAAATAATAATAAACAAAATTTTGAAAGCTAGATTATTATCTTTAAAAACATTTTAAGTCATTTAATGTTCTTATCAGAGCATTCAGATTGAAGTTTCGAACGAGCGTTTCTACTCCCAGACTAAGTATGAAGTAAAATGTCGAGTTTAGAAAAGCCCCGCGTACAAAATTTGTCGAGGGTCGCGCAGCGCAAACAAATTTTCACGGGGCTTTTCTAAACTCGACATTTTACTTCATGCGCCACGCGTATAATACAGTGATTTAAAGAGAAATTAAAAAATACACAAAACAAATGTTTCATGTTAATCCTCACAATTAATTTATATTATTTTTGACGATTCGAATCCTTTTGTAAGTATTCAAATTCTTTTATAAATATTCGAATCTTTTTATAAATATTCGAATAATCTTTTTATATATATTCGAATCTTTTTATAAGGATTCGAATCACCCGCATTTGGATTCGAATACGAATCCTCTAAAAAAAATGTAACGAATCTGAATCACGAATCCAGTTTAACTAAAGTATTCGAATGCCTCTTTTAAATCCTCTAAAAGAATTCGAATCAAGGATTCGAATCCTGAATGATTTTTCATATTTATGAAATATTTTCTCATATGAGAGGGAAAACAATCGTTCTAAGGATGTTTTTAAACATAATAATTCACAATAATGAATAACGCGGTTTATAACGTTTATTAACAAATAAAAAATATAAAACATAAAATGAACGAAAAATAACAGAATCTTTAAAATGGAATTATAGTCACAAAATATACTAACTATTTAACAGAGCTGGGCAGGATTCGAATCATTCAGGATTCGATTCCCGGATTCGAATCATTTTAGAGGATTCAACAGAGGTATTCGAATACTTAACTGAAAACGGATTCGTGATCCGGATTCGTAACATTTTTTTAAAAGGATTCGTATTCGAATCCAGACGTAGATGATTCGAATCCTTATAAAAGGATTCGAATTCTTATAAAAGGATTCGAATCCTTATAAAAGGATTCGAATTCTTATAAAAGGATTCGAATCCTTATAAAAGGAATCGAATCCTTATAAAAGCATTCGAATCCTCATACATCGCTATTCAGGCTGGGATTCGAATTCGATTAATTCAAATAGTTAAATATTCTAATATGAATATTAATATCACTAAATTATTCATATTTGAATATAAATATTGAAATTTTCGAATAATTCAAATATTTGTGAATGGATATTTGGTTACTTAACCATGAAAAATATCCAACGTTAATAGTATATTTTTAACTTCACTTGAAATCAGTGTTCTATACGTGTGGCGCATGAAGTAAAATTTCGAGTTTAGAAAAGCCCCGTGAAAATTTGTCTCGGGTCGCTGCGCGACCCTCGACAAATTTTCTACGCGGGGCTTTTCTAAACTCGAAATTTTACTTCATGCTTAGTCTGGGAGTGGACAACACTGGTTCTTAGAATTTTCAAATTGAAGGATCACTCTAGATTACTAAGTTTATTACCATTTTACAAAGGCTACAGCTCGAAGGACCAACCATGGTCTTTGGAGACCGAAGGACTGCAGGGAATCGAAGTTTTTTTACAAGAAAACAACGAATATCTGAAGGTTTACAGCATGGATAGGAAAGAATACATCTAATTTTGAAAAAATATCGAAGTTGGGTTGGTTTTTAGTGCATATTTAACTTCACTTTAAATCAGTGTTTTATACGCGTGGCGCATGAAGTAAAATTTCGAGTTTAGAAAAGACCCGCGAAAATTTGTCTCGGGTCGCTGCGAGACCCTCGACAAATTTTCTACGCGGGGCTTTTCTAAACTCGAAATTTTACTTTATGCTTAGTCTGGGAGCTGGGGGCTTTTCTAAACTCAAAATTTTACTTCATGCGCCACGCGTTTAAAACACAGATTTAAAATGAAGTTCAATAACACATATATCATCATTAATTAAAATCATTATATAATCAGATATTTAGTCGGTAAATGTACATTTTTGTTAACAGAAACTGATGGAATAAAATATTACTGGTTGCAAATAATAGATTCAAATTTATTTTTAAAGGATTTGTATCCGTGATTCAAAAATGAGGATTCGAATCTTTGATCCGAATCATATTTTTCACTTACGAATCCTTTATTCGAGTATTCGTGATTCGAATCATATTAGGTGATTCGGATTCGTGATTCGAATCCTGTTTTTGAGGATTCATCCCAGCTCTGCTATTTAATTATAATTAAAATATTGTTTTTGCTTTCACAGAGCCGGTTTTACATACAAAAAAATTACATTTTGAAAATTTCCCCGTAGCTGCGGGCGTGGTTGCATCTTGGCCATACCATCAATAAGTGCACACTTTTTGAGGGTACGTCAGTTATTTTAGCGAATTTAACATATATTATAAACGCTATCAAGGCATGGCTTTCGGTTGTTACTAGAGGTTAAACAAATTTTATATTGTGGAGACTTCTACTTCGTTATACATGTTAATTTATTAATAAAAAACGATTTAATTTTGTTTGTATAACACAATTTCTTGTTATGTGACGGTAGTTTCGGCAAATTTAGCTTGCCATTATCGAACATGAAGTGACTAAATCTACGTAAAAAACAGGTATACATACAAAAATGATTGGAGAAAAACAAATTACAAAACGCTGTAAAAATGGGTGTATACATTAGGTCAACCTGGTTGTTAATGAGAGGGATTCCCGAATTTGCGCGTGCTTTGTGTATTTCTAATGCTTCAAAGAGATTCATCTTCCGACCCTTTTCGGCTTGTGAATGATGGTAAGTACATCTTTTTTAAAAGTATGGTTTTCATCTAACAAGTGTTTTGCAAAAGACGACTTATCATACTGTCTCAACTGAAAAAGGCGGAAATGTTCCTTGAGCCTAATATTAAAATTACGACTAGACTGACTGAGGCAAACTCCTTGACAATCTGTACAGGTTAATTTATAAATTCCTGATCTATTGTTAAACATTGTTTGCAACACTTGTTAGATGAAAACCATACTTTTGGAAAATATGTACTTACCATCATTCACCATGCCGAAGAGGGTCGAAAAATGAATCTCCTTGAAGCATTAGAAATACACAAAGCCCGCGCTAATTCGGGAATTCCTCTCATTAACGACTAGGTTGACCAAATATGTTTTTACAGCCGTTTTGTAATTTGTATTTCTTTAGCCATTTTTGTATACCGTACAACAATTTTTTCACGCAGCATAGCAAAATCCATAGGTTAATACAGTACAATTGGATTTTCTGAAGTAAGAGAAAGACAATATATAGCAGACGAATCGTGATAATCATTGTTAACATACCTACGCATTCGAAATTAAATGTTAAACTATATGTCAAATTTTACTTCAAATTTGCAATTGTCAACTGCTGCGATGTCTTATACTCTGGAAGAGAGAATACAAATTATTTAATGATTATACGGTGGCAATTCGATAAAGAATACGGTTCATTTATTTGTGGCAAATTTTGAGAACCAGCAAATTCCACATTGTTCAACAATTTCAAGAATTGTTCGTGCTTGAACAGACTGGATATGTTGCTAACAATAAATGCCACAGAAGAGATCAAAGGGCTGCCACAGAAGACCAGGAAAGCGCCACATAATGATTTGCGCAATCGCAGAAGAAGATCCAGCTTTTGGATTGTTACAGAAGTTGATACTAACAGGGAAACGGTTCGACAAATCCTCAAACGAGCTTATAATATAATATTTGAAAAATGAAAACGTGTATTTTGAACGGTTTATTTTATTATTATCGGTGTTCATGAGGGAACAAAAGTGATTAAAAAGAAAAACGTATTCTTTTTAATCACAACATCTCATTAAATCAGTGTTTTATACGCGTGGCGCATGAAGTAAAATCGAGTTTAGAAACGCCTGAAAATTTGGATATTTTGTTTATTGTATAATCAAATTTAATAAATAAAATTGATGATTATTTAATACATATATTGTCTTTGGAATTAACGCCTACAATTTATTGTTCCTATATAAATATTCTTGTAATGAAAAATGTTAAAATTAAGTAAGTATGTAATATTTAAGTACACATTTTCCGACTTTCTATTGTTTATAAAAGTTCAATTTGAGGCTATAAACAAGTGTTTTCCACTACCTGGTTAAGCATGAAGTAAAATTTCGAGTTTAGAAAAGCGTGAAAATTTGGATTTGCCGGGAGGCAAACACTAAAATGCTTTGATAAAGGGGAGAAAATATGCAGGACGATGAGTACTAGCTATATCCGTTATATAATTAACAAAACAGTTGAAAGTTCAGACCATACTTATTATTGATGATAGAAGGATAATATTTTGAATTATTAGGGCACTTTTTTATGCTTTTTAATAATATGTAGTCAGTTTCTTGAACTAATTTCTCATCTGGCACTTGGTGAAACATATTACACTATGTAAAGTTAATTAAAGGAAAGGCACTTGGTATTGTTTCAGAATTAAATCTTTACTCCGACTAGTTTCGGTTTGTTAGACCATTTTCAAAGGAATGTACAGAAAAACTTATTTCCTAAGTATATATACAATATTTTTGTTTCAGGTAATAAGAGAAGTCAGAATTGGGGAATTCCAAATCTCCTCGTTGTCGTTTACGATATTTTTCCCCATTTTTATGGCCCTGTTAATCTCCAGGCCCTCTTTGAGGTTTAGTGCGTATCCCTTATTACCTGAATGCAAAATCTTAAAATTATGCGGATTAAAGAAGTGATTGAATGCGATGCAATGTTTGGAAAAGTTGTTGGTTTATTATCTAAAACAGATTTTTTATGTTCTTTTATTCTGATTTCGAAAGATCTGCCGGTTTGTCCAATATAAATTGCATCGCATTCATCACACTGTATTTCATAAATTCCACATTTCTTTGAATTATCAGTTTTCGATTTATTGTTTATTAATAGTTTGCCTAAATTTAAAGGGTTTGAACATATAATATTAAAGTCTTTTCCCCTACAATGACTGACTATATTATATGACAGGTCATTAACAAAATTCAATTTATGCCATTTATATTGCCGAAAATAATGGTTATAACAAGGAAATTATAAATAATTTATTAAAAAAGCATAAACAAAAACATTTAATTAAATACTTTTACGCACCTGAGCAAACAATAGAATATAAATGGGGAAAAATATCGTAAACGACAACGAGGAGATTTGGAATTCCCCAATTCTGACTTCTCTTATTACCTGAAACAAAAATATTGTATATATACTTAGGAAATAATTTTTTCTGTACATTCCTTTGAAAATGGTCTAACAAACCGAAACTAGTCGGAATAAAGATTTAATTGTGAAACAATACCAAGTGCCTTTCCTTTAATTAACTTTACATATGTAGTCAGATTTATCGTAAAGCAAATATTTTCCAATATATGCATACTAACTTCATTTTTTTATATGGGCGTCAAAGTTGGCCATGAGCAAATTTGATAGATTTTTAATTCTCTTTAATTTGGTATATCATATGATATGTTTATTTTTTTCAAAAACAAATAACGCTTTATGTTAGTATTGTTATTGTTATTATTTCATTTATTTTGGTATATTCATAGCCAACTTCAAATACTATGAAAATATCGTCCAGTTTTCCTATTAATGAAAACAAAGCTACCATATGATACATCAAATTAAAAAAGAAATGTCTACAAAATGATATCATGGCCAACTTTGACGCCCATATAAAAAAAATGGCGATGTGTCCATCATAGTACTTTCCCCGTTTAGATTTAATATTTTTGAATTAAATGTAATTAAATATAAATTAATAAAAAAGAAAAAGTAACCGGCGACTGCATTTCAATCCGGGACCTTTCGATTATGAGTCCGGCGCGTTACCGCCTGCGCCACGACACTTCATGGCCTATCGGTGTTATAACCAACAATAATTATCGAAAAAAACACTATTTTTAAATAACTCCTAAACTAAGAGTGCTATGATAAAAAGAATATACAATATATCTTTATTTTTTATTGTATACAATGTTCATTTGAAACATTTTTTAGTTTTGTGAATATCTGGAAAAAACTAAAAAAACGCTAAGAGTAAAGTACCACTTCCGGTTTTCTTTTCAAAAAGCTTAAGTTCTAAGTTTTATCTCGATATCTCCAGCGGTTTTTGCTCTATATCGTTCTATCATCAATAATAACCAAGTTATAAGAGAAAATAAAATAATCGCAAAAATCAGTTTATTCGCAATGTGCTCTGATGGTTCAACTTTTTTGTTAATTTAACACCGGGTATAGTTGGTACTCTTCGTCTTGCATATTTTCTACCATTTAACAGATCTGTATCTCTTGCCGTTTAGAAGATACACATGCATGGACTGCATAACCGGGACACCCTGTATATTGAAACTATCTTTCAATCGTAAGTATATATGCGTCTTGAAACGGACATACTGTATTTTCTTTATAGAGAGCAATGAATTATATTTTTATCACAATTTTTATCGATTTATTTAATATAGTTAAATTTTTTAGTAAAAATAATGCATCATACGACTGTTTGGAAACCCATAAATCTACTGATAATTTGGTTTAAAGTGTTCGTTTTCAAGTGTTCACTCGCCCCACAGATGATCTAAAAAACAGTCCAAATTCGTACCCTTCTTATCTGCCTTTGTCCTTAAGCCCTAAAAATCAATTACTAAGGATGTAAAAAATACATAGAAAAATATTTGTAAAAGTACCCTCTTCAAAGTACTTATAGGAAATCGTCAGTGAGAAATATTTTAAGAAAAATAATCAGTATGTTTTTCGCTCTCCAGTGTGCACGTTAACGGTTTCTAATTTTATACGGACAAACTATAATTTAATTAAGTATAGTGAACATTTAGTGTTTTTACATAATAGTTGTAGTTCTAGTGATATTTAGTTGTAAAAATATGGCTAATTATTTAAAATGCGCCTATCGTGATTGTAGCGCGAGGAAAACCGAGGATGTACAGTACACTTCTTTACATTTCCTGTAAATAATAGCGAAAGATGTGATCATTGGTTAAAAAATTGTGGTAATATGGATCTCTTTATTTTGTCCGAAAAGAAACTTTCTTCAAAGCGCCTGTGTAATAAACATTTTCGAGCAAGTGATTTTACAAATTACCAACAAAATAGACTGTTAAAATCAGCAATTCCAAAACCATTTGACATAGTATTAAGTGATTCGGATCCCGATTTAGAAGTGTTAAAGCCCATTCACATGTACATCCGAAAATTGGAAGAGGATTTGCCATCTACATCCAAAGAAGTAAGGTTTTTAACCCCAAAAATAAACAAAAATTTTTAATATGACATAATAATTTACTTTTTTTTATATATCATATCCTTATATATTCGTATACTCTGTACATTTGCGGACATTCGTTGATTCTATAAAAGAGTCTAATTTAAAATTCGAACAAGTGTTTTCAATCTCAGGCTAAGCATGAAGTAAAATTTCGAGTTTAGAAAAGCCCCGCGTAGAATATTTGTCGAGGGTCGCGCTAGCGACCCGAGACAAATTTTCACGGGGCTTTTCTAAACTTGAAATTTTACTTCATGCGCCACGCGTATAGAACACTGACATATTGTAGAATTCCAAAATACTAGCCTTTATTCGGTTGATTGACAAATTATATTGAATATTAAATTTTATTTATAAAATCTTGGCAAAAACTTGAAACCTGTTACAACATTTCAAATGAAGTGGATTAATAAGAAATCGTGGAAATTAGTGAAAAACCTATTTAAAAAATCTATAAATATAAAACATGGATTTGTGTGTTTTCCACTCCCCGATTAAGCATGAAGTAAAATTTCGAGTTTAAAAAACCCTGAACATTTGGATTTGGCGGCACGAGCGAAGCGAGTTCAGGCTTTTCTAAACTCGAAATTTTACTTCGTGCGCCACGCGTACAAACACTGATTTATAATGAAGTTCAAAAACACATAATCGATCTACTATTTTTGTCAGAAGTATAGTTAAAGATGTGAAATAAATGTACATAATGATGATATGATTTACCAAAATACCGGTACAATTTGAAGAGCAATTTTTGCGATTAACCGTCATGCCGGTATTCCAATCCCTACCTGTATCATATAACTGTATTTATTTTAATTTAAATTGCATTACATGAGAGTAAATCTAGATTTCAATACTATATGTAGAATTAAAAATTGAATGGTGTAGATTCACGCTCGATTTGTTTATTTTGATAAAATAAACAAACCAAGCGTCATCATTTTTCGTTCCGTCGGTATCGTTAGAGAGGAAAAAATATAAACATTCCTCTGCGGATCCGATAGACAAATGAATTGGGAAGAGTGGGGAAACCTAGTAGTTACTCTAAGTCACACGCCTGCTGGGTGAGCCACCTGACAGAGCCGCCCCCCCCCCCCTGACCCCGCACAGCCAGCGTGAATACTCTGTTACTCCATACTCTGTGGTAAGAGCTAAAAATGCAGAACAGTTTCGCCAACGGATTCTCAATGTGTTTGGAACCATTACACCTGTAATGCTTCATAACGTGAGAAGAAACTTCTATGACGGATTAGGGCACTGTTTAGCGGCGCAACAAAGTCTAATTGAACATTTATTATAAATTACCTCATTCATGTTTTTATTTGTATTTTTTGTTAGTTATTGAAACCTAGCTATTAAATACGGTAATTTTACTCATGCTAGTTTCGGATGTGCTGTTGAAATCTTGCAACAATTGTTTGTAAATTTATTTTTCAGTAAATCACGTTTTCAACCAATTAATCGAAATGCCAAGATATCTGTCATTCGCAATTGATAGCTGAAAGTATTATTAAGTACTTAAAGGAATCAGATTGTTTTTTATAATCTATCTTGCTTCCTCCTATTGTTTGTATATTTATTACTCTCCAACACATAATAAAAGCTATGCTGCGTCAATTTTTTAGTCACTTCATGTTTAATAATGGCAAGCTAAATTTGCCGAAACTGCAGTCACATAAAAATAAATTGTGTTATACAAACAAAGTTAAAACGGTTAAACAAATGATTGTGTCAAAAGTTATAACAATAAAAACTTTCAGTACACTTTTATTTTGAACTCAAAAATATCATAGACCGTTACAGATACAAAAAAGTTATTCTGTACTTTTTTTGTGCTTAAATGTTTAACGTTTATTATATATGTTTTTAAAAATAAAAATACTCTATAAATTATATCTTTAATTATTTATTATTTTTCCTTAATTTATAAATTATCACATTTGATTTATCCAGCTATCTTCTAAAAATATATTTATATAAACATATATATTAAATTATATATTTATTCGTATTTTTAATTTGATGCTGTTTTTGTTGTCTACTATATTCAAATTTAAATTCAACTTAATTAAAGTTTACTGAAACATATATTACTTTTATTGGCAGAAATTATGCCACATGAACTTAAAATTGCTCATACTAATGCTAGATCTTTACTTCCTGAATTGCTGGAAGTTAAGGATCTTATATATCTTCACAATATTGATATTTTAACTATTTCAGAAATATGGTTAAATCCAACTGTTTCCGATAATGATGTAAATATTGACAACTACAATTTTATTAGGAGGCGGAGGCGGTGTGGCCATATTTATCAAAAAAGGATTAAACTGCAATCGCGTCGCATTGGACACTGACATTGAGATTATCTGAGTTGTGGTAAAAAAAACACAAATTTAAAGTAGCAGTATATCGACCACCAAACTACGACGTGCCCTTGTTTTTGAATGAGTTTGAAAATTTATTAGCATACTGTTTTCCTCTCGCTGATAATATTATATGCTGCGGTGATATAAATATTGATCTACTCAAACCGGAAACTAATTCATGTTCTCTGTTATATGATGTACTTGATAGCTTTGAATTAATACAAATGATCAACGAACCTACTAGAATTGCCAATGCTTCCTTATCCCTTTTAGATGTTATTATTATTTCTAAACATATTAATCTTAGCAGCCATGACGTATTTAATGGTTTATTTTCTGGTCATGATGCTGTTTATTGTACATTTGAACACAATTATGCGCAACATCAAGAACAGCAATATACCTCTCGAAATGTTCGTTTTTATAAAAACATATATGAAAAAATAAAATAATTTAAAAAAAATTAAATTGTTTCTATCAAGTGAAAATGTTGTATTTAGAATTAACTTTCGATTACAAATTACTTTTTACAATAACATTTTTCCTTAAAATTATAAAAAAAAGACCTTTATTGGCATATCTCCACACTTTACATTACATTACATTTACATTTACATTTGATTACCTCATTACATTCCCGTATCCCTCTTACCCTCCCTTCTCTTTTCCCTCTCCCTCCCCAGCTTTTCCAACGTCCTTACCCCGCTCCCATCCTCCCTCATCCACTCCACTACCCTTCTATTCCCTTTCGCTCCCAGCCACTCCTCTTTCACCCCCTCACATTCCTCCGCCAAGTGTCCCCACGTATCCTTCCTCTGTCCACACAACACACACTTTCCATATTCTTCCCCCATCCATACTTTCCTTCCTCTCTCCTCCGATCCACACCTCGCCCTTGCCACAATCACCCTATCCTCTCTACCCCATCCCTTCTCTATCAAATACTTCGGCACCCTCCCATACACCTGCCACCTCCCATACATATCATTATACTGGCTTCTGTCAATACACCCTTGCCTTTCCTGCCCTTCCACCTCCTTCCCTTTCCCCCTCACCCACTCATCCACCTTCAGCCCATTTCCTAGCCATTCCATTACCTTCGCCTCCGACAGCCCTACACTCTCATACATTTTCCTCTCCCCCCCCCCCCCCCCTCCATATACTCTCACCCCCACCCACACTCGTCACCCATATATCCTTCACCAATCTCTCTTCATCCAGTTCCCACAATCTCATCTCGTACCTCACCACCCTCACCATTGCCTCCCACTCTAGCCTCTCTCTGTTGGTCTCCTGAAGCACTATGTAGCTGGGCGTGGACCTTTCCACCCTCAACATGTGCTTCAGGAACCACATCTGCTCCCTCTCTATCACCTCGTACCCTCTCGTCCCCCACACTTCTACTCCATACATTAGCACCGCTCTTACACACGCATCCCATATCTTACACGCAACCGTCACATTGTTCCCCATCCACTTGCCCCACGCCATTCCCCACGCCTTCCTCGCCTTACCCTGCACCCACCTCACATGCTCCTCATACCCTCCTGTTCCTTTAAACCAAAACCCCAAATACTTGAAACTCTTCACCCTCTCAATAACTACCCCCTTCCACTCCAATTCTTTCACCTTCCCCTCCCTCCCTTTATTTCTAAACTTCACCCACTTCGTTTTCACTACATTCACACTCATTCCTCTTTTATCCATAAACCTCTCCACTCTCTTCAACATCTTTTTCATCCCTTCATACTCTTTTGCAACCAACACCACATCATCCGCCCTTAATAATATAATTAGAGGTACTTCTTTCTTAAAATACCTTGTTTTTCTTAATTTTTGAGAGCCCTCTGTGGCCAAGTTAGGATTTGATAATGAAAATGTTGTTTTAAGGTCAATCAAAGCTTTTTCTTTCTATTTTTTGTCGAAAAATGGTTAATAAAAAAGTTGTTCCTATCCGGGCAGTAATCCGGGGACACACGGTATATAATAGTTCATGCAATTGTTAATTAACTTTATACATTTAAAGGAGGGACCATAATGCTCATAGTAAAAATAATAACCTCGTTGAGTTTTATTTATGAAATAATTTTTAGAGACATTAATACATACATCAAATATTTTATAAATTAAACTCAACGACAAAGGTAATCGTAGGCCGGTAACGAAATTTTTAGATTTTTTTTACTAATATTTGTAAAGGGTTTTGGCAAAAATGTTGCTAAGCTTTTATGCCACATTTCATAAATACTATTACAAGCTAAATGTTGGCTTTACATTTACCTAACAACCTGTATTTCTAAGGACTCAGTTAAGTTAAATTTGTCAACGCAGTCTTTTAAAATTCTGAAATTGCCTTATACAAATTAAAAAAAAGGAAGATAATTCCAGAAATTTAAAAACACTTGAATTCAATTTTGTGAATAACATTTTCCCTCAGCAAGTTTACAAATTGATATAAATAACACCACAAATTGAATTTTAGTGAAATTAAATATTTTACAATTTTTTTTAATATAATTAATTATAAAATGTGCGTACTGCACGCCGCAAATAACGTACACGTTCTATCTACAAAACATGCAGCATACATGCTGCGCCGCCGCATTTTGTGATTGGCAGCAAATGTAACTCTGGTGTGAGTGTGGGTATTTAAATACATGTGAGCCGTAAATGCGTCTTGTTGCATTTGCGGCGTGTATGCCGCGTGCTTGTCGCGTGCATCTTTGGTGTGCGGCCTACCTAACCAATTTTTAATAAATTTTGTTTGCCGAATAGGGAATTTAAATTTAAACATTTTGTGAATTTAACCCTCTCGCCAGACTCTGTCATAGGCATTCTCAACATCTAGGAGAGTCACTATGACCGATTTTCCTGGTTTGTTTAGAGATTTAACATATTCTACTAAATTGATTACCTGTTGGATAGCCGAAATGTGTTTTCTGAAGCCGAACTGAGAATTTTGAAAAATTTGGTTCTCTTGTACGAAATTTTGAATATCTTTAATAATATGTTCTGTAATTTTAGCTAGCCCTGGGAGTAAACTAATCGGGCTAAGACTTTTGTGGAATCCTTGTCTGTTTTTGGAACTAAAACTACTATTTGTTCGATTCATACTGCACGAAGAAGAGTATACAGCGGTGGGAGTCATCCCAATTGACATACTTTAAATATCAATTGATTGCGTCTTTCTCTTTATATTGGAAGGATGGGTCTCCTGAACAGAAGGCACACCTGTATTCTGCCGTGCATCTAAATTGGACATGTCCAAATTGCTGACACTTGAAACACTGCTGAATCATGGTGGGCTTGCTTTGGGCTCAACAGTTACCTTCAAGTCCAGCAAATTAGTCACTTGGAAAATGCGTTTACTAGCTTCCGTTTTAGAAAGATTTAGCAGAATAAAAGTATTTTAACCTTGACAATGAATAAAAGGAAATGTATTTAAGGCTAAGTGCCTCCTTCACTTCCTTCCTCCTCACAACTTTCAACTCTTTTTCCTTACTAAGGAGGAAGTGGTGTTGGGGAGCTTTAATCTCCTCCAAAATCTAATAAAGTTCTAATAAAATGTTCCTGAAATCCTCATTGGTTTCAGTGAAGATAAAAATTTCATTTGCCCGACGAACATTCTGTATTTCTTAAACATCATTAGCCTTTAAAGTTAATTAAACTATTTTAAGCTTTGTTTTGTCCACCAATACAACGGGCGGCGGACGGTTGGGTTTTGGGGCCTGAATGGGCCTGCACGATATTATCTGAACTTTCACATGAAGGAGACTTTGCTTACTAGCAAAGACCGGTACTTTAATGCCTATCTCCGTCTATCGGAGGGAGATTGGCTCTTTAAAAACGAAAGGTTGGTAATTCTTAGTAACTCTCTTTAAAGGACTACCTGGCAAACCCACCGCTTGTAAATTCCTCTTCCTCCTCCTACTAACTACATCCTGAAACTCTTGCCTCTTCGTTCTATACTTCTTCTCCTCAATTTCTTCATCTAGCCTCGTCAGCTTTGCCTGGAGCTGCTTGCTGAGCTCCTCCTTTTCGCCGCGCCTCCCCGCAACCGCTTCCTCCCTCGATGTCCTCTTCAGCCGCTTCAATACCTCCGAGTTCTTCTCCAGGTCGCTTTCCTCCCCGCTATCCGGTGGCAGGTTCGGCACCTCCATCATCTCAGGTTCCTGCACTACATTTTTGAAACCCTTAAATATCTTATAAACCCCTGAGAGCGATTCAGAAGCGCGCGAAGTGCAAGACAGCCCCGAGGAGGGCCTTTCCGAACCAGGAGAACGTACCGCAGAGTACGCCTCCAAGGCCGGGGACTGCACCACTAAGCTCATCTCCACCTCTCCAAATAAGCTATTTAACTCTAGTTTAATGCCCGAAAAATCGCCTTTCAAAACTGACAATTATATCACCCAGATCGACACAACCCCTGTGGCTGCGCAAGGTGTACTGATTTAATCTATGCTGATTTTTGATTTTTTTTTTTTTTGGAGATCATGTAGAAAAATGGTTAACGCATACCTTCTGTTATCCCCCCCCCACGTGTGAAAACGCTGTTATCCTTAATGGTTATGCCCGATTTGCACGGACTAAAATCCCCCTCTAGTATAACAGATTCAAATTAAATTCTCAATACTTAAATGATATTGAGTGACATTTGGGCTTTGGGATGAATTGACGGCTTGTGATTACTGAATTGTAATCGTTAAGTGGTGTTCAGTATAGGGTAGGTTAACTTAATAATTAACACTAAATAAATTAAATGGTGACGAAATTTTAGTGTATCTTGCTTTGGAGATAACTGATAGTAGGGGCGAGTTTTTGTAGACGTTTTAGAATGCTCAGATATTTCGGGTTTTCGAAAATTTCAGTGAGATTGCTGTAATCTTAGGGAGCTGGAGCTGGGGCCACAGCCGGAGCTGATGCCACAGCTGGGACTGAAGCCGCGGTGGTGGATTTTTTTGGCTGCGTTTTAGCAGCGGAAACGTAGTTGCTCTTGGGGAATTAAGAGAAACCTCTATAGTTAGCTGGGTGGGCACCCTGACAATTACAGCACTTTGTTGGTCCGTCGTTATCAGAAACTTTGCGCGTGCATGCGCTTGTATGATGTTCACCGGTGCATTTTACCCAGCGAAGCGTAATGTTGCACTGGTGGGAGCTGTGGTCAAAATGTTGGCAATTATGGCATTGTACGGATTGTTTAAATGGTTTCTGTGCTTTGACAGTTACCGGCAAGTGGAACAGGCGCTCAAGATCGTAAATCTCGCGGCCTTCGGCGGTGTTTGGTATATGTACCGAAACGAGGGGGAATTTCCTCGTTATTGTTTCCATACGGCGGAAACAAATGATGTGCATTGCCGAGGAGCAGAGTTTAAGGTTAGCTCTTGCTAATCTTTGAGGCGGTAGGTGTAAAAGTTTGCATTTGCACTGCGCAAATATTTAATGGTGAGTCGGTAGCTTTCAGCATCCTCGACATGGAATTGAATGTGGTGTCTAAAGGGCGTTGCATTTTTAATGCCGATTTTAAGTTTGTAAATGGCATCGGAAATTGGGCAGTACTGTGCTTTATCGCGGAGATTGATTGGGGAAGGTTTGCTGGTAAAATTTTTCAGTCCTTGGATTTGATCGACTTTGTCGATCGTCGGGATCTCTACTTCTAATAGCTTTTGTGTAGTGTATTTTATAAATGCTTTTGGCGGCAGAGTAGGGAGAGGAGGAGAAAATGCCTTCGCATTCCATCTGTTATCTCACCCACTTATGGGAAGGATAACTGTAGGTTATGTCGGACTTGCACCGACTGAAACCCCCTCTAGAATACCAAATTCAGAATGAATTTTTACTACTTTGTTGTGATATTGGAGTGTTTCATGGCTGCAGTCTAGATTTTAGGGATCATATGGGGCAGATATTTTGCCTCGATATATCATCTGCATATTAGGCCGTTAGCACATTGTTTAGGGTTAGAAGATGATAAACAAATATAATATATATATATATATATATATAAAAGGAAAAAGTTCAGATTTGTTATTGTTTCCACATTTGAGGATTGTGTAGGCATGCATCCTATATTACACGATTTCAGTTGGAATTTGAAAATGACTTTATTTCTTTCTGGATGTCTGCTTGAAGCTTATTAAGGTTTCTTTTGATGAAAGGGCAGCGGGTGTGCTGCCATTGTCTGCGAATGTAATTTTTCTGTCGAATTTTAACGAGGATGTTAGTTGGGAGTGGGCGGCTGTTTTTCGGGACGGCTTTGATTTTCGAAACCGCCTCGACAGCATCAGTGATTAAGTTTGTGGCCTGTCGGGCCGTAGCTTCGGTGGCCGGTTGGTAAGGTGGCGATAGAAGGGCTAATTCCAGGGCGAGTGGCATTTTTAACAGATTTACTTCTTCAATGTCAGTGGGCAGAGGTGATACCTTCATTGGTTGGTAAGGGGGCGCTGTACGCGCGGTCGAGACTGGCATTTTGAAAACATTCTTTTAGCTGGCTTGGGCTGAGTTATTGAACTCATCTTTGTCCATAGACGAGATAGTATTGTCGGCTAGGAAATACTTAGAGGTAAGCCGGGCTTAATTTTTCTCAAGCTGTTGGATACGACGATCCTGTCGAGTGATTTTACGTCTAAGCCGTTAAATTTCGTTACAGAGGTCTTTGAGATCAAGGCAAATTTTCTCGTTCGCGCCTTTCGGTGTCAGGACAGTATAAAATACGCGCTAACCACAGAGACGTTCTCCACACTAAAAGGAAATAAGATTATAGCTGGACGGATGGCGCCTTTGTCGTGCTTGATAAAAACGAGCTAAGAAACTCGGCCAAACAACGGTAATGGGTGTTGGATATTTTGATCAAAATTTCAATTCTTAAAAGGAAAGTAGGTTTTCTCCAAAACACCTTTGGAAACTGTAAATTAGTTTAAGAGCTGAAAACTGATTAGTATCGGAGAGAGCTACTCGTAAGCGGCAAAGAGGGCGTCAGGAGCGAGAGACGAATAACCTGACTGTTCGCCGTCTCGAGTCTGACTATGATTTTTGATTTTTTTTTTTTTTTTTGGAGAGAGGCGGAGAAAATCCTCATGGATACCTTCTGTTATCCTACCCACGGATGGAAGGGATAACAGTAGGTTATGTCAGACTCTTACTGACTAAAACCCCCTCTTGTATGTCAAGTCCAATAAAGAACTTTTTATACTTTATAGGAAGAAGTAGTAAAAATGGCTTTGTAGAAATTGACTGGTGTGAGTACTATAGCAGTATTCATATATTGGTTTCGGGTGGATGGGGTAGGATTTGGGAGTTTCACTACTTTAAACTTTTTTCCTAAAAATTAAGTGGCAACGTCTAGGTAGAGTGGACGTTTTTTCCTGGTTCGGAAATTTTCAGGTACACCTAAGTGGTCCTGGAGGAGGGAGACGTCGAATTTCGAGCAGTTTTTAATCGCAAAATCGCGTATGAAAACCTGGAGTTTTGGCACTTTCGTTTCGCTTCGTAACTGGACATTACTGATATACCACGGAGCGCCTACGATTCGGCGGATCATGACGCTCTGCGTGGCTTCCAGTTTGTTCATCTGCGTTTGTGAGATATGGATCCACGAGGGACATCCGTAAGTCAATTTTGACCTGATGATAGCTTTGTAAATGTGAATTTTACTAGCTAGGAAGAGAGTGCTATTTGTAAGCAGAAGTGACTTCAGTTGCCCGAAGGCGCATTTTGCTTTTCTGATTGCAGAGTTAACGTATTTTGTCCAGTTTAGGTGTCTATCCATTTGTAAACCAAGGTATCTCACTTCGTTTACCCATGGAATTTGTGTGCCTCTGAAGGTGAGGTTATCTTGGGGGGTGTTTCTGGTTTGAGTGAAGTAGATAGCCTGGCTTTTCTCTGGGTTAATAGAGATACACCATTCATCTTTCCACTCTTCCAGTTCATTGAGTGCGGCCTGGATTTTAGAAATACTGTGTGGGATATTTTTACCACGGTACAGATAAGCGGTGTCATCTGCATACTGGGCCGTTAAGATGTTATTCGGAGTTGGAAGGTCATGTACGAAGATGTTAAACAGGAGTGGAGAAAGTACTGACCCCTGGGGGACACCGGCGGTCATTTCGCGCGGTGCCGAAGTTGAATTTTTTTTTTGAATTTATTTGGTTTTTTTAATTTTACAGTTGTAATGGTTTATTTAAAAATTCGCCATAATGTATTTTTTGAAGATAACAGACAGACAGAATTTTGTTACACACCTTAAAACAAGTTTGAGAACCCACCCCCCCCAGACAAATTTCTGGTTGCGCGCCTGTGTATATTCATATTTAATATACTTTATTTTCATTCCCACCAACAGAACACATTAATAAAATCATTTTAAAATAAATGAATTAAATATTTCATATGCGTTTCAATACTTATTGAGAATCGTATATAGAAGGAATTATATAAAAATGTTCGTGTCAGTGAGGTTTGCCGCTTAGCATTAACGGCAAGCGTATGGTCGCCGTACAAACGCTGAGTTAGCATACTCGCATCTCTCTCTACGGCCTGAAAACTGATTTCGATATAAAAACACCTCGATTTTAATGATACACCTGTACTTTTTTTAAGGATAGTATTCAATTATTCATCACATAAAATGTACACATACGTTATGCCAAGTCCCATTTTAATCCGATTTTTAATAACCGAGATTGTAGATTTTCATTTTTTACGCTATAATTGTGGTAATAAAAATATTTAACATATTTTGTTTAATCCATCACATTCGAAATAGATTCTAGTAACCACCTTATTTTTTTCATTAATCTTAAATATTTTATAACGGAGATACACGCAATGAAACTCGACCGTTTGAAAAGTTCATGAAAAAACACTACCTTTTTTTGGTAAACATACGCCGAATATATATTATCTTTGACATTAAAATTCTAAAAAAAAAAATCATCACATGTACAAATGATGTATCTTTATGTGGTTTAAATTTCAAAACAATCTACCCCATCGACTTCAAAATATTTAACTTCAAAGTGACATGCCTCGCTTTTTGAAAAGGATAGTAGGCGGGTGCAGGGTGTTATCCCGAAAATAGTACCACAACAAAAATCAAGTGATCAAATTATACGACCTTATTGGCTTTCAAAAAAGCAAACTTGAAGTGAAGTATAGAGATCTTATGTATAGTGATATTTTATAGCGTGTTTTATAATGGCCATAACATTAAAAAAAACCGTATTTCCCTATCTACTCCGCGAAAATGTAAACGTAGTGTCACTAAAATTGCTGCCAGCGCAAGGTAAGTAAATATTAAATTTATTAACACTATTTTTGATTATTATTTATGTAATTGTATGGAAATTATAAAAATACAATGATTTATTAAATAATAAAACAAAAACATCATCTCTCCATGGTCCCCACATCCTAACTCGCCATCTCAGGCCTGGATCACTGGCGGCCCTTTTCCTAGGATCGAGAGCATGATTCAGCTACTACACCCCCTCCCACTTGTGGGGACCATGCATCTCTATATTCTTAAAATTTATTAAAATGCCTAAAAATTACATTATCATCACACCGCTAACTGGGATCGTATTCAATGTTTAAACAGTTTTCAACAATTTAATATTTACATCTCTAACTTTAACATTAGGTGAAATATATTCAAGAAATTTAGCATTTTCTGTAGAGATATCGCTCATTTAAAAGATAGAGAATCGGTTACACTATATATTTTAGTGCTTGCTAATAATCTTTTTATACATTTGAAATATCTTAAATTATTTCCACGTAATTAAAAAAAAAACTGCATTTGGATTCATAAAAATTGCCCATATCTCCATTAATTTTGATGTTTTTAAAATTACTGGAGATATGGGCAATTTTTATGAATCCAAATGCAGTTTTTTTTTTTAATTACGTGGAAATAATTTAAGATATTTCAAATGTATAAAAAGATTATTAGCAAGCACTAAAATATATAATGTAACCGATTCTCTATCTTTTAAATGAGCGATATCTCTACAGAAAATGCTAAATTTCTTGAATATATTTCACCTAATGTTAAAGTTAGAGATGTAAATATTAAATTGTTGAAAACTGTTTAAACATTGAATACGATCCCAGTTAGCGGTGTGATGATAATGTAATTTTTAGGCATTTTAATAAATTTTAAGAATATAGAGATGCATGGTCCCCACAAGTGGGAGGGGGTGTAGTAGCTGAAACATGCTCTCGATCCTAGGAAAAGGGCCGCCAGTGATCCAGGCCTGAGATGGCGAGTTAGGATGTGGGGACCATGGAGAGATGATGTTTTTGTTTTATTATTTAATAAATCATTGTATTTTTATAATTTCCATACAATTACATAAATAATAATCAAAAATAGTGTTAATAAATTTAATATTTACTTACCTTGCGCTGGCAGCAATTTTAGTGACACTACGTTTACATTTTCGCGGAGTAGATAGGGAAATACGGTTTTTTTAATGTTATGGCCATTATAAAACACGCTATAAAATATCACTATACATAAGATCTCTATACTTCACTTCAAGTTTGCTTTTTTGAAAGCCAATAAGGTCGTATAATTTGATCACTTGATTTTTGTTGTGGTACTATTTTCGGGATAACACCCTGCACCCGCCTACTATCCTTTTCGAAAAGCGAGGCATGTCACTTTGAAGTTAAATATTTTGAAGTCGATGGGGTAGATTGTTTTGAAATTTAAACCACATAAAGATACATCATTTGTACATGTGATGATTTTTTTTTTTAGAATTTTAATGTCAAAGATAATATATATTCGGCGTATGTTTACCAAAAAAAGGTAGTGTTTTTTCATGAACTTTTCAAACGGTCGAGTTTCATTGCGTGTATCTCCGTTATAAAATATTTAAGATTAATGAAAAAAATAAGGTGGTTACTAGAATCTATTTCGAATGTGATGGATTAAACAAAATATGTTAAATATTTTTATTACCACAATTATAGCGTAAAAAATGAAAATCTACAATCTCGGTTATTAAAAATCGGATTAAAATGGGACTTGGCATAACGTATGTGTACATTTTATGTGATGAATAATTGAATACTATCCTTAAAAAAAGTACAGGTGTATCATTAAAATCGAGGTGTTTTTATATCGAAATCAGTTTTCAGGCCGTAGAGAGAGATGCGAGTATGCTAACTCAGCGTTTGTACGGCGACCATACGCTTGCCGTTAATGCTAAGCGGCAAACCTCACTGACACGAACATTTTTATATAATTCCTTCTATATACGATTCTCAATAAGTATTGAAACGCATATGAAATATTTAATTCATTTATTTTAAAATGATTTTATTAATGTGTTCTGTTGGTGGGAATGAAAATAAAGTATATTAAATATGAATATACACAGGCGCGCAACCAGAAATTTGTCTGGGGGGGTGGGTTCTCAAACTTGTTTTAAGGTGTGTAACAAAATTCTGTCTGTCTGTTATCTTCAAAAAATACATTATGGCGAATTTTTAAATAAACCATTACAACTGTAAAATTAAAAAAACCAAATAAATTCAAAAAAAAAAATTCAACTTCGGCACCGCGCGAAATGACCGCCGGTGTCCCCCAGGGGTCAGTACTTTCTCCACTCCTGTTTAACATCTTCGTACATAACCTTCCAACTCCGAATAACATCTTAACGGCCCAGTATGCAGATGACACCGCTTATCTGTACCGTGGTAAAAATATCCCACACAGTATTTCTAAAATCCAGGCCGCACTCAATGAACTGGAAGAGTGGAAAGATGAATGGTGTATCTCTATTAACCCAGAGAAAAGCCAGGCTATCTACTTCACTCAAACCAGAAACACCCCCCAAGATAACCTCACCTTCAGAGGCACACAAATTCCATGGGTAAACGAAGTGAGATACCTTGGTTTACAAATGGATAGACACCTAAACTGGACAAAATACGTTAACTCTGCAATCAGAAAAGCAAAATGCGCCTTCGGGCAACTGAAGTCACTTCTGCTTACAAATAGCACTCTCTTCCTAGCTAGTAAAATTCACATTTACAAAGCTATCATCAGGTCAAAATTGACTTACAGATGTCCCTCGTGGATCCATAACTCACAAACGCAGATGAACAAACTGGAAGCCACGCAGAGCGTCATGATCCGCCGAATCGTAGGCGCTCCGTGGTATATCAGTAATGTCCAGTTACGAAGCGAAACGAAAGTGCCAAAACTCCAGGTTTTCATACGCGATTTTGCGATTAAAAACTGCTCGAAATTCGACGTCTCCCTCCTCCAGGACCACTTAGGTGTACCTGAAAATTTCCGAACCAGGAAAAAACGTCCACTCTACCTAGACGTTGCCACTTAATTTTTAGGAAAAAAGTTTAAAGTAGTGAAACTCTCAAATCCTACCCCATCCACCCGAAACCAATATATGAATACTGCTATAGTACTCACACCAGTCAATTTCTACAAAGCCATTTTTACTACTTCTTCCTATAAAGTATAAAAAGTTCTTTATTGGACTTGACATACAAGAGGGGGTTTTAGTCAGTAAGAGTCTGACATAACCTACTGTTATCCCTTCCATCCGTGGGTAGGATAACAGAAGGTATCCATGACGATTTTCTCCGCCTCTCTCCAAAAAAAAAAAAAAAATCAAAAATCATAGTCAGACTCGAGACGGCGAACAGTCAGGTTATTCGTCTCTCGCTCCTGACGCCCTCTTTGCCGCTTACGAGTAGCTCTCTCCGATACTAATCAGTTTTCAGCTCTTAAACTAATTTACAGTTTCCAGAGGTGTTTTGGAGAAAACCTACTTTCCTTTTAAGAATTGAAATTTTGATCAAAATATCCAACACCCATTACCGTTGTTTGGCCGAGTTTCTTAGCTCGTTTTTATCAAGCACGACAAAGGCGCCATCCGTCCAGCTATAATCTTATTTCCTTTTAGTGTGGAGAACGTCTCTGTGGTTAGCGCGTATTTTATACTGTCCTGACACCGAAAGGCGCGAACGAGAAAATTTGCCTTGATCTCAAAGACCTCTGTAACGAAATTTAACGGCTTAGACGTAAAATCACTCGACAGGATCGTCGTATCCAACAGCTTGAGAAAAATTAAGCCCGGCTTACCTCTAAGTATTTCCTAGCCGACAATACTATCTCGTCTATGGACAAAGATGAGTTCAATAACTCAGCCCAAGCCAGCTAAAAGAATGTTTTCAAAATGCCAGTCTCGACCGCGCGTACAGCGCCCCCTTACCAACCAATGAAGGTATCACCTCTGCCCACTGACATTGAAGAAGTAAATCTGTTAAAAATGCCACTCGCCCCGGAATTAGCCCTTCTATCGCCACCTTACCAACCGGCCACCTAAGCTACGGCCCGGCAGGCCACAAACTTAATCACTGATGCTGTCGAGGCGGTTTCGAAAATCAAAGCCGTCCCGAAAAACAGCCGCCCACTCCCAACTAACATCCTCGTTAAAATTCGACAGAAAAATTACATTCGCAGACAATGGCAGCACACCCGCTGCCCTTTCATCAAAAGAAACCTTAATAAGCTTCAAGCAGACATCCAGAAAGAAATAAAGCTTGCTAATAATCTTTTTATACATTTGAAATATCTTAAATTATTTCCACGTAATTAAAAAAAAAAACTGCATTTGGATTCATAAAAATTGCCCATATCTCCATTAATTTTGATGTTTTTAAAATTACTTAAAACATTCTTTTGCTCTCAGCTAACAAATTAAGCTTTAAATCTGCAAACCGTTTCGCTTTTCTTAATTCACGCACAATTTTCGTTTTCTGTGTATATTTCCATAAATAACAAAAAAAAATTGAGTGTAAAAGACAACAACGAATCGGTTTGATTGTTTCAAACATTTACCATTCGATAACTTACAAATAGTTGTTCTAATAATGTCAATTAATTTCATCTTATACGACTTTTTGCATTATTTTGTTCTTATTGGATCATTAAAAATCGTGATTCATTATTTTAGGTGGCCCAAAAATATTGATAAAACGAATGAGTTGTCTAACTGCAAAATTCACATTCTCCACGTTTTGTGAAAATTTAGTTGGCGGTTTTTTTATGTCGAAAAAAGGAATGATTATAGAGGATGTAAGTAGTCATTTCAATATGCGTTCAATATTTATTTTTAATAATATATTAATTCTAGATAAAAACAGATGCTACATTGTGGAATGATAAAATGCTCTCAATATTATCAAGTGTTCATATCAAAGTCCCTAAATAATAGACCCAAGTAAAAAACGAAATCGGAATTAAGGAACCCTTTGCGAGTTTAATTTAAATTCATTTATGTTATTAATTTTATATCCAAATAATTACTTCGTGGTCATTTCAGAGTTTGATATTTATATGTACCGTGTGTCCTGTTTCACGGCGCATCATAGGACATTCTCATGAAAAAAATTCAATTTCAGTTTTTATCTCTATTATTAAACCAAAATGATCAGAATAAAATTAAAATCATTCCTTTATATACTAGCATTCTTTTCGAAGTTTTACTCATGTTTTCTCATTAGTGTTCTTCGAAATATAGCTTAAAAATGGTGAAGAAATATTCGAAAATATTTTTTTTTAAATAGCAGTAGCTACAAAAAGTCAGTGTTTGTCATCTAAATTTATTAAGACACAAAACATTAACTCAATTAAACATGAGTGATTATACCACAAAAGAAAAAAAAATATTAATAAAATTGACTTTTAGTGGACATTTCTTAATCTTAATCTTAATCTTTATTAAAACGGAAGGCCAATACATAATTACATAAATACAAAAAAAATAGAACAAAAAACAAATAAAAAAAAGACAATAACACACACTATAAAACAAATAGTGTAAAAAAAACTTGGTAGATGACAGTTTCACATATCAAGTTTAAACATAACAATAAAACAACAGACATTTACAATGATGTTAACGAGCGCCGTAGGGTGTTGTACGAGTCCGATTTAGTTAGTATTCATCAACAATTATTAGAATCGTTCAGAAATTTGAAAAGAATAATTGTGCGAACGATGAACATATCGTTGAGAATAAAAGGAGGAAAACTAAAGAAATTGTAACAAATGTATTAGCAATGATAAGAGTAAATCTAATAGTAAGTGTAAGAAACAAGAAGTCTTCAAATAATCTTTTATATTCATTGTTTATATACGCATCCTTTTCAAATTTTGTACAAAATAAATGAGAAGTAGTAAGGTGAATCTTATGATTATGTTTAGGTTAAGTGCACCGTTTAGGTTAGTTCGTTTCAATATAAATAATAAAATCGTGCCTGACTTTGCAAAGCAACTACTATTTTGATTATTATTTAAGTTTATTTTCTCTTCATTATTTTTGAACAATAATAAGATTAAAACGGAATAAAATAGAAAAAAGTGCTTCTGAAATATTGTTTTTAAGTAAGAAAACCATTTTATTTCTATTCTGACCTTTTATGGGAATTCCCTATGATGCGTCCTATTTATATTTGAATACATTGTTACTTTTCCCCATATGCAAAACAAAAGGAAAGTATTGTTTTTGCTATATCCATTTTGATGTCCCCCGAGTTGATTAAGACCATTTTTGAAAAATGTCTGTCTGTCCTTCTGTAATTCTGTCGCCACGAAAAAGTCTAAACGGATTGAGCAGTTGCCCACTGAGCAAACACATTTAGTTAATGTTTCATCAACATTGAAACAACGTTTAATGTTGTTACAATATTGTTAAAACGTTATTTGTTTATTTTTTGCTCAGTGGGTTAGCTGATACTATAAACTTAAGCTTTTTATTACAATAGTAATATCCGTTCAACTTTTGGTGAAAATGCTCAAACCGGAAGTGATAGTTTACTCTTAGCATTTTTTTGGATTTTTCTTTAATATTGATCACATAAAAAAATATTGTTAAGAAAAGATGTATGTAATCGAAAAAAATACTTTGAATAAGTAATCTATTACTATAAATGACGTTAGTATGACCTTGTTATGATTAATATTTTGTGAAAAACTAAAAACATGAGGCTTACGAACAAAGTTTGACAGCAATAAAAAACATTTGTTAAAAAATAAGGTACATGAAAGCTATTGATTTCAAGTACCCACATGGGGAAAGTACCATCATAGACATATTAATATTTTTTATTTAATTTTCAAATTTTTAAATTTATTATTTAATCTGTTTTTTCTAGATTTTTGTACTAAAAATTAATTAATACATCGCTCTACGAAAAGCTGTTCACTCATTTTCTGATCATTCTCTATTGTCCCATTAGCATATCAAATCTTATTATTTTTATTATGAAAAATAATAATTTGTGCATTTTTCTTTTTACAAAACAAAATTATATAAACAAAAAATGTATTAAAATATATTTATTTCTGTTTCTTTATATGATATAATATAACTTCAACATATTTAACATACTTTTGATCTAATAAATGTAAAATATTATATGGATTTTTTATACTATATGGATTTTTTAAACCTGATTATTGATAATTTGTTTTACTATAACTGTATTGTTTGTCATTAAATGAACGCACAGACTAACTTTCAAATTTGCCCCGTGTTATTTGACAGGAAAGAATAGAAACATAATATGAGAAACACTACAAATCTCTACCGCGTCTCGCAAACTATTGCAACTTTGCCGAGTTTTTCGATTCCAACTCCCCGAGAGAGATATGCAAACACAAGCGTAAGTAGTTAGACAGAGAAAGGTTCCAGGGCGACTTCGGGGGGTGAGGTAAAGTAGCAATCGGATGACCTTGAGCGCGAAATTTTCGACGGCTCCAGCGCTCCCTTAACTTACTAGCGTGAACCGAGTAGCGTTTTTGAGTTAAGGTTAAAAGGAAAAATGAAGGTGAAATTGATATTAAGAACATTAAGGGTTCGTCAAAAATTGTCAAGGAAAAAAACTAATTGCATCACAATATAAGCTTCCCCTCTCCTTTTATTATCAAAATGTTCGTGGACTTAACAAAGTAAATTCGTTTTATAATAATATTCTTTGCAGTAACTATGATATTATTATTTTAACAGAAACATGGCTAAAATATGGTGTTACTGACTTTGAATTATTTAGTGACAGGTATTCTGTTGTGCATAGAGCTGATCGTACATCTCATAGAGGGGAGGGGCGTTCTAATTGCAACAAACAAACACTTTGGTATTTGTAATATCCAAATAAATGTTCCGTCTTGTTGTTGCAATATAGATTCGGTTGCCGTTGAATGCTTTGTTTCTAAAACAATCTATACCATTATTTGTGTGTATATTCCACCGGGAATCCACAAGGATGAATATGTCTCACTTTTTAGTTATATCGACGAAAACTTATCATTTGATAATCTACTTATTTGTGGTGACTTTAATCTTCCTAACTATTATGCCTGGAAACTTAGAGGTAATTCATGCGGGATAAAACCACCCCTTATAGATTTCATGGCTTTGAAAGGCATGCAGCAGTGCAACGACATCGGTAATAAAGTTACCAGATTACTTGATTTAATACTTGTTCCCAAAAATTGAAAATGTGTTGTCAATAAAGCTTTCGAAATTCTAATCGAGGAAGATGGTCATCATCGAGCGTTATCTTTTAATTTGGAATATATGCCAGATTCAAATGTTTATGCTTAAAGCAAATTTCAAAACTCATTTAACTTTGAACGAGGAAATATTTTAGGATTATATACTGATGTAACTCGTACTGATTGGATGGACGTTTGCAATAAAAATAATGTCAACGAAGCTTGTGATTCCGTCTATAATACCGGGTGTTGACTTGGCGGACGCAACATAGGAAATCCCATGTAAATTTTGAAATGTTCAAATTTTGGCTCCCCTATATATTTTAGAAACAAAACCTTTTTTGTAGAGGGAAAAATGCTGAATTTATTCGTGTTAACGTTTATCACTTAACGTTTCTCTAAGTTGAAATAATTAAGAAAAAGTAATGTGATTTTATAAAAATAATGACATGCCATGGAATTGAAACAACAATTGCGGATGTCGAAACGGCAAAAGATATCGCAGTCACTTGAATTATGTAAATGTTTTCGAAATGATTTACACTATACAAAAAAAAAATCCTCCTAATAATGTGGTATTATGCAGACCACAGTTATCACGATGTTTGCATTATGTATTTTGTCATTAATTAAGTAACGGCAATATCTTGTGCTATTTTGACATCCGCAATTGTTGTATCAATTCCATGGTATGTCATTATTTTTATAAAATCACATTACTTTTTCTTAAATATTTTAGCTGTAAATTTTCTGACATTCGTTGATTTTTAAAAGAGTTCAATTTGATGCTTTAAACGAGTGTTTTCCACTCCCAGACAAAGCATTAAGTAAAATTTCGAGTTTAGAAAAGCCTGGTGAAAATTTGTCTCAGGTCTTCTGGGCTTTTCTAAACTCAAAATTTTACTTCATGCGCCACGCGTATAAAACACAGGTTTTAAGTGAAATTCGAATATACATATTGACAATATTATAGTGTTACGCGACCCTGGACAAATTTTCACGGGGCTTTTCTAAACTCGAAATTTTACTTCATACTTAGTCTGGGAGTGGAAAACACTTGTTTAAAGCTTTAAATTGAACCTAAAAAAAAAAAAAAACAGGGAATATCTGTTGTATCAATTCCATGGTATGTCATTATTTTTATAAAATCACATTACTTTATTATTTTAACTTAGTGAAACGTAAAGTGTTAAGTGTGAACATTCATAAATTTAGAATTTTTCCCTCTCCAAAAAAGTAAAATACAGTTTGTCTCTAAAATAAATAGGGAAGCCAATATTTGACTACTTTAAAATTAACATGCGATTTCCTGTGTTGCGTCCGCCAAGTCAACACCCGGTATATTATACAGTTTGTTTTATAAAAGCATCCCTACTTCCAAAAAGAAGCCAAATGATAAAGAATATCCTAGTTGGTTCAACAAGAGCTTAATTGATTTACAACGAACCAAAAATAAATTAGACAAACAATGGAGAAAATTACATAGCACAACGCTCAATTATCGGGAGGGTTTAGAAATTTCAAAAGCCTCAAGGGCGAGTAAAAATGTGGTTAACGACAACGATGACGAAGAGGTTAAATGCCCTTATTACCCAATAAATCTCAAACCTGTATATATTCTCAAACAAATCAATTTTTACATCATTCTTGATAATGGCATTAAGCCGAAACTAGTAAAAAATAAAATACAAGGGGGGTCCGATATTAAAAGTACATGCCAAAATTTACTAACATATATTTTTAAAGAAAATGTTTAAGGCATTCTACAAAAAAAATATTTTCTATTGTTTATTTCTGGACATATTCTTTATTCATGGTAGTGTTGCCTGTCAAGTCGATTAAGGGTCAATCCATTAGAAATCACCCAGACCACGTTGCTCAACATTTTTGTTTTTTTAAATTTTTTTACCAGTTATTCCCCAATACCAGAGCTGGGCAGGATTCGAATCATTCAGGATTCGATTCCAGGATTCGAATCCTTTTAGAGGATTCAAAAGAAGTATTCGAATACTTCAGTAAAAACGGATTCGTGATCCGGATTCGTTACATTTTTTTAAAAGGATTCGTATTCGAATCCAGACGTAGATGATTCGAATCCTTATAAAAGGATTCGAATTCTTATAAAAGGATTCGAATTCTTATAAAAGGATTCGAATCCTTATAAAAGGAATCGAATCATTATAAAAGGATTTGAATCCTCATACACGGATTCAAATCCTCCCAAATAATTCGGATCATCGCTATTAAGGCTGGGATTCGAATTCGATTAATTCAAATAGTTAAATATTCTAATATGAATAATTAAATCAATAAATTATTCATATTTGAATATAAATATTTAAATTTTCGAATAATTCAAATATTTGTGAATGCATATTTGGTTACTTAACCATGAAAAATGCTCACCCTTAATAGTATATTTTTAACTTCACTTGAAATTAGAGTTTTATACACGTGGCGCATGAAGTAAAATTTCGAGTTTAGAAAAGCCCCGTGAAAATTTGTCTCGGGTCGCTGCGCGACCCTCGACAAATTTTCTACGCGGGGCTTTTCTAAACTCGAAATTTTACTTCATGCTTAGTCTGGGAGTGGACAACACTCGTTCTTAGAAATTTCAAATTGAAGGATCACTCTAGATTACTAAGTTTATTACCATTTAATAAAGGCTACAGCTCAAAGGACCAATCATGGTCTTCGGAGACCGAAGGACTACAGGGAATCGAAGTTTTTTTACAAGAAAACAACGAATATCTGAAGGTTTACAGCATGGATAGGAAAGAAAACATCTAATTTTGAAAAAATATCGAAGTTGGGTTGGTTTTTAGTGCATATTTAACTTCACTTTAAGTCAGTGTTTTATACGCGTGGCGCATGAAGTAAAATTTCGAGTTTAGAAAAGCCCCGCGAAAATTTGTCTCAGGTCGCTGCGCGGCCCTCGACAAATTTTCTGAGCGGGGCTTTTCTAAACTCGAAATTTTACTTCATGCTTAGTCTGGGAGTGAACAACACTCGTTTGAACTTTAAATTTAACTCTTTTAAAAAATCGACCTATGTAATATAATAAATCATTCATTGAAATCATAGAAAAAGATGCAAAATTTTACCTAAAATTAATTTTTAGAGTTAACTTTATAATTTGCTCAGCTCTTAATGGGTGAATATTCTATTCCTAAAAAAAACCGTATTTATTTAATATTAAAGTTGCATTTAATACAATAACAAACTGTAAATAAATCGACAAAAATCTAGAAATATCGAAAATCTCGACATGTATAAAATCTTGACGGTCGACTCCCAGACTAAGCATGAAGAGTTTAGAAAAGCCCCGCGTAGAAAACTTGTCTTGGGTCGCGCAGCGACCCGAGACAAATTTTCACGGGGCTTTTCTAAACTCGAAATTTTACTTCATGCGCCACGTGTATAAAACACTGATTTAAAGTTAATTTAAAAACGCACTAAAAACCAACCCAACTGCGATATTTTTTCAAAATTGGATGTTTTCTTTCCTATCCATGCTGTAAACCTTTAGATATTCGTTGTTTTCTTGTAAAGAAACTTCGATTCCCTGTAGTCCTTCGGTCTCCGAAGACCATGATTGGTCCTTCGAGCTGTAGCCTTTGTAAAATGGTAATAAACTTAGTAATCTAGAGTGATCCTTTAATTTGAAACTTCTAAGAACGAGTGTTTTCCACTCCCAGACTAAGCATAAAGTAAAATTTGGAGTTTAGAAAAGTCCCGCGTAGAAAATAATTTTCACGGGGCTTTTCTAAACTCGAAATGTTACTTCATGCGCCACGCGTACAAAACACAGATTTAAAATGAAGTTCAATAACACATATATCATTATTAATTAAAATCATTATTTAATCAGATATTTAGTCGGTGGATGAACATTTTTGTTAATAGAAACTGATGGAATAAAATATTACTGGTTGCAAATAATAGATTAAAATTTATTTTTAAAGGATTTGTATCCGTGATTCAAGAATGAGGATTCATCTTTGATTCGAATCATTTTTTCACTTACGAATCCTTTATTCGAGTATTCGTGATTCGACTCATATTAGGTGTTTCGGATTCGTGATTCGAATCCTGTTTTTGAGGATTCATCCCAGCTCTGCCCAATACTAGATGAGCTCAAAAGTATAGTTAGAAAAATGTTCAGGCTCATACTTTTTTTCTGGCGGACATTTGCTTCGTAACCATTTTTCGCCCGAAAACAAGTTTACTCAAATGTATATAACTTTATTAATGTTATAGATATCAAGACAACTTAAAAAGCAAAATTATCAGAACGATGCTCTACATTTTTTGTCCTTATATATTATAACCTAAGTAGTAAGAAGAGTGCAGAAAAAAATTCACAACTATAAATTGAAAATTAACCTAAAACAGGAGTTTTAGTGCTGCAAAATTATTAGAAGGAAGAACGGCTGACCTTTAATTTTTTTTTTTCTTGCATAGATTTATTATAGGAGTACTTGCTGTAGAAGTTTGAAGTTTGAGAACTTTGTCTTTTTATTTATATAATTTTTCAAAAATGCCAGAAATAGTATTTTGCCAAAATTTGAAGTAAATTATCTCAAAAGTGACTGGTTGAATTATTATGTAATAGATACAACACCTCTTTATGACATAAATATATTATATGATTTTGATGATTGAGACTTAAATGGTTCCAGAGCTATAGTGCATCAAATTTGGCTAAAAATTGCGTTATATACACACAAAATTGAACGGTCATTAATGATTTACATTTTTTAGTTCTTGCATACATTTATTCTAGGACTACTTGATGTAGAAATTTAAAGCTTCAGAAAATTGTAATTTTTGATATAATTTTTCAAAAATGCAAAAAATCGGATTTTGGGCAATTTTTAAAGTAAATTATCTCAAAAGAGACTAATTGAAAAATTATTAAATTAACACAGATAACACCTCTTTATAACATAAATATATCATATGAAGTTGATGGTTGAGACTTAACTGGTTCCAGAGTTATAGTGCATCAAATTTGGCCAACAATTGCGTTATATGCACACAAAATTAACCGATATATAACGCAATTTTTGGCCCCATTTGATGTACTATAACTCTGGAACCAGTTGAGTCTCAATCATCAACTTCATATGATATGTTTATGTTATAAAGAGGTGTTATCTGTAATAATTTCATAATTTTTCAATAAGTCCCTTTTGAGATAATCTACTTTAAAAATTGCCAAAATCCGATTTTTGGCATTTTTGAAAAATTATATAACAAATCACAATTTTCTAAAGCTTTAAATTTCTACAGCAAGCAGTCTATAATAAATCTATACAAGAAAAAAATCAAAGGTTCAATTACCGTTCAATTTTGTGTGCATATAACGCAATTTTTAGCTAAATTCGATGCACTATAACTCTGGAACCAGTGGAGTCTCAATCATCAAAATCATATCATATATTTATGTCATAAAGAGGTGTATTAATTTCATAATTTTTCACTCCGTTCCTTTTGAGGTAATTTACTTCAAATATTGCCAAAATACTGTTTTTGGCATTTTTGAAAAATTATAAAATAAACGGACAAAGTTCTCAAACTTCAAACTTCTACAGCAAGTATGTTACGTTAATTTTTGGTAAAACGAATAATTTATATTCAATTTATTCTAATTCTAATAAATTAACATAGGCAATTTAATTTTCGCATTTAAATTTAAATATTGGAATTTTTTGCGATTGATTTTGTTCTATTGTATTCGGTGTCGCGGAGGAGTTTTTACACTGCGCTCTGTCCCGTCCATTTTTAACTCTCCAGGCGTATACGTTTCACACGTCCAGTTCGACACGCGTAAATTAAGATTAATAAATTATAAACCGTTGTGGTTTCCTCAAGAGGGATTCGTATTTGTCTTAATTTCAAAAGTGAATTATTTGGCAAATAATAATTTACTACGCTATAAGCGGAGAGAAAAAGCGTGCCGTTCTAGAAAACCTCACTTTCACCTAGAGGTAAGCATTGTTCTTCTTATCAGTATATTTTTAATTCGTAGGGATGTTCTTAGGTTTTTAATTGTGGTTGTTTTACAATCATACATTTCGATTGATGTACTTTTGGTCCGGTTCGATTCGAATTCCATTTTGACCGTGGTTGCTGATAAGCAGCGAAGATCACGTGGGAGATTCTAGTTCCGGGTTCCGAAAGAAAAATACTTCATCGAAGACTTGTCCTGTGATTCTGATTCGGGAAAGGGAGAAGTCGTAGCTGTCATTCGTCCGTCTTATCCGTCTTATTCGTTTTGTTCGTCCGTATTTTGGTTTCAACCCCTTGAACTCGAGTGAAATTTGATAAGTACATTTTTTTTGTATTTACACAAAGATTTTTTTTTTAAATTTAAAACTTCGAATTCTAATGATAAATTCTACGATTAATTATTTGGGTATATATGCTAACATGTTTTGTAAATTGTTCGAATGAGAATTTAAAAAAAAAAAAATTAAATAATAACGTAAAGGATTATTTTTTTTGTTGTTGATGTTTAATATATACATTAATATTAATTTAATTGGAAAACGTTGATTTTGAAAAATAATAATTAATTCTCACTTTATACTTTGCATTTCAATTTATAATTTTTTTGTTTGAAGAAAAAAAAATTATAATAAAAGAATAGATAATTCTTGCCGTTTAAGGAATATTTAAACGTTTATTTTAAAGTCATTACAGATAATTCAATATTTTTAATGTATGCTTTGAATTTAAATTTATTATGTTTATTTCGGTTTGAGTTTGTATGATTTTTGTAAGGGTATATGTAGTTATATTTATCTACCGAGGTTTGTAATTAATTTGAATGAATTACGAAAATTATTTTTGGTATTATTCCATATTTTACTTAAAATTAATAGTTTATTTTTTTTTTAATTTAATTCGTTTCTTTCATATATTAAATTGAAATATATATACATTTTTTTGTGTTCGTCGATCTACAGGAAATAAAATAGTTTATTACATTTCAATTATGCATTTTCTTATGGGGTATTAGTAAAATCTGGGTTCGTGATTTTCCTTTATGTTTAGCTGCCTTGCCGCCCGTAATCACGTGGCGCCCTTTTTGTTAAATCTTTGATTTGAAAACCCCCCCTTCTTCACTGGGTTAGTTTGGCCGAGCGGTAAGTACACAGTAGCTAAAAAGTAGCGTCGCAAGTAGTTTTATAATAAATCTATGCATAAAAAAAAAATGAAAGGCTAGTCTTTCTTCCTTCTAATAATTTCGCAACACTAAAACTCCCGTTTTAGGTTAATTTTTAATTTATAGTTGTGAATTTTTTTTCTGCACTTTTCTAACTACTTAGGGAATATTATGTAAAGACAAAATATCTAGAGCTTCATTCTGATAATTTTGGTTTTTATTTTGTCTTGATATCTATAAAATTAATAGAGTTAGATACATTTACGTAAAACTTGTTTTCGGCTAGAAAACGATTACGAAGCAAACTTAAAATGTCCGCCAAAAAAAAAAAAACATAAGCCTTAACATTTTTCTAACTATAGTTTTGAATTCACCTAGTATTGGGCAATAACTGGTAAAAAAATTAGGAAAATCAAAAATGTCGAGGAACAATTTTTATTATATTTGGGTGATTTCAGATGGATTGACAACTGTGTCTTGCAATTCCTATTTATTGACAAAGCGTTTCCCCGTCAAAATTTAGTCCACAACTGTGTCTTGCAATTCCTGTTGATTTGCAAAGCGTTTCCAAAAAAAAATCGGCGGGAAAACGCTTTGCCAATTGATAGAAATTGCAAGACACAGTTGTGGACACTTTAACAGACTTGATAGGCAACACTACCATGACGGGATGTTCAAACTACTGTCACGCTGGGATAAATGTCTCAATCTTTATGGAGAACATGTCGAGAAATAAAGAAAAGTATATAATTTTTTGTATTTTTGTAGAATGTATTCAATATTTTCTTTAATAATGTAATAGGTCAGTAGGGGTCATGTGCAAATATTATTTTTGACGAAATTAAATTAAAATATTAATACAAAAATCATCCAAGAAAATAATTAAGAAAAATCAACATCCAGTAAATACGAGAATAACATTAGTCGATCAAAATTTTTTATGTGAAAGAAATAACAAATGCAGCATCGCCTTAAAATAATAAACAAGTACCGGCGCGTGGAGAAATGCTAAGACATACAGAAAGATTCAGTTCAGGGTTTAACGAACGCAAACACAACAAGTGTGCAAAGTCAGGGAAATGATGTTGACGTCAGAGAGGATAGGGTTTTGTGAACATATATGGTAGTAGATAAAATTTAAGCAACAAAATCTGGGGAGGGTAGAACCTTGAGAGCAGCAAAGAAACAATTCTAAAAAGGAGTTAGTTTTGGGACAAGGACTAGGACAATCAGTATTTGAATGTAAATGGGGACAGTTGGGAATAGGAAGTTTCAGTGGGATGTGAGTTAGTGAAGTAATGTTGATAAAATGAGTTAAGTATTGAGAATGGAGTTAGAAAATGGAGAATGGAGTTAGGGATAACAGCGCTGGAGAGACTATCACGTAAGAGTAAAATTAATTCTACATCAAACCGACTTAGTTGAAATGAAACAAACAAAACCAGCGAAATAATTTAAACATCTGGGAAAAGGGGGAAGATGAAAGGGGGGGGGGGGTGAGAATGAGGGATGCATGGTGGTTGATGTGTAAGGCCGAATTGAGCGAGAATACGAGGTATGTCCTACTAACTAATCGAAACAGTCGATTGATGTGTTAGGCCAATCCGAGTTAGTATTGCGCTAAGTGTCCTACTAACTAACCACAAGAAAAAAATAACTCGATTATGAGTGGATCGAGGTGAAAGGTCGTTCCGCTCATTAATCGAAAATGAATGGCGATTGATGTGTAGGGCCGATGTGAGAGATTGTCCCACTAACTAATCGCAAGTGTGTCGAGTGTGTGATGCAAGCTCCGAGATGGTTTTTGTGGGTTTCCCATCTCGTAATGCAAATGCAGGGGCTAGTTAATTTTTCTCTTACAAGTAGAGTCATACATTTTTTTGAGTTTAACCAAATGCACATGACTTTTAAGTATTAACGCTGGGTAATATATATTGTGAATATAAATAATATAAGACATATCAATTCATTAGAAATGTCATGAAAGGTCAATAAACGTTGCATACGTTAAGCTCATATCCTGTTTTATTTATTGTCCACACATCCTCTTAGTCAAATTAAAAGGGAATAAAGACACAGTATTTACGATAATGCATATTGAAACAAACAACGAACCTGGTAAATAAATAAAAGGGTTACTACATACACAACACAACGTAAACAATTATACAAATTATAAATTTGTACAATACCTAGGGTCGAATCATTACATTGGTGCCGTGACCAGGATGTTTGTGATGACAATAAATATGTGTTACATAATTTAAAAAATGCTGTGTCTACTTGTGGACAAGAATATTTCAGGTAAAAAAGGGGAAGAAACGTTTAAAATGGTACAGACTTAATAAAAATAAACGTAATTAATATTTAAAAATTATCAAAAAGCGCGCATAGCGATTTCAAGATAAAACGTGTTGGTATTTCAAGTTCAAACACTGACCTATATCTAGAAGATAGGCGCATGAACAAAAAAGAGGTAGAGTAAGCATAAAGAAGTACCACAGAAAGCACAATCCGAAATTCCAGACACAAATAAAACCAAACGCGACTAATTCAAAAATCAAAACAAACGTGTTGGTATTTCAAGATCAATCGTTGACCTACTTTTTAACGATAAACATACACTTCAGGAAATGAAGAATACACAAAAACGATGAAAATGAAAGGATTTCGGAATGCACAAAGTACGCATTATCAATCCACAAATTTACGTAAACAAACAAGGTAGAAAACACGATGATAGTAGAAACATTAAGGTAAAATAATAATAACAGATAAATAAAATTACACAAAGGATGCACGTATAAATGCATGCTAAAATGCAAGCCTAGAAATTATTATAATTTATTTTATTAAATGAAGCTAATATTAAAATAAACAGAAACATAAATGTATCAAAGAACAACATGTGCACTTTAAAATAAAAAGGTAAACGAATAACAAATTACAAACAAAAATAATCCTCGCAAACTTAGCAACAAACAAATTACCAATGAAAACGATAATAAAAGTAATAATTAAAATAAGACATAACGACACGCAAAAATAAAAGGTATAAACAAAAATTGTAAGGTAGACAAAATGTTTATGAATGCTATAATACATTTTCAAGAGCAAATAATGACCTAATTGTGTTTAAAATAAACATCCAACGAAAAAATATCGAAATAAGCATGAAAGAAACGAGAAAAACATTTAGCGTTCTAGAACTCACAAGGTACTAAACGAAAATAAAGAACGTACAAATAAATACTTTGAACACAGGTAAAAAACCTAATTAATAACTAGCAGAACACAAGACAAAAATAAACAAAAGGTAATCGCATAAACCAAAGTAAAATACGAATTAAAATGAGGTACTTAAAAAAATAATAATAATAAGAAAAACGAAACAAAAAAATATAACAATCGGTTTAAAATAAAACTAAGCATAATATAATGCTAAAGAAAGGTAAAAATTATGGCCATGATAAAAAAGAAAGTCAAAAACATAAGAAAAGCAAAGGTAAAAAAAAAACAATAAAGGTATTTACATTAAATACATTACTCATACATACAAAAAGAAACAACACAAAGAAGGAAGGTAAACAAATAAGACTTTGTTCGCACAATTTCATGTGAATCATTCAGTGTAACAATTACATTATGATTTTTAGGAACGGACCAAACGAACAAATTAAATATAGTAAAAAGAAAGGAAAAGAATTGAGTTCGAATGTGGTGTTTTAAGTTTAAGCTTTGTATGAGTTTGATTCCAGGAAGCAGTGATTCGAAATCAAAAGGTAACAACAACAACTAGGCCAAATCAATCGTCAAGTAGAAAACGGAAAGGTGATTGAAGCGGGGGCGAAGAGTTTTAAAAAATGAAAGCAACTGAGTATTAGCTACACCGAAACCAGTGCGAAGAAGAAGCTAAGTCTACAATGGGCGACGAGAAAACAGCCAGAGTGGGCAAATTAGTTACAGATCCGAAATTAAAAGCATCAAGAACGCTGGGAGCGTCATAACAAGAGCAGACAACCATTCAACTCTGCCGGGCAGATTCTCAGGTCACAATCGTACGAAAACTGGGGGCGATGTGACAACTGAAGTTGGAGTCCAAGAAGGGCAACACCCAACATCAGTCAGTGATACCACTGCAGCAGCTCAATAAAGTAACTAAAGCTCCAAGAACCAATCACATCTACAAAGGTCGAGGAAAATCAATTCAGTAGAATTATATTCTACAAATATGAACAAAACATTACATGTTTATAAATTAACATCAACAAAAAAAATGTGTTTTAGAATTTGTTACAGATTTAAAGTCGAGCATCAAGAAAGCTGGAAGGGTCACAACAGGACCATAAAGCCATCATGTACTTCACCCCTTCGTACGGACGTTTTGACTACAAGCAAATCAAAACTGGGGATGATGGGTCATCTGAAAAAGTTTTGATCCAGAAATTAAACACTGACGCTTCAGATGCCAATGACACCACCACTACATCTTAACCGCTACGAATTCATAAGGAATATAAAAAAAAAACTTCAACTTAGCAGAATCACCGCAGCAAGATTTAACATCAATTATAAATATGTTTTAGAAGTTGTTACAAATCTAAAGTTAAAAGACTCAAGGAATCTGGGGAGCTCGATCAAGCAGATTCTTCAGTCGTCGTCAATAATCAGGGATGATGGACCTGCCGGAGGACTTCTTAAGACAAGAATTACCGTACTTCAATTTCAACAACGGCAGTTCTTCATCAGGACCCTGCAAGGAAAAAAGAGTCAAGGTCACGATGTTCCAATCTGAAACGTTGACTTCGTCCCATCAACAAGGCACGAAAAAAAAGGGGAGTATATGATAAATCATAACCATCTAAGTACAAGTAATTTTAACTTCTTTCACAGTCAAAAAAAAAACACATCAGGAAAAGCTTTTCAGGCACAGTATCGGCATTTTACATTAAGATGGATTCTTAGATTTCTTTCTCAATTTCAGACTCGAATCAGGAGATTGGGGGCGCAGAGTTAAGGATGGTGAGCATTTCGAACGAGGGGAAGTCGACAACTTACTAGAAGAGGATCCTGACATGACGCCAAAAATAATAATATTGTAAATTAAGGGAATTTTAAAAATCTTAACATTCTAAAAGTTCATATTTTTAAAAGGGGGCGAATGTAATAGGTCAGTAGGGGTCATGTGCAAATATTATTTTTGACAAAATTAAATTAAAATATTAATACAAAAATCATCCAAGAAAATAATTAAGAAAAATCATCATCCAGTAAATACGAGAATAACCTTAGTCGATCAAAATTTTGTATGTGAAAGAAATAACAAATGCAGCATCGCCTTAAAATAATAAACAAGTACCGGCGCGTGGAGAAATGCTAAGACATACAGAAAGATTCAGTTCAGGGTTTAACGAACGCAAACACAACAAGTGTGCAAAGTCAGGGAAATGATGTTGACGTCAGAGAGGATAGGGTTTTGTGACCATATATGGTAGTAGATAAAATTTAAGCAACAAAATCTGGGGAGGGGAGAACCTTGAGAGCAGCAAAGAAACAATTATAAAAAGGAGTTAGTTTTGGGACAGGGACTAGGACAATCAGTATTTGAATGTAAATGGGGACAGTTGGGAATAGGAAGTTTCAGTGGGATGTGAGTTAGTGAAGTAATGTTGATAAAATGAGTTAAGTATTGAGAATGGAGTTAGAAAATGGAGAATGGAGTTAGGGATAACAGCGCTGGAGAGACTATCACGTAAGAGTAAAATTAATTCTACATCAAACCGACTTAGTTGAAATGAAACAAATAAAACCAGCGAAATAATTTAAACATCTGGGAAAAGGGGGAAGATGTGTAAGGCCGAATTGAGCGAGAATACGAGGTATGTCCTACTAACTAATCGAAACAGTCGATTGATGTGTTAGGCCAATCCGAGTTAGTATTGCGCTAAGTGTCCTACTAACTAACCACAAGAAAAAAATTACTCGATTATGAGTGGAATGAGGTGAAAGGTCGTTCCGCTCATTAATCGAAAATGAATGGCGATTGATGTGTAGGGCCGATGTGAGAGATTGTCCCACTAACTAATCGCAAGTGTGTCGAGTGTGTGATGCTAGCTCCGAGATGGTTTTTGCGGGTTTCCCATCTCGTAATGCAAATGCAGGGGCTAGTTAATTTTGCTCTTACAAGTAGAGTCATACATTTTTTTGAGTTTAACCAAATGCACATGACTTTTAAGTATAAACGTTGGGTAATATATTTTGTGAATATAAATAATATAAGACATATCAATTCATTAGAAATGTCATGAAAGGTCAATAAACTTTGCATACGTTAAGCTCATATCCTGTTTTATTTATTGTCCACACATCCTCCTAGTCAAATTAAAAGGGAATAAAGACACAGTATTTACGATAATGCATATTGACACAAACAACGAACCTGGTAAATAAATAAAAGGGTTACTACATACACAACACAACGTAAACAATTATACAAATTATAAATTTGTACAATACCTAGGGTCGAATCATTACAATAATATATATTAGTGAATGTTGGCCTGTACCTTTAATATCGGACCTCCCTCGTACATATAAGTGAAACAATACCAAGTGAATGTAATATACCATGGAGTTTTGAATCTTTTACGAATTAACTTGTTTTCGTTTCTGATAAACAAGTCGTGAGATCTCTCAGGTCCCAAAACCCAAACCTGCTTGGTATGGCTGCATTGGTGATATTACACTATTAAATAATTTTGATCTATTTTTTAAATTAAAATTGTCATTAGTTAATGATGGAAACAATGATCGAACCCTCTTTAAGGCCAAACTGTTTCTTCCCTTAATATGATTACTAAAATTTAGACGTCTATCAATGATTACCCCCAAATATTTAATGTTGGCCGAAAGTTTGATTTGTTTATCTTGGAATTTAATAAAATTGTTAGTCGGTCGTTTTTTGCCCAACAAAATTGCTTCCGTCTTGCTTTGGTTAATTTTGATCTTCCACCTATCAGCGAAGGAACAAAAACTTTTGAGATTACTTCTCATTCTCATTTCAGCACCCGCTTTGTTTAGCTCCCCCCCCGCAATGATTGCTGTATCGTGCGCGAAAAAAACACGTACATAAGAAACGATTTAAACATTTAAACAATTCGGACCAAATTATGGAAGCGTGGGAGAGCAGAACTAAATACATTACAAATTTAAGTGAACATTTTGACGCACAGATTTCGGAAATAGGTCGAAATTTATTATTATTAGAAGAAGGAGGTGAATTATGATTATGAAAAATGTTAGTGCAAAATTATCAAACTAAGAATATTTAAAGGTGGCACTGTCTGGCAAATCCACCGTTATCAGAAGAAGGAAAAGTGATTTAAAATTAAGAGTTTTTATTGTTAAAAATTTGTTATTGTTTGTTATTTATCGTTATTGTTGTAACTTTAAGTTATTTATTGTTGTAAACTATTTTCTTATCACCTATGTGCTAAGAACAAACCAAGAACATTAAACATATGCCGAAAGGCTAAGTTCACTGAATAAAAAGGATGTAAAACAAAAGTGAATTTAATTTACAAACTAATATATTTTTGAAAATGTTTTACCAAGCCATTAATAACAAAAAAGTGTCCGATATATAATGATCTAACACAACTTATTTATACACAAAACTTTACGGTTAAGCCGGAATTAGTCCTCAAAGTTAAAAAAAAAGTTTTAATTTTATTTGTAATGATTGAGTGCTATATTCGATTTGACTGAACTTTATTATGGTTAATTATCATAATACAACACATAATTTAAGTTATTAGGATCATCATTGATTCAAAAGAAGTATAAAAACAGAAGTACCACAGCATAAAAACTAAAATATGTTTTTACTGGCGCACCTTATAAAACTTAAAAAAAATAAATACGTCAATGATTGGTTCATTTTAAAGTTTGATATCTTGTACGGTTTTGCCAAAAAAATATAAAATATGAATATGGTATCTGTTTGCTCCGAATATGAATAATTAGAAACCATAATAAAGGTAACAATAAATTATCAAAAGACACTCGTTAATTATTATTATACACAATTGAGGTTTGTTAAACAATAGCGGCGACAAAGATAAAACATGTATTTTCAATCACTCGGAAAACTAGATTTCGTTTTTACTAAATTATAAAAAATAATGTATTTGCATTTTATTTTTTTATGGCAAAACCGTACAAGTTATCAAACATTATTAGAAAACAAAAAAAGCTTTTAAATGAACTAATGTTTCAAGTTGCATTTTTCAAATTTTTATAAAGTGCGCCAATAAAAACATATTTTCGTTTTTATGTTGTGGTACTATTGTTTTTTTATACTTCTTGCCAATCGATGATAACCATAATAACTAAAATGTGTTATATTATAATAATCAACCATAACAAATTTTAGTCGGATCAAATATAGCGTTAAATTGTTATAAATAAAATTAATAATATTTTTTTGAACTTTGAAGGCTAATTCCGGCTTAACTGTAAACTTTTGGATATAAATAAGTTATTTTAAATCATCATATTTTGATCCTAGGAATTGATGGTCAAGCCATGTCCCCACATTAACGGAACACCCTGTATATTGCATTGTTGCAAAACGCTCATAAAAGTAGTGCATCCGAATGGACGCTTTCCGACCAAACGACGCGATATAGACTAATAAATATACAGAGAGTTTTATATAACACCGAACATTTTTATAAAATACGATTTGACACCTTTAATTTTTAGGTTATGTGTAAATTGGGTTGCCTATATGACCATTACAAATTGTAGCTAATCAATTGCAATTAATGCCTTAACTTGTACATACAAGAAGTTTTTCTTTCAAGTATACATGTCCCAATTACAGCTTATATGCCGTATATCTTTAGATAATCGTTGTTTTTTTACAAGGAGTTCAATTTGAAACTTAAAACGAGTGTGTTTCACTCCCAGACTAAGCATGAAGTAAAATTTCGAGTTTAGAGAAGCCTGATAATTTGGTTTGGACGCGTAGCGCGAAGCGCGGAGCGGCCAAGCCAAATTTTCAGGCTTTTCAAAACTCGAAATTTTACTTCATGCGCCACCGGTACAAAACACTGACACAACGAAGTTTAAAACACCGCTAAACCTTACATTGCATCAGTGTTTTGTACCGGTGGCGCTTCGCGCTACGCGTCCAAACCAAATTTTCAGGCTTTTCTAAACTCGAAATTTTACTTCATGCTTAGCCTGGAGGTGGGAAACACTGGTTTAAAGCTTCAAATTACATTCTTTTAATAAACCGAGCGTCGGCAAATATACAACGTATGCTAATGTATACTTAAACGAAACATTCTCATGTTCGGTGTTACATAAAACTCTCTGTATGGGGAACATCAAAACAAATATTTCCGCTAAAAAATGTATTTCAAATGTTTACGAAAACAATAATATCCCTTTGCATTCGAATTTATAAGGTAAATGTATTAGAACATGTGTATTTATTTAATTCTTATTATAAATTAAAATTTAGCACACACCCTATTTTTACAATAAAAGTATAGAACTTCACAGAAAAACAACATCGCTGCAAGGACATTGCCAACAACGTAAATATAAAATATAAGCAGCAGTTTCGTGAGATTGAGCGGCTTGTGTTGTTGTTCGATAAAATCCATATACTTCACACCGTACGCTTTTCTCCATAGTGCCAAAAAACCCGCTTCCCTGAAATCAATAACCAACTCATTGAATTTTCTTATGATTGGGAATCCTTTCCTCCAAAGTGTCCAACATGGAGACACTATCGAAATCGGCAGCTCATACAAAGGTGGTAGATGACCAGTTTTTTTGTAATACGCATTTGAGAGGTAATTAACAGTTGCTATGGTGTCCATTGTTGCAATTGTTTTATTTTGTATTGTCTCATTTAGGCAGGTATCGTCATAAGGACATAAAAACCAATTATCGTAAATATATTTTTGATCCGATTCGTTGTTGTGAGAAGAAAATATTTCTCTGCTGAATCTTGCTCCTCCATGTTTTAATGTTGAAACGACTATATCGTGTATGTTTTTGATTTGGGGTTCATAAGCAGGTTTGACTAGAAATGAAAGAAGCATAGTTTCATAGGATGCTGATAATCCATAAGCAGTCAACACCCATGCTAGGATAAAAATACGTAGAACTAAACCTTTCGGTTTACTAATAGATTTTGTTATTAAAGAAGCAAAAATGGTTCCCAAGGAATAACATATTGATTCATAACGTTCATGTTTTGGTAAAATTTTAGCAATGACGGATAGTATGAGACTGGCGAGAATTACTATTCCAAAAACTAGTAGCCACATAGTTTTTGTAAAAACATGACAAAGTCCATTCCATTCAGTGATTTCACCAGCTCTAGGGACGAAAAATGCTAAAGTACTTTCAAGATACGGTGTTGTAGCACTGAAATCTGTAAGATAACTATGATTAGTGCGAAAGTTTCCCAAAATAACATCAGCTTTTTCCAAAAAAAGATCCTCAAGCATTCTAGTAAAAACGTGAGATCTTATTTTTTGTCCCCAAAAACTGTGATTATGCTCAAGATACACTGGTTTAAAATTAAGCTTCCAGGCAAGCAAATTGAAGAGCATAATCTCAATTCCTGGGTTGCTGCTGTCATTCACTTTAATCACAAAAGGTGGCCTCGTTAAAGCTAAAACTCTTATTTGACAACCGGAGTAATCTTGAATTTCATACGAAAAAATTGTATGTAAAACATGAACATTTATATTTGAGCAATTAAATATTTTTCTTATTTCCGCGTTAGTATCGCATGTGCGCAAAAAGGTTTTCGTTGCGTATACATTACAATTTTTATGTAAAACTACTGCGCGTTGTATAAAAGCCTTCCAAAGTGTATCAAAAATGTCTTGGATATGTTCTTCCTCACCAAAATACACGATAAAGAACTTTGCTTGAGAATTAAATCCCGCTGTCTTGTAGAGTATGCTGAAAAATGCTTTCAGATCTTGTAGATTATTCTCAACAATCAAAACAAAATCAGCTTTGTATATGACGTGAATTTGATAGAATTCGTGTATGTTGCTGATTTGTAAACTGCTATTCTGCAAGAATTGGATAATGTTGTCGATAATGGACACATCAGGTGTATATACAAACATTGATGTCGTGTTAATTTGTGCTGTTGATATGGTTTCAAAACATTTTAATAAAGTTCTATCTCCAATTTGATTTATGTTAGATAACAATGTGATGTTTATCATTGCTTTAAGAAATGGATAATACATGTTAATAATAATCCCTCAAATAATATTATTAATAATAATTCTTCGATTAACGTCTTCTTGTTTTACTACTTACCAGGTTATGAAGCATACTTTTTGTTTTTAAGGAAAAATATGTAAAACTTGTAATTTATCACCAATTTACGCTAATGTACATCATTTTCTAGTATGTATGATATAACAAAGAAATATATTTTCAAGATGATTACCTCTTCAAAACGCATTGATTACATATATTTAAATGTAATAATATTCCGTTTAGTTTCAAAAACAATATATCTAACTTTATATACCGTAAATATCCCACCATTACAGCCTGTCATATTTAACACCCAATTCATCATTCTAATAGCTAAGAATAAAAAAAATATTATAATTATGCCAATAAATAACAGTAAAATATAAAATAAATCCCGATTTCTATAAATAAAAAAAGAATTATTCCGAAAAACATTTTCTTTTATCGCAGTAGTTGATTAGGAAATTTAAATATACATAACACGTAATGGATAGTTATTTTTAACCATTTATTAAAAGCATATTATATATATTATTAGTACGATCTTATTTCGCAATTAATAACACTATCGTGGAACGAATTAGATTAAAATAACTTGAATTTATAGAGTTTATTAATAATTTGGGTTATTTACAATTGCATATATTCAAAAAAACGATTTGATTGGAAAATCGAATAGAAATAAACTATAGTACTGTTAGAATTTTAGTGTATACAGGGTGATGCAGAATAGGTGTAAAATATAGCACATCTTGTTAAAGAGCTCACTTAAAGAAAAAATGTTAAATAATCAGATGTCCGGTTTGTTATTTTTTCAGAACTGCAGCTAATTTATGTTTTTATGTAGTCATAAATTAGTTATAACGAGTGGTACATAATTTTAAAAAAACACTTACCAAATTCTCGCTGTTAAACTCAAGACTTATTGGCTTTTAAAATGTGGTAATAAAGACGTCTAAAACGTCGTGAGTATGTAGAGTAAACAAATATGGTAGATATAATGAAAAGAATTTCACTTTTCGTCAATAAATTCATATCAACTACAGTAGAAAGTATATATTTTTTTCAAGTTTCGGCTTTGTAAAGGATCCGTACTCACCCAAATTGTGGTAAATTCTTCTGAATGTTGGTAAAGATGGCTGCCGACGATATATATTGATTAATATATATTGATTATAATATTGTTCTGCAGCATCCGCAGCGTTTTTATTAAACTGAATGTAACAAACAAGCATATCACGCTTTTCTTCGTTGGAAAAATTCATTATCACTTTAAAAAACTTTCAACACCAAATAAATACAAAACAAACTTATCGAAACAAACCAAATATGGAAATGAATTTATATGTGTTTAGAATAAACAACTGCAATTGTTTTACTTTTGTCTATTTGGTGGCTAACTATTTTTTGGTGTATGGTAAAATTAAAAACGACTGTAAATTACTTTATTTTAAAAATAACTATGGCATATGTTATATTAAAGGGAAAAAATAGCCCTTTTAATAAAGTCATAGCCAACTATTGTTTTTATTTAAATAAAGGTAAGTTTGTGTCATATCTCCCAAAATATGGGCGAATTTTTGTTTTGATTTTTTGTTATTAATCTGTGTAAAATTTTCTACAACTTTGTCCCTTACAGTTTTTTTCTATCTATGATAATATTAGAGATATATTGATTTTAAAAAATTGACACATTTTACTTTATTCAAAATATCTAGTTACCCTTGACTTTTTCAAATATTTTAAAAGTGTCATTTTATTTGTCCTATAAAACTACACTTCTTTCCCCATTTAACCGTTTTTCTATCTCTTATAGTTTCCGAGATCCCCATAGAGAACATCGAAAAAAACTCACCCTGTATATTTATATATATATATATATATATATATATATATACCGGGTAGTGCATCGGACGACGCACCATACGGATTTCAATGTATTTTTTAAATTCTCATTTATTCACTTCCCACGTCATTTTATCAAAAAATCTTAAGATAGGTTATTTGTGGGGATCAAAAAACTGAGTCCAATACACCCACTTGAGATATTTTAAATGTATCTTTTTTTAAGATATAAATTATTTTGAAATCATTAGTTTAAAAATATAAATATGCCGTGCCTTGCAAAAATAATGTCGCGTTTACACCTGTCATTATTTATTAAATGTATTAACATCTACAAATAAACACACTGTTAAAAGTACTCTTCAAATCTACGTATTGAATACGTAACGAAAAATTATAAATGGTTTTACGGGTGAAACAGTTCTCGACAAGAAAGTGCAAATTTACGGTTAAATTCCTAAAACCGACTTAATAGAACTGATGGTCATTGTAAGTAAAAATAAGTGTAGAAATAGATTAAAAGAATACCAAAACAGCTTAAGGGGAATATAACAGTGGTCTGAAATTTAATGTTAGGTTTATTTAAAAATTAAAGGTCCTAGAAAGTTGAAATTTTGACAGCGTATATTAAGCCCAATTATCTAGTAAAATATCGAAGTACTTTTCTTTTTAACAATTTGCTTTCAGAGGTATGAAAAAAATAATGTTAAATTTTTCAAAATTAAAAAAAATATTCCCATATCTTACTAGTTTATACTATAAGGAATATAATGTGAACATTTCATAAAGATGCGATAACTCATGCCCGAGTCAGGTTAAAATAAAAATCTTGAAAAATAAGACCGTAAAATACCGCCGCCTTGCGGATCTTCTCTTAGTTGAACGCGTTGTACACTCATCTGCACAATTATTGGAGGGGCGAGCAGCATGCGGCCAGCGTTTATCCCTGGGCCGGTGAACGCTGAGCGGCTTCGCGTTTGTTTTTCTTTTCTTTTCTCAATCATAGTTAACAAAAACGGCTCACGTCGTTAGCATTTGTTCTCGTAAAATTAATATTTCCCAATTATAATCGATATTTTATTGTACTAGTGTTTTATTTTTATGCTTTCTGACTACTAATGGAATAAGTATTTTTTTATACTGCATGTTCACTAATATAGAAAACACGAAATGTTTCACTAATTTAAATAAAGATGTGTAATATACCTTTAATATTGGCTTCCCTAATTATTCGACAGTGTCGATATTATTAAATTAATTTTAAAGTTTTTTAAGCTGATTAATAAGCCAAAAGCAATCAAATAACAATCAGTCTTGTTCAAATCATTATTTCGTCTTAAATCTTTCGTTGTTAAAGCAGTTGTTAAATGCCATTAAACTTCTCGCAATAAAACTATTAAAGTAAATTGTAAAGTTTCTAGCAACCAGACCTATTTGAACCAACTGCGACTTCATGAACGAATTAATGATATCAAAACTATAAGAATAGTAAGAATAACGTCACTAATATGACGTCGTTGTTACAAATCAACTATTTTTTACTGAGCACAGGTAATATATGTTTGACGAATGTTTAAAAAAATGGAGGGTTTAACTGCGTGCATATTCATTGTTAATTATTTTAGAAAAAATAGAACTACAATAATAATAAGGTAGTTTTTATAACGCATTTCAAATAACAAGCTTCTTGCTCAACATTGCACCGAGCCCAATATATTTTTTAAGGCCCGGCTTGGCCCGACCCGGTCATAAAATAAGAGAGATTGAGTTTTGCCTGACCCGGCCCGGTCAACATTTCAGGTCTAAATAAATAAAAAATATACTTATCTGATTATAGGCGTAGTTTTTAGAAAAAGTAAAAAATAGATATAAAACTAAGATAATTTAAATATTGAATATGATACGGGAAAATCACCTAAGAAAAATTCGGGCCTGTGCAGTGCTCCAATTGACATATCTTCCCTAAATATTTTAGATGACAAATCTCAAATATATTTTTTGTTGAGTATAAAATGTCTGCCTGAAGTCATTTTATTATTTATTTGTTGCATTCATAAAAACTAGAATATTTGATAAAATAAAAATTGAAATTCTCCCAAAAATGTGGGGTATTTACCCAATTTGGCAGAGGCCAAATTAATACACATTATATTCATGGCCATAGCAGTTAGGAAAGATAATATTCCTATATAAAAAATATCATTGAAAATCCTATGTTCCGCGTTTTTCATACAGGGTGTCTACAGTAAACCGTTCGTTAAAAGTTTATAGGGTTGCCGTTGTACTAAAAATTTGAAAAAAATCCTTGTCATACGGTTAAATCAGTTCTCCTCATGTGAAATATTTTCAACTTTATATCACTTCCGGTTCTACCGGAAGTAGCACCAAATTTGTTATTTCAAATAGAGCACCCTATATATTAGTCATTTTTTTGATTCCTCGATTAATTTGCAACATATTTTAATCAAATATATGTACACTTATCTCGTATAGTTTTGAAGCAAAAAAAATTTTTCTAAAATTTTGACCTCTAAAAGGCATCTTGAAATCTGTCAGTAACTTCTCTTAAGAATAAGATAAAAATATGATTTAAATCTCTACTTGTACCTAGGGAATGCCTCTATAGGTATATTAATTCGCAACTGAATTTTAGTAGGCAAGTAGTAATGTTTTTGTTTTGTCGCGTATGTAATGCAAAATGTCAAATAATAACAGTATATTACGTAACCAGAGTAGTATCCAGTATATTACATATGAGCGGACATGTTGCGCACGAGCCGCGCAGCGGCGAGTGCAGTATTCCGCGAGTATGTAATTGCCATACCACTCGAGAAACTTACGATACTTTACCTACGCCCTAACAAAATAAACAATGAGCATTAAAGAACAACTTATTTATTGTAATAATGTTTAATAGTACCATGACAATGATGGAAACTAAATTACTACTTGAATAATATACAGGGAATAAAGCTGTACATTTTCCGACATTCGTTGTTTTTTAAAAGAGTTCAATTTGAAGCTTTAAATGAGTGTTTTCCACTCCCAGACTAAGCATGAAGTAAAATTTCGAGTTTAGAAAAGCCCCGTGAAAATTTGTCGAGGGTCGCGCAGCGACCCGAGACAAATTTTCTGGGCTTTTCTAAACTCGAAATTTTACTTCATGCGCCACGCGTATAAGACACTAAAATATTGTGAAATTTATTTATATTCGAACTTCAGTTGAAATCTGTGTTTTATACGCGTGGCGCATGAAGTAAAATTTCGAGTTTAGAAAAGTCCAGAAAATTTGTCTCGGGTCGCTGCGCGACCCTCGACAAATTTTCAAAGGGCTTTTCTAAAATCAAAATTTTACTTTATGCTTAGTCTGGGAGTGGAAAACACTCGTTTAGAGCTTCAAATTGAACCATTAAAAAAAACAACGAATAACTAAATATTTAAAGAAAACAAGCTGAATTTGGTATACGTATATTTTAAAGAAAAACTCCCTGTACATCAAAGAAATGTTATTACCCTGCATAAATGCGACGAAAAACGAATTTTCGAAAACTACTCGCTTTAGAAGTATAGTTGTATAATACTTTTTTGTAGGAAATTTTTCCCCCAATCGTACTACGTGATAAAAATTGGATCATTCCATTAAATAAAAATGAATTACTTGATATTGAAGAGAGCACTTAGATATTGACATTTTAAGAACACTTATTGTCAAAATTGACAGTTTCCAATTAATTTACTCATAGAGGCATTCTCTAGGTACAAGTAGAGATATAAATCATATGTTTATTTTATTCTTAAGAGAAGTTACAGAGAGATTTCGAGATGCCTTTTAAAGGTCAAAATTTTAGAAATATTTTTGTTTTCTTGAAAACTATAAGAGATAAGTGTACATGTGTTTGAATAAAATATGTTGCAATTTAAACGAGAAACCCAAAAAATTGCTAATAAGTAGGGTGTTCTATTTAAAATAACAAATTTGGTGCTACTTCCGGTGGAACCGGAAGTGCTAGAAAGTTGAAATATTGCACATGAAGAGAACTGATTCAACCATATGCCAAGGATTGTTTTCCAATTTTTAGTGCAACGGCAACCCCATAAACTTTTAACGAATGGTTTAGCGTAGACACCCTGTATATATCCGGCATATAAATATTTACAAGGAGCTTATGAACATGAATTATTATATTATTATATTTTTAAGAAATAATCTCTAATTTAATAAAATAAAACACATAGTTTGTTCGGCTGTCGAAACTTGAGTCTTAAAAGAAAAAATAATGTGTTATAATGACAAGAATAAGAATCATCGGTTTTGTAAATACTGAAAAATAACACAGGATCCGACAACGCTTTCTAACAATTAAAAACAATACATAGCTTGTATGTACTATCAGCGTGTTTAAATAATACGAATCGACACTTTCCTTAGATCCGTCTTTTTTATACGCTTTTTTTCGTCTATTCCACGCGACACGAGACCCCATCCGTTCATGCGAAGGAGCAATGCACAAATGCACAGCGAGCTGCCGCTTTTCTCTCTGACTGTATTCGCCCCACTTGTCCTGTAAATTTGGCATCGGATGAGCTACTTTAAACTATGTGGGTCTTTCCAACACGATCGGCGTGTTACACTGCAATAATCCCCTTAATTACTCGTAATTATCATTGGCGCAATGAATTATAAATGTAAGCGCAAGACATTATTATTTAAAACTAATGTATATCCTACATTTAGAAAATAAATAAATATTTATAATAGGTAACATGATTTTTTGATAAAATAGCATGGGAAGGATATAAAGGACCATGTATTTATTTAAATCTCAATTATTTGCTCCCCATGTGCTTATATCGTAAAATCAATAACAGTTTCTGTGTAAAACTCATTATGTAATATTAAAAACTGAATAATCGTTTAATTAACACAAAAATAAAAAATAACTATAAACTAGATTCCGAAGCCAAAACAAGAAAGAATAAAGAAAACTATATCAAGTGTGCGAATACATTTCCTTCGGCAGCTTGGCAATATCCCAATCGATTATAAAATTCACGTCTAACATTTGCTAACTGATAGCGAGTTATTTTTCCACACTCGGCACAAATGGCATTTTTAAGATCCTCCACATTATTGAATAGTATTCCATTATAAATTTTGGATTTTAAGTGTCCCCATAGATAATAGTCGTTAGGAGAAAGGTCAGGCGAACGAGGAGGCCACTGAATATCGTAATTAGGTCCAATTATTTTTCGATTAAAACTGCCGTTTAAAAATTCACGCACAATGCGGCTGTTGTGCGCAGGGCAGCCATCCATTTGAAACCATATTTGTTGGTCTTCTTGAGGCACTTCAGTTATTGCTGGCGCTATTTTTTCAATTAACAATTCCAGAAAACTTTCTCCTGTCAAGTTTCCATCGATAAAAAATGGTCCTATAATGTGTTGTCCTAAAATTCCAGCCCAAACGTTGACTTTTACAGGATACTGTGTTTTTGTGTTAATCACTTTATGTGGATTTTGTGTAGCCCACATTCTAACATTTTGCACATTGGGTTCGTTATGCAGAGTAAATGTGCATTCATCCGTAAAACAAATATTTTTAAGAAAGTCACGATCATCGTTTACCTTTTCCATTATTTCGTAACAAAACGCACTTCTTTTAAACATATCTTTTTCGAGAAGTTCTTGGTGACACTGGTATTTGTCGGAGTGAAACTTGTTTGCTTTCAAAATACGCAAAACTGTGGAGTGGTGTACGCCAACGTTTGCAGATATTTGTCTTAAACTCAATGTTGGATTTTCTATCGTAGTGGCCACAACATTAAAAACACTCTCATTTTCTACTTGAGGACGTCCAATTTCTTTATGACACTTGCAATGATCAATTAGTGTACCAGTATTTTCAAACTTTTTAACAAATCGACTAACTGTTGTGTGATCAGGAATATTTCGATCTGGGTATTTTACACTAAACATTGCACTTACTTCTCGAGAACTGTTTCCTCCGTAAAACCATTTCACCATTTCTATTTGTTCGTCAATTGAATACATAATTTTATTTTAAAAGTTCTTTTAACACAGTAGGTAATATTACTTTTACTATTTGATGTCAATAGAGATAATTAAAAATGTCAGTTGTAAGCGCGACGTTATTATTTTTCCAAGGCACGGTATATTTATTTTTTTTTAAATTGCAATTTTAAAATAATGTGTATCTCGAATTTAGATAATAAATAAATATTTTAAATGGGTGTATTAGACTCAGTTTTTTGATCCCCACAAAAAACCTATCTTATGATTTTTTGATAAAATGACGTGGGAAGTAAATAAATGAGATTTTAAAAAAATACATTGAAATCCCTATGGTGCGTCGTCCGATGCACCACCCGGTATATATATATATATATATATATATATATATATATATATATATATATATATATATATATATATCCTAGCACTTCAGGCATAGTAGGCTCATGGCTTGTTCCACAGTTCTTTTCCATGTTTTCCTATCTTGGGTTTTCTTTTTTCATCTGGTAATTGTACATTCTTCTATATCTTTGATTACTTCATCTTTATACCTCGCCCTTGGTCTTCCTCTTCTTTTTCTTCCTCCTATATTTATTTCAATCAGTTTCTTGGGTATTATATCAGTTTCCATTCTCATTATGTGGCCCAACCACCTTAATCTTTGTCCTTTTGTTACAGCTATATTATTTGGTTCATTACATAATTATTTTAATTCTTGATTTGTCCTTCTTTCCCACACTTCTTGAACTTTTTCCCCCGTATTTTTTTCTTAGAATTTTCCTCTCCCATACACCTACCATTCTTTGTTCCGTTGTTCCTAACATCCAAGTTTCACTTCTAAATAATGCTATAGGTCTTATGATCGACTTGTATATTTTTATTTTTAGTTTTCTACTTGTATTTTTATTGTAAAATATTTTTCTCAGTCCTTGTAGGCATCTGTTTCTCAGTCTCGTTTGTATCTCTTCTCTCGTATTTGGTCTTCTATAAAATTGGGTGCCCAAGTATGTATAGTGTTCCACCTCCTTGAAAGTATAAGTTTTGCCTTTGTTATTTGTTATTTTGATGTTTCCATTTTCCTTGTATTCCTTGTCTGTCCATGTCATCAACTTCGTTTTCTCTTCATTTATTAGTAAACCTATTTTACGGGAGGCTTCTTCCAGTTTGCTTACACACGCCTGGAGTTCATTTTTGTTTCTGGTTATGATGGCGAAATCATCCGCAAATGCTAAGCACTGATGCTTTTTGTGGTATAACAGCCCGTTTCTATGGAGATTTGCTTACTTTATCACTACTTCCAAGGCACAGCTAAAAAGTAATGCTGACAATGGATCTTTCTGTCTAACTCCTTCCTTGACTTTGAAATATTCTGATGTTCTGTGGCCGATCTTCACCCTATTGTTTGTTTCGTTCAATGGTAACTTTATTAGCTTCAGTAATTTGCCATCTATTCCTGGTTCTACTAGGGCCCTGTATAACTTCTTCCGTTTAATTCGATCGTATGCTTGACGAAAGTCTATAAATAGCACATATGTTTCTTTACTGTATGTGAAACTTTCGGACTGGAGTTTTCTTAACGCGAATACCTGATCGATCACCGACCTACCTTTTCTGAAACCACACTGGTATTCACCTATTTTTTCTCCTATTTTCAGCGTTATTCGATCTTTTAAGTGTGTTGCTAGAATTTTATATACTACATTTAGGAGTGCTATCCCTCTATAATTTGAACATTCTGTTTTATCTCCTTTTTTTTATATATAGGTAAGAGTATAGCTTCATTGCAATATTTTGGGAATGTTTCCTCCTCCCAAATTTTTGCCATCAGTGTGTGCATCCAGTCTAGTAGGACCTCTCCCCCATATTTATACAATTCAGCGGTTATTTGGTCATTATCAATATCAATTTCTTTTCAAGTTTCTTATGATTTCTTCTATTTTTTCCTTTAGGGAAGGTGGTTCGTCGTTATTTGGTTCTTCTTGTTATAATTCTACATATTCTTCTACTTTGTCCCCATCTATCGATTCGTTCAACAATTCATTAAAATGGTCTTTCCATAATTCTAATATTTCTTCTTCGCCTCCTCTTAGTTGTCCTTCTTTACTTTTATAAAATATCGATCTTGTACATTGAGTCTTTCGTTGTGTTTTCTCCTTTTTTCTCTTGTTATTTTTTTACACTTCCTCCTTTGCTCCTGGTATCTTAGCTGTGTATGTGCGTTGCTACTTTTTAGCCAATTCATTCGTAGTTGATTTCTGTTGTCCAGCTCCACTTAACACTCTTCGTCAAACCATTTCTTGTTTCTTTCATGATCCTTATTTTGGAATTGTTTTGATACTCGTTCGATTTTCTCTTGTATATCCCCCCACAGCTGATCCACATCTTCTTTTCTCTGTATCATACCTAACTGTTGATTAAGTATTTCTTTGTATTCCATTCTATCGTCTTCATTCTTTTCGCTGTTTTTTTTCAAACGGAATTTCTTGCTTTATTTTAATGCCTACTAAGAAATGATCCGAGTCTGAGTCCGGACCCCTATGATTTCTTATATCTTTTATACACTTTTCTGTATCTTTCTTTACGATTACGTGGTCTATTTGATTTACATACGATCCATCTGGCGATTTCTGTTCCCTTGTATATGTCTTTCTTTTCGAAATACGTGCTTTTTATTATCATACTTTTTTCGTTAGCAAAGTCAATTAGCAATTGTCCATTCTCGTTTGTCTTTTCATGTTTACAAAACTTGCCTATAGTTGGTCTAAATATTTCTTCCTTTCCTATTTTCGCATTAGCATCACCTAGAATAATCTTCATATCGTATTTCGGTAGTTTTTGGTATACTTCATCTGATGTGTTATAAAATATTTCTTTCATTTCCATTTCGGACTCTTCTGTTGGGGCATGTATGTTGATAAAAGTTAGCTTTTGGTATTTTTCCCGTAGCATCAGATAACATAATCTTTCTGATACCGGTTTGAACTCAACTATTGCCGTTTTATACTTTTTGTTGATTAGGAAACCCACTCCTAGTCTTCTGCCTTTGCCACCACTGTTGAAGAATATATAATCTTCAACTTCTTATATTACCGGTCTTCGTTGTTTTGTTTCTTGTATCGCCAAAAGGTCATACTTATAGTTTTGTAATTCCCTTGTTAGATGTTTAAGTTTGCCTTCTTCAAATGTTCCTCGGATATTCCATGATCCTGCTTTTAAAACTATTTCTTTGTTCAGTTTATTTATATTAAACTTATTCTTCTTATTATCTGTTTCAAGTTCAACTTTTCTATTTAGTATTTCAATATATTTTTAATTTCCCAGGCTATTTTTTCCTACTGTTAATTCCAAATTCATTTCCTCTTCTTTGCTAATATCTTCTCTCAACCTTCCGTCCTGCTCATACTTCGTTAGTTTTTTGGTAATTGTTTTTCGATTTTTTCAATATTATAATTCCAACACCATTCAATACCATTTATCATTATTTTACTAAACCCAATTTTGACTTCATTGCCTCTTTCTCTTTCCGCTTTAGCAAATATTCTCAGTTGTATCTATTTTTATCTTTTTTTAGGTGTCAAATCATCATTAATATAGATTTTTTCATTTTTTATTTCTTTAAGTTTACTTTTGTTTATCATGATTTGACTTTTTTCTCTTTCGTAGCTTAATTCTATGACACACGTTTTTTCACCTGTTTTTATCACTGTCTTTAGTGTGATGTCCATATTCAGTTGGTCGTTTAGGAATCCTCTTACTTCTGTCTTTAGATCAGCTGGGTCAGTAGTGTCCAGTTTTAGTCGATACATAATGATATTATTTTTCCTCTTCTCTTTATCAATTATTTCCAAAGTTTTTTTCATTTTCTGTAGATCCTCTCGAATGTTATCATTTTCCTATTTAATTTCAAGATTTTCTCGTTTTAAGGCATCATTTTCTAGTTTCATTTTTAAAAGTTCATCATTAAATTCCCTTTGTTGTATTTTAATTTCTTGAATTTCTTTGTTGGTGTTTCTCTGTTCTAATTTCATTTCTTTTTGAACCGTGCTAATTTATTTCATCAGCAATAATATTTGATCTAATGTACCCTCTGTGTCTTCTTTTAGCTGTTTTTTAGGTGATCTGTGTATTTTTTTACTTTTTTCAAATATGTTATCCCTGTCTATATCCTTTCTCTTTCTTTCTTCGTCTGTGGAATAGTCGTCGCTATCGATTACGTTATTTGCTGGCATTTTAACTTCTGATTATTTTAATATCTGTCTGGCCCTTCGAGAGACGACACTATTTTTATGTATTTATAATTTTGAATTAATTTTATATGTATTAGTTATCTATTATTTTGTATATTTATCTACTTTTTTTATTTTTATTTATTTAGTAATATGTCGGCGGCGCCAACGATACTCCGCGGGTCTACCCTTCAGACAGAATATCCTTACCTTCCGTTTAATTTAGTTAATTCGTTTATTTAACTATTTTAATATAATTATAAGCATTACATAGTTCTTTTATCTGCAATTTTACTTACTTACTGTTTAGCGAATGTATGGTTGCCTATCCTGCTTGATGGCAGTTCTTTATTTAGAATGTCAATATTCTTATCAATTTCCAACCTATACTATATGCACGCTTTTAATTTCTCACCCCCACCTGCTTGTACTGCTTGCGCACCAATTCAATGCTCTTACAAAACTACACTATTTTCCTCGCACCCAGTTGCACTTCGTCCCCGCTTTATTATGATTGCTAATACCAAATTACTTCGCTTTGTTATCGCGTTGACGTCATAATTGTGAGGATTATCATGAATAATGTGTTTTGTGTGTTTTTAAATTTCTCGTTACATCACTGTTTTATACGCGTGGCATCTAAAGTAAAAATCGAGTTTAGAAAAGCCTCGTGAAAATTTGTTGTTTTGAACAAATTTTCTACACGGGGCTTTTCTAAACTCGAAATTTTACTTAATGCTTAGTCTGGGAGTGGAAAAATTGAACGATTACTCTAGATTACTAAGTTTATTACTCAAAGGAGCGTTTTACAAATTCTACAGCTCGAAGGACCAATTGTAGTCTTCGGAGACCGAAGGACTACAGGAAATTGAAGTTTTTTTATAAAAAAACAACGAATATCTCAAGGTTCATAGCGTGGCTATGAAAAAAAATTCCAAGTTGGGTTAGGTTGAGTTGTTTTCAGTGCTTTTAACTTCACTTTAAATTAGTGTTTTATACGCGTGGCGCATGAAGTAAAATTTCGAGTTTAGAAAAGCCCCGTGAAAATTTGTCTCGGGTCGCTGGCGCGACCCTCGACAAATTTTCTACGCGGGGCTTTTCTAAACTCGAAATTTTACTTCATGCTTAGTCTGGGAGTGGAAACGCTCGTTCGAAACTTCAAACTGAATGCTTTGATGAGAACATAATGAATGAAAATGTTTTTAGAGAGAGATAATAATCTAGTATTAAAAGATTTGGTTAATATTATTTGAAGTAAAACATGGTAGCCACAATTTGAAATGTAAAATTTTTCCGATATTTCCCTGATTCAAGATTTTTTTTCTGACTTTTTAATATAGCTTTCTTCTCTGGAAAAGCCCCATTGATTAAATTGTTTTCATTGTTTTTGTCAATATTCAAGTAGGTTTTATAAATTTTTACGTATTTTGTAATTGCTATGATGCCTGGTGATTTTGACAAATTTAATAATATCATTTGTTTGATCAATTTTTTTGATGACATCTATTTTATTACTTTTTGTATTATTTATTATTGAATTTGTCAATTGAGTTTTTTTTTTTTTTTTTCGTTAACTTTTCCCATTATTTATGTGTTTTATATTCTGCATAAAATTAGAAATTAATTAGTGTAACGTTCACATTTCCCGCCGATAAAAATTAAAACAATAGTTTTATTAAAATGTAGTATTTCAACATAGACCACCAACCATATATACAAATTTGTAATTAATTATTTAGAATTATTTTCGCAAATTTTGCTTTTGTTTTCTCTTTCTCGTCATCAATCTGGAAATTTTATATATTATTAAACCAACTCTAATTATTATCCAGTCCCTTTTAAATGAATTTTAGTATTTATTTAGTTAGTCGATTAATTAAATAAATATTGGCAACGGCGTTATTTTTTTTAAAGGACACAAAGGCGAACTTGAGGAAATTTTTTTGATATATCATTATTTTCCGGGCTGTGTGCTCGACGTGATCTGTGTGATCGACCGTCAAATAAGTTACGTTAAAATAATTTTGGTGCATCTGTGTGATCGCCGTGTTAATTAAATTTGCCAAGTGCTTATCTCCTCAGGCCGCCCAAAACCTTCAGGCAAGGATTTCTATTTTCTTCCCGTAAGGGATTAATTTAACTAATGGCGTAGGCCTGCCGCCTATTTGTCTGTTTTTGAGGATTGAACCAGAAGAGGTTTATCTATTCGTATTTCCTGATTACGATGCTGATGTTCGTTTCGCGGGCGGATTTCTTTCATAATTGTCCTGTTTTTGGAAATTGCCTGGATTTTGGCGTTCGTTTTGTGCTACCGGAACTGAAGTAGGACATCCGGGAGATTTGGATCGAGAATCCGGAATAACAGCAAGCCGCAAATGATAAGTTTCTGATTATTTTTTAGTGCGTTAAATAAGAATAATCCATGAAATACATTTTGTGAAAGTGTTTTTTATATTTAATGAATGGGACATTCATTCAATTAGTCACAAAATTGCGTATTGAAATTTAATATTTAAGTTAGAAAGAAACTAGCTAGTGTTGAATTGGTTTAATAGTAATTTTTTATTTAAAGTGGATTAATAATTAATTGCTTGGATAAATTTAATATATTTTTGTTTGAACAATTCGTTTTTTTATAATGAATTGATGTTAAGCAATCAGAGCTTTTCTGTTATTAATAATAAATAATTATTTCATCAAAATAATCTAGAGAACTCGTTGTGGGGTAACCAGAACTCCAGTCAAATTTACAAAAATCTAAAAAAAATCATTCTCTTAGGACTTGGTAATTTTTATATTACAAAAGTTTAAGTAGCCAGAACTTCTTTAATAATTATATTAGAGAACTAGCATTTAGCCCGGTTTACAAACCGGGGAGCCGAGGGCCGAATCAAGGAAATGTAGAAATGTAAAGAGAATTGCATAATTAAAGAAAAATAAATGATGTTGAAGAAAAATATATGTATAATAGTAGCAAGGGTAAAGGGAGGGGAAGAGGCGTTGGTGCATGAGCCGAATGGTGGTGACTGCAAGGTAAATCGTTGTTTTGTAGTGGTTATGGAGTGGATGGATGTAAAGGTCCGTGAAAAGGTTGGAAGAGATGGTCGCTTCGCTCCAGCCGCTCGCTTCGCTCGCTTGCCTTGCTCGCTTCGCTCGCACATAGAGAGGGTAATTTTCTCTAGCGCAATTTTTGGACCGAAAAATTGCTGAAACACCGGGAAGGCGGCCATTTGTTGGCTCGAAAATAATTTGCTGAGCACCGCGAGGTCACACCATACCACCCTACGTTTAAACAAATCTTTTTGGAGCATTTTAAGTCGGTCAAAAAAAATAATCAAGAATATCACGGTTTTAGACCACCTTGTATATACACATTAAACTTAAAAATTAAAAAAAAAATACTTTTAATAATCGGATCGAACTCGGAAATGAACGGTAATTTGTCGCATTCAATTCTGCACACGATGGAATTTAAAATAATATTATACAATCGTTGGGTGGTGCCGCATTCGCCAAAAGTCCTCTATCGCAATTTTTCGACCAAAAATGTGCTGACAGCCCGTGAAAAAAATGTAGATTTTTGATTTTGTATTTTTCTCAGTCGCGGATAAACAGTCGAAATCCAAATCGGAAATCCAAATTTCACTATCGCAATTTTTCACGAAAAAACATCAAAATGAAAATTTAAATTTCTTTTTTTGTTTTAATTGTTTTGTTTCGTCTTGTTTAATCTTGTCGGTTGCGGATAATTATTCGAAATCGAAATGTGAAAACCAAATTCCTCTATCGCAATTTTTCGACCGAAAATGTGCTGACAGCCCGTGAAGGCTGTCGCAATGACTTATCCGATTAACAAAAATACTCACAGATAGCCAAAAGGTCACTTATTAGGGTGTGCCTTGTGCGCCCTTATTAAAGGGCCAATGGGGCCCGTCAAAAATTCACAAAGTTCAATAATTTTCGAAATTTTTAAAATACCATTTTTTAACGAAAAATCGAAGAAAAAAATTTACCATTCTCTGTGAGTTTACCGTGGAGGGCTGAAATTTTTATCGAATGTACTCTAGGGTAGTACCTTTTATATGCCCCGGATCGCTTCTTATCTTTTGGATATTTGCTGAAATATTTGGCGCAGTCGTGAAAATAACGAAAAATTACAATTTTATTTTTCTTACTTTTATCATAATAATAGTAGACCGATAGGAGTTAAACCATAAATGGGCAATACGAATCTGCATAAATGCTGAAAATTTCATCGTTCCAGCTCTATTAGGACGGAAATTGGTATTTTTTTCTGCGCTTCAAAACCGATTATCAGGCTAAAACGGCGAATTAAAAATACAATTTTTATTTTTTAGCTCCGCTATTATTTATAGTACAACAATGGGAATTAGATCAATAAATAGGTAATACTAATCTCTAAAAATGCTAAAGATTTCATTGATCTAGCTCAATTCAGATCGGAAATAGAATTTTTGTTTGCTTTTTTAATTATTTAAAAAAACAATTTTTATTTTTTTTGCCATAGTATTTAAAACAGTGAAACAACTGCAATTATACCAATAAATAGGAAATACAAATATGTATAAATGCTGAAAATTTCATTCATCCAGCTCAATTTGGATAGGAGATAGATTTTTTTTTATTTTTCATATTAGTTAAATAAATAATTTTTTTTTTTTTTTGTTTCAGTATTTGATATAGTAAAATAATGAAAATTATACCCGTAGATAGGAAATATAAATTTGTTTAAATGCTGAAAATTTCAATTATCTAGCTCAAGTAGGACCGCAGCAATAAATATTTTTTAGTTTTTAGCAATTCCGGAATATTTTGATGTGCTTGCTATTAAATGCCATGAGTGGAAGAAGGACAGACTTATGTAGGTTTCTATGTTAAATTTCGAATCAAGGGGGTAGGTACTACCCCTTGGATTTTTTGAAAAAAAATATTTTTTTTGTTAATGGTATCAATCAATTCCATACTTTTTTCTATGATGTTTTTGTAGGGAGTGTTTTTTTCCTGCTTAATCGAAAGTATTTTTTTATAATAAATGAAATTTAAAAATCACCAAAAATTAATTTTTTTTTTTACTTCCGTCATACCGATAGTAGACCAATGGGAGTTGGACCGTAAATGAGCAACACAAATCTACATAAATCCAAAAAGTTTTATTGATCCGGCTTTATTAGGGAGGAAATTGGTATTTTTTTTTCTGCGCTTCAAACCCCAAAACAGCGAATTAAAAATACAATTTTTATTTTTTAGCTCCGCTAATATTTATAGTCCGACAATGGGAACGTGATCAATAAATAGGTAATACAAATCTCTATAAGTACTCAAAATTTTATTTGCCTAGCTCAATTTCGATCAAAAATAGAATTGTTTTTTACTTTTCAAAATATTTAAGAAAACAATTATTATTTTTTTTGCTATAGTATTTAAAACAGTGAAACAACTGCAATTGTACCAATAAATAGAAAATACAAATATGTATAAATGCTAAAAATTTCATTCATCCAGCTCAATTTGAATAGGAGATAGATTTTTTTTATTTTCATATTAATTAAATAAATAAATTTTATTTTTTTTGTTTCAGTTTTTGATACAGTACAATAATGGGAATTATACCAGTAGATAGGAAATATAAATTTATATAAATGCTGAAAATTTCAATTATCTAGCTCAAGTAGGACCGGAGCAATAAATATTTTTTAGTTTTTAGGAATTCCGGAATATTTTGATGCGCTGGCTATCAAAAGTCATGAGTGGGAAAAGGACACACTTATGCGGGTTTCAATGTTAAATTTCGAATCAAGGGATTTTTTTGACAAAAAAAAACTTTTGTTAAAGATATCAAAAAAATTCCTTATTTTTTTCTTTGGCGTTTTTGTAGCAAGTGCTTTTTTTTCAACCGGAAGTGTTTTTTTTATTAATTTTAATTTAAAAATAATATAATTTTAATCGAAATAAATACAAATAGTAAGTGTAACGATATTTTAGCAATTTCAAAAGTGTAAAAATCAAAGCTAAGGCCGATTCAGTTTGCAAGCGCAGCGAACAGGCAAGCGAGCGAAGAAAGCTGGGGTGAGCGTTAGCGAGCAGCAGAGTCCATTTAATATACGAACTGCTTTCTCCATGCATCGCATTCTCACTACCTCAACAACACATCATTCTCCAACCACAACACTCGGCTTACGTACCCTCCTCCTTTCCTTCCGTCATCACTCGATTGTTGCTATTATTGAACTTAGCATTTAGCCCGGTTTACCTACCGGGGAGCCGAGGGCCGAATCAAGGAAATGTAGAAATGTAAAGAGAATTGCATAATTAAAAAAAGAATAAATGATGTTGAAGAAAAATATATGTATAATAGTAGCAAGGGAAAACTAATTTTCTCTAGCGCAATTTTTGGACCGAAAATTTGCTGAAACACCGGGAAGGCGGCCATTTGTTGGCTCGAAAATAGGTAAATCGTTGTTTTGTAGTGGTTATGGAGTGGATGGATGTAAAGGTCCGTGAAAAGGTTGGAAGAGATGGTCGCTTCGCTCCAGCCGCTTGCTTCGCTCGCTTGCCTTGCTCGCTTCGCTCGCACATAGAGAGGGTAGTTGCTCCTTTATCCCAGCGAAAACAAATTTTCTCTATCGCAATTTTTCGACCGAAAATGTGCTGATAGCCCGTGAAAAATAATGTAGATTTTTGATTTAGTATTTTTCTCAGTCGCGGATAATCAGTCGAAATCCAAATCTGAAATCCAAATTTCACTATCGCAATTTTTCGCAAAAAAAACATCAAAATGAAAATTTCATTTTTTTTTTGTTTTAATTGTTTTGTGTCGTCTTGTTTCATCTTGTCGTCGGTTGCGGATAATTATTCGAAATCGAAATGTGAAAACCAAACTCCTCTATCGCAATTTTTCGACCGAAAATGTGCTGACAGCCCGTGAAAAAAATGTAGATTTTTTATTTTGTATTTTTCTCAGTTTCTCACTATCGCAATTTTTCGCGAAAAAACATCAAAATGAAAATTTAAATTTTTTTCTTGTTTCAATTGTTTTGTTTCGTCTTGTTTCATATTGTCGGTTGCGGATAATTATTCGAAATCGAAATGTGAAAACCAAATTCTCTATCGCAATTTTTCGACCGAAAATGTGCTGACAAGCCCGTGAAGGCGGCCAATAAAAAAAAAACATGTCCCAACACCGCTTAATTTAATCGTAGCGATCTGCGTTTAAACAAAACATTTTGGAGAAAAAATAAAAACCATCGATTAAATGCGAGATTTAGACAGCCTGTATATATTTTTATGTAATTTCAATTGCAAAAAAAAGTACTTTTCCTCGATAGAAAAAATTCTCGATGGATAGGTCGTGTTTCTAATGGACTTCTGAACACGATAGACGCAAAATTTTGAAAATCAATTTTTTTTTGCAAAATCGATTAAATGCGATATTTTTTTTAATCGGGCGATTTGAGCGCTCGAAAGTGTCGCGTTGGAAAAGCCAGGTCAAATCCTATCGAAATTGTGGTATGCGCGACCTGAAAAAGTTCCGTGTGAAGCAAGACCAGCGTGTAAATTATTGAGGTTAGGAAATCTTCCGTCAGGCGTAAAATTAAAAAAATGATTTAAAATAGAAAACGCGGTCGGATTTGAACGCCGCTTAGCCTAAGACACGCGGATTTTTTTTGTTTTCGGTCCTGCGAAAATTTGAACTTTCTAAAATGAATTCTTCAATTTTTCCACTCCCGCGTACAGTCGTCTCCCATAAGAGCAACGTAAAAGTCGCAGCCTTCTCGGATCCCCGCCGCTTTAACGTTTTTATTAAGGGAGAAGATTAATTTATATAAATAAACTGCAGAACTCGTTAGGAGACAACAAGAACTCTGGTCAGATTTAAAGAAATTAAAAAAAAACATCCCCTTAAGACTTAATAATTTGAATATTATTAATTCATAAGAATAATTTGCTGAACTCGTTAGGGGGCAACTAGAACTCTAGTCAAATTTACAAAAATTAAATAAATAACATCCGTTTGGGACTTGATAATTTTCATATCATAAAAGTTTAAGTAAGCAGAACTTTTTTATTAATGATGATAGAGAATTAATTTATTAGATTAATATGCAGAACTGGTTAGGGAGCAAATAGAACTCTGGCCAGATTTACAAAAATTAGGACTTTATAATTTTAATACTACAAAAGTTTAAGTAACCAGAACTTTTTTATTAATGATAATAGAGAATTAATTTATTAAAATAATCTGCAGAACTCGTTGGGGGGCAAGTAGAACTCCGCTCAGATTTATAAAAATGAAAATAAATCATCCCTTTAGGACTTAATAATTTTAATTTTGCGACGCTACTTTTTAGCTACTATATGTACTTACCGTTGGGGTAAACTTACCCAGTGAAGAAGAGAGAGTTCCAAATAATATTTAATGAAAAAGGGCGCCACGTGATCACGGGCGGCAAGGTAGCTAGCCAATGAATTTAAATCACGAGCCCAGATTTTTTTTACTAATACATAGATTCCCCAATATATAAAATGTCCAATATAAAAGAAATGAAATAAACGTTTTTAATTATGTAAAGCGAACAATTAAAACAAAAGAAAAATATTATCTATTTCAGTTTAACTTCGTAAATAATAATTTAGACCAAAGAAAAAAAATAATAACCAGTATGTAAAGTATGAAATGATCCCGTAAAATATATAGGCGTGATTAAATTAAATTAGTAACAAATATCGGTAGATAAATATAGCTATATGTACCCTTACAGCAATCACACAAACAAATATTTATATTATCATACCAAAAAAAAAAGAATAATAAAGTTATTTTAATTAATGTTATGAAAAGATTAATTAATTCATTAGATATTTATATTTTTTGGTTAATCTTATGAATATAACTTAAAACTTAATATATGTTTGTTTGAACAATTCTATTTTTGGCGATGCATGTTTAATGTTTAATTGATGTTATGAAAATGTAAGGGAAAGGTGACGCCATTTTTTTCAAACAAATTATTGTTGTTAAATATTATTATTATTTAGTTTGATGTAATCTAATATAATTTCATTAAATTTATTATTTACGTGAATCTGATTTAGTTAACTTTAATTTATGATTTACTTTTGTTGATAATTTTATTTTGATACTATTAAATGATTATTAATTTAAACAAATATTACTAACTTTTTATTATTTTATTTTAATATTATTCGGTTTTCCTAGTTTTTTGGTTTACTTGGGAAGAATACATTTATTTCAACCAAATGGCGCCCATAATTATATTTTATTTTCTGTTTTTATTTAAATTATTTTTTTCGAACCACGACTTGCCTTCCGACAAAGAGCTGCCGTACGCAGGTTATGTTAGTTTCATATTTTTATTTGGTAAATATTTGCTTAGTGTTCATTTTAACAATTTTGAATATTTTAGTTTCAATTTTCAGAATCGTCTGATGCTTTTATAAATTGTATATGAAATAAAAATATGCTTTTAAATTATTAATTTGTAATTTTTGGGAAATTGGTTTTTAATTTTAATGATTTCTGGGTGCGATTGAATTTTATCTATTTTTCCAAAAAAAGAAAAAAAATGCAGAAATCGGAAAAAAAATTAATTATACATTTTTGTTAGTTCTGAAGATTTTGCCAATTTATTGATTTATTTATTCAGTCAATGGAGTACATATAAAAATACATAATATAGTACAATTAAAAATATAAAAACATAATTAGCAATGTTTGTTTATATTTACAATTCTATTGAAAGTTTATGTTTTTTTTGTCATTTTTTGGAATATTCATGTATACCGGGTGACCCATTTTAATTTATCCACTGGAATATCTTGTGAAATATGCATCGTAGAAAAAAATATTCCAAACAAAAATTTAATGGTTTCGAGGGGGCCACCGATCCTATAAAATGTTCGTCACCCCCACTCCCCGGGGGGTGGGAGAGGGGGGCAACTTTAGAATCTTAAATAGGAATCCCTATTTTTTATTTCAGATTCAGATTATACACCAAAAATGACGTAGGTTTTATACGAGATTTTTTTTGAATTCGTGATAGATGGCGCTGTATTCGCTTAATTTATCCATTAGATTATCTCGACAAATATGCATCGTACAAATTAATGTCTCGAACAAAAGTTTAATGGTTTCGAGGTGGCCATCCGATCCCATGAAATGTTCGCCATGACCACCCTCCCGGGGGTGGAGGAGGGGGGCAACTTTGAATTCTTAAATAGGAACCCCTATTTTGTATTTCTGATTCGGATTCTACGGCAAATATAATGTTGGTTTTATCCAAAACATTTTTTTGAATTCTTGATAGATGACGGTGTAGTCGCAAAAATGAAGACGTTTCCGGAAAAAATGAAAAATTGCCTTCAAAAAATCAAAACAATCAATTCGACGACGCTTGCTTGGGTATTTTAATTCCGACTAGTTTTTCAACGGCATTTACGGGGACCGTGAGTCGTGGAATGAATATAAGTAATAATAAGTATGTAAAATATACTTCACGAGTCTTTTTAACTCCTGGTAGATAAATAAATCTTGTTTTTTGTCAACGGGCAGACGGATTGCAACACAAAATACATATAATATAATTCTTTTGTACATCAAGTAGCCCTAACAAGGGCTGACATTTCAACAGCCATTTAAGCAATTAGATGCTCAAAAGTCGCACCCATGTTCCAGAGACCGAGCTTTGCGACCAGGATAAAAAGTCTCTGGAATGGGCTAGGAAAATAATTAGGGAACACGGGGAGAAACCCGCTGCGACCGCAACGCCCAAGAGGCAGCGATCGCAGGGGGAGACCCCACCGTGCCCTAAAAGGTAAGGAGGACCGGGCCCTCTCCGAAAATTACACCAGGCCGCACCTATAGTAATATCCTCAAGGAGCACACTATATTTGCGGTAATAGATAGGAGCCACAGGGAGGGTTCAATCTCGCCGGCGAACTGGCAGCTGGCAGAGATGGCCCTCCTTAAAGTCTATAAGGAGATTCTGTCTGCTAATCCAGGAACGGCTCCCAAGTGTCGAGACGCAGGTTGGCACCAGGGTCACGTCAAACTGGTGGCCTGTGCAGATCAGAGGTCTGCTGACCTGTTCAGGCTGGCCATAGGGAAGGTAGGTGAGGTTTGGCCGGGTGCTGCTATCGAGGCTGTTACCAGGGACAAGATCCCAAACAGACCTCGGTGCAGGGCTTGGGTTCCGACTGAGCCTGCTGACCCGCCGACGATTGAAGAATTCATCCGTATGAGCAACCCGGAGTTGCCGACAGCGGATTGGATGGTGGTCAGTGTAGGGGAGGCGAGGGGCAATACCAGACCGGTGACAATCACCGTTAACGAGGAGTCCGTCGCCCTTCTAGAGACCTGTAGAGGGGTGATAAGCTATGGCTTTGGGGCGATCACCCTCAAAATCTATAGGAAAGATCGGGAGACCGCTAATTCCAAGAAGGAGGCAGCCTCTGAGGAGCCGATAGAAACAGCTCCACACCCGGGTGTGGAAATTGGTCCCCACACTGATGTGGACAGTGAGCCTCTACTGGAGGCTATGAATCGCCTACGTACGCACTCGGAGAAGACGGGGGAGAGTGAAGGAGACGAGGATCTCGCTCTCTTCTCCGGATCCGATCCGGATGATGATGACGACCTGAACACGGTCGTCAACCCCTAAAGCGGTACGATAGCGAAGGTGATTCAGATTAACCTGCATCACTGCAAGGCAGCCTCGGCTGCGCTAATCCTTACCCTAGGAAGGGATAGGTACGATGTCGCCCTGATCCAAGAACCATGGATCGTAGGAGATCGGGTTTGCGGACTGGGCTCAGCTGACTTTAAGGTCTTTTACAAACAAGGGGTAGGTAAACCCAGATCGTGTATCTTAATAAACAAAAGGCACTCTGCTTTCCTGCTTCCCTGTTTCAGCGACTGTGACACAGCTGTCGTCTCCATGAAGAGTGGCCCTTACCAGCTTTGGGTGGCCTCCTACATGGCCCATGACAAGGGAACCCCCCCAGAAGGCATGGTAATGGCGGTGGGAGAAGCTAACCGGAAGGGGGTAGATCTCGTCATCGGCGCTGACGCGAACGCGCATCACTCAATATGGGGGAGCTCCGACACAAATGGCAGAGGTGAGTTGCTACTTGATTTTATTCTGGCCACTAACCTTTCCATATGTAACATTGGTAGTGAACCCACGTTTATTACTTCCAACAGACGCGAGGTTCTAGACATAACTGTGGTCTCGGACCAAGCGCACAATAAAGTTAAAAACTGGAAGGTCAGTGGTGAACACTCCTTCTCCGACCATAGGTATATAGAATTTCAGGTGGATATGCGTATCCCAGTAACTCCTATAATCACCAACAAAAGATTAACGAACTGGGACACTTATAGGGCCGTCATCACTAGGGTTATGCCTAGCGATACACCATGCAGACCTTCCACTGAGGAGGAGTTGGATTGCTTGGTAACTACCCTCACTGATGCCTGTAATAGCGCAATGGGCGCAGCCTGTCCTGGAAAAATCCCTAGAGGAAAAAAGAAGCCTAAATGGTGGAACCAGGAGATTTCCTATCTAAGAAAGGAGTGCAATAGGCTGTTCAACAGGGCAAAACAAACCAGCGAATGGTCTCTGTACAAGGACAGCCTCAGAGCCTTCAAAAAGGCTGTCAGGCAGGCAAAGAGAGCCTCCTGGAGAACTTTCTGCAACCAGATTGACTCAGAAAAATACTATCGGGGAACCCAGCTATCCCGGGTTTTCTCATGAAGCAGGGTGGTGAGTGGACCACCTCATGCGAGGAGACCCTAGAGGTGCTAATGGAGACTCACTTTCCCTTCGACGCTGGTGGAAGAGGGGCTCTCCGGACACCCAAGAGGAGCTGCCCGACGGGGGATATCCTGAGCAAGGATAAATTGGCTTGGAGTGTGAACAGCTTCAAGCCCTTCAAAACCGCAGGCCCGGACGGGATTATTCCTGCTGAATTACAGATGGCTGCGGATATTATTAATCCCTGGTTGGAAATAATATTCGAAGCCTGCTTAACTCTTTTGTACATCCCGCAGAGGTGGAAAGAGACTAATGTGGTGTTTATACCCAAAGCGGGAAAAATATCTCACTCAACACCGAAGGACTATAGGCCGATTAGCTTATCCTCCTTCCTACTCAAGACGCTAGAGAGGTTAGTGGAGGCGTACATAAAAGAGCGCATACATCCAGACCTCTGGTCGACTAGCCAACACGCGTACACTAGGGGCAGATCAGTATACACAGCTCTGCACGCCCTCCTAAGTCAGGTTGAAAATTCCATGTGTAAGAAAGAGTTCACGTTGGCGGTATTCCTGGATATCGAAGGAGCCTTCAACTTCATGCGCCCAGGGGCGATTTTGTCGGCCCTGTGCAATCTGCACATGGACAAGTCGATATGCCTCTTCGTAGAGAAGCTGCTAACGAGGAGGCACATTGTCTCTGCGCTGGGCGGCTCACGCTCAAGAAGAGAGGTCAGTAGAGGTACCCCTCAAGGGGGTGTCCTCTCTCCACTACTATGGAATATAGTTATGAATGAACTACTGAAAGGACTAGAGTCTACGGGGTGTAAAACAATTGCCTATGCTGATGACGTGACCCTCGCGGTCTCTGGTAAACACGTAGGCATCCTATCTGAACTCATGGAGAGGGCACTCCACAAGGTAACCCGCTGGTGTGAGGAATGTGGACTGGGGGTAAATCCCCTCAAAACTGAGCTTGTACTCTTCACTAGAATGCATAGGATACCAAACTTCAAAGCTCCCGTCCTAAACGGCACGGGACTGGTGGTAAAGGAGCAAGCCAAATATTTGGGCACCTTAGTCGATAGGAAGTTAAGTTGGAAGCCCAATATTCAGGAGAGAGTACGGAAAGCGCAGGTCGCGCTGTACTTGTGCAAAAGAGCTGTGAGCAAGAACTGGGGACTGAAACCAAGCGTTGTCCACTGGATGTACACGACTGTGGTGAGACCCATTCTGTTCTACGGCGCTGCAGTCTGGTGGACTGCTCTTGATAAGAAAATGCACCGGACCGCACTGGGTAAGGTACAGAGATCAGCCGAACTGCTCATAACAGGCGCGGATAGATCTACCCCCTCCAAAGCGCTAGATGTAATACTAAATCTAGCTCCTGTTGACCTTTACTGCAGGTATGCTGCAGCTACCACAGCGATTAGGATCAACTAGGTCGGGATATGGAATAGTAGCAAACAGGGCCATGGAAGGATCCTGAATGAGCTTGTCGATATCCCACTGAGGATTGATAGCTGTCTTCCAGAACTTACCTTTGGGAACAAGTTCTCCATTTCCATCCCCGACAAAACCGAATGGGTAGAGGGTAAGATTGTTCAGGGAAATGAAGTCTGGCTCTCCACGGATGGCTCCAAGTCCGAAAACAGAGTAGGGGGTGGAATTTTCTCACATGAGTTCAACCTCAAAAAATCTTTTCGACTCCCAAACCAATGCAGCGTCCTACAGGCGGAAGTCATGGCTATCTGAGTGGCAGTGGACTGGATAGGTAAAACCGACCTTCAAGTAAACCATATCAGGTTCGTCACCGATAGCCAGGCCGCCATTAGGACATTAAATAGTCCCTACTGCACCTCCAAGGTGGTCAGAGACTGCAGAAAAGTGCTTAACAAGCTCGCTAACAGCTGTGATGTGGGGCTCATCTGGGTACCAGGTCACAGTGATATCAAGGGAAACTCAATTGCCGACGGCCTCTCAAGGAAGGGGGCAAGGATGAGAGACCTATCTACTGAACTTTCCGCCGACATTCCTCTTGGGGAATGCAAGAGACTATTAAGGGAACAAATGACATCATGGGTTAACCTTAGGTGGAAGGAAGAAGACACGTGTCACATAACAAGGCAGCTATGGCCTATGTGTTACACTATAAACAGTAAAAGATTAATTGCACTTAGCAGAATCGACATAAGGAAGGCAGTAGGCATCATCACGGGTCACTGTTTTCTGGGTGCACACGCACAAAAGATGGGTCTCAGATACAATGACTACTGCAGAGAATGCCTAGATGAGGAGGAGGAAGAAACAGTACTCCACTATCTAGGTCAATGTCCTGCTCTTGAGGGCAAACGAATGAAGTACCTCGGTCTGCACCACGCAAGTGAACTGGCGGAACTCTCACCTATAAAGGTGGGAGATCTGATCGGATTCATTATGTGCTCAAATTGGGTTGTATAGGGGAAGGATCTCTCATGGTATCACTATGGGCCTATCCCTATGGGCCTAAGTGAACAGCCTCGGCTGTTGCCATATAAACCTAACCTAACCTTACTAATACTCAAGTTAATTGACTTTAATAATATTTCAGATTTTCATAATTGTTGACGGTATTTATATATTTTCATGATTTCTTATTACTCTGCTAATATAAATATTTACTTTATTGTTTCATGATTCTCTATTTTGATATTTTTCATAATTTCTGTGTATTTTGTTACTTTTCGCGATTTATTTAAACGTTTTTTTCAGCGTTTTGGTCAATTTTAATGAAAATCAATGACTTTTTTCTAACTTTCCCAGGTTTAATGATATTCAGTGAATTTTTTTTACGTAATTTTGAGGCATTCGTCGATTTTATGAAAGAGTTCAATTTGAAGTTTTAAACGAGTGATTCCACTCCCAGGTTAAGAATGAACACAGTTTAACAGGAATAAGAAACATTTGTTGAAAAAGCTCAAGTATTTTACATGGGGGAAAGTACTATGTTAGGCATATTAATTTTTTTTTTCATTCTGACAGTTACGATACATATTTTAACACTTGTGGCATATATTAAGGTAACGAGTGTCTTCCACTCCCACACTAATGAAGTAAAATTTCAAGTTTAAAAAAGCCCTGCGTAGACGGGTCGCGCAGCGACCCGAGACAAATTTGCACGGGTCTTTTCTAAACTCGAAATTTTACTTAATGCGCCACGCGTATAAAACACTGATTTAACGAAAAATTTAAAAAAAACACTGATTTGAATTGTAGTTCAAAAACACACAATAACATCTTCAATCATAGTAACACGGAATCAGAAATTTAGTCTCTTATCAACGATGTTAATAATAACTAATTAGGTTTTGAATATTTTTCTTAAAAAAGTGCTACCAATATTAAAATGTTAATGGTTGCAAAAAAATTATTAAAAACAAATTTATTCTTGAAGGATTTGTATTCGTGATTCGAAAAAACAGGACTCGAATCTTTGATTCGAATCATGTTTATCTCTTACGATTCCTGTATTCGAGTATTCGTGATTCGAATCATATTAGGTGATTCGGATTCGTGATTCAAATTCTTTTTTCGAGGATTCATCCCAGCTCTGACATAAAGTAAAGTTTAAAAAACCTTGAAAATTTGTATTGGTCGCTAAGTGACCAAGCCAAATTTTCACGCTTTTCTGAACTTCAAATTTTACATCATGCTTAATCTAAAGGATTGGAAGACATTTGTGAGCATTTTTCTACTTGCTGTTTAAAAATGTAAGTATGTTAATTTTCTGTGATGTTTTCTTAAAATAAAAGTAATTATGTCAGCATCTACTTTTACCTAAAACTCCCTAGATTAATTAACAAGAAACTAAAAATGTGTTATTAAAGTTTTGTTTGTTGTAATCAATAGATATTGATCAAATTAAGATAGAATTGGTATCACTCATAATTACGGTTTAGCTGTCAGAGACGTGACCAAATGTCATTCGATGATCAGAACTTTGTAAGTGACTTTTTCCAAAAGAATGAAATATTTTAAAACATTTTTATCATTTGCAAATCCAAATTTTCAGGCTTTTCTAAACTCGAAATTTTACTTCATGCTTAGTCTGGGAGTGAAAGCTCTCGTTAGACGATCAATCAGAAACTTATTCTGTAGTAAAACTTATGACATAAAATAAATAGAGTTCAAATTTGGAACCAACACAAATTTTGGAACCAACACAAACTTGTGTGTAATATTTGTTTTAGTAAACCTAGCGTCTATAATTTTAAAATATGAATCATGATAAAAGTCATAAAGAATGAAGAGATCTTCTTTCAGTGCAGAATTAAATAAAATTGAACATTTGACGAACAAATTGTTAAAGTACTTCTGGAGCTAATACCCCGACAGATATTGAATTATACAACGAATATTTGCGTTACACGACAGCACTGCTGTTCTATGCATAATTTATATGCAAAATGCAACATTAGGTCAAACTATTCTTTAACCAAACTAATTGAAACAAACGGAAATTGAAATAAATTGAAAAAATTACAGGGAATGAATTTTAATTGTCTTAAGCCATCTATAGACGCGTTTCGAGATTTATCCCTCATCAGTATAGCTTTGTTTTAGACTTTCAATACAAAAAATATTAAAATAAAATAAACGGGAAACTTACAGGAATGTCGAAGTGTGTCGTCGAAATAGGTAAACAGGAAACAGGTAAATTATGCATAGAACAGCAGTGCTGTCGTGTAACGCAAATATTCATTGTATAATTCAATATCTGTCGGGGTATTAGCTCGAGATGTGGTTGTCTCAATGAATATTTGGAGACAAACTCTTTGCAGAAAGTCGATATTAATTTTAATTCGTTTTTATATTTTGTAAATGTTCTGCAAACTATTGACAAACTCAATTTTTCTTTATGATAAATTGTCTTTATGTGAAACTGTACCGTTAAAGGCGGTATGTCACTCTCTCTCAGGTATCAAATTGTTTGCACCTACTAATGACTTAATCCTTTACCTATAAATAACATTCCTTCATTTTCACTCGCCCCAGTTGTATGTACCTGTTTCGACGACACACTTCGACATTCCTGTAAGTTTCCTCTTTATTTTATTTTAATATTTTTTGTATTGAAAGTCTAAAGCAAAGCTATACTGATGAGGGATAAATCTCGAAACGCGTCTATAGATGGCATAAGACAATTAAAATTCATTCCCTGTAATTTTTTCAATTTATTTCAATTTCCTTTTGTTTCATTTAGTGGTTAGAGAATAGTTTGACCTGATGTTGCATTTTGCATATAAATTATGCATAGAACAGCAGTGCTGTTGTGTAACGCAAATATTCATTGTATAAATCAATATCTGTCGGGGTATTAGCTCGAGAAGTAGTTGTTTCAATGAATATTTGGAGACAAACTCTTTGCAGAAAGTCGATATTAATTTTAATTCGTTTTTATATTTTGTAAATATTCTGCAACCTATTGACAAACTCAATTATTCTTTATGATAAATTGTCTCTATGTGAAATTGTTAATTATGTAAAATAATGATTAATAAATAACCTACTGAAGAAACAATTTAAATAATGATATTACAGAGATTATCTATTTATAAATTTAAATATTTTAATTGTAACGTTGAAAAAAATTGAATCGAACAATTTTTAACATTATTTCAAAACTTCAAATTAATCAAAAATTATTCAGATAATTAGAATTTATTTAATTAAAAAATTGACTTATGTAATAAATATACAGAGAGTTTTATGTAACACCGAACATGCTAAAATGTACTCAATAATAATTTTCCTATGTTCGATGTGTACTGGGACGCATCAAAGCATTGAGTGCGACGCATCAAAGCATTGGCTACGATTCCTAATTGTAATATTGTCAACCCAATTTACACCTTCCCTTCAAAAATAAATGTACCCTGTCAGTTATCGCTAGCAAATTATATTTGCTGTTCTAGCACTTAAAGCAGACGTAGACGAAGAACGGAGAGTTGAACATATCAATAATATTTACAAAGAAGGAAAAGATTTTTCTGGTAAACGTATACCATGGAGATAACAGTTCAAGAAATGCCCATGAATCATTTACTGTAACATTTTCTGATTGACTAATACCATTTATTTCAACCATTTGGAACCTATAAGGTTGTTTCGATAAATTTCGCGAGTGAGGAGTTAAAAGTCCGTCGATATTATTGAAAGAGATGAAATTAAATAATGTATGTTATGTCGATGAGTGTCCAATAATATCTTGACTATTGCAAAATCATTTAATATTTAAAAATTGTCTGTACATAAGAGTTCTACAAGAATTTAAGTTTAGGTCCTACAAATTCAAACATTGTTAGTTGCCGTATGATAAAATTAAGCGATAAAATGTTTGTAAAATTGTATTTAATATGATAAATTAAACAACGAAATGTTGCGAAAAATTGTGTTTACTGATGAAGCGTTTATATCTTCTTACATTCTTCAATTAGTATTCTACTGATTTAAAATATAACAAAAGTTGATAAGCATTCCGTTGAACTAAAATATTTAAAATACAACATATTGTAGTTGATATAATAATTAACAAATTAAATTTATTTTTGACAGAAATAGTGTACATTGGGTTGACTATATTACCATTAGAAATCGTAGCCAATCACATCGTACTCAATGCTTTGATACGTCCCAGTACACATAGAACATAGGAAAATTAACATTGAGTACATTCTAGCATGTTCGGTGTTACATAAAACTCTCTTTATATCACAAATAAAACACTTTTCGTTTAAAAATGAGAAGTTGACGTTGTTGAAACTATAGTCACTTAATAAAGTCGCAAATATACAAACATAAAGAAGTTGAAGCCTCCATCGTTAGCCAATATAAAGTATGTTTTACCTCACCTAAAACTCCTCAGACTAATTAACAAGAAAATATTTTTTTATTATTAAAGTAAAGTTTCTTTTCAAATCTGCTAAAATGTTTGAGCGTATTTTATAACAACAAAAAGATAAATAAATGTTAACCAGGAATAACTTATATTCTTATTAATATTAGTGTTTTATAATTTTCAATGTATTTTAAGTAATGTATGCTAATTTTGAGAACTTATACTACTTAAAATATGTGTATTAAAAGTTCTTGAAAATATAAAAATTGATTATAACTCAAAAATAGCCAATGCAATTTAAAATATGCATATGATAAAAATGTCATAAAATAGTCCATTCTTTTGGAAAAGTCACTTACAAATTTCTGATCATCGAATGACATTTGCTCACGCCTCCTAAAGTTTTGATCATCAAATCACATTTTCTCACGCCTCTGACAGCGAAACTGTCAGTATACCAGTTCCATCCTAATTTGAAGCCTTGAATAACATCTATTGATTAAAACAAACAAAACCTTAATAACATTTTTAGTTCCTTGTTAATTAGTCTGGGGAGTTTTAGGTAAAACACCCGGTACTTTCTCTGACAAAAATCAGAATTTATTTATACATTTTCATAAAAAAATCATCGTCTCACACATCAATATAAGAAACAATCTGGTCTATATATTTTCCTCGGATACCACTTTAAGGTTTAAAAACGCGCAGAACCTTATATTAATGCCAATTTTAATCTTAATAAATTCTAAACATTAACTTAACAATTTATTATTTTCTTTTAAGATTTTTTTTTCATGTCTTCTTAAAATACTCGATTTGCTGCATTTTTGACTAATGCAAGCTTTTTTTAATAATAATGATAATAATACAGGGTGTCCGTATTTGGACAGAGTGTAGGGGGATCTCAGTTATTTGAAGAGATAGAGTCGGTTAAATTGATGCGTATTTTAGGGCCTACCAATAATCCAAAAACAATTTTGAAATAACTTCTTTGTTTTCGAGATATTAGCAAAAAACTGAATATTTGAAAAATCGTTTTTATTTTTTTATTCAAAAACTACTGAATCTAAACATTTAGAATTTTGACATTATAAGGCACTTTTTAATAAGCTCGAGAAGTAGCTGTTTCAATGAATATTTGGAGACAAACTCTTTGCAGAAAGTCGATATTAATTTTAATTCGTTTTTATATTTGGTAAATATTCTGCAACCTATTGACAAACTCAATTTTTCTTTGTGATAAATTGTCTTTATGTGAAATTGTTAAAGCTTTAAGGGGATTATTGCAGTGTAACACGCCGATCGTGTTGGAAAGACCCACATAGTTTAGAGTAGCTCATCCGATGTCAAATTTACAGCACAAGTGGGGAGAATACAGTCAGAGAGAAAAGCGGCAGTTCGCTGTGCATTTGTGCATTGCTCCTTGGCATAAACGGGGTCTCGCGTCGCGTGGAATAGACGAAAAAAACAAAGCGTATAAAAAAGACGGATCGAACGAAAGTGTCGATTCGTATTATTTAAACACGCTGATAATACATACAAGCTATGTATTGTTTTCAATTCGTTAGAAAGCGTTATCGGATCCTGTGTTATTTTTCGGTATTTACAAAACTGATGATTCTTATTCTTGTCATTATAACACATTATTTTTACTTTTAAGACTCCAGTTTCGACAGCCGAACAAACTATGTGTTTTATTTTATTAAATTATAGATTATTTCTTAAAAATATAATAATAAAATAATTCATGTTCATAAGCTCATTGTGAATATATATATGCCGCACATATATAAAAAAAACATAGGATTTTCAATCATATTTTTTAAATGGGAATATTATCTTCCCTAACTGCTATTGCCATGAAAATAATGTGTATTAATTTGGCCTCTGCCCAATTGGGTAAATACCCCCAATTTTGGGGAGAATTTCAATTTATATTCGGTCAAATATTCTAGTTTTTATGAATGCAACAAATAAATAATAGATTGAAAAAAATAAACGGAAAGCTGCCCTGTTTTTTTTTTAATGTTTAGTACAGGGTTTACAAAATGATGATGTGTATAAATAGGCTCAGTCAACTTAGCCCCCCGAAGTTCGACTTTTTTGAAAAAAGCGATTGCGCTAGACCGGCCTTAGCTAGCGCCACAAAAATTAGAGCTAGCGCCATTTAGACAAGAAAACTACGGGGATTTGAACTTTCGGGGGGCTAGGTTGATGCTAGCCCCCCGAGTTTGGATTTTTTAAGTTTTTTTACACTATTCGGATTCCTCAGAGCTAGCGCTACCAATTTAAAAGCCAACGCCACTCCCACAGCCCCAAAAAATGATAAAACATTTTTAACCCTGGCCCCCTAAAATGAGATGTTTTTAATCAAATTGGGTGGAAAATATAACTTAGAGCTAGCGCCAACAGAATATGACAAAAATATTCTCTCAAAAATATCAGGTAAAAAAAAGTTCACGTCCAAATTTTGATGCAAGAGCTTTCAGATCCTGTATGCGTATTACCATTTACTTCCTGAATTTTAATACAAAATGATGTTTGGCATATAATATACCGCTTTCAACAAATAGTTCGGCGTTGTAATTACTTTATTTATGTTCATAGACACTGGCTATTAGAAACATGATGCCTAGTAGACAGTAGCGTAACTGACAATTGTGTTTTCACTCCTAGCTAATTTAAATCGTTATTACGCAAGAACTTACCGTACGATTTAAGAAACTGTTTTGGCATTGTAATTACTATACCAATATTTATAAACACTGGCAACGAGATAGCTTGCACTAGTAAGACAGTGGCGTAATTGACGATTGTTTTTGATAATTGAAATCGTTATAACTCGGAAACTAACCGTACGATTTCAAATTTCTTTTTTGGCATTGTAATTGCTATACTGAAGTCTATAAACACTAACAACGACATAGCTAGTGATATTAAAGGATAAATTAAAATCACTTGCTTTGTTTCACTATTTGTTTCTATTTACTCGACTAGTTTCGCTTTTTACGGCATTATCAAAGTTCACTCTTGATTCGCTCTTGATTCACTCTTGATAATGCCGTAAAAAGCGAAACTAGTCAAGTAAATAGAAACAAATAGTGAAACAAACCAAGTGTTTTTAATTTATCCTTTATTATTATTTCAAAATGTTTCACCAAGTGATAAATGAGAAAGTTATTCAAGAGATAGCTAGTGCTAGCAAGACAGTGGCGTACCTCACGGTTGTTTTTTTTATGATAACTTAAATCATTATTACTCGGTGGAAAACACTCGTTGGGAGTTTCAAACTGAACGCTTTTCAAAAACAATGAATGCCTGAAAATTTACCTAGTACACATCGGGTTATGTATGTACCTAATCAAAACATGGGTATCTTTTCGATGCTACAAAATTGTGATTAAGCTCCTTTCGTTGCTATTCAATTGACTTTATTTTCATTCTAACACAATCTATCTCAATATCCTGATTCTACGATATACAGGGAGTTTTTCTTTAAAGTAGACGTATTCCAGATTCACTTTATTTTGTTTAAATCTTTAGATATATGTTGTTTTTACAGGAATTCAATTTGAAGCTTTAAGCGAGTGTTTTCCACTCCCAGACTAAGCATGAAGTAAAATTTCGAGTTTAGAAAAGCCCCGTGAAAATTTGTCGAGGGTCGCGCAGCGACCCGAGACAAATTTTCTGGGCTTTTCTAAACTCGAAATTTTACTTCATGCGCCACGCGTATAGAACACTAAAATTTTGTGAAATTTGTGTATATTTGAACCTTACTTGAAATCAGCGTTTTATACGCGTGGCGCATGAAGTAAAATTTCGAGTTTAGAAAAGCCCAGAAAATTTGTCTCGGGTCGCTGCGCAACCCTCGACAAATTTTCACGGGGCTTTTCTAAACTCGAAATTTTACTTCATGCTTAGTCTGGGAGTGGAGAACACTCGTTTAAAGCCTTGAATTGAACTTTTGCACCCAATTTGATTAAAAAAATCTCATTTCGGGGGGCTAGAGTTTAAAATGTTGTATAATCTTTTGGGGTTGTGGGGGTGGCGCTAGCTTTTAAATTGGTAGCGCTAGCTCTGAGGAATCCGAATACTGTAAGAAAACTTGAAACATCCAGCATCAACCTAGCCCCCCGAAAGTTCAAACCCCCGTAACTTTCTTGTCTAAACGGCGCTAGCTCTAATTTTTGTGGCGCTAGCTAGCGCTAGCTAAGGCCCGTCTAGCGCAACAGTTATTTTTTAAAAAGTCGAACTTCGGGGGGCTAAGTTGACTGAGCCGTATAAATAGAGGATTGCAATAACATTCAATTTCAATTCATTTATTCCTTATTTACTTACTATCAAAATATGACTCATCATAAATCAGCCAAATTTGAAAAAAATATATTGGGCTCGGTGCAATGTTGAGCAAGAAGCTTATTATTTGAAATGCATTATAATAACTACCTTATTATTATTATTATAGTTCTATTTTTTCTAAAATAATTAACAATGAATATGCACGCAGTTAAACCCTACATTTTTTTAAACATTCGTCAAACAAATATTACCTGTGCTCAGTAAAAAATAGTTGATTTGTAACATTAATCTACGACAACGTCATATTGGTGTTATTCTTACTATTCTTATAGTTTTGATATCATTGATTCGTTGATGAAGTCGCAGTTGGTTCAAATAGGTCCGATTGCTAGAAACTTTACAATTTACTTTAATAGTTTTATTGCGAGAAGTTTAATGGCATTTAACAACTGCTTTAATAACGAAAGATTTAAGACGAAATAATGATTTGAACAAGACTGATTGTTATTCGATTGCTTCTGGCTTATTAATCAGCTTAAAAAACTTTAAAAATAATTTAATAATACCGACACTGTCAAATAATAAGGAAAGCCAATATTAAAGGTATATTACACATCTTTATTTAAATTAGTGAAACATTTCGTGTTTTCTATATTAGTGAACATGCAGTATAAAAAAATACTTATTCCATTAGTAGTCAGAAAGCATGAAAATAAAACACTAGTACAATAAAATATCGATTATAATTGCGAAATATTAATTTTACGAGAATAAATGCTAACGACGCGAGCCGTTTTTGTTAACTATGATTGAAAAAAGAAAAGAAAAACAAACGCGAAGCCGCACAGCGTTCACCGGACCAGAGATAAACGCTGGCCGCATGCTGCTCGCCCCTCCAATAATTGTGCAGATGAGTGTACAACGCGTTCAACTAAGAGAAGATCCGCAAGGCGGCGGTATTTTACGGTCTTATTTTTCAAGATTTTTATTTTAACCTGACTCGGGCATGAGCTATCGCATCCTTATGAAATGTTCACATTATATTCCTTATAGTATAAACTAGTAAGATATGGGAATATTTTTTTTAATTTTGAAAAATTTAACATTATTTTTTTCATACCTCTGAAAGCAAATTGTTTAAAAAAAAAGTACTTCGATATTTTACTAGATAATTGGGCTTAATATACGCTGTCAAAATTTCAACTTTCTAGGACCTTTAGTTTTTAAATAAACCTAACATTAAATTTCAGACCACTGTTATATTCCCCTTAAGTATTTAAAGTAGATGAAAAAAGGTTGGCAAACCCTCGTTTAGAATAAGATATAGTGGTCAATTGTTTTCATAAATAAATAACCCAATGATTGAGTTACTTCAAGATGATAATATTTGATTAAAAACACTTAGATTCCAAACTTTATTTTGTAACCAAATGTACATTTTGGACAAAATGTGTCCACTATTAATGGTTTTATACTGAATACTAAAAAATATTTTTTATTCTTTAGTATTTAGTATCAAACCATTGATAATGGACACATTGTGTCCGAAATGTACATTTGGTTACAAAATAAAGTATTGAAGAAATGTATAAAAAAAAACCTTTTATTTTGAAATACTTCACATAACATAACACGTACAGAAAATATTTTTTTTAAATTTTTAACCCGTTAGTTGTAGAATTTCTATTTAAAAAATATTGATAAGCATATTGAATACTAAATAATGTTATAGTTTTTATTAGTGATGGGCAAGATCGATCATTGCAAAGATCGATCAAGCAATGATCGATCAGTTGAAGTATCGAGCCGCTCGATCCGATCGATCTGATCAGAAAGAACGAGCCGATCGAAAAGATCGATCCGATCGAAAAGATTGATCCGATCGAAAAGATCGATCCGATCGAAAAGATCGAGCCGCTCGATCTCTTTGAGCGGCTCGATCTTTTCGAACTTGCAAGGATCGATCAGTCGATCTTTTTTGATCGATCTTGCCCATCCCTAATAATAACACACTCATCATTAATACTTCAACATAACAAAGCAAGCGTTTTAATTAGGCGCTTAAGCAAAACGAGGCAGAATAATCATAAAGAAGCACTAACCGACATTCCAGACACCAATAAAAAAAAAAATGCAAACGCAAGTGGTTCAAAAATCAAAACAAACGTGTTGGTATTTCAAGTTCAATCGCTGGCCTACTTTTTGTAAAATAAACACACTAAAAAAGGAAGAATAACAAAAAAATTATTAGGATAGAAATGCAGGAATGCACAAAGCGCGCATAATAAATTCACAAAAAAGACAAGGAAAAACATTCTAAATTCGGTAATGCTAGCAACATTTAGGTAAAAATAATAAAATAAACAATCAAAAATAGGTACATGAAAAAACACGGGTAAACACCAAATATATGGCAAACCAAGACAATATATTTTCGTTCATTCAACAAAACTAATCACTAAAAGAATATGAAAAGAAATAAATACTTGCAAAATGCACAGAAATAATGACTAAAAAAAATTAATAAAAAAATAAATTGAAACTAAATATTAACGGAAAAAAAATCATAAGTTAGGAATGATGACGAATTCATTTTCAAGAGCGAGCCATAACTTACTCGTTAAATAAATAAACATCTGTATCCAGAAATTCTAGTAAGCATAAAATTGATTGATTTCCTGATCAATACACACGTTTAGCGTTCAAGAGAGCGCAAAGACGTATATGCCAGCAGAAAAGACAAAATTATTAGCATGTGATACTCATAATAAACGAAAACAGAATCAGGTTTCGAAAAAATAAAATCAAATAAATAGATATATAATGTTGGATCGAATATTATAACACCGATAGGGCATTATTTAAATCAAGTGTCGTAGCGCAGGCAATAGCGTACCGGACTCTTAATTGAGAAATGCGGGTTCGATTCCACTCCCCGGTTGCTGTGTTAATATTTCTAATTAACTTATTTTTAATTATATTCAATTATATAATTAAACGGGAAAAGTACTATGATGGACACATCACCATTTTTGTTCTTTAGTATACACTAAAGATGAGAGAAGCAGTTAATTTTCAATAATGGTGATAACTAGTTATTTTTAACGTTATTAAACAGCTGTTACGAAATAGTATTAATTTTAATAAATATTTATAATATTTCATTTCATATTAGCTATTTATGTATTTACTCAATATATAAATAGCTAATATGAAATGAAATATTTTAAATTTTTATTAATATCTCTATAATATAATAGCACGCTTGGATATAAAGTGTGAGACTAGCCCGGGAAAAATAACCGGCTCATTAGTAATTTTTTCTCGGCCCTGCCAAGACCCTGCCTATATCCTTTTTTTAATAAATGCTGTCTCACTTTGCGCAAAACAGAATACGAAAATAGTGTGATCGTTCAATGATCGATCCGCTCAAATAGATCATTGCTCGAGCCGCACAACCTGATCAATCCACTTGTGCCGATCGATATGACCAATCTGATCGAGCCGATTGATCACATCGATCAGCACGACCCGTTCGCACAGATCGAACCGCCCCCAAGATCGAGTCGCTCGAAATGATAGAGCCGTCCGAAAAGATCGAGTCGTCGAAAAGACCAAGCCGATCGAGCGGTCTGAAATGATCGATCCGATCTAACAGATCGATCCGATCGAGAAGATCGATCCGATCGTAAAGATCGATCCGATCGAAAAGATCGATCTGATCGAAAAGATCGATCCGATCGAAAAGATCGATCCGATCGAAAAGATCGATCCGCTCAAAGAGATCGAGCGGATCGATCACTTTCAAGGATCGTTCAGTCGATCTTTTTGATCGATCTTGCCCATCACTAGTTTTTATGTATTTTTACTCATTTAATGCTTTTTAAATGCCTTTTCCCGTTTTAATGCTGTTTATATGCTTTTTTCTCTAAATACAGTGATTTTTTAAGTGCTTTATTTCACATTTTTTACGCCTTTTATCCGCTCTCTAGTGATTACAATTTATGATTATTTTTTTATTATCTACTTTATGTAAAGCAGTTTTTAATATTACCAATACTTTCACAGATATAAACCGACAACTAGATAAAAAAAACACTATTTTTAACATATTTTACATATTAAGAGTGCTATGACAAAAAGATATTTTGTTTTGGTAAAATTGAATTTTTTGGTTTGGTAAATATTTAACAAAATATCGGAAAACATTTAAAAACCGCTAACAGTAAACTACCACTTTCAGTTTTCAAAATATTTTTAGCACCTACAAATATGATAAGTTTTATGTCGATATTTCTAATGGTTTCCGCCAGCCGGGCCGACAGAAATTTAAAAAAATGGTTTCAATCGATGTCAAAACGGATGTTGTCGTTAAAATTGTGATTATATTTACCCAAGAAAGTTCAATACATTGTTTTTACTTGTACTACATAAAAAAGAGGAAAGTGTAAATGGTGTAAATAATGAACTCTGAACAAGGCTTTACATTTTCAATTATAGAATCTTTATCTCATAATGGTTCTTATTAGTTATAGAAATCCCAAGTTCCCGCCAACGAAATAATCAGGCGAAACATAATAATTTGTCACCCGGCGTGAAACGCATTATAAAGGACGTATATCGAGGTCTTAAAGATGTTATTGGAGTAAAGAATTTTTTGGAAATAGCAGAACTTTTAACCAATGTTTCTGCAAGATCAATTAGCCACATAATAAAAAATCCTACCGAAAACATAACAAATCGGTGCGATAAAGGGGTTCTGAAAAAAATTACGCCTAAAGTATTCAATAAAATTAGAAAAATTACTTATGAAGCAATAAAGGCTAAAAAGGCACCTACACTAAAAATTATTAATAATATTTTGAAAGAAAGGGAAATTATATCGTGTAGTCCAACAACATTATGGAAATCCTTAAAGGACAATGGATTTAAATTCGCCACTATAGATAAAAGGAAGCATTTAATGGAAAGGGAAAATATAAAAAAATGGCGATAAGAATATTTTACAGAAAATTCATAAATATAGAGACGCTGGAAGAAATATTTTTTATTTAGATGAAACTTGGTTTTATACACATAATACTTCAAAAAAATGTGGTCAGACCAGACAGATAATAGTATCATAAAAGTTCCTCCATCTAGAGGAAAACGAATAACAATTTTACATTGCGGCAACGAAAATGGATGGGTAAACGATTGCTTACTTCTATCGGGAGAGCAGATCTCTAAATGCCACCTTGATTAACATGACGATATGACTGCGGTTTTATTTGAAAACTGGTTCGATAATAAATTGATACCGAATTTGGCCAAAAACTCCGTAATTGTTATAGACAATGCAGCATACTATAGTCGACAAATTGATAAGGCACCGACTACGTCCAGTACAAAATCAGAAATATCTGATAATTTATATAAAAATGATTTATTTTACGAGGACAAGTATACAAAGGCGCAGCTTCTGGAAGTGTTGAAAACACAATCAAACAAAAAACAATTTTATATTGACACATTGGCGGAAAAACATGGGCATACGGTGGTACGGCTACCCCCGTATCACTGTATTTTTAACCCAATTGAATTAATCTGGGCCCAATTGAAGCGAACATTAAGAAACAATAACACTTCACCGAATTTAAACAAATCAGTTATAGATAGTATCAATATGGAAATGAAAAAAATATCCTCGCTTCTCTGGCCAAGATGTGTGAAACATACTATTAGAGTGGAAAAGGAATATAATACATATGACTCAAATTTTGAATTTATTATTAATATGAAAGATACCGGCGACGAAATCGAAGACTCCTCAGATTCAGATATTTAATTTTTAATTTAATAGTTATGAATGCATGTAAGAATTTTAGTAAAATGTTTAGTTAACAGTATTTTGTTTAAAATTTTATATTTGCATATTTAAATATTGTTTTATTAAATGACAATGTAATTTAATTAATTAAAATTTATTTCTAACCTTACACTTTCCCCTAAATGTTAGATAAACATCTTATTACAATTTTCAATAATACAAATATACGTCTGATCAGGGCATGCTTTGCATCCGAAGACCTATGTTTATGCCAAGAGTGTGAGGTTTCGCTGAAAGAAAAATACAAATATTGGAAGATACGTTTATTTTACTTACTGCCTTTGAATAGTGCGAAGGGTCAGGATCGCAGGTATATTTTGAGTCGGCAGAAGAAGAAACAGCAAACCAAACCATTTAGCGTCTTTGTCGTCCCGGTCCAACTACCCCCCGCGCTGGTCACCCGCAGTGCCGGTAGGCCGCAAGGTTGTATAATAATTATAATTTTATTGAGGGTATTCAAGTTCGATTTTTATTGCTCAGCAAAAGAGCGATGAATACACTATACCAGAGACCACAGATATGTGGCCTATAATTATTAATTATTTTTAATAATTAATTATGAGTTGGTTATTATAGATATGATCATTTCAATTGCAAATATTGTTTTTTAAACGCTGCCCCGTATATAGTGTAGAGCCTGTACAGTAGTTTGGTGACCCCCTGTATAGAGTCCAGTGCAATTTTCTTTTCATTTTTTAATGTGTTTTTATATATGGCGGGTTCTGTACTGTTTTTTCATTATAGACATTTAAACATGATATATAAAATTACAATAATGCATAAACTGCAAATAATTAGTCTTAATCAATAAGACTCCTTAGAGCTGAGAATCATAAATTATATAATGAAATATGTATTTAAACTGATATTTCAATTGTTACAACGCTAACAAAAGTATAATGATAATAATCTTTCTTGTCCAACAGATAAACCATAAAAGAGCAAATAACAAAAATGTATATGTAATGTTTATATTGATCCTTTGTTGGTTTTAGCAGCTTTTGAAAATAAAAATGGAGAGTTTTTTTATTAAAAAAAATGTATGATGTTTATTTATATGTATACAATTATTGATTAAAAAAGGATCCATTTTTATTTTAAAAAGCTGCTAAAACCAAAAAAGGTTAATATTGTCAACTTGACGGTAAAGAAGAAAAAATGTCATTATGTAATGTTTAGTCAAATCCTCTTCAAACCAACTGACAAAATGAAAAGGACTTAAATTAAAACCAATGTCATAAGCTTTTTCAAAATATGAATTTAAACATAAAAATGAAATAAAAACCTAAATTTAAGATTCAAAATGAAATATACCTACTTGGGAAAAGCGTAGTGTATGTATGGTATGAACAGGTACACTGAAATGGATTGAGTGATATTTATTGGAAAAAATATGGTGATGTGTCCATCATAGTACTTTCCCCCGTAAATTGTGTATTAAATCACTTTTAAAATATTTGTAGCATTATTATTTTCAAAATGTCTTCAACTTTTTGATAACTACAACTTTTATTTGAAACATTTTTCAATTGTATCAACACATACACTGAGACAAACCAATGACTAGATAAAAGAACATTATTTATTAATTATCTCAAAAACTAAGAGTGCTATGACAATAAGTAAAGATACAAAAAATCTTTAATATTTTATCACCTACAACTTTTATTTTAAACATTTTTCAATTGTATCAACACATACACTGACACAAATCAATGACTAGATAAAAAAACACTATTTATTAAATATATCAAAAACTAAGAGTGCTATGACAAAAAGTGAATCTACAAAAAATCTTTTTTCATTTCCTACAACTTTTATTTGAAATATTTTTCAATTGTATCGACACATACACTGTCACACACCAATAACTAGATAAAACACACAACTTTTGAAATATCTCAAAAACTAAGAGTGCTATGACAAAAATTAAGTGAACAATACATCTTCATTTTGTTATTATCTACAACTTTTATTTGAAAGAATTTTTTGTTTGATGAACATTTATTGAAAAAATCTTAAAAAACTGAAAAACGCTAAGAGTAAAGTACCACTTCCGGTTTTCCGATTTTCACCAAAAGCTTTTCAGTTCTTCTGATTGTAACAAAAAGCTTAAGTTTCAAGTTTCATCTCGATATCTTTAGCGGTTTTTGCGGTACAGCGCACACAGACTCACACACAGACACACAGACACACAGACAGACAGACATTTTTCAAAAATGGTCTTATTCGACTCAGGGGACCTCAAAACGGATATTTCCGCTAAAATGTTTGATTCGAAAATTTTCACGAAAACAATACTTTCCCTTTGTATTACATACGGGGGAAAGTAAAAACAGAGCTGTAGTTATCACACAATTCACAAATCAAAATCCGTACAGTTAGCGAAGACGTCGTAAAAATCAAAATCAAAATCCGTAGTAGAAGCAAGGTCGTTATATACAAAAAAATGGTGATGTGTCCATCATAGTACTTTCCCACGTAAATTGCGTATTAAATCACCTTTAAAATATTTGTAGCATTATTATTTTCAAAATGTCTTCAACTTTTTGATAACTACAACTTTTATTTGAAACATTTTTCAATTGTATCAACACATACACTGAGACAAACCAATGACTAGATAAAAGAACATTATTTATTAATTATCTCAAAAACTAAGAGTGCTATGACAAAAAGTGAATCTACAAAAAATCTTTAGTATTTCATTTCCTACAACTTTTATTTGAAACATTTTTCAATTGTATCGACACATACACTGTCACACACCAATAACTAGATAAAACACACAACTTTTGAAATATCTCAAAAACTAAGAGTGCTATGACAAAAAGTAAATGAACAATACATCTTTATTTTGTTATTATCTACAACTTTTATTTGAAAGAATTTTTTGTTTGATGAACATTTATTGAAAAAATCTGAAAAAACTGAAAAACGCTAAGAGTAAAGTACCACTTCCGGTTTTCCGATTTTCACCAAAAGCTTTTCAGTTCTTCCGATTGTATCAAAAAGCTTAAGTTTCAAGTTTCATCTCGATATCTTTAGCGGTTTTTGCGGTACAGCGCACACAGACTCACACACAGACACACAGACACACAGACAGACAGACATTTTTCAAAAATGGTCTTATTCGACTCAGGGGACCTCAAAACGGATATTTCCGCTAAAATTTTTGATTCAAAAATTTTCACGAAAACAATACTTTCCCTTTGTATTACATACGGGGGAAAGTAAAAAGGGGATTATGTCATTAGCAGTTCATACGAACATTATGGTAATTTTATATATTATGTTTAATGTTTTATAAACTAAAATGTTTCTCTAATTTAAATATGTAGTTTTGAATTTAAAATATTAATTTCGGTTATATTTAATTTAAGATATTATATTTTTATTTTATTTCTGACTTGTGTTATTGTATTGTTTTTTTTTTTTTTAAATGTTACGGTCAGAATTGTAGTTATTATTTATAATTCAGTATTAGAAACGGTATTTTAAATGACATTTTTATCAATTTGCTGTTGAATACGGCGTAATTCTGATGAATGCGGCCAGTCTTAATTGTAAACACTTAATGCCCGAAATTAAATCTAGTTCTCAAAGTTATTTCAGCCGATTCAGTTAGCAAAATGTTATATGTAACGTATATGTTATTGTTCATCCCTATTATAAGGTTAACATGTTTTACATTAAGTTACATTGCATTCTTTATTTTTTTGTAAAAATGTAAACAGTCAGAAATGTATTTATTATTTTGAATTCAGCAATGATGGTATAAGTGCAGGAAATAATTAATATGAAGTTAAATTATGCACCTAAGAAGAAGCATGGTGAATTAAATCGGCGAATGTATAAAAAGATTCATTGTTCCTTATCGTAAAACCACAGACATCTATATAGTTGTCTGTGGTAAAACGATTAGCCATGTATTCTCGCTACGAGTTTGTATTATTCAGATGAGCACGGCAGACTTAATTTTCTGTGCTGGCAGTTTTTTTTTGCCCGAATGCGTGTGATGGGTGGGTGCGTTGTTCATAGATACATATTTTGTATGATAATTAAATGTGGCGACATCTATTAGCTTAAAATTTAGAATGGGCATTTAATTAAAATAATGGAATTGCGAATGGCAATGCCCTCTGTTGGAATTTATTTTAAATGAAAAGTGGATTCCAAGTTTGTCTATGCCACTGACTGTCTGTATAGTTGTCTGTGGTTTCGTCTCTAATTCACGTCGATGACGGTCACGTTTTGGAGGAAGTAATGATGAAGGACAGTGGCGTAGCTGCATAGATTAAATTAGATTGATAACTCATAGGGGGCTCCACGTATCATGATTTTAGTTAACCGACCCACTCGATGAGACGGCGCTGCAATCGCAAATGAAGTCATTGGGCGCCGGGAGCGGGCGGGATACTTGCTAAGCGGGGTGTGCGGTGCACCCACCATAACATTGAATGGTGGGTGCGGTGCGGGGAACATCGCACGGTCATTGGGCGCGGGGAGCGGGCGGGATACTTGCTAAGCGGGGTGCGCGGTGCACCCTCCATAACATTGAATGGTGGGTGCGGTGCGGGGAACATCGCACGGTATTAAATTACCGTGCGATGCGAAAAATACCCAAGGCCTAATGAACATGTTAAATGTATATTTAAAAAGTTATTACAAATATATTTCGCTACATGTCAAAACCAAATTACATTTCACTTCTCAACAAAATGTCTGCAGTTCGTCAAAAAATGCATCTTAGAAATGAAATAAGAGGTCTCCTTATCCGGATAAGGATGTTGGTGTAAGTAGTGTTCCATACAGTGAATTTTTCTTTAAGGTAAACATATGCATAAGCTGTACATTTTCCGACATTCGTTGTTTTTCAAAAGAGTTCAATATAAAGCTTTAAACGAGTGTTTTCCACTCCCAGACTAAGCATGAAGTAAAATTTCGAGTTTAGAAAAGCCCCGTGAAAATTTGTCGAGGGTCGCGCAACGACCCGAGACAAATTTTCTGGGCTTTTCTAAACTCGAAATTTTACTTCATGCGCCACGTGTATAAAACACTAAAATATTGTAAAATTTATGTATATACTAATTTCACTTGAAATCTGTGTTTTATACGCGTGGCGCATGAAGTAAAATTTCGAGTTTAGAAAAGCCCAGAAAATTTGTCTCGGGTCGCTGCGCGACCCTCGACAAATTTTCACTGGGCTTTTCTAAACTCGAAATTTTACTTCATGCTTAGTCTGGGAGTGAAAAACACTCATTTAAATCTTCAAATTGAACTTTAAAAAAAACAAGGAATATCTAAAGATTTACAGAAAATAGGTTAAATTTGAAATACGTATACTTAAAAGAAAACTCCTTGTATGTATAAATACAAATAAAATATTTCCAGAAGAAAGTTATTGTTACTGCAAAAATGTTCAGCAAAAATTTTAAAGGGAAGTATTTGGTATATGGTGAAACTTATTTCGTAAATCGGGAAATCTTTTGACTTATATTTGACAAGGTGAAAGATATTTGGGATATAGTGAAGCTCATTTGATCAATAGTGAAATGCAATAGAAAAGCCGTGTAATTGAATTTAAGGGGAATATAACAGTGGTCTGAAATTTAATGTTAGGTTTATTTAAAAACTAAAGGTCCTAGAAAGTTGAAATTTTGACAGCGTATATTAAGCCCAATTATCTAGTAAAATATCGAAGTACTTTTTTTTAAAACAATTTGCTTTCAGAGGTATGAAAAAAATAATGTTAAATTTTTCAAAATTAAATAAAATATTCCCATATCTTACTAGTTTATACTATAAGGAATATAATGTGAACATTTCATAAGAATGCGATAGCTCATGCCCGAGTCAGGTTAAAATAAAAATCTTGAAAAATAAGACCGTAAAATACCGCCGCCTTGCGGATCTTCTCTTAGTTGAACGCGTTGTACACTCATCTGCACAATTATTGGAGGGGCGAGCAGCATGCGGCCAGCGTTTATCTCTGGGCCGGTGAACGCTGTGCGGCTTCGCGTTTGTTTTTCTTTTCTTTTTTCAATCATAGTTAACAAAAACGGCTCGCGTCGTTAGCATTTATTCTCGTAAAATTAATATTTCGCAATTATAATCGATATTTTATTGTACTAGTGTTTTATTTTCATGCTTTCTGACTACTAATGGAATAAGTATTTTTTTATACTGCATGTTCACTAATATAGAAAACACGAAATGTTTCACTAATTTAAATAAAGATGTGTAATATACCTTTAATATTGGCTTTCCTTATTATTTGACAGTGTCGGTATTATTAAATTATTTTTAAAGTTTTTTAAGCTGATTAATAAGCCAGAAGCAATCGAATAACAATCAGTCTTGTTCAAATCATTATTTCGTCTTAAATCTTTCGTTATTAAAGCAGTTGTTAAATGCCATTAAACTTCTCGCAATAAAACTATTAAAGTAAATTGTAAAGTTTCTAGCAATCGGACCTATTTGAACCAACTGCGACTTCATCAACGAATCAACGATATCAAAACTATAAGAATAGTAAGAATAACACCAATATGACGTTGTAGATTAATGTTACAAATCAACTATTATTTACTGAGCACAGGTAATATTTGTTTGACGAATGTTTAAAAAAATGTAGGGTTTAACTGCGTGCATATTCATTGTTAATTATTTTAGAAAAAATAGAACTATAATAATAATAAGGTAGTTATTATAATGCATTTCAAATAATAAGCTTCTTGCTCAACATTGCACCGAGCCCAATATATTTTTTTCAAATTTGGTTGATTTATGATGAGTCATATTTTGATAGTAAGTAAATAAGGAATAAATGAATTGAAATTGAATGTTATTGCAATCCTCTATTTATACGGCTCAGTCAACTTAGCCCCCCGAAGTTCGACTTTTTAAAAAATAACTGTTGCGCTAGACGGGCCTTAGCTAGCGCTAGCTAGCGCCACAAAAATTAGAGCTAGCGCCGTTTAGACAAGAAAGTTACGGGGGTTTGAACTTTCGGGGGGCTAGGTTGATGCTGGATGTTTCAAGTTTTCTTACAGTATTCGGATTCCTCAGAGCTAGCGCTACCAATTTAAAAGCTAGCGCCACCCCCACAACCCCAAAAGATTATACAACATTTTAAACCCTAGCCCCCCGAAATGAGATTTTTTTAATCAAATTGGGTGCAAAAGTTCAATTCAAGGCTTTAAACGAGTGTTCTCCACTCCCAGACTAAGCATGAAGTAAAATTTCGAGTTTAGAAAAGCCCCGTGAAAATTTGTCGAGGGTCGCGCAGCGACCCGAGACAAATTTTCTGGGCTTTTCTAAACTCGAAATTTTACTTCATGCGCCACGCGTATAAAACGCTGATTTCAAGTAAGGTTCAAATATACACAAATTTCACAAAATTTTAGTGTTCTATACGCGTGGCGCATGAAGTAAAATTTCGAGTTTAGAAAAGCCCAGAAAATTTGTCTCGGGTCGCTGCGCGACCCTCGACAAATTTTCACGGGGCTTTTCTAAACTCGAAATTTTACTTCATGCTTAGTCTGGGAGTGGAAAACACTCGCTTAAAGCTTCAAATTGAATTCCTGTAAAAACAACATATATCTAAAGATTTAAACAAAATAAAGTGAATCTGGAATACGTCTACTTTAAAGAAAAACTCCCTGTATATCGTAGAATCAGGATATTGAGATAGATTGTGTTAGAATGAAAATAAAGTCAATTGAATAGCAACGAAAGGAGCTTAATCACAATTTTGTAGCATCGAAAAGATACCCATGTTTTGATTAGGTACATACATAACCCGATGTGTACTAGGTAAATTTTCAGGCATTCATTGTTTTTGAAAAGCGTTCAGTTTGAAACTCCCAACGAGTGTTTTCCACCGAGTAATAATGATTTAAGTTATCATAAAAAAAACAACCGTGAGGTACGCCACTGTCTTGCTAGCACTAGCTAACATTTTGAAATAATAATAAAGGATAAATTAAAAACACTTGGTTTGTTTCACTATTTGTTTCTATTTACTTGACTAGTTTCGCTTTTTACGGCATTATCAAGAGTGAATCAAGAGTGAACTTTGATAATGCCGTAAAAAGCGAAACTAGTCGAGTAAATAGAAACAAATAGTGAAACAAAGCAAGTGATTTTAATTTATCCTTTAATATCACTAGCTATGTCGTTGTTAGTGTTTATAGACTTCAGTATAGCAATTACAATGCCAAAAAAAAAATGAAATCGTACGGTTAGTTTCCGAGTTATAACGATTTCAATTATCAAAAACAATCGTCAGTTACGCCACTGTCTTACTAGTGCAAGCTATCTCGTTGCCAGTGTTTATAAATATTAGTATAGTAATTACAATGCCAAAAGAGTTTCTTAAATCGTACGGTAAGTTCTTGCGTAATAACGATTTAAATTAGCTAGGAGTGAAAACACAATTGTCTATGAACATAAATAAAGTAATTACAACGCCGAACTATTTGTTGAAAGCGGTATATTATATGCCAAACATCATTTTGTATTAAAATTCAGGAAGTAAATGGTAATACGCATACAGGATCTGAAAGCTCTTGCATCAAAATTTGGACGTGAACTTTTTTATACCTGATATTTTTGAGAGAATATTTTTGTCATATTCTGTTGGCGCTAGCTCTAAGTTATATTTTCCACCTAATTTGATTAAAAACATCTCATTTTAGGGGGCCAGGGTTAAAAATGTTTTATCATTTTTTGGGGCTGTGGGAGTGGCGTTGGCTTTTAAATTGGTAGCGCTAGCTCTGAGGAATCCGAATAGTGTAAAAAAACTTAAAAAATCTAAACTCGGGGGGCTAGCATCAACCTAGCCCCCCGAAAGTTCAAATCCCCGTAGTTTTCTTGTCTAAATGGCGCTAGCTCTAATTTTTGTGGCGCTAGCTAAGGCCGGTCTAGCGCAATCGCTTTTTTCAAAAAAGTCGAACTTCGGGGGGCTAAGTTGACTGAGCCTATTTATACACATCATCATTTTGTAAACCCTGTACTAAACATAAAAAAAACAGGGCAGCTTTCCGTTTAATTTTTTTCAATCTATTATTTATTTGTTGCATTCATAAAAACTAGAATATTTGACCGAATATAAATTGAAATTCTCCCCAAAATTGGGGGTATTTACCCAATTGGGCAGAGGCCAAATTAATACACATTATTTGGCAATAGCAGTTAGGGAAGATAATATTCCCATTTAAAAAATATGATTGAAAATCCTATGTTTTTTTTTCATATATGTGCGGCATATAAATATTCACAATGAGCTTATGAACATGAATTATTTTATTATTATATTTTCAAGAAATAATCTATAATTTAATAAAATAAAACACATAGTTTGTTCGGCTGTCGAAACTGGAGTCTTAAAAGTAAAAATAATGTGTTATAATGACAAGAATAAGAATCATCAGTTTTGTAAATACCGAAAAATAACACAGGATCCGATAACGCTTTCTAACGAATTGAAAACAATACATAGCTTGTATGTATTATCAGCTTGTTTAAATAATACGAATCGACACTTTCGTTCGATCCGTCTTTTTTATACGCTTTGTTTTTTCGTCTATTTTACGCGACGCGAGACCCCATCCGTTCATGCCAAGGAGCAATGCACAAATGCACAGCGAACTGCCGCTTTTCTCTCTGACTGTATTCTCCCCACTTGTGCTGTAAATTTGGCATCGGATGAGCTACTCTAAACTATGTGGGTCTTTCCAACACGATCGGCGTGTTACACTGCAATAATCCCCTTAAGACATTATTTTATGTTCTGAGATCGTACTTTGTGACTAGATGAAATTTCAGAATTGCTTGATCCAACAGCAACGGGAACATTCTCCATGGAAATATGCTCCTAGCCCGGTGTGAAGATAATCTCCACTTCCGTGGTTGTTTCATGCATAGTACTTGAAGATCATTCACGAATGATAGGAAGAAATAAAGAGAAATAATGTAGACACACTGGTTTTAAATGTGTTTGACTGCAGATTTAATTAAAAGAATAGACAAGGGCTTAAAATGTTTCATAAACTTACGGTTTTAATTATTAATGTTAACGCCCATCCTCAAAGATTCAGAGTTGCTTAATCCAACAATAACGGGGATTTATAAATATTTTACATACTTACGGTTGTAATTATTTATATTTATTAACGCTCATCTCGAGACGATTTCGTCTTATCAGCATTTTTGTGCCTTCAGATCCGACGGATCTGACAGCTTTTGAATGAAAACGAGCCCACGTTAGAAATTGCGGGAAATTTGAAATTCCGACATATGCGCCCTCCCATCGAGTGTGTCGGTCAACTATATATGTGAACTTATAGAATCATATGGAGTCGACTGGGTCTGCTTAGCTGATCGTTGGATGGAGAAGGTGAGCTGTGAAGCTATTGTGCGTTTTCTCACACTGCTGCTGTCTACTTCACTGAAGATTGGTTAAAAAAAGGCCAGTTCTTTCCATTTCTATTATTATTATTTTTGAATAAAAAAAATAATGACGTAATTTATTAATATTTTAAAGAATACTTTATATTAGAAAATACAATTCAGATGAATATTCAAATTTGAGTTTGAAGTTTTTATTCAAGTGAAATATTAATACATTTCTAATGATTAAATAAAAATATAGAGGGGGCGATGATTAAAATAATTGATGATTGATTGAAGTATTTAATTTTGGGATTATAGTTAATTAAGAATTATGAATTTAATTGTCGTGTAATTGTAAATGTCTGCATATTTGCGTTGGATTCAACGCGTATCGCGATATTGTTTTTTTGATTTATTGTTTTGTGATAATTTAACAAAAAATTGATGATTGAAATAATTTTAATGTCAAATATTATTTTAAGTTGTTTATAACTATTGAATAGTAAGGATTTTTTTATGATAAAAAAATGTTTTTTCAAGAATTTGGTTTATTCGAATATTACTTCAGATAATTATGTGATTTAGTTTAATGTTATAATCAGCAAGGTTTGGAACTATATTAGATAGTTTTGGAATTTAGTTAAGTTTAGAATGTCCATGTTTGTTGTTATTTATTTTTTTATCAAGAACTAAATAGTTATTTTGTAAGAAATTTCGTTTAAGTGAATTTATTGGTTCTATTTAGGATCACTAGTTAAGAATTTTAATTTTGTAATTTTTATTAAAGTTCCATAGCTGAGTGCTCCTTGAATCAAGAATTACTGGCGTCCACCTTAATCATCATTGATCGTTGTTTTAAATCACGACCTTCGCACCGCTGTTTAAAATCTGAGGGTAAAACAAATTTTAAATAATTCGTTTATTTTGCAAAAAGGGGCCATATCTTTCTTTGAGTTTTGTGATTGAAATAATTACAGAAATATTTTTGAAATCGAATATGTGATCTACGTCAACTTAATGCGGGAATAAAGAGTAAAATTCAACATATAGAGTCCGCCAGAATAATGTATACCGGGTATCGAAAAAACTCTAAGAGCAAAGTAAAGTGGTGCATAATTACCGTCGCTATGTTTCAAAAATATTTCTAATCATCAGTGGCGTGCTGTACTCCAGTGGCGTACCAAACTTATGTTTATTTAAATGGAATGCCCTATTTTTTATTGCAGATTTGGAAAGTGCTCGAAGAGTACTTATTTTTTTATCTAACATGTTATACCTTTCACTTTAGCGGTTTCGCTGTTATAACCCCTTCTTTCAAAATTGCGCCCCATTTTTGAGATTGTTTTGTAGAGAAACTAATTGACGCCGGCGCCTAACCTCGTATACCTTCACATAATTTTTTTCGGGTAATTTATGGAAAAAAAATAATTTTTGATTGAACTTCGCATGTTGTCATTTTATTCCAAAATTTCAAATGGCACCCCCCAAAAAAAATTACGGCGTTGTACAGCCAAAACTCTAAATTTTTCATTGGTACAAAAAAAATTACACATTGCATAACAAAATTTCGGAGAAAAAAGGAATTTCATCGCAAATGTCGGGAAACGTTTTCCGTTCCCAAGAGTGCCATGAGAAAACAAAAGATTGGTAATTGTCAAAGTAAATTATTAGACGCCAGTAGCAGCCATAAGTCATTTTTGATAAACGTTCTAAAAATGTTCCGAACTCAAGAGGAAATGGTTGACATGATATTTATTCTTGGAGAATGTAACAAAAATTGTTTCTTGGCGTCACGAGTGTACGCTGCGAGATATCCGCACAGGGCACATCCAAATGAACGTGCGTTTCAAAAAGTGTTGGAGAGATTTACTACTACGGGAATTGTGAATCGGCCAAGGAGAGTTAGAAAGAAGACAGTTTTTACCGAAAATAATGAACTGCAGGTTCTGGAGGCAGTTATTGAAGATCCTCATACCAGTATCCGTGATATTAGTAGGAATCACGATATTTCAACGCGATCCATACATCGTGTTCTTCAAAAGTACAAATTCCGTCCATTTAAGATTCAACTGCACCAAGAATTGCAACCTCAAGATTTTCATGCGAGGCAAGATTTCTGCTTGTGGGCTAAAAAATAAGGCATTCCATTTAAAAAAAAACATAAGTTTGGTACGCCACTGGAGTACGGCACGCCACTGATGATTAGAAATATTTTTGAAACATAGCGACGGTAATTATGCACCACTTTGCTCTTAGATTTTTTCGATAGCTTTTATCGTAAGGGAGCTATGGTCCGAGGCGTCTTAAGTGCCACACCCGGTATATACTCAGGGTGGCGACCAACCGGGAAAGTAAAGGGATTTTATTCGTAGAAAAAAGTTTTGAAATAATCAGGAAAGTTCGGCCTTTTTAGCGAAAAGCCAGGGCATTTGCAAATAATACGATTGAAGAATTGACAAATTGTTAGTTCTATTCAGAGCACGAATTTGATATATTAAATAATATTAAACAAAATATAAAAATGATGAAATGTCCATCATAGCAGTTCCCTCGCAATTTGAACAATTGATAATTGACACACTAAATTTATTACACTCTAACCAATTAGTTAAAGATTTCACTTGAATATAGTCATTAATACGCGTGGCGCAGGAAGTAAAATTTCTAGTTTAGAAAAGCTTGAAAATTTGGATTTGCTGGGGCATCGCATTGCTCACGCGCCCCAACAAATCCTAATTTTCAGGCTTTTTTAAACTTGCAAATTTACTTTATGCTTAATCTGGAAGTGGAAACTCTCATTAGACGATCAATCAGGAGCTTAGTTTTGCAATTATATTGTCAAATTTATGACGTAAAACTTCGATAAACGAATTGGAAAAGCTTAAATTATGTAAAATAAAGCCCAGCAAATAAACTATCAAAGAACCAATGTCAATCACAGATGAATAAATTATTCATTTAACAGCTTTTATTCTACCGTTGAAAAAAATTGAATCGAATAATTTTTAAAAAATTTTGCAAAATTCAAAGTGATCAGAAATTATTCAAAATCAATAGAATTCAATTCAATGAAAAAATACTCAAATATTTCAAATCAAAATTTAACTTTCATTTGATATTTTGAAATATACCGTGACGATATTTACATTTTAATTACAGCCTATCAAATTTTATTCATTTCTGTGAAGATTCTACAAATTTTATTTTGATTTGATAATCTTTTAATTTTTTACAATTGTTTAAAGGATTAACGAGTTTAGGAGCACGATTCCTAAACTCGTTAATTTCATTGCCTAATTTCAACTTAGGCTTAAAATTAAAAAAATAGGTGGAGATAATTTCATTGTCTTTAAAGCATATGCAAGTGCAATGAATTCTAAATAAATTCTGTGAATTTCATGTTGTTTAGATAAAACTTTTTTCTGAATTCAATGATGTATCATACTTATAGTTAATCGTACATTTTATATGTAAAGTATCAATATGTTGTTTTTTGTAAAGAGTGCTTCGGAAACAGTTGAGTTACTCACTCATTTGACAACTCCTAGGACCCATAACTGTTGTTAAAATACATCACCAGTTGTGATGAATTATAAACTAACGAGTATCTTCCACTCCCAGACTAAGCATGAAGTAAAATTTCTAGAAATATTACTTCATGCACCACGCGTATAAACCACTGATTTACAGTAAAGTTGAAAATATATAACGCTTAAATGTGCTGGTGATCAATATTTATTGAGAAGTGGTGAAAATGGAAGAATAACTTATTTTGTGAATAGTTTTGAAACAATAATAAAAGTAGAATAAATTTAGTTTGTGCAACTTTTCCACACTGTTGATATTTATGTCATCATATCTATAACGGGGAAAGTGCTATGATGGACACATCATCATTTTTTTAAATTTATGTTTTGTGTGATAATCGGTAATTATTATTATTATTACAAAATATTAACATCTATACACGATTCCATTTGTTTCTGGATCTCGCCTAGCTATGGAAAAGTGACAGTTTAAGTATTGTAAATGGGGCTGGTTGTGTTTTAAATCAGGGTTTTTAAATGTCACTGTCAGATGTTCGATTTTTAGGTTATAATTTCTGACTATTGTGATCTTACACTGTTGCCTGTTTTACAAATTTTCAGATATAAAAGGATAATAATATGCAGTTTTAAGATTAACAAAATTTACTACTTGGTTTTTGTACATACAAACACAGCAATAATATTGTATATAACAAATATAATGAATTCGGCTCTGCAAACTTATTTCGTCATCCATTTGTATTTCTCGCTTGGGTCTTCCCGTTAACACATTTTGATCAACTCCATCCATCCCCCATGCCATTTCAATTGGATTGTATTGACAATGGTATGGCGGTAATCTAAGAACTTCGTGCCCGTTCTTTCTCAAAATGTCAACTACGTAAATTTTGTCATTTGATCGAAAAGGTATAAATAAAGCCCATAGTTCCTTTTTTGTTAATTTTGGATTGAATTTTACATTGTGTTTAACCAACCACTCCTGCATTTCGCATTTCTTACAAGAAAATGAAGGAGTTTTCTCTAATTGCACAGAATGGTATGCAGCATTATCCATAATAACTACACATTTCCCTGAAAGCTTAGCCAAAGCAGGAATAAGTTGATTAACCACCCAATTTTGAAAAGTATTACCATCCATTGTGGCATGGTAATCTCGGTCATTGTTTTTCGAATGTAATAACAAATCGCACCCATCCAAAAACCCACCCCTATACCCAGCATGTAGAATGGTGAAGCGTTTGCCTTCATTTTTGAATTTAGTTGGATTACTATTTATATCCGTTTCATGTACCCAGCGTCGAACCACGGATCCATTCTGATATATCCATGTTTCATCCAGGTATACGAATTGGATATCTTCACTGGAATTTTGATACTGAAAAAATTTTCTAAGGAAAATAATTTTAGCTGCAACAACATGTTTTTGTTCACAGAGAATTTTGCGCCCATTAATTAATTTGAATTTATACTCCATACTTTTAACAACCCTATAAAGTGTTGTTCTACTCCCATGGAACTCATAATTTTCTTTCATATCATTCAAAAGATCTCTCAAAGTAAAATACTGATTTCTAGAGTTATATTGCCAAATTAGTTGTTGCAGATCTTTTCTAGCTAGGTGATTCCAAAAATGGCTGTTTTTAGATCGTTTGCCAGAAGTAGTAGATTTCAATTCGTCAGGTCTTTGTCGTAAAATTAATTGTAATGAAGATCTCCCTACCTGAAACGTAATTATCTTTAATTAAATATATATGACAATTAAAATACTAGACATACCCCAAAAATATCTATTAAAATCGTAATAATATTGTGATGCTGTAGATTTGGATTACTTTGCCTAAAATGTTTGTAGGATTTCAGAATTTGTAACCGTTTTGATTCAGAGATAATCTTTGGCATGTTAATATTTAATATGTGCCTGAAATTATTTTTCACTTTGACATTGACACAGCATTGCAACACTAGATTAATTTGATTTAATAATAAAATGCTCGAAGAAGCGACCGCGTGGCGAAATAATTGTTGCAAGATTAACAATAAACCTCTTGAAAATTAAAAAGAGTATTACTTATGATATCATAAATTATTGCAACACTGTTAAAATAAGGAATCAGGAGTGCCAATTATTAAAAAATGTAAATGTTGATACTGCAACATAACAACACGAAAGCATGGCTAGGCGAGATCCAGAAACAAATGGAATATATTATATTAAATTATTTTAACTGCTAAAAATGATTGACTGCTGTCAAGATTTTATTGATTAACAGATATGACGTCATTGTTTCCAAGGCACTCTTTGCAAAAAAGAAAATATTATAATTTTAAATATCAAATCTAAAATAAATTATCAGTGTGATACATCATCCCTAAGTTCAGAAGAAAATATTCTTTCAAAAAATATCTAAATAAAAAATGGCGCCTATAAAAAAATAAAAGTTGGCTATGGTCCCCGGGTAAATGTAATAGCTATCTTAAAAAAATATATGCTACTAGATGTCTTATTTAAAAGTGCCTGTATATTGTCAAAGTTCGAAATGTTTAGATTCAGTAGTTTTTGAATAAAAAAATAAAAACGATTTTTTAAAAAATCAGTTTTTGTTGATATTTCGAAAACAATATAAGATATTTCAAAATTGTTTTCCGATTATTGTTAGGCCCTGAAATACACAACTTTGTCGTTCTACGACAAAAAGTGTATTAACAAAATGTTTTTGATTAGCTATTTTTAATTTAACTTTTTTATATATAAACAATATTTAAATCTATTTGTTAATTTAAAAATAATGATAATAACCAGAAAACTAACCAATTTCAAGTATTTCTTACAATTTTGTATTTAAAGATTTTTCGATATTCTCAATACTTCCCGAGATACATAAAATGTTATATAGGGAATGTAAAAATCAACAAATTGTTTAGGTAACATAAATGTATATTAATGTTCAGAAAAATTGGTGAAAATCATGAAACTTTAAAATTGAGAAAAATATCAAAAACTCGAAACAATGAAACATTTATTGCAAATTAATTACATTTCAAAGATTTTAATAACTATTTTCCAGAATGTGACATTACCAAAAATCATAAAAATTTGTGAATAACTAAGATAACTGGCATAGATATTAAAAAATGGTAAATATTCTAGTTAAATGATGAAAATCAAAAACATTTAGAAAACGACAAGATATCTTTTAATTTAATAATTCAACACACAAAATGATTTTTTCTAAAACTGTTCACAATGACATCTAGACAATCATGGGATTTTTCTTTAGACCTTTCGAGACCATAGGGGAGTATATATCCCACTTGATGTTTGATGTGTTTCACTTATTGAATTTAAACCTACAATAACATGTAAATCGTATCTAATGGTATTTTTCGAACATATTCATGTTTTTCAAATCTTGGTACACCTGGTTACTAAACAAGCAATATTTGAACAGTCACAAAAAAATAATAAGTTAAAATTTTAAAATTACCGAAGCGTTTTTTATCAATAAAAATGTTACATTTTTAGATGATTCCGTTTTTTTAGTAATTAATTGCTATTTTTATGGTTTAAAAACTCTGGATGTTTGAATTACCTTAAACGCAATAATCCGCTCGATACAAATTAAATAACACATTTTAAAAAATCTATCAAGCAAACAAATAAAACAAAATACATATTTAATACACACGCAATAAAATGTGTTCGAATAAGTCTCCTTCCTACGCCATACAGTTTTGAAATGATGTAGTCAAATTTACAAAGATTGCCTCCGGTATGCTTAACACGTTCGTTGCCACAAATTTCCAGCTATTATACTTTGACGCCGTGTCGCCGAATAGCGGCGATGGCAGCGAACGTGTTAAAAAGGCTTCCCTGACGTGTTGCTGCATATCTTACAGTGTTGTCGGTGCATCCGTGTCAGAGCTGGGCAAGATTCGAATCATTCAGGATTCGAATCCTGGATTTGAATCCTTTTATAGGATTGAATAGAGGCATTCGAATACTTTAGTTAAACTGGATTCGTGATCCGGATTCGTTACATTTTTTTAAGAGGATTCGTATTCGAATACAAATGCGGGTGATTCGAATCTTTATAAAAGGATTCGAATATTTATAAGAGGATTAGAATACTTAAAAAAGGATTCAAATCGTTAAAAATAATTCGAATTAATTGTGAGGATTAACATGAATAATTTGTTTCGTGTGTTTTTAAATTTCTCGTTAAATCAGTGTTTTATACGCGTGGCGCATGAAGTAAAATTTCGAGTTTAGAAAAGCCCCGTGAAAATTTGTCTCGGGTCGCTGCGCGACCCGAGACAAATTTTCTAAGCGGGGCTTTTCTAAACTCGAAATTTTACTTCATGCTTAGTCTGGGAGTGGACAACACTCGTTTTTAGAAGTTTCAAATTGAAGGATCACTCTGGATTACTAAGTTTATTACTCAAAGGACCGTTTTACAAAGGCTACAGCTCGAAAGACCAATTGCAGTCTTCGGAGACCGAAGGACTACAGGAAATTTAAGTTTTTTTTTACAAAAAACAACGAATATCCGAAGGTTCATAGCGTGGGTATGAAAGAAAAAATCCAATTAAAAAAAAAATTGAAGTTAGGTTGGTGTTCCCGCCAAATGTCGCTCGTGGAATTTTTTACATTATTATTTCTTATTTTCGTGCTTGTGCTTGTCTTTTGTATATATATTTCCTTTGTGCGTGACCTTAAAATTTCTGTTCGTTTATTATCTTTTCTCAAATGTGTATTTTCTATTTGTATCTATTACTGTGTGAATGTTTGAGTTTGAACCATCACCAGATATTTCTTAGTATTTTACTCCAAACTGCATTTTTCAAGGTTCGCCTAGCCTTTACCCCAATAAAGCTCATTGTGTTAAATTTGGATGAGCGACAGTGTCCGCCCGAACGTAGCTTTCGCGGACCAGTCTTAATTAGTTCCGCTCTAGCTTTGTTGGGAAACTTTCTAAAAATGCAGTTTGGAAAAATACAACCCTATTGTTATCTCTGAGCAACTCGATCGCTGGAATTTTTTTTTTTTTTTTTTTGGGGAGAGAGGAGGAGAAAATCCTCATGGATACCTTCTGTTATCCTACCCACGGATGGGAGGGATAACAGTAGGTTATGTCAGACTCTTACTGACTAAAACCCCCTCTTGTATGTCAAGTCCAATAAAGAACTTTTTATACTTTATAGGAAGAAGTAGTAAAAAATGGCTTTGTAGAAAAATTGACTAGTGTGAGTACTATAGCAGTATTCATATATTGGTTTCGGGTGGGTGGGGTAGCATTTAGGAAAGAGAAGGTTTAAAGTTTTACAACTTTAGACCTTTTCTTTTTCTCCCAAAAATTAAAATAACTACTTCGGGATTGTTGGAAGCCATTTGTTTGGATTTGTGTTATTATTGGTTCTGGGATTGGCAAAGGGCTATGATAGTGGGAGCGAGTTTAACGAGCAAGGTAAGGAGCGCTGCCAGATTGGGATCAAGTAACGCTTCTTGGAGTTGTGGGATTTGCGGGATTTGAGGGATTTTATTGGGGGCCGCCGTTTGTGCTTGCGGCGGCGGTTGGGGTTCGGTTTGTGGCTGAGTTTGCCCCTGAGGTTTGACTACAGAGGAGTAGCTCTTGGTTTGGTTTTTCGGGAATCGGGAGCGTCCGCGATAGTTCGCGGTGTGGTTTTCGCCGCAATTGCAGCATTTGGGGGGAGGATCGTTATCTCTGTCCTTCCTGGTGCAGTCTGCTGTCAAGTGCTCGCCGGCGCATTTTACGCAGCGCGGGTTGATATTGCATCGGTGGGAGGTGTGCCCGAAGTATTGACACTTGTGGCATTGAATGGAACCCTTGGAGGGTTTTTGTTTCTCCACAGTAATGGGAGAGTGACTTAGGGTTTCTAAATTGTAAATCTTTCTGCCCCCTGGAGTATTTTCCAGGTGCACTGAGACCATGGGGAATTTTTTGAATTTATTCCCTACGCGGCGGACTGACAGAACGGGTAGGGAGAGAGCTTTTTACTGCCTCACTATCCATTCGTCGGAGATCGAAGTGTCAACACCTCGGAGCACAACTTTGAGGTCTTTTTCCTCGCTGAGGGCATACGTGAAAAATTCCACGTTGTTGTTGCGGAGGTACCGGATTGCGCAACGATAATTGTCAGCAGACTGCACTTGGAATTTCATGCAGAAGCTGAAGAATTTACATTTGAGGCAGTTTACGCCTAATCTGGTTAAATCTCCGGAAATCTTTTCCCAAAGATTTTTATAGCGGATTGTGATAGGTGGAGGGGTGTTTTTGAAATGCTCGAAACCTTCGTTCGAGGCTGCGATCTGATCGATCGATGGTAATTCGGTCTTTTTGACGACCGTGGTGGTGTAGGAAATGGTTGGTTTTTCGGGGAGTTTTGTCTGGGGTTGCGGCTTAGGAGATGGTTTTGGTTTTTGGCTAGCCTTCAGGGTGGCGGAGGCGCGCACCAGGCTAGCGGTCGGAGGAGGGGTGTTTGCCGGTGAGCGGCGCTGTCTTTTCTGGACAGGGATGAAGTCGACTTCGTCGAGGATGTCCTCGACGAAGGCGGGAGAGGGAGTGCGTGGTTCGCTAGGGGTTGGCGAAAAGGATGGGCTGGGGGATCGGGTTTCCTCAGGGGCCTGGGGGGACATTATGTCCATGATTTCCGCGCTGTAATCAGCGGGACGTTGGTTGCGGAGGTGGTGGTTTGTAATGATGAGTTGCAGTTTGGCGATTTGCTCATCTTTGGAGCGGATTTGTTCGGAGAGGAGGTTGACTTGCTCAATTAAAGCGGAGAGTTGCACGTTAAAAGATTCAATTCGACCAGAGAGTTCGGGTGAGATTTGGTCTTGGGGTTGTTTGCTCCTGGAGGAGTAAATGGGGTCGGAGGAATTTTCGGGGTCTGTGAACCGCTTTCCACGCCTAGACTTACCCATGGCGTAGAAGACGGGGTTGGGTAGGCACCGGGTTCAAAATCCCCCGGGCCTGCTTATCGTTAAGCGGAATCGAGATTTGAAATGTTGAGAGCAACACTCCAAATCCTGACTGCCTCCCGACAATCTCCAAGCGTTCCTCGCGGAAATCAAGGCAGATTCTCGGTTAGCGTGCTATAATAAGCGTGCTAATTTCTTAAAACCTAAACAGGTCCCCCTGTAAAGGTCGTAAGAAATTTTCTCGTTCGCGTCTTCCGGTGTCAGGGCAGTATAAAATACGCGCTAACCACGGAGACGTTCTCCACACTGAAAGGAAAAAAGATTACAGCTGGGCGGATGGCGCCTTTTCCGTGTTTGACAAATACGAGCTAAGAAGCTCGGTCAAACCCGGTAAAGGGTGTTGGGTGAATGGAGTAGAGTGTTCAATTCTCTCCAAACACCAGGTCCGGCGGCTCCTTTTCCGCGCTGGCAAAAACGAGCTAAAAAGCTCGGCCAGACAACGGTAAAAGGGTGTTGGATGTTCTGAAAAGAAAATTATTATTCTAAAAAGAACAATAATTTTCCTCAGAGCACCTTTAACTGTAAAGTAGCTGAATAGCTTAAGAATAATTAATAACAGAGAGAGCAGCTCGAAAGCGACGGAGAGGGCTTCAGAGTGGAGAGACGAACAACCTGACTGTTCGCCGTCTCAAGTCTGAATACACACGGCTCGCTGGAATTTTTTTTTTTTTTTTTTTTTCGGGAGAGAGGAGGAAAATGCATTATGCATACCTTCTGTTATCCCACCCACGTATGGGAAGGATAACAGTAGGTTATGTCCGACTCTCACGGACTAAAAACCCCCTCTTATAGGTCAAATTCGAAATGGAATTTTTACTACTTTGTAGTGATGTTGGTGTGTTTGGTGACTTTGGATAAGTGACTGTTATTGTTACTCAAAATGAGTAGCATTTATTGGTGGCGAGTGGGTGGGGTATACTTTTTAAAAAAGGGTCAGAATCATTACTGAAACATTTTTAAAAAATTAATTGGTAACGTCCAGTTGTAGTGGCCGTTTTTTCCTAGTTCTGAAGTTTTCAGGAACTTCAAGGGTATCTTTTAAAAGGGAGACGTCGAATTTAGAGGAATGTGCAATTGCTAATTGACGGATAAAATCCTGTAATTTCGGTACTTTCGTTTCGTTTCGGATTTGGTCGTTACTGACAAACCACGGAGCGCCTACGATCCTGCGGATCATGCGGCTCTGCGTGGCTTCCAGTCTGTTCATCTGCGTTTTCGAGATGTGTATCCATGACGGACAACCATAGGTCATTTTTGACCTAATCATTGCCTTGTAAATGTGAATTTTACTGGCGAGGAAAAGGGTGCTCTTTGTTAAAAGCAATGATTTTAGAGTCCCGAAGGCGGAATTAGCTTTAGTGATCGCAGATTGAACATGTTTTGCCCAGTTAAGGTGGTTATCCATTTGTAAACCAAGATATTTCACTTGTTTTACCCATGGAATTGGTGTGCCTCCAAAGGTGAGGTTTTCTTGTGGGGATCTATTAGATGGGGTGAAGTAAATTGCTTGGCTTTTTTCAGCATTTATAGCAATACACCAGTCGTTTGTCCACTCTTCCAGTTGGTTAAGTGCGGTCTGGAGTTTCGGAATCATAAAGGGAAGATGTTTGCCTCGATATAGATAAGCAGTATCATCTGCATATTGGGCCGTAATTACATTGTTTAATGTTGGCAGGTCATAAACATATATATTGAAAAGGAGCGGGGAAAGTACGGACCCCTGTGGGACGCCAGCAGTCATTTTGCGTGGCGGAGATGTGGCGTTTTCGAAACGAACCGAAAAGGTGCGGTCTTGTATGAATTCCCTGATCAGATGGATTAGATATGTGGGGTAATTAAGTGACATGAGTTTATATAACAAGCCTTCGTGCCACACTCGATCGAATGCTTTCGCAACATCGAGGAAGATGGCTAACGTGCTCTGCTTTCTGTTAAAGCCTTCGATTATGTAATCGCTGGTTCTAACAAGTTGGTGGTTGCATGAGAGGCCTTTTATGAAGCCGTGTTGCGTTTTTGGGATGACCATGTGATCATTCGACCATTCACTGAGGCGGACATGGATAATTTTTTCGAATAGTTTTCCCAGTGTGCACAGAAGGGAAATAGGCCGGTGATTTTGTGGAAATTTCATGTCTTTTCCAGGCTTTGGGATTAAAATCACTATTGCGTGTTTCCACGCTTTTGGAAAATAGCCTATCCTTAGGCATGCATTGAACAAGGTAGTTAGGAATACTATTCCTTTGTTGGGGAGGTTTTTTAAGCAAGTGTAGCTTATACTATCGTGACCTGGCGCCTTTTTACTTGGCGCATATTTGATAATTTTGCGGATCTCTGCAGGAGATGTTGGTTTCGGAGTATGGGTTGGGGTTCGCTCAAGGCGATCCAATGCTTCCTCAACTTCGTCGAGTAATTCGTCACATGTTGTGAGCGGATTCGGGGAGAACTGTGACTCTAGGCTTTCCGCGAAGGATTCGGCCTTGTCCTCCGGAAGGAAGGCAAGTCCGTTTCTTCCGTGAATAACCGGAGTGGTCGTTCGATGTCTGGCTGTGAATCTCTTAGTGAGTTTCCACATTTGAGGTTTGTGTAATGATGCATCCTCGATTACTCGATTCCAGTTGGAATTTGAAAATGACTTGATTTCTTTCTGAATTTCTGCTTGGAGTTTATTGAGGTTTGTTTTCATTTGCGGGCAGCGGGTGTGTTGCCATTGTCTGCGGATGCGGTTTTTCTCTCGAATTTTACCGAGGATGTTATTTGGAAGTGGGCGGCTGTTTTTCGGGACAGGTTTGATTTTCGAAACCGTCTCAACCGCATCCGTGATTGAGTTGGTAAGGAAAGTAATTGCCTCATTTATCTCCTCCTTATTCCTTATTTTCGGAATAGCAGTGAGTTTTTCGAGCATTTTTTGGTTGAACTGCTGCCAGTTAACCGTGGTTATAGTTTTCTCCACTTTGGATGTAGTGACATGAATATCCAGAAACACAGGATTGTGATCGGAGTGGAGTTCGGAAATTGACCAGATGTCATGGTCGCACTCGATTCGGTTTATCAGAAAGAAATCGAGAATATCGGGCCTGTAGCCTGCATGGCTATAGAAGGTTGGGGAGGGTTGGCTTACGGCTTTGATGTCGTAAGGGTGTTGAGTTATAAAGTTAAATAACTCGCGGCCTCGCCTGTTTGTGAGCCGACTTTGCCAGCTAGGATGCTTGGCATTAAAGTCGCCGCCTATAATTGTGGGGACATCTTCGGAGAAGATGTTTTTGTAGTCGTTTTCAGTGAATGGTCTTGAAGGTGAGTGATATAAACTCATAATTTTGATTTTTTCTCCGTTTATACGGGCTAAAATGGAGGTATGTTTTAAGTGCTCTGATTGGGGATTTGGAAGAACAGTGTGTTCTATGCCATTTTGAATATAAATGGCTGTGCCGCCGCCTTTTTCAATGGGGCGGCTATTAAGATATAGTCGGTACCCGTTAATAAACAGGCTACGACGGTTTTTGGCGTGTGATTCGTTCACTAGCATGATGTGAACGTTGTGGCGATGCATAAATTCCTCTAATTGAGACGTTTGGGATGGAAGCCCGTTGGCATTCCAGGTGCATATTCTGCACATCTGATCGGTGGCAATTTGTAAATTTTGTGCAGCCATTTTAAAGCGGTGAGGCGTTTAAGTGGTGCATTAGGGGGGCGAGACGCTCAAGGCGTTCTACCTTTCTGATGAATTCCTCATCGAACATCATATCGTAATATGACGTATGGGCCTGTTGTTGGGCCGGTTTGGGAGCCGGTTTGGGAGCCGGTTTTGGGGCCGGTTTGGGAGCCGGTTGTGGGGTCGGTTTGGGGGCCGGTTTTGGTTGAGCTACATTTGCGTAGCTCGATTTTTGGTATTGCGAACAACCTCGATAGTTCGCGGTGTGGGCGCTGCCGCAATTACAGCATTTTGGTGGAGGATCGTTATCGGGATCGGAACGGGTGCAATCGCCTGTTTGGTGATCGCCTGCGCATTTGACACAACGTGGTGCAATGTTGCATCTATGCGCGCTGTGGCCAAAATGTTGGCATTTGTGGCATTGGATTACCTGTTTAGAAGGCTTTTGCTTCTCCACAGTGACGGGAACGAAACTGATTGTTTCGAGGTTATAAATCCGTTTCCCCTCGGGGGTGTTCTCTAGGTGAACAGACACCAGGGGGAATTTTCGGTGTCTGTTGCCCATGCGGCGAACAGACAGGACTGGGAAACTCTCGGTTTTGAGTTGTCTGATGATGGATTCATCAGTCACATGCGTGCCAACTCCGCGGATAACTACTTTCAACTCTTTCTCCTCGTTGAGAGTGTAAGTGTAAAATTGAGCATTTATGCTCCGAAGGTATTTGATAACTACTCGGTAGTTATCAGCGGATTGCACGCAAAATCTAACTGAGTTGGATAGATTTTTGGCCTTGAGGACGGGAATTCTCAGGTGCTTATATAGGTGGGCGGAAATATCGTCCCATTTGTGGACATCTTGGATATGGATGGGCGGAGGATTGCTAGAGAAATTCTCTAGCCCCTCGATTTCGTCGATCTTATCGATCGGAAGCGGTTGTTTTTTGTTTACCACGGTGGTGTGGTAAACAATAGCCGGAGTTGGTGGCGCAGGCTCAGCTTTCGCCGGAGCCTTTGCTTTTGCTGGTTTAACAGCGATGGGTGGGGTTGGGGAGCTGGTTTTGTGGCGGTCGTGAGACGTGAGCTTTTCCGGAGCCATCGAGGTTGAAGGCATCGCCTTCTTCCGGTGGTTCCGATCGATGTAGACTTGGAAGCCTTCATCGTTGGAACCATTCGGAGTGGCGGTGGAGATCGGCTTGGAGGCCGAAGTAGTTTTGGCTTTCTTAGCCGGTGGGGAGGGGCTGGCTCGCCGAGCAGTAGCTTCGGCGGCCGGTTGCTGGGGTGGCGCTAGCGGAGCTAGTTCCGGAACAAGTGTCATTTCTGACAAATTTTCGTCGTCGGAGGAGGAGGATTCGTCGCACACTGAAGGCGTGCGCGGTGGTTCGGGTGTGTGGGGCCCGCTTAGAGCAGGCGAGAAGGATGGGGACATAATGTCCGTGATTTCCTCGCTGTAATCAGCGGGACGAGGGTTTTGGAAAAAATGATTCAGTTGCTGTTGAAGCTTCTGATTTGCATCATTTGAGCGTTGGAGTTGCGCGGTCAAGGCGGCGAGTTGCGCATCCTTGGAGCGGGATTGTTCGGCAAAGAGCCGGGATTGTTCGGGAAAGGAACGGGATTGTTCCGCAAAGGAGGCGGTAAGGGAGGCGATTTGCTGTTGCAAATCGCTAATCTGTTGATGGAATGCTACGTCGGCGGGCACTTGGGGTTGCTTACGCCGGGATCTCTCCCCGGAGGGGTAGACAGGGTCGAAGTGGGCTTCGGGGTCTTGGGACCGCTTTCCACGCCTGGACTTACCCATGGCGTAGAAGACGGGTGTTAGGTAGGCACCGGGTTCAAAATCCCCCGGGCCTGCTTATTGTTAAGCGGTATCAAGAGTAGAAATGCTGAGTGCAACACTCTAAAACTTGACTGCCTCCCGACAATCTCCGAGCGTTCCTCGCGGAAATCAAGGCAGATTCTTGGTTAGCGTGCTATGATAAGCGTGCTTAATTTCTTAAAACATAAACAGGTCCCCCTGCAAAGGTCGTAAGAAATTTTCTCGTTCGCGTCTTCCGGTGTCAGGGCAGTGTAAAATACGCGCTAACCACGGAGACGTTCTCCACACTGAAAGGAAAAAAGAATTACAGCTGGGCGGATGGCGCCTTTTCCGTGTTTGACAAATACGAGCTAAGAAGCTCGGTCAAACCCGGTAAAGGGTGTTGGGTGAATGGAGTAGAGTGTTCAATTCTCTCCAAACACCAGGTCCGGCGGCTCCTTTTCCGCGCTGGCAAAAACGAGCTAAAAAGCTCGGCCAGACAACTGTAAAAGGGTGTTGGATGTTCTGAAAAGAAAATTATTATTCTAAAAAGAACAATAATTTTCCTCAGAGCACCTTTAACTGTAAAGTAGCTGAATAGCTTAAGAATAATTAATAACAGAGAGAGCAGCTCGAAAGCGACGGAGAGGGCTTCAGAGTGGAGAGACGAACAACCTGACTGTTCGCCGTCTCAAGTCTGAATGGTCGCTGGAATGTCTTCCCACGTCCGCTTTTATACCTGATTCTTGAAACCCCACCCTTTTCTTTAATCATTCCCGGATATTCCTTCCAAAAACTTATCACTTTTCCATCAACCAGCGTTCGAGTAGGTTCTCCTTTTCTTGTAATGTGAAACTTGTAATTTTAACACTTCTTTTAATTTGTAAACCTTTAACTGAACTTTCATTTCAATTTGTCTAAATTCTTTCATATTTTCAATACTATATAGTTTAATTCATTTTGTTATTTCATTGTTATTTATTTATTTTATTCGTTTTATATTTGTACATTTTATCTTTGATGCACGTATATTTAATAAATATTTTTATTAATATACTACGTGTCTAAGTAATTAAAAAACCCAAACCGTCTAATGGCGTAAACAGTTGGGTTGGGTTGTTTTCAGTACTTTTAACTTAACTTTAAATCAGTGTTTTATACGCGTGGCGCTCGATAAATTTTCTACGCGGGGCTTTTCTAAACTCGAAATTTTACTTCATGCTTAGTCTGGGAGTGGACAACACTCGTTCTTAGTTTCAAATTGAAGGATCACTCTGGATTACTAAGTTTATTACTCAAAGGATCGTTTTACAAAGGCTACAGCTCGAATGACCAATTGTAGTCTTCGGAGACCGAAGGACTATAGACAATTGATTTTTTTTTACAAAAAAATTAAAAAAAAAAATCGAAGTTGGGTTGGTTTGTTTTCAGTGCTTTTAACTTCACTTTAAATCAGTGTTTTATACGCGTGGCGCATGAAGTAAAATTTCGAGTTTAGAAAAGCCCCGTGAAAATTTGTCTCGGGTCGCTGCGCGACCCTCGACAAATTTTCTACGCCGGGCTTTTCTCACCTCGAAATTTTACTTCATGCTTAGTCTGGGAGTGGACAACACTCGTTAGAAACTTCAAACTTAATGCTTTGATAAGAACATTAAATGACTGAAAACGTTTTTAAAGATAATAACCTAGTTTTCAAAATTTTGTTAAATATTATTTGAAGTAAAACTGACATGGTAGCCACAATTTGAAATGTTAAATTCATCCGATATTTCCCTGATACAAGATTTTTTCCCTGACCGTTTAATATAACTTTGTTCTGTGGGAAACCCCCGTTTTGTTAAATTGTTTTTGTCAATATTCAAGTTGGTTTTATACATTTTTACGTGTTTTGTAATTGTTATGATGCCTGCAGATTCTGACAAATTTAAGAAAATCATTTGGATAATCAATTTTTTTGATGACATCTATTTTATTACTTTTTGTATTGTTTATTATTCAATTTGTCAATTAAGTATTTTTTTTTCCTAAACTTTTGCCATTATTTATGTTTTTTTTATTCTGCATAAAATTAGAAATTAATTAGTTTCAAATTTTTATTTGGTAAATATTTGCTTAGTGTTAATTTTAACAATTTTGAATATTTTTGTGTCTATTTTTTGTATAGATTTTATATGAAATAAATTGGTTTTTAATTTTGAAGTTTTCTGGGTGCGATTGATTTTTATCCATTTTTTTTCAAAAATAAAAAAAATGCACTAATCGGAAAAAATATAATTATACTTTTTTGTTGGTGGTGAAGATTTTGCAAATTTATTTATTTATTTATTCAGTCAATGGAGTACATTTAAAAACACATAATAAAGTACAAGTAAAAATATAAAATACACATTAACACATAATTAACAATATTTGTTTACTTTTTACTTTTAATTTATTGATGTATTAACATGATAGTTTTACATAAGTCATATACAATTTAAAAAAAAAACAGAAAACATTAACATAGGATCTACATGCATAATAAGTAAATAAATAATGACATGTTTAAAACACATACAATTCAAAGTTAAAGTCTAAGTATTCCTCCAATCTGTAAAATGCATGCTTATTTAGGAACTCTTTCATGGTTAATGAGAATTTACGGAGTGAACGGCTTTTGATGTTGTCCGGCAGTACATTATAAAACTTAATAGCATGGTATCTGATTCCGTTTTGAGCTTTACTTAGTCTGATGGTGTTAGCGTATATATTTGAATTTTGTCTAGTTGGGTATTGATGTACCTTAGTACAGCTTTCATAGAGATGCAAATGATTTTTATTATATAACAAGCATTCGAGACACGGGAACGTGAGTATCCGCATCTCTATAAAAGCCGGACGACAATCGTCTGAGTACCCACAACCATTCATGATACGTAAAGCTTTACGCTGTAGCCCAAATATGCGATGTCTTATCGCAGAGTGACCCCATGCTATTAACCCGTACAATATGTGACTCTGGAATAGTGAAAAGTATGCTACACGAAGTGTTTCTTTAAAGACTACTTTAGAAAGGCTGCGAATGAGGAAAATGTTGGAACATAGTTTGCTAGCAAGAGCATCACCGTGTGATGCCCAAGTCATGCGACTATCCAATAGGATTCCAAGGAATTTCGCATTGTCGTTTGGGTCAGTTCCTTTTGCGAGACTGAAGGTCAAGCATTTGGTTTTGCTACTATTAAATTTGAGCCTGTTATTAACGAACCAATCCGAGGCTTTCTCCTGCGCTTCTACCTGCAAGCTACTTACAACATCCACCCGTTTCGATTGGCTTATTAATGTGGTATCATCAGCATATAGGACAAGTTTAATGTCGCAAGAGACCGTGTCAGGTAAGTCGTTGATATAAATTAAAAAAAGCAGTGGCCCAAGAATGGAGCCTTGCGGCACCCCGTGAATAACCGATAAGACGTCAGATAGACTCTCACGATCAGAGACACACTGCGTTCTCCCTGAGAGGTACGACATCAACAATACACAACTGTCCGGGTGTAAATTATAGAAATAGAACTTCCTTAATAGTATTTCGTGAGAAACGCAATCAAAGGCCTTAGATAGGTCAAGAAAGCTTGACATAGATTTTTCACCTTTTTCGAACCCATCCGCAACAATCTCTGTCAGAGCCACTATCGCATCGGTGGTGGAGAGTCTTTCTAAAACCTTATTGTACTTTTTTCAGGGGACCTGTGTTTTCGAAATACTCAGACAACTGTCGTTGGAGAATTTTCTCGAATATTTTCCCGAATATGGGTAGCAACGATATGGGGCGGAAATTGTCGGGGTCATCTTTATCCCCTTTTTTGTAAATTGGGATGACCATCGCTTGTTTCCAAGCTTCGGGAAACACGTTGTCTCGGATGCATGAATTAAATATTTTTGTAAGGGGTGATACCAAAGTAGTAAGTACTGCCTTTATTATATCTGTTCGGAGCCCATAAATGTCTCTACTTTTACTCGAATTCAAGTTATTGATGGCATCGCTTACCATACTTGTAGACATTTCAGCAAATGTAAAGTATTGTTTACAGCTGGGAGGATTGCTACACATTAAGACTAAGGGATCAGCATTAGGTTCTGGTAAAGAATTGACAATTTTGCTGGAAATGTTAGCGAAAAAAAAAATTAAATTCGCTTGGCGAGATTTTGGTGCTTTTTTAACAATCTTTGGTAACCTTTTAGAATTTATAATATTCCACATAGCTATAGATTTAAAATTTTGACATTTTATGAACTCGTTGTTAGCTTCTAATTTCGACGATTCGATAGCATTTCTATACATGTATCTGTATTTGTTTCTTAAGTTCAATAATTCTGCATCTTGGTTTTGGTGGTATAGTTCGGATATTAATGTTAGTGTTTCTCTCATATCTTTCAATCTATTGTTAAACCACTTGACTTCGTTAGGTGTGTTTGTTGATACAGTTTTCTCAGGAAAAGATGCATGGAAGTGTTTTAGAAAAATAGACTGAAAGATGTTGACACACTCTCTTGCATTATTGGAACAATCGATAAAACTCCACGACTGGTTATCAAGTCGTTGAAACAGATTAAATTTGCCCATAGCGGTGATCGGACGTATGACCTTAGGTTTCGGTCTGTTTAGTGAACATTCTTTGATTATTAAATCAAATAATATCCCTCTGTGGTCCGATATGCCGGTTTCAAAAGGTTGTATTATTGACTCGTAGTTATTAGAACCAATGTTATCTATACAGTTATTTAAACGTGTAGGGAAATTAACCAGAAATATTAAACCATAGCTATGTGCAAGGTCCATAAGAGTAAATTTATTGCGACATCTCACAATTCTTCTCACTGGAAAATTTGGTGATGTTAAGAGGTACACATTGTAAGTTATTCCTAGCCATTATTACGACGCCCCCGCCTGATGATAATTTGCGAGAGAATTGAGCGATAACATGGAAATTAGAGATCACAACTGAGATTGATTCCTCTTCAGCTAGCCAGTGTTCGCACATGCATAATATAGAGATGTTGAGCATTTTATCGTTCAGAATTGTATCTATAACATTTAGTTTCGAGCGCAAGGATTGAATGTTAATGAATAAGCAATTTAATTTTAGTGTATCATTTGTCACGGCGTTAACATTTTTTTGTGGAGATGATGAAACTACCTGATCCCTACTAGTATGTTGACTGCGATTTATTTGCAGAGAGTTTAGTATTTGTTTAGTCATACGATATTTGGCTCTATTTCCGATATGGAAAGTATTATATGAAATTGTGTTATTTAATATGTACGTGCAGTTGAGATCATTGGCGCATTTATATAATTGGTTGTTGGTGCGCATTAGTAGTTTAATTAGTACGTGTCTTCCTCTCCAATGATGGACATTCGTTTTTTTCACGATTTGTGTTAGTAGTTGTCTTATTTTTGTTATATTAAGTTGATGGCCTTTGATTGCATCGATTGTGCCCGCCAGTATAAATACGTTGTCTTTGTGTGTAAAGTCTCTTGTTAAGCCCATTATGTGTTCGATGATAGCAGAAAAAGTTGCATTAGGTTTGTAGAGGGATATTATTTTTGGCGGAGTTCCTTGATGATCTAGTATTTTCCTGATAAGATGACCCATCGATGTGCCATGTCGCTTAGAAGTAGTAGGCGGGAATTTGGTTCGAAGGTTCCAAACGTCTCCGGTTGATGAGAATTTTGTGAGTAGTTATTTCGTTTTAAAATATCCAAACACTACACTAAATCACTCAGTCGTGCTCTCAGTCCATTTTCTTCCATACAGCTGTTTATGTGATGAGTTTGTTCGGCAATTATGTGTTTCAGACTAATGCAGCTGTCGCAATTTTTTGAAGTTGAAGTGCAAGTGGATGGTGGAGCCGGGGCGGGAGTTCTTTGCAGGTTATGTTCTTTATAATAATTTAATTCGTCTTGTAGATCGATGCCTAATCTCTTATTTTTTCTTAGTTCTTGATTTACTATTTTTAGTGAGTTTTCCAAGTCATTTATTTTATTTGTCAACGTTTCTTCGCTTTCCAGTGCTTCATTTTTAATTAATTTAAGACGCGAAGTAAGTTTTACGATGTGATTTGTTTTATTTTTAATTTCGATATTGAGTTCATCAATTATATCTTGTTTTATTGTTTCAAAACTATTATTTAACGACGAATTATTCAAGCTTCTGCTACAGTAAATTACTTTACGACCCCCTATGTGTTCAACTTTTTTGTTTTTATTTGCGCAGGCCGCGTGATAGATATTGTGGCAATTGGTGCAAATGTAATTTCTGAAGTTCACGTTTTTGCAGCATTTAAAAGTAACTACAGATTGAGACATGATCCTTAGGCGATAGTTGTGACGGAAAGTATTTTCAATTAATTAATTCAAGCGATTCACAAGAGTTCGGGGTAAAGAATTAAAAATAACTAATTAAAAGAGCGTCCCGCGGGGATTCGAACCGTGCCTTTTGGATTTAGAGAGTTCGACTTAACCACTACACCACGAAGGATCCTCTTCTTAGAAGAAATAGTCCTCCAATATTATTGATACAAGAGTAATTAACCAATAAAAGCAGTTAGGTTATAATACAGAAATATTCGGCGCGGTACAGTTTGTAGGTTATGTATATTGTCCGTATTTTGTATATTAAAACACTTGTTTTGCACAATGTGAGTAGGACCAACATAACACGACACTGATGCTAAGACTTAGCCACTAGTCACAAAATCCGTTAACTATGTTATTTATATTTTATAGGAGAAATAAACTATGCACACGAGCGTTGGTCTGTCTTCTTATATTGACAATTCTATTGAAAGTTTATGTTTTTTGTACTTTTTTTGGAATATTCATGTATATACGAGGGCAATCCACAAAGTGACAGACGTTTTGAAATAAAAAATAAACAAAGTGAAAAAACTAATTTTTATTATATACATTTTGAAGGTAAACTCTTAGGCTATTTTTCGACGTAATCGCCATATAAATTAAGGCATTTATCATATCGTTTTACAAGATTTTCAATGCCCTCTTTGTAGAAATCTGCCGCCTGAGAGTTCAACCACTGGTTTACACCAGCATGGAGTTGAGCGTCAGTGTCAAAGCGTTGCGTACCGAGCCACGTCTTCATCTTTGGGAACAGTTGGTAATCGCTCGGGGCCAAATCCGCGCTGTATGGCGGATGACTGAAAATATCCCATCCAAAATCATGCAAGAGCTTTTGAGTACGATTGGCTGTGTGCGGACGAGCGTTGTCATGGAGAAACAAAATTTTCTCGTTAAGTTTTCCCCGACGCTTGTTTTGTATCGCGTGTCTTAATTTTCGGAGTGTTTCGCAATACCTCTCTGAATTTATTGTTTGACCACGTTCAAGAAAATCGACCAAAATCACTCCCTGAGTATCCCAAAACACAGTAGCCATGATTTTTCTTGCTGACAGCGTCTGCAGACACTTCCTCGGTTTCTGGGGCGAATGCGTGTGACCCCATTGCATCGACTGCCGTTTTGTTTCGCAGGTAACGTACTGTACCCAAGTCTCGTCACCAGCTACGATACGATCGAAAACATGGTTTCCAATTTTGTTGTACTCTTCCAGAAATGTCAGTGCTGCAGCAAGTCTTTTGGTTTTGTGGTCTTCCGTTAGGATTTACGGAATCCACCTGGCACAAAATTTGTGGTATCCAAGTTTACCAACTACGATTTCATGAACTAAACTCCGTGAAATTTGGGAAAAATGTTCCGAGAGTTCCGTAATCGTGCATCGACGATATTCACGGATTTTTTCATTATTTTTTACCAACAATTCATCACTCACAAGACTAGGCCTACCACTGCGATCCTCATCGTGAACATTGGTTCGGCCATTTTTAGCATCAATGCACCACTGCCTCACTCGGCTTTCACTCAATATTCCATTGCCGTACACATTACAAATCTGGCTATACATTGCTCATACAAAAACCTTATCACACCACGCATTTCACAACTGGCGGGATTTTCAATTTGCACCGCTCACTTTAAAACGCCACTGTATAAAAAGTACAATATGCACGAGTCTCTAGTCACCACGGCTGGTTGCGTACTAGATGTAGAAACATTCTGTATCCAAGATGGTGTCGCCAGTGCCGCCAACTGCCTCGCTAGGGAAAAACGTCTGTCACTATCTGGATTGCCCTCGTATTTGACGATTTGTCTAGAATCACTTCTATAAGTTTTTTCGATTTAGAAAAATTATCAATGAAAAATGTTACCATTTTTTTTATTAATAAAAAAAATATTTTCAGTTATTATGTTGAATTGTTTTTAGTGTTTACATCTTTTTAATTTAATAATAATATTTATTTCCCAACAGGACAATTCAAATGTTAAATTTTTTTACTATCATATGTTCAATTAAAGAAAACCTTTAGAGTGCCACTATTTAATCTTTTTTTTTAAATTTAAGTTGGCTACACACTTCAGAAATTGACATATAAAACGTCAGACAGAATAATTATAATGTATATTTTCAGAGTTGCCAACCTAGAATATTTTCCATGGCACTCTAGTGATTTTTTTAATTGAACATACGATATTATTCCTATTACAAATTATATTTATAGAATTTGTTATTGTCTGAATTTGTATAATTTTTAATTGGAATAACAATGATAATTGTCAACATTAAAAATAAATAATGACAACAATAAATGTTGTCAACGCTAACAAAACTAATTGATAACATAAACTATAAGTAAGAATCTTAAAAATTAATCATTACACAACTAATACTTAAGTTTATTGCCTTTTATAATTTTCCAGATTTGTATAATTGTTGACGGTATTTATATATTTTTTATGATTTATTATTACTCTGCTAATATAAATATTTTTTTATTGTTTCATAATTCTTAATAAATGTCAATAATTTTGATATTTTTCATTATATCTGTGTATTTTGTTACTTTTCGCGATTTATTTAAACGTTTATTTTTTCAGTGTTTGAATTTGAATGAAAATCAATGACTTTTGTCTGAATTTCCCGGGTTTAATGATATTCAGTGTATTTTTTACGTAATTTTGAGGCATTCGTCGATTTTATAAAGGAGTTCAATTTGAAGTTTTGAACGAGTGATTTCACTCCTAGATTAAGCACGAAAAAAGTTTAACAGGAATTAGAAACATTTACTGAAAAAGCTCAGGTATATAACGTGGGGGATATTTTTCATTCTGACAGTTACGATACACAATTTAACACTTGTGACATATTTTAAAGTAACGAGTGTCTTCCATCCCCAGACTAAGCACGAAGTAAAATTTCGAACCAAACTTCGAATTGTTTTTAAAATTGGATTTTTTCTTTCATACCCACGCTATGAACCTTCATATATTCGTTGTTTTTTTGTAAAAAAACTCCAAATTCCTGTAGTCCTTCGGTCTCCGAAGACTGCAATTGTTCCTTCGAGCTGTGGCCTTTGTAAAACGGCCCTTTGAATAATAAACTTAGTAATCTAGAATGATCCTTCAACTTGAAACTTCTAAGAACGAGTGTTGTCCACTCCCAGACTAAGCATGAAGTAAAATTTCGAGTTTAGAAAAGCCCCGCGTAGAAAATTTGTCGAGACAAATTTTCACGGGGCTTTTCTAAACTCGAAATTTTACATCATGCGCCACGCGTACAAACACACAATAACATCTTCAATCAGAGTAACACGGAATCACATATTTGGTCTGTTATCAACGATGATCAGTGTTAATAATAAATAATTAGGTTTTGAATATTTTTCTTAAAACAACTGCTAGCAATATTAAAATGTTAATGGTTGCAAAAAAATTATAAAATCTAATTTATTCTTGAAGGATTTGTATTCGTGATTCGAAAAACAGGATTCGAATCTTTGATTCGAATCATATTTATCTCTTACGAATCCTTTATTCGAGTATTCGTGATTCGAATCAAATTAGGTGATTCGGATTCGTGATTCGAATCCTTTTTACGAGGATTCGTCCCAGCTCTGATCCGTGTATACCTTTTCATTTATATAGCCCCAAAGATAAAAATCGCACGGAGTAAAATCTGGCGATCTTACTTTCCATGCCATTGGACCGTTTTGGCCAATCCATTTCCGTCTAAGGCTATGTTTAAAAAATCTTGCAAAATTCTCACCTAGTGTGGTGGGGCTCCATCCTGTTAGAACCACATTTTTCGATCCGTAAGAAGATCGACATTTTTTAGTAAAATTGGTAAATTATCTCTGAGAAAATCTCCATATCTTTCTCCCGTTAGTCTACTTTCAAAGAAATATGGTCCTTTTTTACATGTCGATTTACAACTCCACCCTACACATTTAGTGACCATTGATTTTGGAATTTCACTTGCCTTAACAATAAAGATTCTCTAGAGCGCAGATGTGTATATAGTGCCGATTTACCATTAAATTACTCTTAAAAGTAGTCTTATCCTCTAAAATATACCATGAAAGCGAAATATTCATTTAATTTAATTTTGTTGCATGTCAAAAGAAAGATACTAGATGATGCTTTAGGAAAATTGGAATGACAAATATTGGTAATTTAAACACATGCCAGTTTGAAATAAAAATTCCAAAGTTTAATGTGTAATAACCTAAAAAAGCATCATTTATAAACCTAGCAAACTAGGTATTTTTAGAAAGGCAAGAAAAAGGACATTACATTTTTATTAAAGTGTACTAGATATTCCTTTTAAAAAAAAAAAGTTTCTTCACATTTAGCAAAGGTCTTCTTACATCATAAAAATTGCATTTTAGTACTTTAACAAACCTACACATCTGAAAATCTAACATTTTCTTTTTTAAAAAACAATCCGATAATTTTAAAATACTAACTTATTATTTTTCTGTGATTGTGTTTTTGATGATTATCTTACTTTTACATTTACAACAAAAAAAAAAAAATAACGCACGCGTGTTTCCATATTGTGTATAAAATCATCGCCTAGTAAAGCCAATGTGCGACGAAAGATGTTGCAGTGTTCAACAACAAAGTGAAGAAACCCTCCCAACTGTGTTGTTTTTATGTCAATATTTAAAAAACTATAATTTAGCATCAAATGTTATATCAGCATTACATTCATATTTATTAGATAGACGCCTCTTTGTCGGTTACATAGGTTGTCAGTCCGGGACATTTGTAGCAACAAGCGGTGTTCCGCAGGGATCCAATCTTGCTTTTTTCAATTTTCATTAATGAAGTTGTAAATGTCTTGGACTGCAAATTCTTAATATATGCCGATGATATTAAATTATATCAGACAATTAAGACCATCGATGATTGTGTTAACCTTCAAAATAACTTATGTGAAATGTCAGCATGGTGTGTTGAAAATGGACTGAAAATAAATACCTCAAAGTGTCGTATTTTGTCGTATAGTAGGTTACAAAATAAAGTGCATTTCGATTATACCCTTAATACTACACCCGTTCAGAGGGATAACTGATTTAAGGATCTTGGTGTGTTGTTTGACAGCAAGCTATCATTTAATATGCACATACAAAAAGTAATCAATGAATCGTATAAATTGCTTGGATTTATAATTCGCAACTGTTCCGAGTTTAAAAATAGTGTACCGGCAATCCGATTGTACGATTCATTTGTTACTAGTAAACTAATGTACTGTGCCGCTGTTTGGTCACCCGGCTATATTAAATACATTGAGATGTTGGAGAAAGTACAGCGGCACTTTTTGAGGTATTTATATTTACGTAAATTTTACATTTATCCATTTCATACAATATCGTATGAATCGTTATCGCGGGAATTTGATGTGCTATCAATACAAAATAGACACAAATACATTTTAATCTATGAGCTGTACAAACTAATTCACTACCACACTGATAATTGTGAATATTTAAATCTTGTGAAAATTTCAGTTCCTAGATTATCAAGTCGAAATAAGTTAACATTTAATTACTGTATATCTCGAACCACGCACCATTCCTATTCCCCACTGCAATGTATATTCAGGAAGTACCATGAGGTACAACATACTGTTGATATTTTTAATCAAGATCGAAATGCATTTTTGTTAACTTTGAAATCATCGCTATGTTGAATAATTTCAATAATTTTGTCATAGTCTTATTAATTGTTATGTTCAGGATTTTTTGCTATTTGGTTTGTCGGTATATGTATGTGTGAGAACTAAGGAATACACATTCAATTTATTTTAAGTTCCCTATTTGTACGTTTATATTGGTATCACTTTGTAAGCATTATTTGCTGTTAGAAAGTCAATTTATTTTAATTTAATGTATGAAATGTTCCCTTGTAATTAGGCTACGGCCTGTGATGGAAATAAATAGATAAATAAATAAATAAAATAAATAAATAAATGTATTGTGTGCCTAAAACATAATGGTATTCAAAATGTATTTTTTTATTCAAAATGCAATAAAAAAATCTTGTGTTATTATAATTATATTATTGCCTGAGCTACAAAATTGAAACTAGCCTCTCATCTTGTACAAATTGTTTATAAAAATATAACTTTCTGTATTCCTTGAAAAATATAAGTGAAATATCAAAAAATTCTTGAAGATTCTCTCATACATGTTAAAAATAATCTGTTAGCATTAACAAACAATTGAAAATCAATCCATCGACCAAAATCCATGTTTAAGCGCTTATACATCTCAATATTTAAGTTATAAACAATTATTATAGCTAAAATTGAAGCCAATTTGATCAGAAATTGACTTTTTTGAAAAATCACAATTATGTGAGTCCTTTAGTAAGTACAGCGTTCATAAACAAAATAATTTACTAACAATAACCTCAACCCATAACACAATTGTTGAACAGCCCAAACCGATTCCAAGAATGAAAAAACTCGAGCTTATATGGTACACAGATAACGGCTCAGCTGTCGAGTAAGCTTGCTTGAATTGATAATTCACATTCTTATAAATAACGATGCCTTGCTCTTCAAACCTATTCGCGATATTACTTATGACAATCGAATAAGGTGAGTTTTTATTAAAGAATATCGACTCGAAAGCAGGAATGAATATTTCCTGCATTACGTGATAGAAAGGGTCTCCAAATTTGTTTAGTAAATATCCACTGTAAGCTTCTGCGTAAGTTCGAGGAAGTGCGAAAGCCATCTTGTCATTTTTTTGTGTTATATTTGCTAACATTTCAGATCGTGTTAGGTAAATTGTTTGATTAACGAAATCGTCTGTTACTTTGGGTTTTAGCTCGTTCCATATAGCGATCGTTATGTTTAATTGTATTAATTCTGATAACTTGTTAATATCAGGGAAAAATTGCTTCGAGATTAAAGCAGTCAACATCGAAGAGTTGTAGGAACATGTTATTATCATTGCTAAGTAAGTCCAGGATATTAAAACGGCTCTAGTTAAAGTGTTGTAATACCCGATATCAGGCGATTGTGTTGATAATAAAGGAGCGATTACATTCCAAAGGGAATTTCCTCTTTTTTTCTCTAACAAAATGATAAGAGTCGTCAATAATAGTATTAATAAAATCAAAAACAACCAAACTTTGATTCGAAAAATTCTAAAGAATTTTGTAGTTTGTGAGATTTCCTTGGATTTAACAACCATAATTACGATATCATTCCTCCTAAAAGGGGTCACATATTTCAAATCTGGTTGTAGATTATGAAAAAAATTAATCGCTGTGAATTCAGCTTTTCTCCGCCTAACATCATCGTAAATTGTATCAATTGTTGATTCATATACGGTGTAAGTACCATTTAACATTTTTATTGTTTCTCGAAGAATATTTATGGAAAACCCTGTGAATACATTGTCTTTTAACACTGTCAACGGCGGGTCGTTCATTAAAGCAACTTTGACATGCTCTTTGTGCCAATTTAATAATTTATCAGCTTGATACAAATTTGATCCAGCTTGGTAATCCAGAATCTCTCTCGTAAAACCATTGTAGGAAAAATCATGTGCTCTTCCTCTATTAATTAGAAGCAAATTAAAAGATAAAAAATCGTGATGCCATAAATACCTTAGCATCTCTTCAACTTCTTTCATATCAAACTCGACTGAAGTAAATAAAAACACGTATTGTATATCCGCTGATATAGAAAGTAAACTTATATAATCAGCCAGAAACATTTGCATGTCTTTAAGATCTTTTAAAAGGATCAACGTTTGTCTTGTTCGTGCTTTTGATCTATCGACGATTACATGGTTTGTGTCGTATAAATAAACAGTGATATCACAGAAAACTGTTTGCGATAACCAGGAATACGTTTCATGACTATATGGCGAGATGTAAAATACAGTCTTGTCGAATTTTTGCACTTGGCCCTTCAACCCAATATAAAAATGCTTCGCTAGTTTAAAATATTCATTATTATCTGGCAAGAGTGATTTTGATGTGCAGAAATTTGTTTGTAATAAAAGTAAAAATATGTAGTACATTTTTAACAATTGATGTAGACTGTCCATTCACATTAATTAAATAATTGTACTTCAGAAGTAGTAAAGTAGGCCGAAATTCAACAGATGTTAGTTCTAAAAATGACAATGAGGTACTTTTCTGGAATTACCAAGTTTAGAAATAATGTCTTGGTCAAGTTTAATGTACTTAGAAATTGTTGACTACTAATCTATAATGTATTTATCTAGACTACAGAAACTGTTGAATTAAAATATAATTAATTTAAATATGTAAGTACAAATGCCAGCAACATGTTGAAGTGAATTTGTATTGATTAATAAATGATTACCTAAAAGATATAAGTTGGTTTATTACGCGAAAGTGGTTGTTAAAAGTTAGGCCAGAGGGTCATGGCTTCGAATCTTATTGTGAGGGTGTCACTTTTTACTGGGGAAATTGGCACCCTCACGAGATTAGGGATGTAGTATGTGCTGTTCTTGGTGAATACGTTAAAAAGTAATCAATTAGAATTATACATTTAGTAACTAAATGGTTGGTATTGTATGGGGTCGGTGGGTCGTGTGGCCTCTGGGCCTTTCGAAGTTACCTCGACCTAAAAGATCTTTTGTAACTTAAAACTAAATGGTTAGTTGGCTATAGTTAGTTTGGGAATATAGCAGAAAGCTATGCGATCGTCTGTACCAGTGGCTCAGCAGAAATTTAGTAATAATATGTCTTTAATTATAAAATCATGTATTTAAACGCCTTTTAAACATAACGATATATAAATAAACTTAAAACATATTTATAGTTTGAATTATTTGTAAAATTCCTACTTTGTTAATTTCATCAGCCAGTTAAAGTTTTCTCTGCGACGTAAATACTGAATACAGTTTCAAATTGGTCTTTAAATTAGGCGACAAAATAACGATTAATGTATTCCGCGTTGACAATGAACAAACAATTATTATTTTAAATGTATATAACGCGTTACGACTGTTACGACTGAGTATTGATCTCTGTACTGACTACAGTGTTAGTTATTGTGAGTTAGTTTTGGCTGTAAATACACATTAAACATAATATATATTTGTTTTTAATAGATATTATCTATAATATCCATTAAAAAATGATTATAAACTATTTACTTTATATTTCAATTTATAATATGTATCATAAATGCTAATGCAACTATTATGTATTAAAGTTATTACTTTAGATGTATAAAAAAAAACCTTTTTCAATCCCTATACCGTCCGATCGTTTTATCGTATGGATTTGGACTCCTAGTGTCCAAATCCAAATTCAGGCGTTTCTACACTCGAAATTTTACTTCATTTACTTTACTAACTTTAAGTGAAATCTTCAACTAATTGGTTAGAGTGAATTAAATTCACATTCTATTCACATTAAGAAAACAGTTTGAGAAAGGTAGGGATTATTTGACTTTGGTCGCTGGTTAGTCGAAATTGAAGGAAATCTCACACAGCTGATAAATAGACATTTGGTTTTATTCCCCACTCAGTCTGACTTACAGTGGATAATAAATTGTCACAATTGTCACTTTGTTTTCGAGTTTCAGGCTATTATGTCTAATAACGAAAAACAAACAACTCTTTTTTTCTTCTAAAATGCAACAATGGAAAGTACTTCGAAGTGAGCAGAAGTTTATGGAAATCGGCGTTTATTTGAAGTACAGGTCTTTGGAAAAATGAAAACCTAAGCAAAAAATCTTGCGGCTGCTAATATGGAAGTATCAATTTTATCTATGTTCACAATTATTGCTGAAATCGAATCACCAAAATGAGGCAAAACATGAACGTAGAAGATACTGATTCAAAGTTGACCAAATGTGAAACAAAATCCGTACGTATTTCATAAGTTGTAATAATGTTGATTCCCTCCTTCAAGAGAAAAGGATAACATAAAAAGCAATGGGTTTTTTTAAACTCAAAATATTACTTCATGCGGTACGCGTATAAAACACTGATTTAACCTGAAGTTCAAAATATACGGGTTTAGCATACTGTGGGATTCCGGATAGTAAATGCTAGGTAATAGTTATTTACAAAACAAGTGTGGGAAAACAATATTCCAGAGTGCCAGTGTCTTCAAATGCTTGAACTCGGGAAAATTGTTCGCGCACGAGGATTGTACAATATTTTTATTAAAACGAGCAAAATTATCACAATAATGCTGTCATGGAAAATGTTCAAGATCACTTGTATAAAAAAATCTTAATTTTGATTACTATTACATACATACATAAATAATTAAGTAGCTTAATCTCAAGGATGCAGGGTGCGTCGAAATTGCGACTGCATGATGTAAATACAATACAACTGCACAACTATAATGTGTAACACATGAACATTTATTGATTTTAATTTTTTAATTGATTGCTAATGAAATTAAAGCATTCATATCTTTCTTATTTGTGATTTTTATGGTAAACTGTAAAAACATTGTCAAAGTGCATTTAATTGTGCATCAGATAGTGGTTAATTTTAATTTGTTGTTAACTTTTGTTTTTCTAATTGTAGCATATGGCGATATGCACATAATTTTCAAGTTTGGTTAATCTATTAAAAAAAAATGGTGATGTGTCCATCATAGTACTTTCCCCCGTAAATTGCGTATTAAATCACTTTTTAAAGTTTGTAAAGAGGCTAATGAATCACCCTGTAGAAAATTGTGTTTGAAAGTTCCCGAAAAACGTTTTTCTTTTTATAACATATTACGAACTGGTCCTCAATAACTAAATAAAACACACAAATTTTGAAATATCTCAAAAACTAAGAGTGCTATGACAAAAAGTAAATGAACAATACATCTTCATTTTGTTATTATCTACAACTTTTATTTGAAAGAATTTTTTGTTTGATGAACATTTATTGAAAAAATCTGAAAAAACTGAAAAAAGCTAAGAGTAAAGTACCACTTCCGGTTTTCCGATTTTCACCAAAAGCTTTTCAGTTCTTCCGATTGTAACAAAAAGCTTAAGTTTCAAGTTTTATCTCGATATCTTTAGCGTTTTTTGCGGTACAGCGCACACAGACACACAGACAGACAGACAGACATTTTTCAAAAATGGTCTTATTCGACTCAGGGGACCTCAAAACGGATATTTCCGCTAAAATTTTTGATTCGAAAATTTTCACGAAAACAATACTTTCTCTTTGTATTACATACGGGGGAAAGTAAGAAGGCATATTGTACTATAAATATATAATCATGATGATGGTTGCGACCGTAGTAATTGGTAATTCATAATCACTTACTATGTGTTTTACCACAAAATATTTATTGTATGTATATATATTATATTACACAAATATACACATGAATTTATGTGTATATTTGTGTAATATAATATATATACATACAATAAATATTTTGAGGTAAAAAAACATAGTAAGAGTTTTATTCAGTATAAATATATATTTAGAATTTTAATAAAACGTCCAATTTTTGAATTTCCTATTTTTCTATTTTTTGTATTATCTTTCCCAAATGTGGGTGGGCTTATATTTTCATTTTTCATATTTTTTGTTGTTGGTTAGTATTTTGCTAATTATTGATAAGAATATACTTTTGGAATGTAAACATGAATTTATACCTATGTCAGTGTTTAATACGCGTGGCGCATAAAGTAACATTTCGAGTTTAGAAAAGCCTAAAAATTTGAATTTGCCGGGGCGCGACTCGCTTTGCTCGCGCGCACCTGCACATCCACATTTTCAGGCTTTTCTAAAATCTAAATTTTACTTCATGCTAAATCTGGGAGTGGAAAACATCGAATATCGGAAAAATTACAGCGTAGGCATTTGCAACTTAAATGAAAAAAATCTCTGTATTATTTAATTTTATTGAAGAGTGTATACGGGGTGAATACTCCAAAACTGAGCATAGGCAATTAAAAAAATATAATAAATAAAATAAAATAATAAATAGCTATACTAATAAGGGATAAATCTCGAAATGCGTCTATAGATGGCTTAAGACTTTTTCTCTAAGATCGCCTTAGATTTATCACGAGGGATGTTTAAGGCCTTCGGCTTTTTAAGTCAAAGGCTCCCAATAAAAACAAATTAAACCAAACAAGCTGGCCTGATGCCTAATTCGGTATCCACCTGATTACCCGATTAACTCTTAATTGAAAACAATCACTTCAAAAAAAATGTATACTCACCCTATACATCTAATGAATCCAGTCGGTCAGAAACCGATAGTTGTTATTATTGCAAATGAAAATATTGTTTTATTTTAAAGCAAAATATTAACAACAATTTATTAATAACAACCAAAACAAAATAATTAATAACTAGAGTCCGGAATTGTAAGCATTTATATTCCAATTATAAGCGCTTATAAAAAGCACTTAAAAATTAATAAAAGCACGAAAAAACATGAAATATGCACAAAAAGCAGAAACATGCAAAAAAGCACAAAAACACAATAATGTAAAAATGTTCATTCAACTATTCTATTCAGTAAGTTTGTAACAATTTTCAATTATATATTTCTCAAGGTTTTCCATATTGAAATTTTGTCTTCTATTCGTTAAAATTGTTTTATAAATGGAGAAGCTCCTTTCCACGTCTACTGAAGTTATGGGTGCATACTTAAAGATTTTGAAAGGTACTATAATTTCCAAATTCTCTACAGGAATTCCTTTCATGATCCCGGAAAGTTTGGAAAGGATATTAAATCCTATATTTTTTTTAATAACGTCTTCGAATTTTTTATTAACCGTATCTCCAATCAGGCCTCGAACAGACTTTACATTTTTTTCAAAATTTAAAATAATTTCGACGGAATCTACAAGTTTTATATTCTGTTCTTCCAATTTCTTTATACACTGGCCGATGAACGCATAATTTGATTGGAGAAACGCTAAATTTTGTCTTAACATATTGTTTGTTAAAATTCTGTGACATTTCTTGATCGATAATGCATCATCTTCAGATAAATCTAGCACATATTCTTGAAATATTTGCAAATATTCTGCATAATACATTGCAGCTTCCAACCAAGTTCCCCACCTCGTTAATATAGGCTGGGGTGGCAATTTAATATCCGGATGTTTGTCTTTAAAAGCCTGCACCCGAAAAAGCGCTTTGACAAAAATTCGTTTTCCATTTCCTATTAACTTATTGACTAATGGAAACTGATGTCTTAATGTTTTAAAAAAAAAATACCTTTTTAGTCGGAACGCGATCGGGCAAGAAAAGGTGAGTCAGGCCTTCTTGCACAAATCTGGCAATTGTTAAATGATTTGTCCTTTGCAATTCTTTACAAAATATTAAGTATGACTTTTTTGCTTGATCGTCTTCACTTAAAATACCAACAACTAAATTGGCAACAAATCGTCCGCAACTGTCGGTCGTTTCATCCACAGTAAACCATATGTTATTGTTTTCGATTGTGGTTTTTATTTCGGCAAACACATTTAAATACACTTCGTCTAAATATTTTTTTCGAATCAAGCTTTCACTGGGAATACTTCTGTTACAGTATGTTTCGAGAAATGTCCCAAATACCGCACTTTCTAATTTGTTAAAGGGAATATTCGCCGACACCATGGCATTGCACACATCAAACGAGACATTACTTTGTGCAGTTGTGGCTAACGATTCTTCTAGCGTTTGTTGCTTTCCGGTGCTCTTGCTTTTTTTAAAATTATTTTGGTGAGAAGTTGTATTAATATGTTGAACCACATTATATATTTTTTTCAATAGATATCTAAAAAGAAAATGTTTACCATTAGATTAGTGATTCTGATTTATTTAGATAAGTACTATCGGTAAACATAAAATTTTGAGACTAATAAAAAGTTGGATAATGTCAAACATAATCAAATTTATACCGCTTAAGTCAGGTTTTTTTAAAGAAAGGTTATATTATGGAGTGACAGTGAAAATATGCAAATGAATGGAAGACGTATTATTGTGTACATTTTGAAACTTTGACATATCAAATGACAATTACTTGACAAGTCCAAGACACACACTTAACAAATTTTGCGTGTCCCAACATTTTATTTCCACCGATGGCACCTATATTATATTAATTTTGTATATTTCTCTAACAGCTTTTATTTAAATTTTTAATTAAGTGTATTGGAAATGCTTAGTTACAATAATTACCTGTATTAATTTACTTCAGTAAAAAAAAAAAACGAGCATAATATATAAAATTACGACAATGTTCGTATAAAATCCACCTATAGGAACAACTATTTCCAGTGCAAAGACACGGCCAGATATTGGATTATACAATGAAATATTTCAAATCTTATTTGATTTGTTACATTTACCAGTTTTAGGAGATTAATAAACTAATTGAAAACACACACCCCTGCTAACGAAACAATATACTTTTATTAGTTTTTAATTTGGCAGCATTTTCATAATTATATTTCGCAATAAGTAAATATCTACAGGGTGTACAGAATAACAGAGTAAATAACTATTATTAATTTCTAAGAAAATGTTTTGGCATTTGTCACCACTCGGAACACATACATTTTAAATTAACATTTTAACACATACATTTTAAATTAATATAAATATATGTAACATTTCACTCACCGTTTTCATGCAACATCTGCAAAATATTCTCGACCCTTCCAGGACTAAATCAGGGTAATCTTTCAACCAACTTGTAGGCAAAGATTTGTCTTTGACTTTCGGCATTTTCAATTATATTTTAGCACATCAGTTAGTTTCACTACACTCTATACTACACTTGAGTTCTAATTTTGTAGTGATATAAAATATAGCACAGTATAGCTTCGACAGTCCGAAGAGTTTTGTGTTAATTTCTCTCAAATCTGAGCACATACGAAAATCTTGTAAATCACGTACTCAGCCCGTAATGAACATGGGGAATTCTCTATTTATTTACCAAAACATTATTCACTTTACTCGGATTTTCCGATTTTTGTGCCAAGCGTAATAGTATTTTCCCGCTAGTGAACATTCGACATTTCTGCCCGTGTGAAAAATCAAACAATAAAAAAATTATGTGTGCAATAAAATAGAAAAAAAAATAAGCACACGAAAGCATGAATACGCACCGAAAAGCTAAAATTAGAAAATAGCAAAATATTTTAAAATATGCAGAAAAAAAGTAAAATAAGCAAAAAAAGCAAAATAAGTTAAAATATGCAAAGAAGCAAAATAAGCTAAAATATGCAAAAAAGCAAAATAAGCAAAGTAAAAGTAGTGTCAAACGATTGCATTTTTCGTGAAACGTGGAGATTTCAAAACCAATCTGTTCTGCTTATAAAATTGACAATAAGCCAAATGCTTAAAATCCGGACTCTATTAATAACAAATGAATATAAAACAAATAAATTGACGAAGATAAAAGAGAGCGACGATAACAGATTCTTTAAATTAATATTCATTCCCTGTCATTTTTTTAATTAATTTCAATTTTCTGTTGGTTCATTTAGTATGGTGAGAGAATAATTTGACCTGATGTTGCATATAAATAAATGCATAGAACAGTAAATCTGTCGTGAAACTTAAATATTCATTGTATAATTCAATATCTGTCGGGGTATTAGCTCGAGAAGTAGTTGTTTTAATTAATATTTAGAAAAATCTCAACGAGACTAAATGTTTGCAGAGTCGATTTTAATTTTAATTCGTTTTTATATTTTGTAAATATTCTGCAAACTATTGGAAAATTTAATTTTTCTTTATATAGGCAATTAACATGAAAAAAACGGTTTTTCGCAAATTACTGCTCCCGATTTTAACTTATAGGGTTTATAATAATACTGTAACGTGCCGTATCCTATGCAACCCTGTACACCTTTTCCTGTCATAGATTGTGTATTTTCCTTTTCCCTCTTTATCATAGACTACCCAATTTACACCCGAATTGGCCAACTTCACAATATAATTTCCACTTCCAACACCGATGCCACCCGCCAACTTCACAACGTAATTTGCACTTCCAATACCGATTCCACCCGCGTATTTTCATCAACCCCTTTTCCTATATAAACGGTACGCACTCGTCTCCTAGACAGACACAAACCATTAACAGACCGCTAGCTCTGGGTTAAATTTTGAACGCTAAAAGTAGCTCTCTCTCTCTCCAATAAAATATCTCTTTCAGTCAAAAATCGCGGACGGTAGGTGGCGCTGTAGAGCGCCATTATGTACAGGAAACTGTTAATTTTTTTACAGGAAACTGTAACCCCTTTTCAGGTATGCAACCGCTCACACAAATCTATTTATCAGTATGCAGATTTATTTTGTAGTAGCAAAATATCGCATAAAGCTGATAATTTAACACATTCTGTTCAAAATTAATTTTTTTCACAGGAAATGTTTGCAATTATCAGATTTTGCCGATAATGTGCTACAATACAAAATAAATCCACACACTATGCATGCATAGTGATAGGATTTAACAAAAACAGTTTATAACAATATAAATACATACATATATATTCTATCATAAACATACATACAATAATTTAAATACATTTTGACATTTCATGTTAAACAAAACATTATTATTTACAATTACTTTAGTACATAAAAATGTGCAAATATTTACATAAAAAGAAATTATAAATAAACAAAGAATTTACAATAGAAGAAATAAGAAAAACAGAGAATAAAAGATGTTCGGTACAAATCGGGTTGCGGGCTCTCCAACCCAATCATCCCGTTTTATCGCCACCATATCTTTCGGTTTTAGCACTCAGCCGCGCGCTTGCATTGTTTATTAAAAATGGCTACAAATAACGATAAAACACCGCCCTCACGTGAGGATTCGAAAACATTTAAAGTTTTAACAGGCCGAAAAGAGCGTCTGTGGACGCAATTACAAGATTGCTATAATTTAATTGTAGGTTTGCCAGCGAAAACCAACACTTTCAAAACTTGTGTTAGCTTAATAGAAACGATACGCGCTGAATTTCAAAATATTTTAGACCAACTAGATGCTTTGGCAGTTGACCACGATGACTTTAAAGTCGACACTAATCAATTAGCAAAATCTTATGACGATTTATACATCGCGATATTGATAAAACATAATGAAATGATTTTAAAATCACCTGCTATACCAAGCAGAAGGTGTGCTCAGATGCCTGAAATACAGATAAATAAGTTTGATGGTTCTCCTGATAAATTCCACTCTTTTATTGCGCTCTTTGACAGTCTGATTCATCATTCTGATTTATCAGATATTGATAAATTCTCTTATTTAATTGGTTATTTTGGTGGAAGTGCGTTGAAATTAGTAGAAAGTGTTCCATTTATACCCGAGAATTATACCATAGCGTATGATCTTTTAGTTGCATGTTTTAACAAAAAACGGGTCATAGCTAATCAGTATCTTTCACAAATTTTTAATTTGCCTTCTTTGAAAGTTGATTCTGTTCAATCGATAGAAGACTTAATTAATGTGGTTCATCCGAATGTCACTGCTCTTCGTGCTTTAAAAATTGATAATTTGGAAGATTACATTTTGTTGGATTATGTTTTGCGTCGTTTGGATTCTAATACTCGGAAAAGTTTCGAATCTAAATATTTGAATGTGGATTTTCCTACTTTGGATAATTTGATTGTTTTCCTAGAGGAGATGTGTCAAGTGTCGAAATTGATGTCCACTTCGGTTGCTTCCCCTAGTAAAACTACCCCTCAAATTAATGTCAAACATGCAGATAAAAAACGTGTACATATGGCCGTAGAACATACAAATCAAACCAATTTTTATTCATCGTGCTCACTTTGTAAAGAAAATCATAAACTCATTAAGTGCTCTAAATTTCTTGAATGTTCTCCAACAGAGAGATACAACTTAGTCAAAAAATATAGACATTGCTTTGCCTGTTTAGGAACTCATAGAATTGTTAATTGTACTTCAAAGTACACGTGCCGCGTTTGTGGAAACAAATCTAACAATACATTACTGCATTTTGACAGTAATTTAAATTCTAAATTGGGAAAGGTTCCTCCCTCCGTTGAATATCATCCAATATCGGCTTCGGTTTTATTTGCGAATTTTGGTACGAACAACAAACCATTGTTAACTCTTTTGGGTACTGCACAAGCTCAGATTTTAAGCTCGTCAGGTCAATGGCACCCTTGCAGACTCGTACTTGATACTGGAAGTCAAGTAAACTTCATTACTACTAGTTTAGCAGATCGACTAGGTTTATATCGAAAGAAATGTCCATATTCTCTTCAGGGAATTGTAAAAACTTCACTCGATCGACCGCAAGGATTTGTGACTTGTAGCATTTCACCGTTCACTTCTCCAGAACCAACTATACAATTTGAAGCTGTGGTTCTTCCTCGAATCACTGCGGAACTTCCTACAGTTCCAATCTCTTCCGAATTAGTGCAGCGTTTTGCTCATTTGACTTTGGTAGATTCTAATTTTGCCAAACCCTCAAAAATAGATATTTTGTTAGAAGTTGGTACATTCTTTGATATTACTCCTGAGTATTCGTCACATATCAAAGGAACTCCAAGTGCCATTATCATCTCATTAGGATGGGTAATCATGGGCTCCGTTCCTGATTACAATACTCACTTATTTGTTAGGAACTCTATGTTCACTCATATAGTTGATGAACCTTCCCTAGACACAACCCTTCGCTCATTTTGGGAATGCGAAGAGATTGCCTCAGTTTCAAAATTATCTCGGGAAGATGTCGCTTGCGAAGATTATTTTTGAAATACCACTACTCGGGATAGTGATGGTAGGTATATCGCAAGATTACCTTTCAAGGACGGATGTCGTCCATCATTTGGTTCAAATAGAGCTTCAGCTCTTACTCGTTTTCACAAATTAGAAATGTCTTTTAGGCGTAATACCCAATTATATGACTTATTTTCTCAAAATATAAGAGATTATATTTTACAAGGGCATTTAGTACGTGCCATTCATTCCGTACCTTATATTTTGACCCATCATGGTGTCTCGAAGCGAGTTGGTGATAGTACAGTAATTCGAGTTGTATTTAATCTAGCTGAGAAAGATAGCCGTGGAATTAGCCTTAACGATAGATTACTTTCGGGACTCAAACTTCAATCAGACATTAGTCAACTGATTACTCGATTTTGTCTTCATAATGTCGCACTAACCTGTGATGTACGTCAGATGTTTAGGGAAGTCAAGTTACATCCCGATGATTGTTTATACCAACACATATTCTGGAGATTTTCTCCAGAGGAACCCGTACGCGAATGGGAACACACTCGTGTTATATTTGGCGCAACATCAAGTCCCTTTTTAGCACAGCGCGCTCTTCAAAAATTAGTTTAAGGCGATGGTGTTAATTTTCCGCTGGCCTCTGCAGCTTTGAAAACACGTGATTATGTCGATGACATTTTATGTGGTGCTGAGGATGTAACCACTGCAATCCTCTTAAGAGATCAGTTGATTGCTCTATTGAAATTAGGAGGTTTTTGTTTAGGAAAATGAGCTAGTTCCGACGATTCAATAATTGAATTTGATGGTACCGTTCCTCAAACACTACCCACCTCTTCCTCAACGGTCAAAATACTGGGTTTAGCTTGGAACGCAAAACTTGATTATTTTCATTATGTTGTTACGCCTTCAGAAGATGTTGCCTCCAAAAGAGGTATTCTTTCGCGAATAGCTCGCACATATGATATAAATGGTTTTCTTTCCCCATTTATATTTTTCCTCAAGTGTTTGATGCAACGATTATGGTTGCTGAAAATCGACTGGGATGACGTTTTACCACCAGATATCACCCAACAATAGAACAGAATTCTGGAAGAATTTTATTTGATTAAAGAGATTACAATTCCTCGTTGCATACTTCCTGTTCAACGATTGCGTACCCGACTTGTAGGGTTTTCTGATGCCAGCATGCAAGGCATGGCTGCTGTAATATACTGCAGAGTCGAACTAGATGAGACAATTCTCGTTAATATAGTGATTGCAAAATCTCGTGTTGCTCCTCTTAAAACATGGACAATACCTCGTCTCGAACTAGGTGCCGCTTGTGTTCTTGCTAAACTTTTCCGTTCAATAAAACCGTCATTTGCCTCTGTGCAAATGGACATGCCCATATGCATGACGGATTCTACAACTGTTCTTGCCTGGTTACGCACACCACCTCATATGTTAAAGACGTTCGTCTCTAATCGTGTATCTCAGATACATGAGTACGCCCCTGATGCGATATGAAGACACGTCCCAGGTATTTGCAATCCCGCCGATCCAGCGAGCCGTGGATTAATGCCAGGTGAATTACTTAACTCTTCACTTTGGTGGCGAGGTCCTGAATTTCTTTATAAACCATTAGACGAATGCAATTCAGTCTTATGAAGAAATTCCAGAAGCTAGAAATATCGTTGTGTCTTCGAACATTTTGTTGGTAGATTCGCTTCATTATGAGGATTTGTTTAATCGAATTTCAAATCTCTGTAAATTGCAAAGAATATTAGCGTACGTTCGACGTTATATTCACAATTTGAAAGGTAAACGTACAGATTCTTTAGTGGAGCCTTTCACTGGTCCATTGTCCGCGCAAGAATATAGCAACGCTCTATATTTTGCAGCAAGAATCACCCAGGCTCAACATCTGGGTTCAGATATCAATTCGATAGAAAATGGAAACATTTGTTCGAAACGTTATCGCAGTTTGTCGCCCTTTCTGGACTCCCAAGGTCTCGTCAGGGTGGGGGGTCGTTAAAGGCAATCCAATTTATCGAAGAATAGCTGTCATCCTGTGCTCATCCCCTCTTCTAGTAGATTAGCAACGTTGCTGATTGGTCATTTTCATTTGTACTCGGGGCACGGGGGCCCACAGCTTATTCAATCATTGTTACATCGCAATTTCTGGATTCCTTCAGCCAGAAATATCATTAGACAACGAATATTTCGTTGTTTGAAGTGCTATCGCTTCAAAGCGGAACCCATTCAGCCCCCTATGGCTGATCTTCCGTCGTATCGTGTACAACCCTCCAGAACGTTCAGTCATACGGGTCTGGATTTCGCCGGTCCTTTTTTTATCAAAGCTTCGCTGACTAGAACCAACCGATCAGTTAAATGCTACGTGGCATTATTTGTTTGTATGGTAACGAAAGCCATTCACTTAGAGGCAGTTACCAGTCTTTCCACTGACGGATGTCTAGCAGCACTGGACCGTTTTGTTGCTCGTCGTGGTCTTCCTGCTCGTTTATATTCCGACCAGGGTCGAAACTTTAAGGGTGCAGCTCGAAAAATCGACGAGTTATCGCAGTTTCTTAGTTCATCTAAAGATGAATTAATGGAATACCTTACCTTTCAATCCTCCGTATGCTCCGAATTTCGGCGGTATATGGGAGGCTGGAGTTAAATCGTTTAAATTTCATTTCAAGCGAGTAGTAGGAGAACATAATTTGTCGTTTGAGGAATTTAATACGATTTTGGTTCGCGTTGAGGGAATATTAAATTCTCGACCGCTCTGTTCATTATCGAACTCACCAGACGATGGTTTTGATTATCTCACACCTGGGCACTTTTTGATTAGTGGTCCCATATTATCGCGACCTGAAATGAATCTCTTGGAGGAACCTGAAAATCGATTGACTCGATGTCAATTGACAAAGCATCTAGTACAATCATTTTGGAAACGCTGGAGTCGAGAATATCTCCATAGTCAATTATTCCGCCCAAAATGGGATACAGGTTCACAAACGGTCTCAGTAGGCGATATAGTTTTTTGGTACAGTCCTGGTACGCCACCAACACAGTGGCCGAAGGGACGTGTTACACATTTGATACCCGGTGCGGACGGTGTGCCCAGGGTTGCGAAAGTACGGACGGGAACGGGAGAGATTTTGAGGCCACTCAATAAGCTCATAGCTTTGCCGCCTCAATAATAATATTTCTGATTTCGCTTATTGTTTGTTTGTTTGTCACAGTTAACAATTAGTTTTTTTTTGACAATTTACTCAATTATTATTATTTTTTGTTTGTTTGATTTTTGGGAAGTAATGTAATTTATTTTCAAATGTTCCATTTGGGTGGGGCAAATCGGGTTGCAGGCTCTCCAACCCAATCATCCCGTTTTATCGCCACCATATCTTTCGGTTTTACCCCCTCCTAAATAACCATATAGTGTAACTCTTGCATCGGGCGAGAGAAGACGGCCTTAGCGCCTCAACAGTTTTAAATAGTTTTGCCTTCGGCTTTTGTACCTGCCTCCGGCTTTAGTAACTGCCCCCGGCTCTCCAACCCAATCATCCCGTTTTATCGCCACCATATCTTTCGGTTTTACCCCCTCCTAAATAACCATATAGTGTAACTCTTGCATCGGGCGAGAGAAGACGGCCTTAGCGCCTCAACAGTTTTAAATAGTTTTGCCTTCGGCTTTTGTACCTGCCTCCGGCTTTAGTAACTGCCCCCGGCTATAGACTTGCCTCCGGCTTTAATAATGCAACCCCAAAGGAAGTAGAAGACCAGAAGAGAGCCGCCAGTCCTCTTCAAGACCGTACGAGGCTTATGGTTAGTTCCTTTTTTCCACAATTAATCCTCCCGGATTTGAGAGCCCCCCCCCCCCCCCCCGGTACGCTATTACAAAGCTACCAAACAAAAGATTTTTTTTTAAATTTGCACATTATTTGTCCCGAACAAAATTTAAAAGAATTCAACAATGGCAGCAGCAGGCCTATAGAACTGGCTAGGTATTTATTGGCTCGTTTGGTACCAGATGGATAGTGTATCTTATGAATTTGTTGAAGTAGTATCCTTTTTAATCTGTAGAAATTACAACACTTAATTAGGGTCAAAGTAACAATTTTAAATAGAGAGTAACTGTACTAACTTGAGTAACAGCTTAACTAGTTTGCTATTTCGTTAATTTAATTGAATGAAATGTGTACAACACAAAAAACAACCCGGGACGAGTATTTTTTGTTAGAAAAATTCAAACTCGCTCTCTGCGGCTAACAAACGATGACACTAATGTGCGGCTAAATCATAATTTATGCACTAAATTTGTCATTCTCTTAAATCAAGCACCCTCGGTGAGAGTGAAAATGATTGCCAAATCTGTTTGTTCTTAGTTTGCGTAAATAATCTTCCTTGTTTTTAATTACCATTATCACATTTTTTTCCTGGGTGATGAGTTAGCCTCTTTCTTAGCTAAAGAGTCCAATAGAAACTTACGCTTTTTCGATGTGGATGGTGCGGGATACAATTCTACCTGTAAAAGATTTTTATTTGATTGTAAATCTATAGTACTTACTTGCTTACAGATACAGACTATATCTAAAACTTGTTGGCTCAAATCAACGTCCAGACCCTTTGAAGAAAAATAAATGATTTAATTTTTGATAGATTTACTTATAACATATAATAACCCGAGCCGTTGATTGTTCAATAACTAATGGATTTTCCGCAGATTAAATTCACTGTCTGTTGTAGTTGCTCGAGCCTCATTTGCCAGGTGGCAAACAACACCTGAATTTTCCACAAAAATGGCCTCACTATCTGTTGTTGTTGGAGTCAGCCGACAAACAATCCACCGATTGGGAAGAGCACATTTCTTTAGTTGTAAATCAGCTTTTCCGATAACAAACGCTTCATCTAAAAAAATGAAAATTACAAATCCGTTTTCTTCTTGATATCTGTAACAAAGAAACGCCAAGTGCTTCTTGCCACAAACGCAGTTTTTCCTAATATTTTGGGAAATAAAATAATTTCTTCACTTCATTCTCGCCACGACCACAAATTTTGCATAAAATAAAAATTACACGATGAAGTTACCAGTGCCAAAACACTAAATAAAATGGCGTTTTTGGCAGCAACGACATATTCACTTAAACAAAACGATATAAAAGCAGATGTGCAATCTTCAACGTCAACAGTATCGCCACCTACGGTCAACGATTTAGTTTGTGGCTCATAAGGCCCGTGAGTTAGAAAGAGAACCAGAGACCAGAAAGAGACAGATTTTAGCGGACCGATTCTATATGAAGCTAGCCGAGCCTGTAGACAGAGTTCTGTGGCCGCCGCAGGATTCTCCAGACCTAGTGGCTGACACCGGCTCTATCTCGAACGCAATACGCTAAGTGTACAAAGCGCTGAGTTTCCTACACGAACCATAACCGTCGAAACCGTCAAGTCGATATATTTTGTTTATTTCAGTTATGTATATAATTATTTTAGGATATTATTCTATTTAATTTTGTATATATAAAGAGCTGTTGGTTAATAAAAATATAAAAAGACAACTTGTTATCCGTCTACACTTAGGTGTAGTGGCGCCCGAGATTTACCTCTCATCTCTAATCTCCACTGAGTTTACAAAAGACTGTTACAATACCAATCGCAAGAAGACTTTTTCCTCACCAAATGATATACGAATTAGTGATTTTTTGTTATCGTTCTCATCATTTTATCAAAAATTTGCAATCTAATTCAAAAACTCATGTTAAGCCAAGATTCCTAAAACAATAAACTGATCAAATGTCATTCAAGTAACAGATTTATTGTGACGTTAGCGACTATGATTTCAAGATTTCCAATTTTCTTAGTTAAAATCAACTTTCTGAAGAATTAAAAAAGCTGTAGTTGAATTTCCGTTAAATATAAAATGCAGTAAACTTCATTAGCATCGGTCGCATCGTGTTTGTTAGAAATTTGTTCACACAAAAATAACATAAATTCCTTCCAATAAATGACAATAAACAAAAGAAGTTACAACACAATATTTTTAAATGGGGCAAAATGTTTTGCAGTATTCATTTTGAACAAATAAAATTAAAGCACAAAGATCATAATGGTACCTGTTAACAATAATTATGACAAAAATGTTAATAAGAAATTAATAATTGAACAATTTCCTATCTTATTGTAGCATGAGTTTCTGAGGTTTGCCAACTGCCTATTAGTTATCAATTCCAATAATAAAATAATATTTAAAAAATACAATTGAAAATTATCTGATTCCAAGTTTACTTTTATTACATTTATTAATATTTAACTGCAGCTTGATACATAGCACTAGAAATTTTAAAAATGTGATTTTTTTAAATCAGATTTATTTAGAATTTTCAATGAAATAATAGAGAAATACAACTGAAAATAAACTGATTTGGATATCATTAGATGATGAAAAAAATCCTGGTATCATTATAAACCAGATCATTCAGGATTCGAATCTTGGATCAATTCCTTAAACTGGATATGTGATCCGGATTCGTTACATTTTTCTCAGCAGGATTCGTATTCGAATCCAAATGGGGGTGATTCGAATCCTCATTAAAGAATTCGAATATTTATAAAAGGATTCGAATACTTACAAAAGGATTTGAATCGTCAAAAATAATTCGAAGGAATTGTGGGGATTAACATGAAAAATGTGCTTGTGTGATTTTAAATTTCTCGTTAAATCACTGTTTTATACACGTGGCGCATGAAGTAAAATTACGAGTTTACAAAAGCCCCGAGAACATTTGTCTCGGGTCGCTGAGCGACCCTCGACAAATTTTCTACGCTGGGCTTTTCTAAACGAAATTTTACTTCATTCTTAGTCTGGGAGTGGAAGCGCTCGTTCGAAACTTTAAACTGTTTGCTTTGATAAGAACATTAAATTACTGAAAATGTTTTTAAAGATAATAATCTAGTTTTCAAAATTTTGTTTAACATTATTTGAAGTAAAACTGACATGGTAGCCACAATCTGAAATGGTAAAGTTGTCCGACATTTCCCTGATTCAACATTTTTTTCCCTGACCTTTTAATATAACTTTCTCTTGTGGGAAACCCCCATTTTGTTAAATTGTTTTCATTGTTTTTGTTTTATAAATTTTTACGTGTTTTGTAATTTTTATGATGCCTATTGATTTTGACAAATTTGATAATATCATATGGCTTTTTTGTTAGTGTTTTGGTCAATTTTAATAAAATACCATGACTTTTCTCTGACTTTACCGGTTTAAATGATATTCAGTGAATTTTTCATATACGTAATTTTCAGGCATTCGTCGATTTCAATTTTAAGTTTTAAACGAGTGTTTTCACTCCCAGACTAAGCATGAAGTAAAATTTCGAGTTTAGAAAAGCCCCGCGTAGAAATTTAACGAGGGTCGCGCAGCGACCCGAGGCAAATTTTCACGGGGCTTTTCTAAACTCGAAATTTTACTTCATGCGCCCCGCGTACAAGACACTCATTTGAAGTGAAGTTCAAAAACACAAATACCGGTATATTATAATTTCAATAATTGAAACGGACTATTTTTATTAAATAATTATTATTTATTAGTAAACGCTATATTATGTTTTAAATATATGTATAATTTCTTTATAATATATCGCTGAGTTAAAATTATATTGTTCTATGTTACTAAAACTGAAAAATGAGAAAAATATATTTAAAGAGACTCTCGCGCGAACCCCCGAGCCAAACAGACGAAAGGTAAACTGAAAGTTACTATATCGCGCAGCGAAAGTATTATATTGCATCAATTAACAAATGTAATAATATAAGTATTAGTGTATAATAAATTAACCAAAGAATTGGCCTATTGGTTATTTCAAAGGAAAATGTCGACTACCTACAACGTCCGAGTCGGAAATAGAAATATTCGACCGCCTCATACGTCCATCAAACTCAAAGCAAGTAACCCAGCCGACATTTTACACATACAAAATGAGGCCCGGACGACCACCAAAATAACAAATAACCGAACAAAAAGGTAATAAGTTACACAAAATTTTATCACAAAATAATCATATAATCTTACAAAACCTACAATTTTACGAATAACCACAAAAACAACAACTAACCCAACAAACAACAATAGCACCACATCCGCTGCACTATTACAAAATACACAAGTTACTCAACACAATACAAATTAAAACACACAACAAAATACTCTACAATCGACACATGCAACTATCCATAGGGAATACAAATTAACCTTTTATATTAAAACTACCAATGATTACAATTTGCATTAATTTGGAACTCGCATAGTTTCGATGAAAACTTTGTACGTAATGAAACGAAATTGGGCTTTATTTTAAAAACAAACCAAGACAAACAATCAATTACAACTTGCCTAAATGCAATAATAGCAGAAAAATTGTCTACAATTACAATGAAGCCCAACAAAACATAACGAAAAAGAACAAACACTCCCAATGAAACATATGTGGCTGTAAATAAATCTGTAGAATTCGAAATAACTGATCAACAAATTAGCGATTAGAAGAATAATCTCCAAGGCTACAGGAAACCCCTCGACCTACATCCGATCTCATGCTGAAGGTATATGCGGTGCTAGAAGCGTCCCCTCTATCTCTTCCAATTCCATGTGGATGTTGTTCCAAATTCGACCAGATTTCCGACCAATGCAAGGAAGCTCTACAGTGCGGAAAATGTAAAGGACCACACAATACGGCAGCTTGTCCAACAATATTATTCGAAAAATACTCAGCTTGGGACGCCGAAAGACATGGAGCCTAGTCCACTTAGTGTCCTAAAAGACCACTTAAACCAACCCAACGTCAAACTACAATCAACAAATGTAAAATCAGCAGACATTAAACCAAAATCATCACGCATACCAATCACACTTCATGATCACATCATTGACACATTGTTACATGATAAAATTGCTTTTAGGAATGATGATCGAATTGTATTCTTTCTTCTTATTACTTTGAGTAATTATCTCATTTTGATTTTGCATCACTTCTATTCTTTGAGGTTATGTACTTGTTGTTGTATATCCTCCACATTTATGTTAGAGGGTGATCAACAATGATTGTAGACAAGTTAAATTTCCCGCCGAAAAATCTGGGGAATTTGATCGCTCCAAGTTCATGCCAAGGAAAAATTAATAAACAGTAACTCGATTTGACATTAGCAGCGTCGTGCGTCGTATTTTGCCATTGTGTTAATTCATTCTTCGAATTAAGTTATTTTTCATTCTGTTTCATAGACATCAGTTCTTATCAGGACTACTTTGTATAAGTCTTTGTTTTGTGGTAAGTGATTTGCTGTTTTTAAGGTTAAAAAATTAGAAAATTTAAGTTTAATCCTAAATTTACAGATTTTAAGAGAATTCGCTTGTGTTTACCGTGATGTTTGCACCACAGCATGATGCTTTCATCCTGAAGGCTCATTATCGAAGTGGAACTATGAATGAAGATGGCACATGGACTTACTCATTACAATCGTGTCTGAATCAATTTATTCAAGCCTTCCCCGATGTCCACATTCCTTACAAAACATTCTCGCATAAAACCCGCATTGTTGACCGTTTTGAGGGAAAGAATTGTATCTGTAAGGGCAAGTCAGCTGGAAGACTGCCTATCTTAACAGAAGAGGTTGTTGGCGACATTCAAAAACGACTTGAACAAAGCCCAACAAAATCTTTAAGGAAACTTTCAGCTCAAACGGGTATGTTCTTAATTTTAAGGTGCGCACAAATTTTAATGTTTAATCCTTTTACAGGAGTATCGTATGGGAGTTGCATAAAAGCCGCAAAAAAATCTGCATTTGCACCCGTATAAGGTATCGGTAGTTCAAAAACTTCAGCCACTTGATTTCCAAAAAAGAATTGATTATTGCAATTGGTTTAATCAGAATTTAAATGATAATGGTATAAACAAGATAAATTCAAATTCAAAACTATTTGAATTCGAGAAAATAAGCTTACGCTTCTTATAGTTTGCACACTTTAAATGGTATGTTGGACAAGACCTTTTTTACTGACGAGGCGTGGTTTCACTTGTCAGGATATGTGAACAGCCAAAACTATCGTACGTGGGCTACAGAAAATCCTCATACTTTTATTGAAACGGATTTACATCCACAAAAAATTAGTGTTTGGGTAGCAATTTCGAGACGTCGGATAATTGGCCCAATATTTTTCAACGAAATAATCAATGCGGAGCGCTACTGAACACTCATTCTAGATGAATTTTTGAATCAATTGCATGATGACGAACAGATAATGGGTTATCTTCATACTGCGTTGGCGACATTAAATTACTTGAGGGAATTTTACGATGATCGCTTGGTAAGCGACGGATTATGGCCACCACGTTCGCCAGACCTCACTCCGTGCGATTTTTATTTATTCGGGCATTTAAAAAATAAGGTTTTTAAAAATCGAATGCATACCCTAAACGAGCTTAATGCAGCAATTGAAGAAGAGACAAGGAACATAAATCCGGAGGAGCTTCAACCAGTATTTCAAAATAAAAAAACGTAGAGTTAACATTTGCCTAGAAAATGAAGGCCATCATTTTCAACATTTATTATAAAATTAGGGATGCTAACTCTACGTTTATTAAAAATACACAAAACCTTAACTTACTTCAATTTACTTTGTATATTTAATTAAAATTGTAAAAATGTTATATATAGTTATGATTAAATATTTAATTTATTTTGGGAAAAAATGTTTGCTACGCCAATGGAAAAGCAATCTAGGGGATTTTCTTTTCATAAAATCAGTTGTACCAACATTTTTGGCGGGAAATTTAACCTATCTACAATCATTGTTGATCACACTGTAGTTCCTCGGTGTGATGGGTTTTTTTATCCTTATCGTAGTGAACTAAACTTTAAATAAAATATTACAATTTGGTTGAACAATTTATCATTTTACTTACGCAGTCTTATAGTTTAATTTTATTTATACTTATTGCTGATTGATATTCAGTCCTCGTTTTCATAATATACTTACACATATTCCAATCACTGGGGGATTGCAGACGAATAAGTAAATAACTTTTGACGTTTTATGGAGTGAGGTTATTTGCGATATTTGTGTATATAGTACGCGCACCGTCCGGTCAGTAGATTCAGTACTTAGCGTTTGTAGCACGGGGTGTCAACAATATAGGGAATTGCGAAACCAAAATTTCTTCCTTGTCTAAAAACAGTAAAATGCCTATAGCTCTATTTCACCGATGGTTTACCCAAGGAACACGGCGCCGCCGGCGGCGCCACTAGAAAATTATAATAGGAAACTGTAAAATTGCTATAACAAAAATGCTCTAACAAAAATTCACTAGATGTCTCTACATCTGTTTGTTTACCTCCAATTTTGTGTTCTACACGTCACACGCCATTTGTAATTAATCTTTTGCTCTGTTTGCAGGTTAGACCGATTTTTCTAGATATTTTTGAAACCAAATTTGCAATATGAGTCGAAAGAGAGTGAAATATTGCATGATTTGTGGTTCTGCAGAAGATAAGGTGAAGAAATTGTTCTGTTTACCACGAAATCCAAAATTGTAATTATTTCAAAGTATTTACAATTAGTCATTTCATCCTCATTACCATTACCATTTATATTCACCGAATACTTATATTACAGAATTACATAAAGTGAAATCACGTAAGTGAGTTTTGATTTTAATTTTAAAATATGGGCTATAGCTTAAATATGTTACAATGCACGATTTTTCAGAAGTGATATCTATTTTATAAGGTTTTAATTCAGTTATTACATTAGGAATAAACATATTCAATATAATGTGATGAGCTGAATCGATTGTTTTAACTAATTATAATGTGCTCTTGTTAATTTGAGACGAGATGTATTAAACTTAAAAAATCCAATTGATCTGTGAAGTTGGTAGAATAGATTTTGGTAAACGGCTATAGAAATCCGATAGTTACGGATGTTAAACATACTTATTAACAAATTCTGAACTAAAATGGAGTAGATTTTTGTTGTTGTTGTGACGTTAATTACTGCCCCCTGTGATGTTATACAGGGCTTTTATTAATTCCCGAACCCCACGTGACTAAATTTAAAATTGCCGCGTAAATTATTGTATTTGTACGTTGGAGGCTTTGAAAAAAGTAACCAAACGTTACTAAAGTCAAATTTGACATAAACGTTTATGCGCGGTGCATCGTTAAACCAACCTTTGAGATCTTACAAGATTCGCCCGGAATTTTCAGGTAAACAAAAATTGTTTAATTATTCTGAAACATTGAGTTTTATTTCTATTTATTTTGCAGAGTCAATTTGCTAGGATAAGCAAATACTGCGAAAATGGTATTTACAACGAAAAAATTAATAAAAATTAGTTACATTTTTGAAGATGAGCCTATTTTTTTAATCATTTTAAATATAATATTTTCAGTCGTCATAAAAATACGCCGGCGAATAAATATTTTTAAATCTAGGGAATTTTTGTGTGAGCCATACCACCTTGTACATTTGGTTGCCTAATATTTTTGGTCACGTGGGGTTCGGGAATTAATGAAAGCCCGGTATAATCAACCTAAAATCGGATTATGATTGTCAACATTTAATGCTGATATGATGCTTGTTTGCTTGATTTCAGCTGATTAAAACAGTGTTTAATTTAAATGTACCATTTTAGATGTGAGACGTGAAAACATATTCTCGGAATTGTATCTGATGTGTCCCGATGCAATGGGAGAATCTGCGACAGGCATTTTTCTAAGGAATGCTTCCTTTAATGTAAGTATGTGATTATTACAAGATGCTATCTCATATCTTTTTGTTGCAGACCTGAGTACTGTTATTTCAAATATTAACAGTGATTTAATTCCACTAAAGGTAAATGTGTAACAAGAAAATATGTGCATATTTATTAATGTTTTATTTTAGGTTACATATACGGAACCGTCTACTTCATCAACACTTCCTCACATTTATACTCCCCCTATTAGACAGCTCAGAAAGCCTTTGTTTGTTTGTTCAAATATTGACATTACCCCTCAAAATAAAGCTTTAGTATAACTATTAAAAAAAAAGGAATGTCATATCAGGGTATTAAAAAATGGCAAATGTCAGAACCGTGTAGCAGGTCCCATATTTTTTTGTAATAAATTGTTAATAATGTAATATTGCTAGAATTGATTTTCCTTCAATTGTATTAATATTTTGTTTCAGATAGAAGTGACTTTATAGATATAATTAAATAAATAAAATAATAATGATATAATTAAATAAATGAAATTAACTTAGTAATGCGTTATATTTATTGTGTACCCTTAAATAATATTCATAATGAAATTATTGCTTACATCAGTGAAAGCAATAATTTTATTATGGACTTAGATTTAAATTAAATAATATTAACGAACTTAAAAAAACCTCCATATTTTGCAATAATCGACTGTCGCGCCACCACAGTGTGGTTTGCCATGTTGCGACCGTTTTTTTCCCCATAGTTGTGCATCTGTAATCTGTGGTTGTTAGAACTGTGAATTGATGTTGTGTCGGTAGGACTGAAAATTGAGTCGGTAAAACTGGAATTTATTTCTCTATAAATACAACCTTAATAAACGATAGTAGAGTCCTCTAGGAACGACACCTTAAACTATATATATTTTCCGTTCAACATTTTCCGTTGGAAATATTATTTGAATTGGGATGTAACACTTCTAATTTTTTGTTATTGCTCCTTTCATTTTACATTTGTATTTGTTAGTTGGTTTGAAGAGAATTTGACCTAAACGTTACATATACTTTAATAGAGCGTTGTAACAAATCAAATTAAATATGATTTTAAATATATCATTGTATAATTCAATATACGGAGGTGTATTTGCACGGGAAATAGTTGTTTCAATGGATATTTGTCGTCTTAAGTTGTCTTATTAATTAAGACATTGTTTGCATTTTCACGAATAACATTTTCGTAATTTTATATAATATCTAATTTTTACATCTAGTAGACAGAATTTGAAATATTAATTATAATTTAATTATCCTTCATCTTGGAATGCTTTGACTTTGTTATTTTTTTGATTATGTCAATTTCAAATTCTATTAACTAATTATGTTTGGGCTATGTTTATAAAATGATTTATGGGAACCATGTAATGGGGTAGCATTATTACCAAAAATTTTCCACTTATAAAACAAAAGCGGTGTTGATAACCGAAACATTAGTTGCGTTTTCTAAATCAAATGATTTAATTAACTATAGGTACTGGATATCCATTATTATTTTTCGCATTCGAGTATTTTTTTACCTTTCTTTTTATTATTACCACTATTTTAATTTTTGTTTATTAGTTTTCTGCTATTGAATAAATAATTGATTGATTTATTTTTGGCTTTAACTGGTGAGTGAGACCTGCTGGTAAATTCTTTTTTTCAATCTTCTATTAAGGTTAGTGGTTTCCTTAATAATCAACCTATTTATTTACCGAGTGTGAAATCACTTGGCGCCCCTTGAGATCTGTTGCACTAGGGACCTCCCCTACTCTATCGACTGTGCTGGGTTCGGTAAGTAGATAAGGTAGGTTGACTTTGGTTAAAGGGTAGAAAAAGGAGGTAACAACATATATAACTAAACTAAACTCACCTAAAAATAGTAATACACCAGCATTATTATTATTTTTTAAAATGCATGCAACACTTGTCATGTGTTCATTGTAATGTTCGACCTTTTTCATCCTGAATCCATTTCTCCTGCAGTCCCAAATAGAGGCGTTAATTTCTCACGTGGTATAATCCCATATTGGCATATTCCTTGAAACCAAAACACAATCCCTTTCGATCCTTAGTAACTGGCACACTTTATCCCTCCCTTCTTCAATATTAAACCATAACAACAGGGCGGTGCTCTGGTTACAACACGCCTCTAGAACTTCTATTGAAAAAGCCAATCCTCCCAAAATAAATAACCCACCAAATAAAACCATTCACTTTATTTTATCCTTTAATAATTTCAAACTATATGTCCTTTTCGTCTATATCCATCTCAATGCTCCCATAGAAAATACCATGTTTAGTAAAGCTGCCTTGTTTGATAATTACATAATTATAGGTGACTTTACCTTACATGAATCCAAACGAAAACACCTCAATTTCTTCCTTAACCAATCTAAATACACACACCCCAAACATTTATTATGCCCAATAATCCTAGTACCATTCTTGATATCCTACTCTGCACATCCAATATTGAAATTCTAATTTATTTATTGTCCTTAACACCCGACCTTGTATCAGATTACCTTTCTATTCAATTTGACCTTAATATCCCGAACAATCTTATTCCTGAACCTCTTATCCACATATTAAACTACGAAAACTGCTATATAATTGAAGTAACCAAAGATATAACTGATTACATAAATTCGAACCCAACCATCTCCCCTATTAAAATAGACAAATTCCAATCTGAACTCGAAAACTCAATGAAGTTTAATGAAATTATATACTCCTAAAATAACCAAGCAACCGTACAAATATCCTCTCCCCAAATATCGGGTGTGTATAAATTGGCGGATAATCTACACGTGGTGATATTCTTCGTAAAATTTTAGGCAAAATATCTTAGTTATAAAATGTTGTACCATGCTTCCTGAGCCTTCACGAGGTCTTCAAAGTTTAAACATTTAACCGTTTCATATGCGTTATTATTTGATATTAATTTACAGAAAACCCTGCAATTTCGGTAGAATGACTAGTTTGAAGATTATTTGCCAGTGTGTGCAATCTTTCTATCTCAAACGTCCGTTTTTAACACTTCTTCATTAGCTTATTTTCATATAAAGTACAGCCGGCAACATCGACTCCCGCTTACGTCAGTGACAAATTTTGACACTTACTATAACGAATTCATTTAAACTTGCTAGTTCCAATTTTGTGCTAATTCTGTTTTTCTCTTTATTATCGGTTAATATTAGCTCCCGCCTGTCAATGTTTTCGTGTTTCTCTGTTATTTTCGTGTTATTGATTTGTTCATTTTTACGTTTACTGAGTACGCCGATATGTAGATATATAGTGTATGGTTTCTGTAATAGAAATGCACAAATGGCAAAACTAGAATATCGAGCACATTTTCAAAATCAGAGGCATCCTTCTACAAATGTATTTCGAAGGTTGGATCAACGACTAGGTGAAACGGGTATGCTTGTCCCCAAAAATGCGAACAGTGGTCGGCCACGGCAGGGGCGCACATTACAACTTAAAGAGCAAGTTCTAGGTGCAATAGGAGAAGATCCCACCGTAAGTACCCGAACATTTGCTGCCATATTAGATATCCCCAGTAACAAGACCAGTCATTTGGTCCTACAAGAAAACCTTCTATGTTCTGAGAAGGTTAAAAAAAAGTTAAAAACAGAATTGAAGCGGCAGTACTGGAAATTACACCACCAGAAATACTGGTGCGAGTAATGAATACGACACAAAAGAGATTGCAACTGTGTTTAGAAGGAGATGGATTTCATTACGAACAAAAAAAAATGAATTATGCTGTATCATTAGAAGAAGAAAAAATGCCGCAGTACTGCAGTCAACATAAATCACTCAACTACGACAATCCAGACGCTTCGCCAATACCTTTTAGACTACTTTCAAAAGAGACTATTTTTCGACACATTTACTTAGCTCCACTCTACCATTATTACTCTTTTGATGCAACCTACGTAACTAATCATGAGATTATTAAAAAAAAACATGGCAGTCCGTAAATGCGACGTTGCCAAATGTCCATTTCTTTTAAATGGCTCCTGATGGTATAGGAAGCATGATACAACATTTTTGCGTCGACATTTTCGATTCAGAATTTTATATAGATTATCGTCACGTGTAGATTATCCGCCAATTTATACACACCCGATATATCCTTAGACTTATTAAATTTAAACGACAGTTATACATTGACATCCAACTGACGGACAATTCAAACCCTAAAACAAAATTCAATAGACTTAACAAAGATATTAAAAACCTTATGACAGAATTTTAAAAAGAAAAATGGCTAACTGTTTGCAATGAAATTAACAATGAAGATGGAAAAAAATACTGGACGAAAATTAAAATACTATTCAAATACAAACAGTCAGAATCGATAAAGTCAATTTTAGACCCTACACCTAATAAAGAAATAATTGACCCTCAAAGAACCGCCAATACTTGTGCAATTTATTTTAATAAGACATTTAAATTTTCAACAAACGACGACTACTACGAAACACAACTAAATGACATACACAACTGGTATCAAACTTTCCAAACACTTCCTTCTTCCTCAATAACTCCTATCCCCGAGGAGGACTATTCGGTGTCCACTTTAAATGGGCATAGTAGCGAATAATGAGTAGTACATGCGCACACTAAAATCACACCGCGCTTGTCCGCTTTTTTTACCCTTTACCCCAAACTCACAAACCGGAGGAAGAAGCGTCAGGACTGTTCTTCCAATTGTTGTTAAAACCGCATCGTAAAAACCGCGTTGTTTTACCGCTTTAGTTACACCGCTTTGAGATACGATACAGGGTATTGTTGGATTGTTGCCGCCGGCTTTGGTGTTTGTGCATCACTTTCGGGAACCCACGTGTTGGAGTGGATTAATAGCCGCATTCGGACCAACGGTGATTTTCCCATTTGAACAAATCCCCTCTATCTCGTTGTATCTAGCACTCAGCGCCGTAGATCATCCCTTTGAGAGTTAATTGAATAAAAAATATACAGTCGACTCGAATTTGTTGTCTGCGGGCTTATCGTCCTCAAACATAATTGGTCCGTCGAACCGGATTTTCGATTTTTTCGCGTTAAAGTTACGTAATTTTGGCATTTTTTTGTAATTTAAATATTCATTTAGTACAAATAATAAGATTGCACGCGTAATTATTCAATACACTTAAATTTAATAATATTCATGATTTTGCACCAAATATACGGTATTTTTGAAGATATATTTCGTAAAAATAAATTGGGGATTTTATTTATTCAATTATCATTCGACATTATTAAAATTAGTTAAAAAAAACGTTGGGTTCTTACTTGCCAGCCTAGCCAGTCTGCTCTTGCATCCTCGCGTTTTGCTGATCAGCTGTTCATTGTTTTACATTCCCTATCATGCCGCCGAAAGCACGGACAAATTCGCACTTCTGAAAAAAAAGAAAGGGCTATTGTGGCAGAAATTGCAATTGTGTTATGATTAAATACCCAAATTGCCCCTCAAAACTAATGTATTTAAAATTCGTACCGGTCAAATCGAAAAAGTTCAACAAGAATTTAATGACATTCTCGACGAATTTGATGTCTTGTCAACGTTCATGAAAATTTTGTTGTTAATACTATAAAATTAAGTACATCATTTGATGAATTGCATGACGAAATATTAGCTAAGCTTATAGAATTAACCTTGTAACTTATTTATTGTTCTTCTCAAGTTGAACAGGTCGGTGATTTCTTATTACTACTAGGTGATATTCTACATTCTGCATTCTGTATGATTCGTATTATCTGTATGATATCTTCTTAATATTAGTGCTGAGATTATATACATTATAATTGTTTGATGTTTACATATATGTTATGATAACAATTATATTTCGAATGTGCATTTGTTTAGCTGACACACCACGTAGTAAACAATAGATAATACTTTGCGAGCCTCGCGTATTGACATTGACGAATGCTCGCAATGCATTTTTGGCGGTCGGCGATTAAGTGCCAATGACCGCCACTACACCTCCCATTTCCAAATGAATGATCTTACCTAATAATATGATTTTTTTTTTATATAACAATAGGTTTATAACATTTAACTAAAGTATAATACGGTTATTAACTATATCATCCACAGAAACCAATACGCATTCCAAAAAAACTGCGGTATAACATCGGCCGCAAACGATAGAAAAGAAAAAAGTAGTGGCAGCATTATTTATTGACATGAAAAAGGCGTTCGACACCATCTCCAAAGAAAAAATGGCAGAAAAACTCAACGCTATAGGAATAAAAAACAAAGAACTAAATCTAATAACAACATACTTAGCAAAAAGGACACAGACAACCCGAATAAATAAAACAGAAAGTAAACCAGCAGAAGCCGAATATGGTATACCACAAGGTGGTAACGTACCCCCCATACTGTGTATAACATACACCAATGACTTTTTCGAACAAGAATTGAAAGGACACTCGTTTATCTATGCAGACGACACCTGCATAGTTTACACAGAAAACTCATACGAAGAAATACAGACAAATATAAACCTGGATATACAAATATTACAAAAATGGTACTTTAACAACTTATTAACCATAAACGAGGCAAATACAGAATATATGATTTTCAACAACAATCAGAAAGTAAAATTAAATATAAAAATAAACGAAACAACAATCAAACAAGTCAATCAAGTAAACTATCTTGGATTAACAATACAAGATAATTTGAAGTGGGATGAACACATAAATAAAATAATAAAAAAGAACGCAAAAACTATAGCTGCACTAACAAAAATCAAAAAATACATTCCAGAAAATAATAGAAAACAAATATACGACGCACTTTTCACTTCACAGAACATATATTTGAACAACATTTGGGGTGACACAACACAGAAAAACATAAACAAACTACAAACTCAACAAAATAAAATACTTAAAATAATACATAATCTACACAAAAGAACACACACCGAACAGTTATACACACAATCCCAAAAACTAAATGTAAAAAACATGTTCAAACTCAGCAACTTATTACTAATACATAAAATAAAAAACAAATTTATCAAATCAAATATTCAAATAACAACAAACAAGCACATCCACGACTACAAGACCACAAGAAAATCAGATATTCGACCGGAAAAATTCACAACAAAGAAGAACACGTTAACGTTAACAACACAAACAATACACGATTACAATAAACTTAAAGAATACATAAAAAAAAACTAAATTACACAGCCTACAAACTAAAAATAAAAAATTTAATGTTAAACAACAACATCAAATAAAAAAACATGAATAAAAAAGGAGCACAGAAGAAGAAAAAATTCAAATTTCCTCAATACCGTTAGCCCGATATGGGAGTCAACGCCCACAAATCCCGAGGTGAGGACGAAGGGAAGAAGACCTGGACAAGTTAATTTACAACAATATTATAATGTTTTTATACATATATATATATTGCTGTAAATAAAGAATTTATTGTTAAAAAAACTATAAAACTAATAATTATATGGTTATACAATTAAACATAATAGAAATGTTACTTATATGATATGAAATACAAAAGTTAGGATTTATAAAAATCTTACTTATAATGCTAGAAAATACAAAATTCAGTATTCTTGTGTACAATACTAATCTTCCTTAATTTATCTTTAATTTTACAATTTATTTGTTTTACTTCGGTAACTGTACAAGGACCTTTGTAAAGTTCATCGAGTGCATCTCGCTTCAATTGTTTCTAAAACTAAATCTCCTATTTTCACATTAATTGGTCGTGCATTAATATCGTATTTTAGTTTACATTGCGTCTTAATTTCCTGTAATAAGTCCTATTGAGAGCTAATTGGACTCTAAATTTTACTTCCTTTGCGTAATTGTCTACATTATACAATGGTTCTATTTTATTTTGTGAAAAATCGAAAGGTAACGTTGGGCGTTTTGCAAAAATTAATTCATAAGGACAGTAATCATGGACTGTAGAAGGAGTTGTGTTATAGCAATAGGTATAGAGCGTATCCATTGATCCCAGTCGTCTTTACTATCGCTTATGTACATTCTTACGTACTCGTTGACTACTCTATGGTTTCGCTCTACTGTGCCTATTGTTTGAGGTCGATATGAAGTTGAAGTTATATGTTGAATGTTCATTAACTTTGTCAGTTCGCTAATAGTTTCATTACCATATTCAGTACCCATATCTGTACGAATAACTTTCATTGGCCCGTAGGTCAATATGAAATTTTCAAAAATGGCTTTGGCTAAAGTTTTTGCTTCTTTGTTCGGAATTGGAATAGTTACAAGTATTTAGTGGGTTCACATTCCATTGTTACTGCATATAAATTATCGCTTATTGATTTCGCAAAAGGACCTATTGTATCTATTATAAGGATATCGTAAGCATTCGTTGGAGATTCTGTAATACAAAGTAGTTGAATATTTTTTATTTTTGCCTTATTAATTTGACAATCATGACAACTAATTTGCCGATTCAAATAGAAATTTTCATGATATCAACATAAAATAAGTTGTATAATACATTGTATATTAAAGTGGGTCGATTTTTTTTTTCAAAGAGTGAGTCTAATTTTTTTCTGATTCTGTGTTCAATTCTAAGAAGAAAAGTCCATGGGACCATAGGTCTACCGTGAATTTTGAGCCGCATTTCATACTAGAAATGGGTAACTCCTGAGCGAATTGACTCAGAGAGTCAGCTCAGTGAAGTGAGCTGGTAAGCCAAGTGACTCAGTTCGAAATATGTAACTCTTTTTGAGCCATGACTCATGCTAATCTACATTCACTCTAGAAGAGCGGGCGCTTCTAGAGTGAATGTAGATTAGCAATGCATTAACAGATCTTGATATTCACGCGGCTCGTAGATCGACTGGCCGGCTACTCTCAGCCTTACTGAACATGTACTTTTTACTTTTTCTATTTGTACACTACTCAATTCAATTCTAAAAACTGAACATTTTCACGTCAATTTCTAAACCTGCGCCATTCGTCTATTTGGATTGAGATTTGCCTCTTTGTAGTTCACAGATACTACAATTTAAAATATCATAAGTAAACGCCGCACAGTGGGCTGAATGTCGATTCTAGCTGGACAAAAGTATTTAACTATTCAAATAAGCTGGAAATGATTAGAAATATATAACTATAGTCCTTAATTAATATTTCGAGATGAAATTGCATTATTTTTCAGTTGTTGCGAAAATTTTGGACATTCAGTTGAAATATCTTAAAAATCTTGGATAACTATCTTAAACTAAAGGATAACTAAATAAAAATATATTATATATCAATATTCCATTTTATTCATCAATAACAATGACATAAATTAATCATTGGAGTCGGCATTGTCATCGCTGTCAGAGTCTTCATTCCAGGACGCTTTCATTAATTTTTTTGCTTTGCTATGCAAGTCGGTTGCAGGTTTTTCTCTCAATGGTCTGAAGGAATTGATAACCGGGTCTGAAGATATCAGGAGCATGTGAATCAAATTGACACATGTGTTATAATGTGACAATTTTCGCGTGTTATGAGTCCGGAACCGTTTCATGTCTTTGTTTCTGGCTTCTTGTGCCTCTTCAGAAAGCTGCCCTATCGGCACAATTGCGTGCTTGATGATAAGGGAACCGTGCATTAATATTTTATGCACAGTCGGAGGCATTCTGTACCAACCGTACAGTTGTACGTACAGTTCAGCTGTTTGAAGGGCATATTTGTCAAACTTTTCCTCGTCAACTTGATTCCCACTTGAAATCACCTATAACAAAATTAAACATATTCGATGTTCCCTTTCCCTGAACCACTTGATCGACGCGTATTCCTATGGAATTATATAAAGCTTGTTGCACGGATTTCTTCCTGTCTTCCATGAGTCGCTTGTCTTCACCAGATGCACTTCTGATTGTGGGTCGTTTCCAATCCATCTTGTATGCAATATGTAGAAGGAATTCGAGGAATTTAATCCACGCGTGCAAGAAACTAAGACCATATTTGAGATTTTCCTGTACAATGGGTTTTCTTTGTACGCTTTTTAAGTTGTTAACTTCAGTGGGCTTACATCCACAGAGAAAGCACGACTGACTGAATGTTTGTGTTAAAGCGTTTACCACTTTACCGTCAATCATTGTTAGCAGCATTTTGAACTCGATTTTTACAACTTCACCTGTAAATAGAGAAAAATAATGTTATTCATAATGGTAAATACCTTATGAATGCAATACAAACAGCCAATAAGCTTAAACATTGTCATTTACCATTTACGTCGATCTTAAGAGGCTCCAACGATTTAATCTGTTCCGCAATATCATTGAATTCCTCATTTGTCGTATCAGTCGATTCCTTTACGAATAACAATTTTAAATGGCCGGCAATATTTCGTCGATGAAGGAACTGGATTTTCCCACAGTAATGTCTTGTTATCATCTGAGTCCATTGCAATTCCATGAAGCTGAAGAGGGACTACTGAAAACATAAATATACTACTCCCGGTGTATTTATCAGCATTCTCCTCTGCCTCTTTTGACGACTCTGTCTCTTTTGGCGGTGTTTCCGGTCGGTTCAACTGGTGAAATTCATTGATACCGGACGTACCATCGCCACCATACTTAAGTATAAGTTCGAGACGTCTGAATTTCTGCAGTGACGAAGCATCGGGCAATGTTATAGTTTGCAGTAACCTTTGGGCGGTGAGGTTTAATAAGGCCTGCAGTTGTATCTTAATACCTGTAATGAATTTTTCATATAAATCCCCATAGAACCAAACAGATAATATACGTATAATATATGTATATTATCTGTATAAAGGATAAATGTCCGGCTAATATATGTATAATATACGTATATTATATGTCCTGTTCTATTAGGGAATTGAACCTATACAATATTTAACCTATATAAGAAATATAAGTTCATGCTCTAACCGTAGGCGAATGTAAACAAACTGATACCTGAATGTGATATTTTGACAGCAGCAGATTCTGGATAATATCTTTCTTTAGCTGATCGAATCTTCTCGTACGAAGGAAAGACATTCGCATTTTTTTTCTTCAACGCGATTCTATGTAGTTGGTATGTTTCTTTAGTCATGCGGCAGTTAACCATATGAGCTAATGCCTCGTCTTCTGTAAATGCAATAACTGCCCCCTTTTGCTCGAAGCTTTCCTTCATAACTCCTCTGATTTTTTGGGCGCGCTCTCCTGGAGCATTAGTAACTTCTGCTACAATGGTTGCAGCTGCTCGCTTACCCTCCTTTCGAAGCTTTGAAACTGATGCAAAATACAATTTATCCGGTGGAGTATCATCTACGAACTCTTGAATTTTGCGTTTTTTCGACCGGTCAGAACATTCTGAGAAACTGGTAAAAAATAAAACATTGCAAATGAAACATGCAATTTGAATTTTTTCGAATTACTCTGGACGACGATGACAAGCATCGAATTTGTGTCTAAAAGTTCGCAAAAACGTTCGAAGTCGTTCTCGCACTGTCTTCTGGCAGTGTGGCGTCTCGTTCCAGCGATTACCAACTCGAGGTTTGAGCTTGTTAAACAATGTCAGAGTGTTATCGCTCATGTCCTTAGCGCGAAAATCTTTCATTTACGTGATGACGATTTTGTACACATCTCTATTTAACAGCGACACTGTTGAAAGAAATCGAATAGAGAAAATCAAATCGACAAAAAAAAACGCATTACAAATTTTCATTTATAGCTTGTAATAATCCTAGAACGTCAGAGAATTGTTCTACGAATGTCCGATGTTGACCAAAGTTGCCCATTTTATGTACGCATACAAAACGTGCACACACTCTGTGAGTAATATTTACTCATCAACCACGTATACATGTCAAAACAAATGGCATTTGATATACTTACTATCGGAAATATGTACTTACTTGTGTAGAAATGCTTTGGCGCTTCGAGATGCAAATCCACGAAGTGACACTTTGACACTAAGTTACACTTTGATCCTGGACCGCACTCGAGATTTTACGTGTTTTGAATCGACTCGAGCATCGAACTTTTGTTTTGACTTTTGACCAGCTAGAATTCTAATTTAACCCACTGTGCGCCGTTGTTTACTATCTAGTAAACATTACAAGTGCAATTATTCTTTCGTCACCTTTTTTGTAACCAAAATTGTAAATTTAATAAGAAGTGTTTGTTATTATAGTAGGAAAATAACTATCATTATATTTCTATCATGTTATTGCAGCATCATCGATTCGAATTACGACGCGTGCAAATGGAGTTAAATAAACCCACTGAGTTGGCGAATCGACTCTAAATGATCCATGGCGTTTGTTAAATCCGACTGAGCGGACTGACCTAGCTCACTCATCGGGATCCAACTCCGCGATTCGGAGTTGGATCGCAATGATTCACGATGGCTTTCGAATCTAACTGAACTCACTCATCGGGATCCAACTCCGAGGTTCGGAGTTGGATCGCGATGTGCTGAAGGTACATGTACATGTTTTTATAGGCGTGCACACGTATTCAATATATTTACACACACTTGAAATGTAATTGCACCAAATGAATACGCGTTTACTATAATTATGATTTAATATTCACTCTTACGTTTTTATATAAATTATGATTAAATTATTGCCATCATTGTGTAATCAAAATAATTAATCACTACCTCGCTCAATTCAATAAATTGGCGAATCAAATGGATCTCTAAGAGTCAGAACTCTCGGCGGATCGCTAGCTCGTAACTGAGTCATGTAACTCTTTTAAGCTGGCTCACTGAACCAGCTCTTTAAAGTGAGTCAGATCTTTTGAACCAGCTCACTGAAAAGAGCCATTTTGCCCATCTGTATTTCATACTGCTGCTGGTTGTAATATTTATTTGTATTGCAGTTCTGATTTTAAATATTTCTTATTCTTATTTATATGTTAGATATGGAGAATTCGATGTTATTTTTTTTGCTTTAAGCGTATCCTTCACGCTACAAACTTTTTTGCGTATATTTTGACCATTTTTACGGAATAATTTCCTACAAATGTTTCAAATACATTAAACGATTATTTTATTTATTATAAAGATCTTATAAAAACGAGAAAGAACATATTTTAAATATTAACAAACATATGGTTTCAAATATAAAATATACGGAGAAGTAAAAACATTTATTTCATTCTTTACTTTGGAGAACTTTTTTGCTCTCCAAACGTGGTACTTTTTCGCTACTACGTAATGTGACTGCCATAATTTCTTCCTGATTTTTATCAGTCGCACGCTTAGCAACATTGGCAAAAAATTCAAATTAGTGCCTTGAACCGGTCTTTCATCTAATGTTAAATATTCTTCCAAATGTTCGTACGCAATGTGTCGTGTTAAAGGCGGTTCAGACAAAATTCTGTCATCATTTAAGTCTATCATATTGGGCTAATCGGTGCAATTATAAGGACAGTGACATCATATACATTTTTACGAAAATGTAGTATTTCCTCAATTGCTCTATCTTGCTTTCTTGCTTTTCTATCATCAAACAGCATACTAAGCAATACGTTTTTAGAGTGAGTGAAGTATAAGTTATTTTAGACTACTTCTATGATAACTTTGAGCAATTGATCTAAATAGTGAGTTCATCGAATGAATAAAAATAGTAGTATACTCCCATATATAATAGACTTATAATATTGAATACTAAAATACTTCGGAACATATAATTTCATAACGTACCCTGCCAGGATTTTTTAGTTCTCAGTTGGAGAGTTTGTTGTAACGTATAAACGAAGGATCCTGTTTGCTTTAGTAAACCAACGTGAATGCACTATTGGTACTATTTTTATTTTCGCTAAGTTTACAGTAATCACACCATTTAATATAGTCGTTGCAATTTTATATAAAAAATTGTCATTTGTTGATAGTTTACTTTCACCATCTTCTGTTAAAGATGGACGCATATTCTCTAGTGGTATGGTTTGAAAATCAGCAACGACCTGCAAGCAAAAGTATTTTGATTAGAATTGAATAAAACATTTTCATTTTCACGATATTTTTATTTATATCAATTAATAGATTATTAGAAAGTTATTATTAGTACATCTTACCTGCACTTTTTCACAGTCTTGTAGCTGAGAAGCTAACCTTCCAGTAGTTGAACGTGGACCAGTAGTTGATGACTTTTCTACTGCTTCGTATAAATGCCTGAAGGGTAACTCGTTGAAATGTAATAGCACACAACCCAGTGCGAAGGTTTGTTTAAATGTAGTTCGAAAAGCCTTATAATGCCACCGCATTCACCTGTGTTTGTAACTTCACGATCTGTTAATATAGCTTTTAATAAATCTAAGGACAACTCATTTTGTTCAAAATATTCACAAAGAGCTCTTGTTTTTCCCTTTGTGGTTTCGTCCTTTACACTAGCATATCCAATTTATTCTGCAATTGGCTCTTTTGTGATCACTAATCATAATTCGGTGATATTTTTCATCTATTTATTTTCTTTTTAATTTGTCATTCTTCCTTCCATCAAAGGAAAATGCAATTAATTATGAATTGTTGAAGCCTTTGCGTAACACTTCCTGTACTTGACATTTTCTTCGGCGATTTAATTTTTGTCTATAATAACAACTTCTCTACGATCATCAAGGAAACCAATATCCTTAAATAGTGCTGTTGCAAGGAACGACGACACTATTTGGGATACCAAACCTACCACATACAGCTGCAAAGTTCAGAGTATGAACCATTGCATTGCAGAATATGAAATCGGAGACACATGACTACCACTTGCAGCATACACATCTACGTGTTCATCATATACATCTACCGTTTTGCAAGTCACATTTACAACTTCTAATATAGAATAATAATTTCGTAGAATTTACAAAGCTTCTAAAAGTATTTGAAGTTGTTCTCCGTCCTACTTCTTGCTTGTTACTATCCAAGAAGACATTCAGATTTTTCATAATACTTATCCGTTGTATGATGTCAATATTAGTATAATCCAAATGGCAATCACTATATCTGCTACATGCGGTGTAAAACTTTTGTACGAAAACATTCTGTTGTCAATTTTTGATTTCTCGCCCAAATAGAAATAACATTTTAAAACGTCACGTAAAGCCGGCTAAGCAAGTTCATTTAAATCACACGCTGGACCAAATGCAATGACATCATGGGAAGGCATATGCTTTAAATGCAATCGTTCTGTTCTTAATAATGATTGTATAGAAATTCCACTTGATTTTGATGGTTCCATTTTAATTGCTTGATGTACATGATTAAATATTTTTAAATATTAAATGAAAATAAAATCACTTGATATGTTTAACTTATTATAATTATTTAGTCGGACTAGTTTCGGCTGCTAGCAATATTTAAGGAATGTACAAATTAACGTTTTATAGCAGGAAATAAAGGGGGTGTCCAGATGTCTTCGTTGTCATTTACCACGTTTTTATTAAATTTTACGGTTCTGTTAATTTCCAAGCCTTTTCAGAAATTGACGACACGACCTTTATTTCCTGTGTAATGCATTTTAAAATTACACTAACAAAGACTGTTATTCCTTACTTCGCTTTTTATTTTTATCGTTAGATGTACATTTCGAGACACAAAGTGCTCATTATCAATAACAAACTCAGTTTGTTATTGATAATGAGCACTTTGTGTCTCGAAATGTACATCTAACGATAAAAATAAAAAGTGAAGAGGAAAGGAATAACAGTCTTTATTAGTGTAATAATCACTTCACGTAAACTCAAAAACATATAGTTATTTTAAAATTATATGATTGAAAAAATATCCAAATGTATTGCAATGTTTGGACAAACCCGTAGTTTGTTTATTATTAATTGTATCTTTACGGTGTTCATTAAATCTAGTTTTGAAATTTCTACCTGCCTGTCCAATATAGTAGCATGGCTTCATTTATATTAAATAGAAAACTACAGAAGCCAGTACAACAAAAAATTAAGATAATCATATGCGAAACATAGAAGAAAGATAATGTAAAATCAAAATCATTTATAACATGAGAGAAATACAAAAACGCATACACATACGCCTACACACTACGTATAGAAAGAGATATAGTCAGAAAGATAAATATGACAAAAGGAGGGAAAATTACTGAAATCCAAATAAATATTTCGACCAGCTGCAGTAAAATCTTCAATTAAAATTGTTTCGGCTCGAAATTAAGCTTAGACCTATGTTCCCATGGACTATTTTTCTAAGAATTGAACGTAGAATCAAAAATTAGACTCACTCTTTTAAAAAACAAAATGTCTCACAAATTGGCAGGCCATAAATTGTTTACACGAAGCAATCAATGTGTTAACATTATGTTGCATTACAATCTGATCTGACTGACAGGCAATACGTTTCTATAGTTTAGGATCTACAAAAAAACAAATATTTACAGTTTTTAAATATGTTGCTAAGATCATTAATAAATATAGCAGAAGTATTTGACACATTTACATAAACGTTTTCCTTAATAATGGCGGACAAAAGTTTGCAGCTCTAGCTTGCGGATGCCTAAGACAAAAATAAGTATCAACATTGAATTCGTCACACCCAAAAACTATCATGAACTCTAAAAAAAAAAAAATAGGAAATATTATAAATCAGAACTGAAATCCAAATAAATATTACAACCGGCTGCAGTAAATTCTTCACTTAAAATTAATGCGACTCGAAATGCACCGTAGACCTATGGTCTTTTTTTCTTAGAATTGAACGTAGAATCAGCAAAAAATACTCACTCTTTGATTAAAAAACGTCCATACAATTCGGCCCGCCCTAGTATATATTCTTGATTAACATCTGTTTGATTTCCATTGACGCACAGTTAATGTGTAATCATGGCTGCCACAGTGGCAGATTGCACACATTAAATGTCCAATCATCAGAGTTTTATGAAATTTGGTTAGATACTTAAAACCAATACCTTTTAGAAATTCACCTACCTTATTTTATTTGAAAGTATTCTTCGTATTTCTATAAAACATTGTTCGTACGCCTCACATATGAATTCCCTTTTCCACGAATATTAAATATTTAAATGTCAAGCTACCGACACAATTATCAATGCTAACTGAGTTACAGCAATCAATTCAAATAATTACAAAAATCAGATACAAAACTATTAAAAAAATAATTAAAAGAGCTACGACAAAAGTGTTTATACATTAAATGCTAATTTTTCGATTATTTACAACTTTTCTTAACAAGATTATTTTATTTGATCAATATTAAAGACAAATTTAAAAGAATGCTAAGAGTGTTTATTGTGATAAAAAGCTTATAGTGCCATCTTAACAGCTCAATCGGTTTAGACTATATTGCGGCGACAGAATTACAAACATTTTTAAAAAATAGTCTTAATCAACTCGGGGGACCCTAAAATGAAATTTTTGATTTGAAAATGTTCCAGAAAACAAACTTTTTCCTTTGCATTTGGGGGAAAGTAATAAACTGCTAAAGCAGGATTCAAAATATACTGCTAAACAAAAATATTTGAAACTTTACTTTAAATCAGTATTTTATACGCACGGCGCAAAGAATGAAAATTTGGTTTGGTCGCTCCCGATTTTCCAAATTTGAAATAAGCGATTGTGCAAAAATCTACACAGATGTCAGTTGGAAGAAAAGACACCCTGTATTTTTTGTTTGCTTTGATTAACAAAATACATTTGGTAGTGTGGCCCGATGAAAAATCTTGCTTTGAACATTTAGCCCGGTTGCTAAAAAGGTTGGCTACCCATGTAATAAATCATAGAAGACCCGTACCAATGGCATAATGTTTTAAAATAATTCTTACATTACACAAAACTCCACTTCACTTATCTTGAAAATGGACATGTTTACATTCTCAATTAAATGTGTATACAATAATTAAATAAATAAAATTTACTGGAAATGCCTAAGAAATCTATTTCTATTTATAAACGCAATGTAAGATAACGGATTGTTTTACGTTGAATCATTGAAAAATAAGATAATTATTTATCGGAAATTCCCAAGTGACCGATTATGTGATTTATTGTAGGGGGGGCAAGGTTACATTTGATAAATACATATATATATATATATTAACAACTAAATGCAAAGAGATAGTGTTAAAGATGATGCTGTTGATTCTTAGTGTGTGTTTATTTGCTACCTCTGGCATTCAGGGTGAGATTTAAAATAATGCCACCATCAGAATAGCGATAAAGGAAACAATTGCATTTTATATTGTGAAATATATTAGAAATGAAAATGCCATTACAAAATATAATAATACAGGGTGACTCTTGACTTATACTCATAACTGCAGGTAATTATAGTTAGTGTATTAAATTGTGTATTGATAGGAAATATAAAAAAAACTGTAGTAGAAGTTGTGTATTAACAGAGATAACGAATTAATAATATTAAGATACGTGAACTGGTATAATTATCGCAATTGATTTGAATTTTATTTGTCACTCTCTTTCACTAGTTGTCAAATGACAGCTTCTTTTATTTGTAAAATAAAAATTAGATCGTGGAGGTACAACTACTTGGTCTCCTAGGTCGCCTGACTGAAATTCTCTTGAATTTTATTTTTGGAGACACTTGAAAAGTTTGGTGTACTCAACCGATGTAAATAACATGCTCAGTTACCAGAGCTGGGACGAATCCTCGTAAAAAGAATTCGAATCACGAATCCGAATCACCTAATATGATTCGAATCACGAATACTCGAACAAAGGATTTGTAAGAGATAAATATGATTTGAATCAAAGATTCGAATCCTGTTTTTACGAATCACGAATACAAATCCTTTAAGAATAAATTAGATTTTATAATTTTTTTGCAACCATTAACATTTGAATATTGCTAGCAGTTGTTTTAAGGAAAATATTAAAAGCCTAATTATTTATTATTAACACTGATCATCGTTGATAACAGACTATATATCTGATTCCGTGTTACTCTGATTGAAGATGTTAGTGTGTGTTTTTGAACTTTACTTCAAATCAGTGTTTTGTACGCGCGGCGCATGAAGTAAAATTTCGAGTTTAGAAAAGCCTCGTAAAAATTTCCTAAGCGTGGCTTTTCTAAATTTGAAATTTTACTTTATGTTTAGTCTGGGAGTGAACAACACTCGTTCTTAGAAGATTCTAATTGATGAATCACTCTAGATTAATAAGTTTATTACTCAAAAGACCGTTTTACAAAGGCTATAGCTCGAAGGACTAATTGCAGTTTTCGGAGACCAAGGGACTACAGGGGATTGAAGTTGTTTTTCAAAAAAACAACGAATATCTGAAGGTTCACAGCGTGGATATGAAAGAAAAATGTTATATATATGATTCTTAATAAATGTCAATAGTTTTAATATTTTTCATAATTTCTGTGTATGTTGTTACTTTTCGCGATTTATTCAAACGTTTTTTTTTTCAGTATTTTAGTCAATTTGAATGAAATTCAATGACATTTCTCTGACTTTCCTGGGTTTATTGATATTTAGTGAATTATTTTTACGTAATTTTGAAGCATTCGTTGATTTTATAAAAGAGTTCAATTTGAAGTTTTGAACAGTGATTCCAATCCCAGGTTAAACATGAACAAAGTTTAGCAGGAATGAGAAACATTTGTTTAAAAAGCTCAAGTATTTAACATGTGGTAAAGTACTATGATAGACATATCATTTTTTTCATTCTGACAGTTTCGATACACATTTTAACACATGTGACATATTTTAAGGTAACGAGTGTCTTCCACTCCCAGACTAAGCATGAAGTAAAATTTCGAGTTTAGAAAAGCCCCACGTAGAAAATTTGTCGAGGGTCGCGCAGCGACGCGAGACAAATTTTCACGGGGCTTTTCTAAACTCGAAATTTTACTTCATGCGCCACGCGTATAAAACACTGATTTAAAGTGAAGTTAAAAATGCACTGATAACAACAACCTAACTTCATTTTTTTTTAAATTGGATTTTTTCTTTCATATCTACGCTGTGAACCTTCAGATATTCGTTTTTTTTAACTTTAATTCCTTGTAGTCCTTCGGTCTCCAAAGACTACAATTGGTCCTTCGAGCTGTAGCCTTTGTAAAACGATCCTTTGAGTAATAAATTTAGTAATCTAGAGTGATCCATCAATTTGAAACTTCTAAGAACGAGTGTTGTCCACTCCCAGACTAAGCATAAAGTAAAATTTCGAGTTTAGAAAAGCCCCGCGTAGAAAATTTGTCGAGGGTCGCGCAGCGACGCGAGACAAATTTTCACGGGGCTTTTCTAAACTCGAAATTTTACTTCATGCGCCACGCGTATAAAACACTGGTTTAACCAGAAATTTAAAAACACGCAAAACAAATTATTCATGTAATCCTCACAATTAATTTGGATTATTTTTAACGATTCGAATCCTTTTGTAAGTATTCGAATCCTTTTATAAATATTCGAATCCTTTTATAGGGATTCGAATTCTTTTATAAGGATTCGAATCCCCCATATTTGGATTCGAATACGAATCCTCTTAAAAAAATGTAACGAATTCTAATCACGAATCCAGTTTAACTAAAGTATTCGAATGCCTGTATTGAATCCTCTAAAAGGATTCGAATCCTGAATGATTCGAATATTGCCCAGCTCTGTCAGTTAAGTTATGTGCTCAGTTGTGCATTGAAAACGAAGAAAATCACTTCGAACACTTATTGTGATACTTCAGTTTAAGTTACATAATTAATGTCTCTGTTCAAAAAAACTGTTACTTTTACATTCACTAATTTTATTTCTTATCACTACAATTAGATATGGGAAGTTCGAATCTTTTAGGTGATTTCAATCAACCGAATCATTTCTTAAAAGTGATTCGTTCTTTATGAATCGTTCGTAAACGAATCACTTATAATAATAATAATAATAATAATAATAATAATAATAATAATAATAATGATAATAATAATAATAATAATAATAATAATAATAATTCGAATTCATCCGAAGATACAGACATTCTTAACAACTGTCATGAAAATGTGGAAAACTAAAATTGAACTTTAATCAGACACAGGAATAATACAAAGAGAATACATAAATATTAGACGTGGCATATTCCAGGGGGGATTCATTAAACTCCCTGTGGTTCTGCCTCTGCCTAAATCCATTATCGACCACGCTCAATGACACCAAACAAGGCTTCCAAATCAAACATCGCAGAACAACAATCCATACAATAAACCACCTCATGTACATGGATGATAGTAAGATTTATGCGTCAACACAATCACAATTACAACAACTACTCCAGACGCTAGAAACAATATCCAAGGATATTAAGATGGAATTTGGACTAAACAAATGCAAAACGCTACATATGGAACGGGGAAAAATAATAACAGATACGACCGAACAAACACTAAATAACGAGATATTACAGCAACTACACCACAATGATCTGTACAGATACCTAGGATTCAGCCAAAACTCTAAATTAAATCACACTAACATCAAAAAACAGCTGCAGACCGAATACGAGAAAAGGCTCAACCGACTACTGAAAACCCTACTTAATTCTGCGAACCTCTTCAAGGCAATTAACACCTACGCTATACCCATATTAACATACTCCTTCGGCATAATAAAATGGACTAAGACTGACTTAGACAACATTAATATACTTACAAGAACATCGCAAACACAAAACAGAAAATTACACCCGAATTCATGTAAGGAGCGAATAAACATAAACAGAAGAGAAGGAGGAAGAGGAATGATTGACGTACACGTACTTCTCGACAAACAAATAAATGGGCTGAGTAAATATTTTACATCAAAAGACCACCCACTACACAAATCAATTGTTAAAATAGACAAAAACTACACCCCCCTTAACCTATCATCACAAACTGCAATAGAAACCATGGGCAAGTCACTAGAAGAAAAGAACACGATATGGTCATCAAAAGCACTACACGGAAAACACTACAATACTGTCAACAACAATCCCCACATAAGCAAACAACTCACGTACACATTCCTACAGAAAGGGCAGCTGTTCCCTGAAACCGAAGGCTTCATATTGGCTATACAAGACCAAGTAATAGCCACCAGGAATTACAGAAAGTACATGCTAAAAGAAACAACAATTAAAGATGACAAATGTAGAAAATGCCACCAACACCCCGAAACCATTGACCACATCGTATCAGGATGAAAATTACTTGCTGGCACAGAATACACAAGTAGGCACAATACTGTCGCAAAGATAATACACCAGGCACTTGCTCTAAAACATAAATTACATACAGACAACCAACCATACTACAAATACAACCCGCAGACAGTTCTTGAAAATAAAGAGTATAAATTATACTGGGACCTCACCATACACACAGACAAAACAATCATGCACAATAGACCGGACATTACATTTCAGAACAAAACACGACACGCAACATATATTATAGACATCGCAATACCAGCAGACCATAACATAGTGACTAAATACACAGAGAAGAAAACCAAATACCAACCATTGGCAATTGAAATGGAAAGAATCTGGAAACAAACAACAGTACACATAATTCCACTCATAATATCCACAACTGGTATCACACCACACACGGTGACACAACATCTGTCGGAACTAGATCTGCCAAACAACATTCACACTCAAGTTCAAAAAGCAACCATACTTCACACATGTAACATAACAAGGAACTTCTTGAATCAGAAATAGATTATGTTTGGACTTGGCTAATGCCCGTCCAAATATAATATAACCGACAACAAGTCGAGATAAAATGGATATATATATAATAATAATAAAGTTTGTTCTCGCCTTAATCTCTTTTTATAGTGATGATAGACACCTGTTTCATAAACCGTGACCATTTACTTACCGTCAATTAACTACGCGCAATAATAATAATACTAATAGTAATTATAATAATGATAATAATATATGTTTGTTCCATACCGAACGGCGCCGAGATAGATGGCCGACCCAATAACATCTGTTAAACGAGCGAAAACCGTTTTAAGGAAATTGACTTGTATTATTTTAGCAAAGATGATAGGTTTATTCGAAAGATATGTCTATATAAAGCAAATATATACAAATTTAACTATAATTCAAAATGTTTTGTTATATTTATTTTTAAATTATTAAATAATTTTACATTTTCAGTAGTAAAGCTGTTCCAAATAAAACTTCGGAACACTGAACTAAAATACAATTTTGATATTTGTTTTCTGTGGTTACACAGAGTATAGCTCCGTGGATGAAACAGTGAACTATATATGCATTTGTGCATTCGTGTCATTGACGATGCTACTATGGGTTAGATGACGTTAGCTATCCAATTCACTTAAAACTTCAGTGGCTTGAATTCATCTTGTAGATATTCTGTGATTTGTCTCATAAGTAGAGAACAAACATTAGCTGATAAAATTACGCGTCGAGTCGTAAAAAATACCAATAAAGGCTGGCGCAACGGGTTTGATTCTGCAAGTCGTGAAAAATCGTTTCGGGCGGATTTAGACCACATATACCAAGCGGAATTGATGTTGTGCGCGGATTCGAGCAAACGCATTAGTCATTCGATTCGGGCGGATTCAGATTCGGATCGAATGTACAAGCGAGTTGATGTTGTGCGCGGATTCAAGCAGACGCATTAGTCATCCAATTCGGGGGGATTTAGATTCAGATCGAATGTACCAGCGGAGTTGATGTTATGCGCGGATTCGAGCGAACGCATTAGTCATACGATTCGGGCGGATTCAGATTCAGATCGAATGTACCAGCGGAGTTGATGTTGTGCGCGGATTCGAGCAAACGCATTAGTCATACGATTCAGATCGCATGTACAAAGCAGAATTGAAGTTGTGCGTGGATTCGAACAAACGCATTAGTTATCCGATTCGGGCGGATTCAGATTCAGATCGCATGTACAGGGTGGTCTAATTTCGATGTTGCTTATCTGCATTTTGGTAAATATAAGAGTTAGGAAAAAACCGATGGCGCAATCGCGATCTCTTTTTTTGAGACTAGGATAATGCCGAAAACAAAAATGCAACATCTTGTTTCTTTTCAGAAGTTATGGGGCAAAATCGGGTTTTCTTGATTTTTAACTTTGATTAATATCTTGCGTAATTTGTAAGATAGACAAATACTATAAATATCTTCTTAAGACACCTTTTTAAGTAGAATCTAGTGGCGTAGGCATTTTCGAGTTATAGCTAAATTATTTTTATTTTAATTGTAAATCATAGTTGATAAGAGTTTTTTTTACTGATTTCAAAAATATATACTTTTGTGAATTTATCTTAAAAAACAATGTTACTATAGAGTAGAATCCAGCTTTTAATCTGCTAAATAATATAATACGGAAGACAATAGCCAGTTTTGATCATTTGCATGCTCAATTTTTATTAATTATTCCATTGCAACAGCAAAGAGTTCTGTTCTTTTAACAAGATTATAAAATGAAATAATGTTCTGCCTAATAAAATATTTATTACTCAAAAAAGAATTATTATTATTTATAACGTTTATCATAATTAAAACTGTGCATGCAAATAATCAAAAATGGCTATTGTCTTCCGTATTATATTATTTGGCAGATTTAAAACTAGTTTCTACTCTATGGTAACACTGTTTTTTAAGATAAATTTACAAAACTTTATATTTTAAAAATCAGTGAAAAACACTTTTATTAACTATGTTAAAGCCAACTATGATTTAAATTTAAAAAAAAAATGGCCATAACTCGAAAATGTGTGCATTATATAAAAAAATTACCTACGCCACTGGATTCTTCTAAAAAAAGTGTCTTAAGAAGGTATTTATAGTTTTTGTCTATCTTACAAATTACGCAAGATATTAATTAAAGTTAAAAATCAAGAAACCCCGATTTTGCCCTACAACTTCTGAAAAAAAAAAGATGGTGCATTGCTGTTTTCGGCATTATCCTAGTCTCAAAAAAAAGATCGCGACTGCGCCATCGGATTTTTTTTTACTTTTATATTTACCGAGATGCCCACTGGCAACATCGAAATTAAACCACCCTGCACAAAGCGGAGTTGAAGTTGCGCGCGAATTCGAACAAACGAATTAGTCATCCGATTCGGGCAGATTCAGACCGCAAGTATAAATCCGAATCGGGAATACGATTCCGCTCGACCAAAATCGTTCGATCGGTCGTCTCGAGTGAATGAATCATTAACGAATCAAGCGTATGCAAGTAGACGTCTTATACACCGATTTTCGAAAAGCATTTGACTCTATAAATCATAATATACTAATATATAAACTAAAGAGATGGGGATTCAGTACTCCTCTAATTAATTTATTATGTGCGTATTTATCTGACAGAGAGAACTATGTTGAATATATGAACCATAGGTCCGCATCTTTCTATCCAACCAGTGGGGTCCCTCAAGGATCAAATCTGGGGCCATTGCTTTTTTTGTTATTTATTAACGACGTCGTCGACAACATAAAATCCAACATTCTTGTATACGCCGATGACATCAAAATATACAGAGAAATTAGATCGATAGAGGATTGTTTGACACTGCAATCGGATTTAGAGCTTATCCAGCAATGGAGCTTGGAAAATAGTTTATATTTAAACATAAAAAAATGTAAATGTGTTTCATTTTGCAGATTAAGTAGCCCTCTATTCTATGATTACTCTTTAAATAATATCTTGCTGGAACGTGTTACGGAAATAAAAGACTTAGGTGTCTTACTAGATAAAGATCTGTCTTTTGTTCCCCACTACACAAAACTAGTGAACTCGGCTATGAGAATGTTGGGTTTTGTACGTAGAATATCAAAGCCTTTCAAAAACACCAGAACCATTATGAAGTTGTATACGTCGTATGTGCGACCGAAGTTAGAGTATTGCTCGTTAGTGTGGTCTCCGTTCTATGATTGCCATATCAAATCTATAGAACATGTTCAAAAAATGTTTGTAAGGTATCTTTATTTTGTAGTACATTCTGTATACCCGGACGAATCTATTAGATATGAAGACTTGTTGGCTATGTTTAACTTAAAATCTTTATCTGCACGACGCAAGATCGCTTCATTAACCACTCTCTACAATTTGCTTCACAACAATATAAATGCTCCCGGTATACTCGCTCAGTTAAATTTTTTTACACCTAGGATTTGTAGTAGAAATAGCGTACAATTTGTATGTAATAGAAGTCAAAGTAATGTATAGTACAACTCCCCTCTCAATACAATGATGCGCAATTATAATAACTCTCAAAACGTTGCTGATATCTTTTGTTGTAGTCGTAAACAATTTATTAACCAAATGTCCGCTGTATTAATTTAGTCACTATGTCAGATATCGTTAAGTATTGTTTAACTGAATTAAATATTGTATACGTAATAATTTTCTGCTAGAATTTTGTATATTTTTCCCTGTAATTTGAAATGTGTATTTCTGTTGGGAAATAAATTATTATTATTATTATTATTATTATTATTATTATTAATTCTTCTTGAAATACAGAATCAGTTCATTGAAATCACCGTACAGAATCGTTCTTTTTGAGCGAATCATTCACGAACGACCCATATCTACTACACATCACAAACTATAATTACTCGCAATTGTGCGTAGAAGTCAAGAATCACCCTCTAATATTTTCTCAATTTTCTTTGAGTTGCTGCATTTTATAACAGAGTCAATGTCCCGACATCTTATTAATAAATATGAAAATATATGTTTTAGGATCTGGCGGAGAATCAATTTCATCGCAGAGTAAGTAGAAGAAGTGTGGGATAAATACAATTTGATATCATTTCTTGCCCATTTTTTAGAATGTAAAGAATACGGAAAACTATTCCAAGCTCCAGATTTCCATTTCCCTACAAGCTGTAACAATAGAACATTCGTTGGTGCTAAACAGGCCAAATTAGGGGAATTTCCTTATATGGTAAATATAAACTAGTTAACATTTAAAATAACAGCCCTCATTCCATAGCTGATCCAAGTACAAGTAAAATTTACTCGAGTACTGAACACAAGCACTTACATAAATGTATCTGAGTACCAAGTACAAGTAGGTAACAGTAAGTACTTAGGCGCTAGGTAGAAATACTGAGTACATCAAGTGATAAGGAAATATGAGAATAAGAAATTAAAATACGAAAACTATAGTGAATAATGCTATGATTTCATGTAAAAGAAAAACTAATTGATATAGATACTTCATTAAAAAAAAATATAAATGTTGTATACCGGGTGTTGGCTTTTCGGACGCAACATAGGAAATCCCATGTAAATTTTAAAATGTTCAAATTTTGGCTCCCCTATCTATTTTAGAAACAGAATGTATTTACCTTTTTTGTAGAGGGAACAATTCTGAATTCATTCGCGTTATAGCGTTATCACTTTACGTTTCTCTAAGTTAAAATAATTAGGAAAAAGTAATGTGATTTTATAAAAATAATGACATGCCATGGAATTGAAACAACAATTGCGGATGTTAAAATGGCAAAAGATATCGCAGTTACTTGATTAAAGTAAATTTTTTCGAAATGATTTACACTATACAAGAAAACATCCTCCTAATAAAATGGTATTATGCAGACCACAGTTATCATGATGTTTGCGTTAATTAAGTAACACCAATATTTTGTGCTATTTTGACATCCGCAATTGTTGTATCAATTCCATGGTATGTCATTATTTTTATAAAATCACATTACTTTTTCTTAATTATTTTAGTTGTAAATTTTATGACATTAGTTGATTTTTAAAAGATTTCAATTTGAAGGTTTAAACCCGTGCTTTTCACTCCTAGACTAAGCATGAAGTAAAATTTCGAGTTTAGAAAAGCCCCGTGAAAATTTGTCGAGGGTCGCGCAGCGACCTAAGACAAATTTTCTGGGCTTTTCTAAACTCGAAATTTTACTTCATGCGCCACGCGTATAAAACACAGATTTTAAGTGAAGTTCGAATATACATAAATTTGACAATATTATAGTGTTTTATACGCGTGGCGCATGAAGTAAAATTTCGAGTTTAGAAAAGCCCACAAAATTTGTCTCGGGTCGACAAATTTTCACAGGGCTTTTCTAAACTCGAAATTTTACTTCATGCTTAGTCTGGGAGTGGAAAACACTTGTTTAAAGCTTTTAATTGAACTTTAAAAAAAAAACAGGGAATATCCACAATTGCTGTATCAATTCTATGGTATGTCATTATTTTTATAAAATCACATTATTGTAGTTCAATTTGAAGCTTTAAACAAGTGTTTTCCACTCCCAGACTAAGCATGAAGTAAAATTTCGAGTTTAGAAAAGCCCCGTGAAAATTTGGCGATGGTCGCGCAGCGACCCGAGACAAATTTTCAGGGTTGCGTACCTATGAATTTTCAAACAAACAGTTTCCTGTAAATAAATTAACAAGTTTCCTGTACATAATGGTGCTCTACAGCGCCACCTACCGTCCACGATTTTTGAGTGAAAGAGAGATATTTTATTGGAGAGAGAGAGAGCTACTTTTAGCGTTGAAAATTTAACCCAGAGCTAGCGGTCTGTTAATGGTCTGTGGTAAGTAGTGTTTTATTGTAAAAAAATATATTTTTTTAAATGTATACAGGGTGAGGTTTATTTCATGTTCTCTATGAGGATCTCAGAAACTATTAGAGATAGAGAAACATTTAAATGGGCAAAGTAGTGCAGTTTTACGAACTAATTGAAAAGACATTTGTAAAATTTTCGAAAAAGTCAAGGATAACTAGATATTTTGAAAAATGTGCAAGGGCCAATTTTTTCAAATCAATTTTTCTCAGTTATTAAAAGAGACAGAAAAAAACTGTTAATACCAATGTTTTAGATAATTTTACACTGAATAATAAAATGTGATCAGATTTTTTCTATCGACATTAGTCAGTTTAGTTACAATTTAAACATTCTTACAAACTAATAAAAATACACTACATACATATACGGTAGATAAATAATACATAATAAATTGCGCCGCAGAATTCCTTTAAGAGAGTTCGGGGAACCACTTAAAAAATCAAAATCAATGACGTTACAATTAACACTGATTCTATTAAGACCAAAATTAGCACGATAGTCTGTTCTATGTGTCTGAACATAGCACGATGGTGTATTACGTAATGGTCTACTTGGAACATAAATATCGAACGAGCTGAGTAGGTCTGGAGACATGACTAACCCGTTAACCAACTTAAATGCAAAAATAACGTTTTCATTAACACGCCTTTGTTGCAAAGATTGTAGTCTAAAAAATGTAATAGTATATTACGTAACGAGAGTGGTCTGCAGAATATGAGCGGGCATGTTGCGCATGAGCCGCGCAGCGGCGAGTGCAGTATTCGGCGAGTATGTAATGGAGAGACCACTCGAGAAACGTACAATACTTTACCTACGCCCTAACAATTTAAACAATGAGCATAAAAGAACAACTTATTTATTGTAATAATTTTTAATAGTACCATGATAATGATAAAAACTGAATTACTACTTGATCAGGAATAAAGCTGTACATTTTCCGACATTCGTTGTGTTTTAAAAGAGTTCAATTTGAAGCTTTGAACGAGTGTTTTACACTCCCAGATTAAGCATAAAGTAATATTTCGAATTTAGAAAAGTCCAGAAAATTTGTCTCGCGTCGCTGCGCCACCCTCGGCAAATTTTCACGGGGCTTTTCTAAACTCGAAATTTTACTTCATGCTTAGTCTAGGAGTGGAAAACACTCGTTTAAAGCTTCAAATTGAACTCTTAAAAAAAGAACAACGAATAACTAAAGATTTAAAGAAAATCAGCTGAATTTGAAATACGTATACTTTAAAGAAAAACCATCTGTACATTAAAGAAATATCATTTCGTTGTACGGTAAGCAATCAGGTGTATAGTTGTCAGTACGTAATGTACTTGTCAAAGCTATTACGCTCCAAATTATAGAACAGTACTTAAGGTGGGATCTCACAAGCGATACATGTAAAGTAATGATGCTACGGATATTTGTAAAATCTTTTGTCTGTCTCTTAATGAATCCAAGCATTTAAAAAGCTTTAGATGTTATAGCTTCAATATGATCTGTGAAGTTCCATGAACTTGTAAAAGTGACACCTTGGTCTTAAATAGAATATATATTAGCTATTTCATATTCATTTAAGGTATACTGTCTAATACCCACAGGATGACATAGCAAACTATGGTTTACATTTAAAAAAAGATGCAAGTTTGTGTTGTGTCTTTAAAACTAATGTCGATAGAAAAAATCTGATCACATTATATTATTCAGTGTACAATGATCTAAAACTTAGCCGTTTGCAGTTTATTTTTTATCTCTTTTAACAACTGAGAAAAACCGATTTGAAAAAGTCAACACTTTTCACTTTTTCAAATATCTAGTTACCCTTCGAACATTTTACAAGTGTCTTTTTATTCAGCTTGTAAAACTACTGAATAACTACTTTGCCCATTCAACCGTTTCTCTATCTCTTATAGTTTCAGAGATCCCCACAGAGAACGTGAAAAAAAAAACTCACCGTGTATATTCTGCATTTTAAGATAAACCAGAAATGTTACTTCTTGCTTACTATACCACTATATTAATAGTTAAAAAAATGTTCAAAATAGTTGAATACATACTGTTCAAACTAATTAAAAGTGTCAAAATTAGTGGCGGCTACAGAGAATTTTTATTGGAAGACCTGCCGACATCATAATGCGAGCAATGTTTCTTTTATGTATTTTATTACATACCAAATATTGATTGAAACAACTACACGTACTTTCCAAGCTAATACCTTCTTGACTGATATTGAATTAAATTAAATTAAAACGCCTATGAACATCGCAGCGGTGTGAGTGTGTGCTCTGAAAATCTACAGCAATAACAGTGAGTAAATCAGAAAATAAAAGGTGTATCTGCAATAATCTTACCCGTGGTGCATTATTTAATAACGAAACCACTATATATATTTAATAAAACCAATAACTACCAAATTCTCAACATAAATATAATCCTAACCTCTTTGAGTAAACACGCCATAATTATTTTCAAATATTTGTAACCTGGGTTGTATACAATTACAATCAACATTTAAACTTTAGGCCCAGAACACTGTCCCTCAAATGTAAAAAATGTATGACGTAACGACATGCAATTTGCGTTAATATTCCAGAAGAAATATTAGATTACTACTTAGAAGAAGCAAAAAATGAATCTGGAGATAAGTGGATATGCGAAAAATGTCTTATTTTCACCGATGCCAGTTTAATTGATATTACAACTCTCGAAGCAACTATTGCGAATATTCTTCAAAAACAGTTTGAGATATTCAAAAACCAATTTAAAACTTCAGTCACTGAGGAAATCCTCAATTTAAAAGAGAGAATCACAATCTCAGAGAAAGAAAATATTGTCTTAAAATCAAAAACCGTAACCACAGATACAATTAATCTAATATCCGAAATCGATGAACAGAAATTCAGATCAAAGAATATTATCATCTATAATATTTCCGAATCCTCGGAGGCAAATTCCAGCGACCAAAGGCCCGATGATTTAGAAACTGTATCAGGCATAATTAAAAATATCGTCGATAAAATACCAGTAAAAATATTTCGCTTGTGGACACGTACTACTAGACTAATAGACCTCGACCTCTTCAAGTAATTCTTCCAGATGAATCCACCGCAAGACAGATACTGGCTAAAAATAAATTAATGAATGATAATATTGTTATCAGATCCGATCTAACTCCAACTCAACAAAGCTATTTAAAATCTGTTAAGTCCGAATTAAATAAGCGCCGAGAAGAGGAAGAAGCTAATTTAATTATAAAATATATTCGAGGCGTTTCCACAATTATCGAAGCTAAAAACAACATTAAAAAAACTAACTCTTACTAGTTTGACCATTTTTTATCAAAATGTCCGCGGCTTAAACACAAAAACAAAACAATTTTACAATAGCGTATGCATAAACAATTTTGATATTATTTCTATTACTGAGTCGTGGTTGAAGAGTGGTGTTCACGATGTGGGGCTATTTTCAAACAATTACTGTATATTCAGGAAGGATCGTACAGCTCGCAAAGGGGGAGGTGTTTTATTGGCTATTAACAATAATTTTAAATCAATACAATTAAATGTATCAATAGATATAGAAAACATTGATCTAATTGCAGCCGAAACATCCATCTTTGGTAAAAAAAAAAACAGTTGTTATCTGCGTGTACATTCCGCTCCAAACGTCACTTGATGGCTACAATAATCTCTTTGAGGCAATCGAAGAACATATTACGCAAAAGAACTTTATATTGGTTAGTGACTTTAACTTAACACATTATGTAAGATATTTAAAACATGGTGAACAACATAATAGTCTTCACCCACTCTTAAATTTTATAACCTTAAATAATACAAAGCAATTCAACTCAATAGATAATTCAAATTATAGATTATTGGATTTAGTAATAACATCGTACAGTACTTGTAGTGTCATAAAGTCCGAGTGCAATTTCGTCGATGAAGATTGTCATCACCCCTCATCGGAAATTTATATCGAATTTCCTACCGATTCAAGTTCTAACTTCCTGGTCACTGATCGCAACAGCAACCTTTATAATTTTTAAATTAGCCAATCTCCCCCTTCTTTACGAAAGCATTTCAAATCAAGATTGGTTTAAAATTGAAACACTTACAAATCCGGATGATTGCTGTCAGGCACTATACAAAATTTTATACTCAATTTTTGAGAGACACGTTCCTAAACGATGACATAAACTTAACAGAAAAATATTTCCAATCTGGTTTGATAAAGAAATTATTTCGTTAATTAGAGAAAAAAATATATTATGGAAGAAATCCAAACGTTATAATTGTCCTGAGACCTTACATCAATATAAAGAGTTACGCCGACAAGTAAAACAGAAAATTATGTTAGCCTATGATCGATATATCATATACGGAAGATATCATTGATTCGGACCCAAGTACTTTTTAGAACTTCGTTCATAACAAAAAGCGCCAGACGCGAATTCCAGGGTGTATGAAATTCCAAGACACGACCTTAGAAGAGTCATCAGACATCGTCGAAAGTTTTGCAAATCATTTTAAATCTTCTTACTTATCTAACTACAATGTCATTGATGAAACACCCTGCAAACGCTTCCTTGGAAATCATCGAATAGCAGAAGATGACATTTTGCGTAGCTTGCGACGAATGAGACCTAAACTCACCATGGGTCCCGATGGGATTTCCTCGTTTTTATTAAAGGATTGTGCCATTTTGTTAGTTAAACCTCTTTTGTACTTCCCCGATTGCTGGAAATTAACAAGAGTTTGTCCGGTCTACAAGAAGGGCGATAGGAACACAATCGAAAATTATAGGCCCATCGCTTTAATATCAAATTTCAGCAAGGTGTTCGAGTCAATTTTAGCTGATCATATCTACTTTAAAATTAGTAATGTCCTCAGTCCGCGGCAACATGGTTTCATGCGAAAGCGCTCGACTCAGAGTAACTTAATGAACATTACGAAATTTATCGCCAATAACCTAGATAGCGGATATCAAGTGGATGTTCTGTACACCGATATGATGTAATTACATCGTATCTGACCAATAGACTTCAGGCCAATAGACTTCAGTTCGTCTCTTACATGGGAGTAAAGTCAAATGATTTTATTGCAAGTAGTGGTGTGCCTCAGGGCTCAAACCTGGGCCCATTAATGTTTTTAATTTATGTCAGCAGTGTGTGCGATGTATTGGACTGTGAATATCTATTATACGCAGACGATATCAAGCTATATTCTGTAATAAATAACTTACAAGATACTTTTAAATTACAAAATAACTTAATTAAATTGAGCCAATGGTGTTTCTCAAACAGTATTGCTTTAAATGTTTCTAAGTGCAGAATCATGTCATATACAAGATCCACTATCCCTACTATATACAACTATTGTTTGCATAACGGTCAAATCTTACGCGTAAATTTTTTAAATGATCTTGGAATACATTTCGACGATAAAACACCCATGTTCAAAACACTACGAGTGAATGTTATAAGCTATTAGGATTCCTAAAATGCAATTGTAGTGACTTTAAGTCCACAAACACAGTTATGAATTGTTATACGTCGCTTATATCTAAAATTAATTATTGCGCTACTGTGTGGACTCCTGGATATTCAACACATATTAACATGCTCGAGAAAGTTAATAAACGCTTTCTCAAATATCTATACTTCATAAAACACAAACAATATCCAGAACTCCACACAAGTTATTCTACACTCATAGACGAATTTAAATTAGATACCATACATAAAAGACATCGACGCATATCAATTGTTGATTTATATAAATTAATTCATAATTTTACTGATAATTCTGAATTGTTATGCAACATCGATTTTAATGTACCCAGACAAGATATAAACAAACATTTAATTATACGACGCCCCGTTTTTTTTTCACCCTGTATAGAACAGTTTATGTGTGATGTTACCGAATGTGTTTTCTGAATTTGTTATTCAACTTATTAGTTTGTACCGTACTCACTTACCCTGTAAACCTATAATTAGTTTATATATATATATATATATCTCTGTAATTAGGCTATGCTTGTTGAGAAATAAATTATTATTATTATTATAAATAATAAATATTTGAGTTACACAACAGATTTACTGTTATATGCATAATTTATACTCAAAATGTAACATCGAGTTAAATTATTCTTTTGCCAAACTAAATTGAAAAAATAACAGGGAATGAAAATTAATTGAAAGAATCCCTTTATTTTCACTCGCTCCAATTTGGTGCACCTGTTTGAAAGACACACTTGAAGATTATTATGTAAGTTTTCTGTTTTTTTTTTGTTTGGTATTAAAAGAATAAAGCAGGGATGCTTTAGACCGCCGCTACCGAAAGTGTGGTCCGCGAACCGGTACCGGTCCATAGGTCATATTCTGCTGGTCCGGCATAATTTTATTTCCAATTTATATAAATTTAAAAAATGTATAGCGGGTGTTGACTTGGCGGATGCAACATAGGAAATCCCATGTAAATTTTGAAATGTTCAAATTTTGCCTCCCCTATTTATTTTAGAAACAAAATTCATTCGTGTTAACGTTTATCACTTTACGTTTCTCCAAGTTTAAATAATTAAGAAAAAGTAATATGATTTTTTAAAAATAATGACATGCCATGGAATTGCAGATGTAAAATTGGCAAAAGATAGTCACTTGATTAAAGTAAATGTTTTCGAAATGATTTACACTATACAAGATAAAATCCTCCTAATAAAGTGGTATTAAGCAGACCACAGTTATCACGATGTTTGCATTATGTTTTTGTCGTTAATCAAGTAACAGCTATATCTTGTGCTATTTTGACATCTGCAATTATTGTATCAATTCCATGGCAAGTCATTATATTTATAAAATCACATTACTTTTTCTTAATTATTTATCTGTAAATTTTCTCACATTCGTTGATTTTTAAAAGAGTTCAATTTGAAGCTTTAAACGAGTGTTTTCCACTCCCAGACTAAGCATGAAGTAAAATTTCGAGTTTAGAAAAGCGATGTGAAAATTTTCTGGGCTTTTCTAAACTCGAAATTTTACTTCATGCGCCACGCGTATAAAAACAGATTTTAAGTAAAGTTCGAATATACATAAATATGACAATATTATAGAGTTTTATACGCGTGGCGCATGAAGTAAAATTTCGAGTTTAGAAAAGCCCAGAAAATTTGTCTCGGGTCGCTGCGCGACCCTCGACAAATTTTCACGGGGCTTATCTAAACTCGAAATTTTACTTCATGCTTAGTCTAGGAGTGGAAAACACTTGTTTAAAGCTTTAAATTGAACTCTTTTAAAAAAACAAAGAATATCCGCAATTTTTGTATCAATTCCATGGAATGTCATTATTTTTATAAAATCACATTACTTTTTCTATATTATTTTAACATGGAGAAACGTAAAGTGTTAAGTGTGAACATTCATAAATTTAGAATTTTTCCCAACACAAAAAAGTAAAATACATTTTGTCTCTAAAATAAATAGGGAAGCCAATATTTAAACACTTCAAAATTAACATGCGATTTCCTACGTTGCGTGCGCCAAGTCAACACCCGGTATAGTTATCTGAATATTGTTTTCATTAGCACTCAAAATGTAATTCCAAATCAATGGAATATCGATATTTCGAGCAGGGCGGGGTTCAAAATTTAGTTTAAAATCTAAGAAATGTTAATTATTTTCGCATAAAAAAAATCAAACTCAAATATTCTGCAAATTTAGTTTGACAAAATTCGCATTCTTGAACTTATTTGTGGACACATTTCGCTTAATATTAAAAATATTTAATAAAATCAGATTCAAGATGCATGAAATAATTTTCTTACCAACATACAATTATTTTTGCATATACAGGTTGTACCATAATTCCTGGACACCATATAACGTTGTTAGTTTAAATGGGACATCCCATATATTATTAACTTTTTGGACCCCCTCTTAATAATGAATGACAGTTTGTTGGTATAACACTCAAACTTAGTCGTACGATTTTGGAATTATTTAACATTTTTATAAAACATTCACGACTGTAGTAGTTTCGTAAATCTAAACTATCTCTGAAACTAGATAGCTGTCATTAATAAAGTTACTGCGCTAGAGATAGATAGCTATGGAATAAAAATAGTTGAATTTGTACATTTTCATTCAAGTAACTTGATTTTTTTAAATTAAATCATATATCTTCAGTTTGGTTCTCATTGATAGTTTTGTTTTTGGCATCATTCAACTTAAAATGTAATCCTCTTTCGATTGAGCTAATATTATTTATCAGTAGATGTGAAATAATTTTCCAAAAAAAAATTGAAAAGTACGGATAAATAGTAATAATGTAGACGAAAGAGAATTATATTTTGAGTAATATGGTTTAAAAAAAATTACGTGGTTGCATTTAAAAAAATAAAACAAGTTACAGTTGATAAAAACAATATTTTTTTATGTTTTCGATCTCGAAAACTACAAGATATAGAGAAACGGTTAAATGGGCAAAGTAGTACAGTGTTACTATCTGAATAAAAAGACATTTTTAAAATTTTCGAAAAAGTCAAAGGTAACTAGATATTTTGAAAAATGTAAAGTGTCGATTTTTTTCACTCAATTTTTCTCATTTCATAAAAGAGATAGAAAAAATTAGAAAATGTTATCAGTTTTTTTATATTAACATTCGTCTTCGAGATATAACACAAGCTTGCAATTTTTTAAATGGAAATCATATTTAGCTATATTTTCATTAAAAAGAGATTTTTTATCTCTTTAAACTGATATATTTATGGCGGCTGCGTTTTTAGGAAATTAACGTCGTCATAGAAATGTAAATGTTAGTTATTCTTTTGAGAAGTAAAAAATACAACACAAGTTTTAAATTATAACTTATCTCATTGATCTCCTTACATTTGGTGACCCCGACGTGATCTTTAAATCGAATAGATATGCAAGGGGAGCTCCAACCAGAAAATCCCACGCAAGGAATCCCAGAAATCAACCGCATATCAATTAAACCTCCCCTAACTTGGCGTGAGCGTCCTGCATTATGGTTTCTGCAATTAGAGGCACAATCCAAACTTGCAAACATTATTAACGAAGCTACAAAGTTTTCATACGTAATAGCTAATTTAGAAAAAAGGCTCGCCCATGAAGTCGAGGACATATTGAAAAACGTTCCTACGGAAAACCCCTACACTAAACTGAAGTCAGAATTAATTACCCGTTTATCTATGTCTGATGCGAAAAAGGTGAAACAACTGATCAGTGAAGAAGAATTAGGTGATCGAAAACCATCACAATTCCTTCGTCACCTACTCTTTCTAGCAGGACATAATGTACAGGAGTCCGTATTAAAAAAACATATGGTTGCAACGTTTACCGACTCACGTACAAGCAATTCTCAGTACCCAACCAGATCTGTTACTTGAAAAATTGGCGGTAACTGCTGACAAAATCGTCGAAGTTCAACCCGCCCCTAACCTTTCCACAATGCCACCCGTTTTCGCTGCGTCAACGTCGACATCTGTCTCTAGCCACATGTCAAACGAATTCCTTCAGAATGAGATTTCAGAAATTTCGAAGCAATTGGAGAAAATTCAATCCAAACTGTTAGACCGAAACCACCAGCGACGGAGCAGATCGTCGTCGTTCTCTCGCCACAGTAGATCATCAACACCAACCTCTTCGCCTTCGCGTATATGCTAGTACCACCGTCACTATGAAAATAAAGCCCGCAAGTGTACCCGACCTTGTGCATTTAAGCCTTCTCCGTCGACAAACTACAACAGCGACACGTAACGACGGCGACGTATCGCTTTCAGAAAGGAAACCGTCTCTTCGCTATAGATGTAAGATCCAAAATTAAATTTCTTATCGATACTGGATCTGATATATGTTGTTTTATTTGAAATAAAACAACGCAGTTGGGAGGGTTTCACTTTTATTGTTGAACACTGCAACATGTTTCACCACACAGTGGCTTCATCAGGCAGATGAAATAATTTCATTATTTCATCTGCCTGATGAAACCACTGTGTGGTGAAACATGTTGCAGTGTTCAACAATAAAAGTGAAACCCTCCCAACTGCGTTGTTTTATTTCAAATAGTATTATGGAGTTTCATCATGTATCCGCCTCATCAATTAAATATATGTTGTTTTCCCCGACAAATGCTTCCATCACGAGTTACCCGTGTGAACCTGCAACTTCAAGCAGCCAACAACTCCATCATCAACACGTACGGTACACTCACCCTAAACGTCGACCTCGGACTAAAAAGAAGCTTCAAATAGAATTTCGTGGTAGCTGACGTAGCCGTTTGCATCATCGGTTCCGACTTCTTAGCACATTTTGAATTGATATCAGATTACCGCCAACGTCAACTAATAGATTCGATCACCAAACTTTCAATTCCATGCCAAGAACGAAGCCACCACCAATCAAGCGTTCGAGCCATCTCCTCGCAAGTTGAAATTGTCAAAGAATTCCCCTCATTAACACGCCCAGTCGGAACGCCAAGGTCAGTCAAGCACAACACCATTCATTTTATCAAAACGAGCCCTGGACATTCAATTTCCTGTCGGCCACGTCGTCTTGATCCCGAAAAGCTTCGAATAGCAAAGAACGAGCTCGACAACATGATTACAGAAGGAATTGCCCGTCGTTACGACAGTCCCTGGTCCTCCCCATTACATATGGTTCCGAAGAAACCTAAAGGATGGCGTCCATGTGGTGACTATCGTGGTTTAAATTCCCGAACAATTCCAGATAGTTATCCTGTCCAACATATCCATGATTTTTCTCAACAACTGCGTGGTTCGACAGTATTTTCGAAAGCGTATACTCAAATACCAGTAAATCCCGACGACATCCCGAAAACTGCCTTCACCACACCGTTTGGATTATTTGAATTTCCGTTTATGTCTTTTGGTCTCAGAAATGCTGGTCAGACCTTTCAAAGATTTATGGACGAAGTTCTATTTGGATTAAATTTCTGCTACGCGTACATCGATGACATTTTAATTTTTTCAAGCAACGAAGAAGAACATAAAGCTCACTTGCGAACAGTTTTCACTCGATTGACAGATTACGGAATTATAATCAACACAATAATATCAATTTTTTTCAAGACATCTGTTTCGTTCTTAGGCTACGAAGTTTCTGCGAAAGGTACGAAACCATTATCCGACCGAATAACTGCATTACGAAATTATCCTCGCCCGAACACGGCAAAAGAAATGCGAAGATCTCTTGGAATGCTCAATTTCTACCACCGTTTTATCCACAACGCTGCAGAAAAGCAAGTACCGCTACATTCAACTCTAGCTATGGTTAAGGGAATCCAGACAATCGTATGGACAGAAGAGCTAGAGAAAGCATTTAGTTATTGTAAAAACTGCTTAGAAGATGCTACGCTTCTCGCTCATCCAGACCCAAATTTGCAGCTGGCATTGTTTACCGATGCATCAAATCTCGCCGTAGGCGCTAGTCTCCAGCAATACGTGAATGGAGTTTGGGAACCACTTGCTTTCTTCTCCCAAAAACTTATTCCACGACAAACAAAATGGCCAGCCTACTACAAAGAATTATTACGCAGTCTTCTCAGCAATTAAACATTTTCGTCACATGGTTGAAGGTCAAAATGTCATTGTGTACACTGATCATAAACCTCTTACCTTCGCATTCCAGCAAAAATCAGATAAACTACCACCTGTCCAACTTAACCAACTATCGTTTATCTCTCAATTTACAACTGACATCCGTTACGTCAACGGTGACGCAAATGTCGGTGCTGACGCATTCTCTCATATCGAGTCAATTAAAACAAGAAGTGATGCGGACATTATCGAACGTATTGCAAGAGCTCAAGCGAATGACGATGAACTTCAATCACTTCTACGCGGAGAAACAAGTCTAGTACTACAAGAGATGCTTATACCAGGTATGGCTTGTAAGCTATTTTGCGATAATAAACTGCGCACATATGTCCCAGCAGGATTACGACATCAGATTTTCCTTGCTGTACACAACCTCAGTCATCCCGGCACCAAGACTTCAGCCAAATTGGTAGCGGAACGTTACGTGTGGCCTAACATGAACAAGGACTGTCGCAACTGGGCACGAGCCTGCATCGCCTGTCAGCGTAGCAAGATTAATCGACACGTTCATACACCTGTTGGAAACGCAGCCGCCATACAGTCATTGAATATCTATTATTTTTATTGTAGATATACACAATATTGTTCCTATATTAAATATTAATATAGTAACAATGTATGCAATCAATATTGTTTTTATATTGTTAGCACATTGAATAACAGTTTTAATGTATATTCAAGATATTAATATAGATACAACATTGCTACAAGATACATTTCTACTTAGGATCGTGCTTTATTTCTCCTCATATTTTATAAGATTTTATTAATACAACGGTTTGGATAGCAGAATAGTTTGGGTTATACTCCAAAACTGTAATCCCGCCCTAAGATTAACACGTAGTAATAATTTTTGTTTTATTGCTCACATATATCAAAGAGAGTGTGTATTTATATGGTATAACTATCAGGTGTTTATTTAAAAACATAATCGAGAAGGCGTCGCGTTTTTAATAGAAGGATAAGGAACAAAAACATGAAGGCGCAGCTTAATTTACGTTTTGTAATACCTGACAAAAAAATGTTCAGATTGTGTTTATCCCTTCTATAAACAAAAGAAAACAAATAAAGACTTACCCGCTTATTTTACTTCGTGTGAGTGCTTGTTGAAATACCGAATAATATATATTATACATCAAGTGAATTAAACACGATTTTATTCACGAAAAGATTTTTGATTTCACGAGCGCCTCGGCGCGAGTGAAATCATTTCTTTGAGTGAATAAAGGTGTTTAATTCACGTGACGTATATATGTTTTTATTCAATTTTGATGAAATTGTAAAGAAAATGTACTTTACATTTATTTTTAAATAAATGTTGAAAAACTATGTAGACTGTGAAATCCATTTTCATGACGACGTATTATTTATAATTTTCAAAATTTGTAAAACTTCTATCTCGTGTCACAAAAATGTCTGAACTCACTGGAGTATTTCAAGAAAAACCAGCTAATGAAGTATTTGTACCGTCTGAAGTTCTGGAGGAGGCTTTGGAAGCAGTAAAAAAAGTGATACCTGCAAAATCAAAAATTTCCTATGAAAATGAATACGCAAAATTTTGTAAATGGAGGGATCAAAAGCAAGCAAAAGGAGTAGATGAAAGTATAATTTTGGCATATATTTCGAAAAAATCCAAAAAATCTAAATCTTCATCAGTGTGGTCTTACTACTCCCAATTGAAAAAAATGTTATCTGTAAAAGAAAATGTAGACATAAGCAGATTTCATCAAGTCTCTGCTTTTCTCAAGCAACAATCAGTAGGGCACAGACCAAAGAAATCTAAGGTGTTCACATTAGAGGAAATGGAACGATTTTTGGATGCTGCCTCTGATGATGAACATTTATTAATAAAGGTTGTATTAATTGTTGGACTTTTTGGAGGATGCAGAATTGGCGAATTGGTTGCTATGTCAGTTGATAACATAGAAGACAGGGGTAACGTAATTGTAGTAAAAATACCGGATACAAAAACTCATAAGCCTAGAACATTCACCATTATCAATGGATGTAACTCTGTTCCAGCTATTGACGTTTACAGAATGTTACGTCCTAAACAAGTTTCCCATTAACGATTTTTCATTAACTTTAAGAACAAAAAATGCACTGTACAACCAGTTGTTATTAATACACTATCAAAATTTCCTAAGAAAATCGCAGAGTTCCTAGGTCTTAATAATCCACAAGAATTTACGGGTCATAGTTTCAGGCGTTCGAGTGCTATTCTGCTGGCAGATTCTGGGACAGATTTATCAGTAGTAAAAAGACATGGTGGACGGCGTTCAAATAGTGTTGTGGAAGGATATATAGAAGATTCTCTGAATAACAAAATTGACACTTCCAATAGAATTATTGAACAATCATCAGCCGTTCTTGGTAGGAATGAATCAATCCAGAGTTCATCGAAAATGGAAATAAAAAAACAAGAAGATATACATTTGTCTAACGTTGGAACTTTACACATAAACTATAATAACCTAAATAACTGTAGCATTCATATAAGTAAAGATTAATTTACTTATATGAATATTACATACGTTTGGCATCAAGTATAAATATTATTTGATTGATAAGGCTGATAAATGTTAAAAGTTCATCTTCACTTTTATATAAATAAAATAAAATAATTTAAAACTTTCAAATATATATTGTAAACTCGCTACAATTGTTTCGCCACACTGTGGCTTCTTCAGGCGAAGAAATGATAAATTACATTTGTCAGTACAGGTATATATACAATGTTTATGGGGGGTGGGTTTTTCAGCGAAATTTAAATTTAGGAGTGGTGAGTTTGTTAAGTCTAATTGGTCGTTCAAAAGTTGTCCTGTGTATTTTCTTTTATTAATTTCCATGCTCTCCAAGATGTTAAGTTTCCGGCCTTTTTCTTCTCTGTGAAGCACTTTGAAGTTTTCGTCGAAGTGGTGGTTTTCTTCGATGAGGTGGTTGGAGTATGTGGAGTTGGTTTTCCTTTGTTTATAAGAGGTTTTGTGCTCTTTGATTCTTTCTTTGAACGACCTTCCGGTTTGTCCTACATATGTCTTAATGCCCCATGTACCCGACTAGCTAAGAAGTTAAACAACATTATTATAGAACACACTAAATTCAAATCAAAGTTTTCAATTAAAAATAGCGTAGAATTAATTAATAAAATCAAAGACATATATTTACCTAACACAACAAAACTAGTGTCATTTGATGTTAAGAATTTATTCACGAACGTGCCTCCGACCGAAGTTTTCGCATTGATTAAAGATAGGCTAATAAAAAACAACACAAATCCCGTAATAAAATCGGAAATTCTGAACCTTTTGGAAATCTGCCTCTCGCAGAACTATTTACAGTTTGATAATAAATGTTTTCGCCAGAAGGAAGGCTTGGCCATGGGAAACCCACTAAGCCCCCTCATGGCGGAGATATTTATGGATAACTTTGAAGAGGGATTATCTCAGTTGCCGGTCTTTAAGAAATGCGTTTATTGGTTCAGGTACGTCAATGATGTTATTTTAGCGTTCAATGGCACCGACAGACAATTAGATTCATTTTTAAATCTGTTAAATTCACAACATAATAAAATACAATTTACAAAAGAAATAGAAACAGAGGGTTCCATACATTTTTTAGACTTAACCATAAAAAGAATTAATAATAGACATGATTTTTCAATTTTTCACAAACCAACACATACAGACACAACGATTAATTATAAATCCAACCATCCAATCTCACACAAATTAGCTGCTTACCATAGTATGGTACATAGGTTACTATCAATCCCAATGGCACAACACAATTATGATAAAGAATTAAATATTATTTTTTAAATTGCATACAAAAACGGTTTCAAAAAATCTATAATTGAAAAAATAGTACAAACAAAACAAAGACATAAAACAATTAATTCTATTTACCCTATTATCAAAGACAAATCTATAAAAAACTATTCATTACTAACATACACAGGAGAAATAAGCAATACAGTTGCGAAAATGTTGGAAAAAATAAATATTAAGGTAGCATTCAAAATAAATAATACAATAGGGAAAATAATTAAATATAACAAAGATAAAACCTGTATAACTCAACAAAGTGGAGTCTATTTGCTAAATTGCAAAGACTGTCCTATGACATATGTAGGACAAACCGGAAGGTCGTTCAAAGAAAGAATCAAAGAGCACAAAACCTCTTATGAACAAAGGAAAACCAACTCCACATACTCCAACCACCTCATCGAAGAAAACCACCACTTCGACGAAAACTTCAAAGTGCTTCACAGAGAAGAAAAAGGCCGGAAACTTAACATCTTGGAGAGCATGGAAATTAATAAAAGAAAATACACAGGACAACTTTTGAACGACCAATTAGACTTAACAAACTCACCACTCCTAAATTTAAATTTCGCTGAAAAACCCACCCCCCCATAAACATTGTATATATACCTGTACTGACAAATGTAATTTATCATTTCTTCGCCTGAAGAAGCCACAGTGTGGCGAAACAATTGTAGCGAGTTTACAATATATATTTGAAAGTTTTAAATTATTTTATTTTATTTATATAAAAATAAATATTATTGCTTAATGTGTGTGATGATATGTTTGTTTCTGTTTTCATTTTTGTAATACACTGGCGAAAGAAATTAACGCATCATTTGTGATTTTTTTGATATCTTGGAATCGAGTTTTCTTTGAACACAAACATATTTTTACAATAAGAAATCTTATCAAGCATGCTGTTTTACATGTTGTGTTTTGTCTTTTGTTCTCATGGTTTTCTGTCAATAAATAAAATGAAGCACTTTTCATTATTCTGACTATAAGAAAAGTTCATATAAAATTTCTTTTTGAGTTTGTTTTCAAGTAATTGTTAAAATTAAGTGCTAAATAGTGAAGAATGAATATGGATAGACGTCCGAATCTTAATTTAAGCAGTGAAGAAGCTGTGATTGTGGTTACACTTGCAGAAGAAGGTAGGAGTCAGCGTTACATCAGTCAGCGTCTTGGTGTTAATCAATCGACCGTATTCCGTGTCTTGAAGAGACATCGGGAAACTCAGGCATACTCAAGAAGGCCAGGACAAGGGAGAAAAAGGGCCACAACTGCTGTTCAAGACCGTTTTTTAATGATACAGACGTTACGCGAACGGTTTATTACGGCTCCTAGGCTACAAAATATGCTCGCAGAGATCCACAATGTTCATGTAAGTTCCGTTACCATCAGAAAAAGGTTACGTGGTTTTAATTCAACTCCGAAAACAGCGGCAAAAGGACCACAATTAACCGCAGACCATCGCAGAGCCAGGTTAACATTTGCGCAAGAACATGTAAACTGGTTACAGGCCTATTGGGCTAATGTTATGTTTAGCGACGAGTCCAGATTTTGTCTCTACGGCAGTGACAGACGAATGCATGTGTACAGACGGCCAGGTGAACGTTATGCGCAGTGTAACATTGTTCCGACTGTTATGTTTGGTGGAGGCTCTGTTATGGTGTGGGGTGGTATCACTTTAGAGGCTCGTACGGAGTTAGTGGTCATACCAAGAGGAAGCATCACGGCAGCGTCTTATATTGCAAACATTTTAGAACCATCCGTAATGCCTTTTGCTCCTTATGGAGGAAACGATTTCCTGTTTATGCATGTCAATGCAAAACCACACAGTGCCCGAATTGTACAACAGTATCTTGACCTAGTGGGTATCAACACAATGCAATGGCCAGCCAGGAGTCCCGATCTTAATCCGATCGAACACCTATGGGACGCGATGGGCAGACGCCTTAGAGCACTTCATCGGCGTCCAAGCAATCAACAAGAGCTTGGACAAAGATTGCAGGAAATTTGGGAAGATATTAACCAGGATGAAATTGGATCATTAATTAACAGTATGAGCCGTCGCTGTCAGGCAGTTATTCGAGCAAGAGGAGGAAACACTAGATATTAAGTCTTATAATCACATGTTAACTTTTTTCCTCTTTTTATTTATGACATTATTTTAGTCATTAATGAAAGAAAATGTGTTGAAAATCATTATTATAGTTCAGTTGGTTTTGTTGTTATTTTTTTTGTTTTTAAACATCAAAACTTTATTTTTAAATTAAAAAAATTAATGTGATGCGTTAATTTCTTTCGCCAGTGTATATATGTTTTCTAAGTTATTAAACATTGCGTTCTGTAATGTTATTATATGATTTTCTTTTTTTAACTTTCTAAGAAAGTAAACGTTTACTATGGGGTTAGACAAAAGATTGCTTTGATTTTAACTTTTGAACTAAATTCGTTGTGATAAACGCGCAGGTTTCTAAGATATTTTAATTGTTGTAAAGTTTAGTTGTTGTAATTGTTTATATAACAAATTTTTTAACTCACTAGTGACCTACAAAAATTTTAGTTCACTAGTGAATAAAACCTTGTTTATTACGGTTGTTATGGAGTTAATAATATCGATTTAAATTAACAAAATTGAATAAAATAAAAAAAACGTTTATAAAACTGGTTTAGATTAACATTGACAGGAGCGACTGACAAATTTACGTACGACCTACTTTACAATGTTTTAAACATTTCATAGTCAACTCAATCGTGTTTTTAATTGAACACCTGTTATTTAGCAAATAAAGGAATTTATTATATATACATATCACGATGCATACGCTGTACATTTTTGAACATTCCCTGTTTTTGAATAGAGTTCAACTTGAAACGTTTAACGAATATATTTACTCCATGATTAAGCATGAGGTAAAATGTTCAGGTTTTCCTAAACTAGAAATGTTACGTCATACGCCACGTGCATAAAACATTTAAAAATTGCAAAGATTTTTTTTTTATTTAACATTTTAAAAGTAAATGCTTCACTAAACATAAAGGAATATGCTACATTATCATATAGTTTGCATATCTGGATTAATTTTGACAATTTTTTAGAGGAAATGGCAAATAACAAATAAAACATAAATATTATTGCAAATACAAAACACTTTTAGGAATAATTCACAAAAAACAGTAATGCTTCTACAAAGTAGAAACTAGAAAACCTATGTACGTACAAAAATTATCTCAGTATACATTTGGCCAAGCATGAACGTTAAATGGAATTTAGTCGACGGTCGAAGTCTATATTCGAGTGTAAAAATCGAGTGTAAAGGATTCGTGAACTGGGCGAAAACCGATTACATGAAAAGTACTCAGAGTACAAGTTTTGACTACTTGAACTTGAGTACCGCCCAGTACTGCCTTATGCTGAATGTCGCTTAATTGGTTCAATAGTATATTGTACAACGAGCATATAATGATGGCCATTAATCACGAAAACGAGGTTTGCGGAACGAGCCGAAGGCGAGTGAAGCAAGTCGTTCGAGTGATTAATAGCCATTATATGCGAGTTATACACTATACCTCGTTCACGATAACAACAATATATAACTCAACATTTATTATATATATTAATCAAATACGGCTCAGTCCAAATGGTAGGTTTTGTTTTAAAATAATTTGACAGATTGCGGTATTATGACTTGTAATAGAGTTAATTTTACTTTAACACAAATATGAACAATCGTTCAACAATAAATAATACTCACACAGTCTACCCTTCCGCCTATGTTACACAGAAACACGCTATTTGCACAAAAAACTAAATCTTCCGTTTGGATGGAGTATTCACCGTGTTAACGTTTGTTCCGCTTTAAAAACACTCGCGACGGATAGAAGCACAATTGTTAAATCGATGTAAGAATTATTTTTTTTACAAATGCGTTTTACCGGGTTAAACTAGTAAGAACGGCGGAGATGTTGACGCGTTACTTCGTATTTTAACAAAATTGCGTCGACGACGTCATCACCACCATGGTTAAATGTAAGATAAAAGAAACTGATTTGACTAGCACAGCGCTGTTACTGCATAGCGGCAAAAAATCTAACTAGGCAACTATTTATATTCGTGATAAAAAAACACATTTATCACGAAAATCCTATGTTTAATGTACTTGGTAAATGCACCCCATTTATGCTGCCCACACAATTAAATAATGCACATATAAGATTGTCGTGAACAAAAATTGGTTAAAATTATTACAAATAGTTCGATATTAATTGAGCGTTTAATCACTTAATTTTTTTCAGGCTTCTTTAATATATAATTCAAGTTCTGGTCTCTCTCACCGTTGTACAGGAGCTTTAATAAGCAAAAATTATGTGATATCACCTGCATATTGCTTATATTCAAGATCACTGTAAGTACATACCTATAATTAATTAACACTGTTGTATCCTTTGTTCAAACTTTATTGAACTCAGGTGACTGGGAAGCCATACTATAATAAATGTATTCGGTATTTACAAGAGAAAAATAATAATCTACGAAATACATTACATTCTATTCAATGACTTTTTGCTATTTCTCCAAGAGCTTCATTATTCCTCTTTCATTAAAGTTCTGAGTTTTCGGACAAATAAGTAATCCAAGTGTTTTTTGAGGATGTCCAGGGAATTAAGAGTTTTGTTACTCAAATTGTTCTGTAGTACTCAAAACAAGCAATAGTCTGCAGGTGTAAGGTCTGGACTATACGATGGGTACAAAAAGAGCATCTGAACCAAGTCGCATCAACTTTTTCCGGACCACGAAAGACACATGTGGTCAACATTATCCTGATGAAACCCGACCTCATTTCTGATCGCTAATTCGGGCCGTTTCTAATCGATTGTTCGATTTAATTTATCCAGTTGTGAGCAGTACTTTGTTGAATTAATTGTATTTCTTACCAACCCCATCAGATACTTAACATTACCTTTGCGGCCGTCTGAACAGCCTCCACGCTTTTCGACCACGATGCTTTTTTACTAATATTGTTGTAGACAATCCACTTTTCATCATAATTAATCATACACTTTAAAAATAGTTGGTGATGGCGTTTGAGCAGTAAATGGCAAGCAGAAATTCAGTCCATACAATTATTTTCGGTCAGGTCATTCGGGTCCCAAACGTCAAGCTTGTTTACCATCCCAAATTTCTGTAATATTTCGAAAAACCTGATTGATCAATATTGATATTATTTACTCTCTCTATAGTCGTCAAATGTCAGTCAATGTCGATTATAGTATATTACGTAACGAGAGTGGTATGCAGCATATTACATATGAGCGGAAAGGTTGCGCAAGTTAAGACGACACTCAAGGTTGCTGCCCACAACAATACGACGTACTACGTACCATCATAACAACAGTCAGCATTTTCGCTATCAAATAAAGTATTATATATTTTGCGTTTATGAATAATAAAAGTTAGTCTTGAGAAGTGATTCATTCTTGTAGTTACTCTTTTCAAACTCGCTCTCAAAGATTTTTTACTTTTTTAAAAAATCAAAGGGCAATTAACCAACCAAAACTGGCGCAGTCGGTAGGATTGTTGAAACAGATCAATCGGTTAGTTCGGTTAATTCGACAAACGAATCGAAACAGTTCAATCGTGAATCTGGTCCGTTAATCGGTTAGTTCGACGAACGATCCGCAAAACAAACATTTCGGAGTGTTAGAAATCTTCAAAGGACAAGAATCGCCGGAAGTACCTACATCCGAATGAAAAGGGATATTGCCAAGGAGAGTTTAGGATTAGGAAGACCTGGAATTCCGGACAAAAAACAAAAAACAAAACAATGAAGAAATCCTTAATTACAATAATCCTATTGTAAGTTAATTTTCCATTTACATTGCATACTTGCTTTTCTTTAGCATTTAATCTTAACACTAATTTTAACAAAAAATAATTTTAGACCCCAACAATAATTTTAACAAAAAATAATTTTAAGCTCAAAATAATTTAAACAAAACTAATTTTAAGATCAAAATAATTTTAAGTTCATAACTTTAAATTTAATTTTAAGACTTTACATAATTAATGTTAGAATTTGATGATATACTTGAACAGTTAAACGAATTTGAAAGAGAAATTGATAATAACTGAAATATGGAAGTAAATGTAGCACTTTTACGTTGTCAAGCCGATAACATACCAGCATTTGATGGTAACCCGAAACAATTAAATAGATTTATCAACGCATGTGAACATTTCCTTCTTGTATTTTAAAACGTGCAAAATGTTAATGATCCGATAAACATCTGCTTGCTTGATACGATTCTAAGTAAACTCAAAAACCGTGCAGCTGATTTAATTGGCACACGAGCCGAACATAATAATTGGCAACTTATTAAAAATTCATTAAATCAGACTTTTTCCGATCAAAGAGGCACAGATTGTCTTATACAGGATTTAATTTCAATCAAACCACAAAAAAATGAAACACCCTCACAGTTTGGCATGAGAATTCAGGACGAAGTCTTCTTTTTGCTAAATTAAATACAACAATTCAAGATGTTAATGAAAGAATAATAAAAATCACACATTATGATGATTTCGCATTAAAAACGTTTATCAATGGCCTACAATATGAAATGCAATTGATAGTTAGATAAAAAAATCCAAATTCTTTAGAACAAGCCTTATCATTTGTAAAAGAAGAAGAAAATTTTAAATATTTTAGTTTAAGACAAAACCAAAATTTACAAAACCCCTTATACAAATCTCAAAACTCAAATCAAAATTTTACTAACCAAAAAAATCAAAATATGCAAAGAACAAATTTGCCTAGATTTAATCAGTTTCAACCATTTCAAAGACAAACATTTAATAATTATCAACATCCAAGAAATAATAATCAACCACCAAATGTTTCTAATTTTAATCAACCAATGAGAGAAATTGAATTTCAATCACAGAATTTTAACCAATATCCACCAATCAATAACTTTAATCAAAATCAAAATTTACTTGTTAATAGATTTACCAATTTTCAAAAAAGCTCTATGACAAGAAATTTAAATCAAAGAAAATCCACACCAGAACCGATGGATACTTCTACATTAAGAACTAGACATGAACCAAACCATACACAAAGACTATTTTCTCACGAAATTGAAAACCCAATTGAACAATTCTATGATCAAGATTTATCCAACGAATATCAAAATTCTGAAAACTATTTTGAAAATAATAATCAATCTTATGAGCAAAATCAACAAATTCAGAATGATGTCAACATTCCTGAATACAATCCAAATATTGCACAACAAAATGAAAACTTTGACGATAACCAAGAAAATATTTACAATGAAAATTTTCGAGTAACTTGCCTTCAAGAAAACAACACATAATAAATATAAATAATTTAAATTCAAATCTACCATTTATTAACATTCCCGAAATTAATGCAAAATTTTTAATTGACCCAGGAAGTTCTAGAAGTTTAATTGATCCAAAAATTGCTTACAAATATTTTAAAAATTGTATCAAAAAAGAACCATTTTACATTCAGACAGCCCATGACGAATCATGACGAAGTTGCAATAATTCAATTATTCAGAATTTTTCAAACTGACGAATATCATAAATTTTATCTTTTTAAATTTTCACCAAATTTTGATGGACTTATAGGTATTGACTTATTAACACAAATTTGAATATACAAACTAGACAATTGATTACTCCAAATGTAAAAATTCCCATTATTTACAAAGAAAATATAAATAAAAATAATGAAGACACAGTTATAATAATAGCTCCTCGAACACACAAAATTTCAAAAATCCCTGTTAAGTTAGAAAATGGAATAGGAATATTAAATTATAAAAATTTTGGAAATAATATAGAAATGCCCAAAGCATTAGTTTTTGTAGAGAATAATTATGCAACAACTTGTATCACTAATTCAGGAGAAATACATATCAACATTACAATAACTTCTCCTTTCGATATTGAAAAATTAGACATTCTCGAAGTGAATTTCTTAGACAAAATGGACACAAACGAAATAGAAATTAATTCATATCAAGATAATATTCTTAAATCAAATTTAAAAAAGTTAAGATTAAACCACTGTAACTCAGAAGAACGAGACTTAATTAGAAAACTTTGTTTTGAATATCGTTATCTTTTATATTCAGAAGATATTCCATTGACCTTCTCTAATAAAATAAGACATGCAATTAAATTGACAGACGATATACCTATTTACACCAAAAGTTACAGATATCCTCAAATCCATAAAGCTGAAGTTAAAGACCAAATTAAAAAACTTTTAAAGCAAGGCATAATTCAAAATTCGACATCCCCATGGTCTAGTCCAATATGGATCGTCCCAAAATAACTTGACGCTTGTGGTAAACGAAAATGGCGTATGGTAATAGACTTTCGAAATTTAAATTCAAAAACCATTGATGATAAATATCCAATTCCCAATATAACGGATATTCTTGATAAACTAGGTCGAAGCCAATATTTAAGTACATTAGATCTTGCAAATGGATTTTACCAAATTGAAATGGATTCGAAAGATATTTCAAAAACAGCTTTCTCAACAGAAAATGAACATTATGAATATGAAAGAATGCCATTCGGATTAAAAAACGCACCCTCCACATTCAAAGAGTTATGGACAACATTCTTAGAGGTTTGCAGAATGAAATTTGTTCAGTTTACTTAGATGACATAGTAATTTTCAGTACATCCTTACGAGAACACATTTGTAATCTTAGAAACATTTTCAATAGACTACGAGAGTCAAATGATAAAGTTCAACTTGATAAATGTGAATTTTTGAAAAAGAAGTTCAATATTTAGGACATGTAATAACCCCAATAGGAATAAAACCAAACCCTGATAAAATTTTATCAATAAAAAATTTTCCAATTCCTCAGACTCAAAAAGAAATAAAATCATTTTTAGGTTTAGTAGGTTACTACAGACGTTTCATAAATAATTTCGCTAAAATCACAAAACCAATGACACTTTGTTTAATGAAAGATTCAAAAGTTATTCATACACCTGAATTTATATCCGCATTCGAACACTGTAAACAACTTTTAATTAATCCACCAATACTCCAATACCCAGACTTTGATAAACCGTTTGTATTAACAACAGACGCAAGTGACTATGCACTAGGAGCAGTTTTATCACAAGGTGATATTCCAAATGACAAACCTATTGCTTATGCATCGAAAACATTAAATTATAGTGAAACAAAATATTCGACAATAGAAAAAGAATTACTAGCAATAGTTTGGGCTTGTAAATATTTCTGACCGTATCTTTTCGGAAGAACTTTTAAAATTTACACGGATCATCGACCGTTAACCTGGCTTTTTAATTTGAAAGAACCAAACAGTAAATTAATCCGCTGGAGATTAAGACTTGAAGAATTCGATTATAATAATTATCAAAAATGGTAAGCAAAATACTAACGCAGACGCACTTTCTCGAATAAAATTAAACGCAATAGAAACTGAAAGTTTAACAAACAATCCTGGAGAAATAAATGAAGAAATCTTAGAATATGTAAGAAATCTTGCTGAAAATTTTAATGAAAATTATCCTCAACCATCTACAAGTAAATCAATAAATAATCCAACATTTAAAATTTTATAAGATATTAAAGTTAAGCCACCTGAACAATTCCAAGAAAATTTTGAAGAATTAACTTTACAATCTACACCACACTCTGTTACTAACGACATAAGTTTAAATGCAGGAATATCTATTTTAGACGATATAATAAATAATAAAACCAATCAAATTTTAATAATGAAACATCCATATAATAAATTATACGTAAAACAAGAAATATTTGCAAATCATAAAATTTTAAACGTTAAAATTCCTGATTCAAACAATAAAAAATTAATCCTGGAATTATTAAAAAACTATACAACGGATAAGAAAATATTTTACTTATATTTTTATGATGACGCTATGTACCAAAATTTTAATGAAGTTTATTTTCAGAATTTTTATGAAAAGGGTTTAAAGTTAATAAAATGCACAAAATTAGTAAACACAATAAAAGATGAAGAAGAACAATTAATGTTAATAAAATATCAACATGAAGTAATCATCGTGGAATTAATGAAACATGCGAAAGACTTAAAAGAAACTATTATTGACCTTCAATGAAAAATAATATAGCAAACTTTATTAATGATTGTAATATTTGTCAAACATCTAAATATTCCAGAAAACTCCCGTATACCCCAATTGTTTTAACAGAAACAGTAGGAAAACCATTCCAACTTATACATATAGATATTTTTAAATTTAACAATCAGAATTTTCTAACCATTATTGATGCTTTCTCTAAGTTAGGACAAGCTATACCGATTCAAAGTAAAACAGGAATACAAATTTGTAAGGCTTTAATAAATTACTTTTCATTTTATGGAATACCAGAAAAAATAGTAATGGATAATGGCACCGAGTTTAAAAATGAAACTGTGCAGGAATTGCTAAAATCTCACAAAGTTAAAATTCATTTTACTACACCCCTTCACCATGAATCTAATGCACCTGTTGAAAGATTTCATTCAACACTAATTGAACATTTAAGAATTCTAAGACAAACTCATAAAACTTGCACAATTGATATTCTCATGAAATACGCAATCATTGCATATAATAGCACTATTCATTCATCAACAAATTTTACACCCTTAGAACTCACACTCGGACATACAAATTTTCGAGACCCTTGTGACTTAATTGAAAAAGAATTTTATTCAGACTTTGTGGCAACACACAATGATAAAATAAAACATGTTTATAAAAACACTTCACAAAAGCTAGACGACAATAAAATAAAAGTATTACAAAAACGAAATATTAAAGGCCCTGATCAACATCAATTTAAAATCGGACAAACAGTATATAAAAAGAAAGAAAGAAGAAATAAAAAAGAAAATAAATTTTCAGGACCATATGAATTAATCGAAATATTAGAACATAATAAAGTCAAAATCAAAAATAATTCAAATAATAAATATGAAATTATTCATATTAAAGAATTAAAAACACCTTTTGTTACAGACTCTGCTCATACGCAACCATAGAATTGAAAACACCGACATTTTATAATCTAAAAGATAATCCTGGATTGTTTCCGTTAAAATTAGGCACAGCTCAAAATATAATCGACAACTGGTCCTTCGTTCAAATTTTCGATATTTCCAATATAATTGATGAATTCCATTCAATACAAAATCAATATCATAAACTAAAATCAATATTTGAAAATTCAACAGCTCATAAAAGAGAATTTTATAATTCATACAATGTTATATCTAACATTGAACAAACTATTATCAAACAGATAAATCAAATAAACCCTGTACTGAATAAACGAACAAAAAGAGGTTTAATAGACGGATTAGGATCAATAATCAAAATTCTAACAGGAAATTTAGACCAAAATGATGCTAAAAAATATGATGATGCTATTACAGCAATAATTAAAAATCAAGGACAGATAAAAATAATAGTAAAAGATCAAATTGAATTCAGAAATTGAAACATTCAAAAACAACACTAAAAAATTGGCTCATAATCAACAAAGATTAGAGGCTCGTCTTATGCAAGTGGAACAAGCATTAAAAACAAAAACACTAGAAAATACGGATATGTACGAACTTATTTTATTCCATATAGTTACAGCTCAAATTCTATCATCAATGCAGATAATACATAATATATTAGAAAAATTAGAAACAACGATCATATTTTCCAAATTGAATATAATTCATAATTCAATTTTAGAACCTTTAGAATTATTACATGAACTAAAAGTTATTAATAAAAATCTTAACCAAAACAAATTGCCATTCGAATCAAAACTTGAAAACGTATTATTATTTGAAAAAATAATGAAAATCCAAAGTTATGCTAAAGGGAATCAAATTGTAATAATTATCAAAATTCCAATAACCGAACCAAGAATATATAATTATTTTCACTTATATCCTTTACCAACACCATCCGAAAATAAATTTAAAATAATCCCTCCTAAATCAAAATATCTTATCCTACATGATAATACTTACTCACAAATGAACGAGCCATGTGAAGAAATCACCGCTGAAATATTCCTATGCTACAAATCAAATTACGAAGAGATTAACGAAAACTCTCCCTGCGAAATTCAAATAATCAAATTTTCTGATAATCTGAAAAATTGTCAACAAATATTAACACATTTAAATTCAACACGAATTCAAAAATTAGAAGATAATAAATGGATTATAATAACACCTATGGAAAAAATAGCAGTACAAACATGTGAAAAAACAACAGAAAATATCACCATCAAAGGAACAGATCTACTAGAACTTGATCCACCAAGTTAAATTAATTTTGACAAAATAAGATTAAAAGTGTATAAAAATCTAAAAACTACCTAAACTAGTGTTTAACCATCAACGAATATCAGAAAAGGAATTAAAACTGAAGCCTATAAAATTAGAAAGTTTAAACTTGGACAATTTTGATAACCTGCAACATTTATTAAACAATCAAAATGAAGCTATTAATAAAGTGACAAATGAACAATTATTAAACTACAAAATGAGCATATGGACAATAATTATCTATATCATTCTCGGAGTAATAATACTGTTCCTGATCTACAAGATGATCAAGAAATGGATATCCAAAAAAAAAAAAAACAACATATTGGAACCAATCCAGAAAGAAAACATCATCATTTAATCTCGCCTTCCCGGAAAGCTCGAACTTCGCCCGGAGGAGTTAAGACGACACTCAAGGTTGCTGCCCACAACAATACGACGTACTACGTACCATCATAACAACAGTTAGCATTTTCGCTATCAAATAAAGTATTATATATTTTGCGTTTATGAATAATAAAAGTTAGTCTTGAGAAGTAATTCATTCTTGTGGTTACTCTTTTCAAACTCGCTCTCAAAGATTTTTTACTTTTTTAAAAAATCAAACGGCAATTAACCAACCAAAACTCGCACGAGCCGCGCAGCGGCGAGTGCACTATTCCGCGAGTATATAATTGCCATACCACTCGAGAAACGTACGATACTTTACCTACGCCCTGACAAAATAAACAATGAGCATGAAAGAACAACTTATTTATTGCAATAATATTTAATAGTAACATGAGAATGATGAAAACTAAATTACTACTTGATTAATATACAGGGAATTTTTCTTCTAGGTAATCATATGCATAAATCTGTACATTTTGTTTTTTAAAAGAGTTCAATTTGAAGCTTTAAACGAGTGTTTTCCACTCCCAGACTAAGCATGAAGTAAAATTTCGAGTTTAGAAAAGCCCCGTGAAAATTTGTCGAGGGTCGCGCAGCGACCAGAGACAAATTTTCTGGGCTTTTCTAAACTCGAAATTTTACTTCATGCTTAGTCTGGGAGTGGAGTGCGCCACGCGCATAAAACACTGATTTCAAGTGGGGTTGAAATATACATAAAGTTCACAATATTTTAGTGTTTTATACGCGTGGCGCATGAAGTAAAATTTCGAGTTTAGAAAAGCCCAGAAAATTTGTCTCGGGTCGCTGCGCGACCCTCGACAAATTTTCACGGGGCTTTTCTAAACTCGAAATTTTACTTCATGCTTAGTCTGGGAGTGGAAAACACTCGTTCAAAGTTTTAAATTGAACTCTTAAAAAAAAACAACGATCAACTAAATATTAAAAAAAAAATTATAAAAATTTGCAATACGTATACTTTAAAGAAACACTCCCTGTTCATTAAAGAAATGTCATTTGGTTGTGCGGTAAGCAATCAGCTGTTCAGCTGTCAGAACGTAATGTACTTGTCAAAGCTGTTAGGTGCATGTGTACGTAATGTCAATCATACTTGTCAAGATGACAGTGTGGTATGATGCGGTTACTAGATAGGGCGTAGGTAAAAGCATTTATTTCATCGACATCAGTAGTGACTGGCCAGTCAGAGTGAGGAGCATTTTGGTGAATAAAATGTTCACAACCAAAAATCAAAAACCAAATTTAACCGACACCTTTGCTTACGGCCTATCTCCGTATACGAGCATATCATTTTGTGAGTTTTTATATTTTTCATAAATAAAAAAACAAAACTCAGGGAAAATACAAGGTTTTTGCTTCCATGTTCAAAATATAATCACGCTTTGTATACACCAAGGATCTCAATGAATAGTTTCTTACACTGTCGGCACAAAATTCAACTTTGATTTGACGTACGATGTACCGTTAGTTACTCCAGAAATGGTTGTATTCTTCACAACATTGTCTAGAAGACTTAAGGGCTAATTTTCCAAATTTTGGAGCAACGTACACAAGTTTAAAGCAAGTGATTCGGCAGACCGTTGAGAAATGTCGGGAAACCAGGGGAAACAGAGACTGTTACTCGAAAACCAAGTACTGACAGACCTACAAAACGGACTGCTGAAAGCATAGCCGAAGTTGAGGAACGTAACACAAATTTCATATGGCACTTACCGTTTAATTTTTACAGAGGATCTTTTTAAATTTTTTTATAAGTTGCATTGTGGACAGGAGCTCATAAAATGAGAAAAATGATGAATTTATCACATGAATTCTTTGACAATCGCATAGCGAACATTCCGCCGCGATCTCCAGATATTAGATTATATTTTCCCACACTTAAAAAACACTATACCCAAAATATTAAATGAAACAAGTAATCCTTTTTAATTACTAGATGTACCGGGTGTGCAAATAAGCGAGGTAAGCGGCTGTATCTCAGAAACTAATGATCGTAGAGAGTTACGATAACAAATTTTATAGGTAAAGTGGGCAAGGGAAAATGCTAGAAATTATTTTCAAGTTTCCAAGATGGCTGCCAGTGGGCGTTTCCACCATCTTAAATTACATAAAGTTACGTTTCTCGCGATTTTCCCCAATGAATGTAACAAAAAAGTATTTGCGTTTTAATGCTAACCTAAAGTGGAACATTTTTTGTAAAAACAGTTTTTCTCTATCTTTCGAAATTAAGTGGTGGGGGGTATTTGAATGTTGTTTTAAATAAATGCCTGTAACTTCGAAACGGCTTAATAGATTTGGATAAATTTGGTATCATTGAAAAGAGAATTTCTTGGGCTTTTAGGTTTCTCGTAATCATAACAGTTGTGACCTACACGGCCGCCGATAGAGGGCGTTATTCGATATTATAACCAAAATATTGGATTTTCTCAAAAAATGTAAATGCGATGATATGACTTTTTTTAGACTAGAAAATAGGCAAATGGCCAACCAATAAGCCTGCGCAAACCTCATCTTAATATCTTTATTAAGATTATTATTTTTATTATTAGATATTAAGATGCGGGTTGTGAAGGCTTATTGGTTGGTTATTTGTTTATTTTCTAGTCTAAAAAAATCATATAATCGCATTTAAATTTTTTGAGAAAATCCAATATTTTGGTTATAATATCGAATAACGCCCTCTATCGGCGGCCGTGTAGGTCACAACTGTCATAATTACAAGAAACCTAAAAGCCAAAGAAATGTTCTTTTAAATCATACCAAATTTATCCAAATCCATTAAGCCGTTTCAAAGTTACAGGCATTTATTTAAAACAACATTCAAATACCCTCCACCACTTTATTTCGAAAGATAGAGAAACATTGTTTTTACAAAAAATGTTCTACTTTAAGTTACCAATCAAACGCAAATTCATTTTTGTTATATTCATTGGGGAAAATCGCGAACGTAACTTTATGTAATTCAAGATGGTGGAAACGCCCACTGGCAGCCATCTTGGGAACTTGAAAATAATTTCCAGCATTTTCCCTTGCCCACTTTACCTATAAAATTTGTTACCGTAACTTTCTACGATCGTTAGTTTCTGAGATACAGCCGCTTACCTCGCTTATTTGCACACCCGGTACATTTCGTTCTCCAAGTGAACATTGTACTTTAGTACAACTATTGAAAATGTTCACTTGGTGAACGAAATGTACATCTAGTGATTAAAATAACCCAGTGGAGAAAACGGATTACTTGTTTCATTTAAAATTAAATTCATCTTCACGTAACTCACACCGAAACATTTACTATATTCAAAAATCGTCGATATACGATAGATCTTTGGAAGGAATGCTTTCGATAACATGAAGCGAAAAGTGTTGTCATGTATTGAAAATCAGGTGCACACTTTGAACATTTATTGTAGTGATTATTTTATTTATTAAACCTTGTTTTATTAAATACGCTTACATTTTATTATTTTTGTTGAAATAACATAACATTATCGTTCCGCGTTAAATGTCGGGAAGCGCCAGGTCACGCGGATCATTGTCAGTGGCACCAACTCACATTTAAATGCAAACAAAACTCATGGCACGCTACAGGTTCAAACTTTTCGTCCACATGATGTAATATTGCAATGTTATTTTTTACAGAGGATCTCCAATTGCGGTGATCCTAGGCCAACTAAAAGTCGACGATATGAACGAAGGCCCTCCGACGTTGAATCCTGGAGCTCAGAAAGTGAAAATTGTTGAACTATCGACGCATCCAGAATTCAATCCGAAGACAAAGAAGAACGTCCTCGGCTTAATCAAATTGGAAAAAGACGTGATTTTCGATAGAAACGTCCATCCAATCTGTTTAAATGAAAAGGAAGTAACTGAAGAAAAACTGATGTGTTCCGGATGGAATTCCCACACGGCATATAGCGAAGCGTATTTTGGGGATTTAATAAAGACTATGATGACGGTATTTAGTCAAGATGAATGTAAAAAGATTTATCATAATCCTGATAGGCCAGCGGTTGGAATAAGTGATAAGGAAATATGCGCTGGAGTTAAACGTTATGGGTGTGATGTAAGTCTATTTAATTATTTATGATAAGAATATACAGGGTTAGGCAAAATTATTGGAACACCGGATTTCTGGCTAAACTATACGTGCGATGAAAAAATACTCTTAATATAAGTTTTTTAGTTATCTTTGTTTATTCAAGAACGTAATGTGATTTCCAACAGGTATTCTATTTCTCGAGGTATGACGTTATCTGTGTTTATTTTTAAATAGAACACCCTGTACTTTTTTGATAAACACTTGTTAAACAATTACAATGATTCCAAGTTTGGTGGGTGTTTTCACATTAATAAATAAAATAATGAAAGAAAAATATTGCTGTTTTTTGTTATTTGATTATCGTTTTAAAGTTTTCCTTAGAAAGATTGGTCCTATAATGTGTCCTTGAATTATCTGATGGATACTAGTGCAATAATAACAGCGAATGTTACTTTTAGATTTATATTTGTTTGTGAGATGAGATCATCAACATCGAACAGCCATCTATTTCTTTTATTACTTTATTTAATAATGTGGACCTACACAAGTCACACACCCACCAAATTCGACATCATTATAATTGTTTAAAAAGTGTTTATCTAAAACGTTTAAAATATATAGGGTATTCCATTTGAAAAAATCACAGATGGCATACCTGGAGAAATAGTATAGCTGTTGGAAATTACCTTACGTCCTTCAATAGATGAAAACGACTACAAAAACTTATATTACAAGTATTTTTTCATTGCACGTATAGTTTAACCAGAAATCTGATGTTGTCATACTTTTGCCAAACCCTGTATGTATCTCGATCTTTCACGTCATGTCTTCTATAGCTCAGTTACTAATTAATAAAGATCAAAATTTTCTACGCGACCATTATGAAGAGTGACAAGGTCATTTCATACTCGTCTTCGTTTCGAGAGAGCGAAAGTCATATCGAACATAAGTTCTAGTAGGTAATTAATTTTAGAAATGAATATTTATGCTATGTTTTTATGAAATGTTACTGCAAAAACTATTTTTATACAAAAACTTCTATCTGTAACACTTTTACACGAAAATCTTTGAAATCTTTAGGGCTTTCAAGATAATAATTGTAATTATAATAACATATTATGTTAATAAATTGGTTTTTGAAGTCTCCTTCGATTTTTATTCATCAAAATGGATTTTAGAATAGTTGATAACTATGTTTGGCAATATGGCCGACGAACTAGCTAGTCAAGACAAATCGCATGCGAAATAAATTGTTAAATCATGTGATGAAAACAAAAAGTGTTGTGCTTGTGGGCACTTTGCCAGATCGGGGTTGCAGTGTGCTATTTGCAAAACGTATTACCACACAGGATGTGTAAAAAGAGTGAAGACGTGCTGTGGATGTGCATTATCCGGTAATGGCAGTATCACCCCAACTGTGGCTCCAAATGAAGAAATTGATTTCCAGAAGGAGGCCTACGTAGGGATAAAAGAACGTCTCTCGGAACTCAACGTAGTTATATCACTATTACAGGATAAAATTACATTCCTAGAAAACGAAAATCAATCTCTCCGCTTAAAGGTTAGCGATTTTCAACAGAAAACACCGAGCGTAAAACAGTGGCGGAACACGATGATCACGGCACTAACACTGACCACGGCGCACGCATCCCTCAGCAGAGCGACCACAGTGACGCCGGCCACGACGCGCGCAACTCTTACTGAACGCGTCAGCAAGGAAGGAGCTGATCAACTGCTGTAGGTCAACACGAACAAAAACATAAACAACACCATGAAAAAGAAGCCTAAGGAAATATCCAAACAAAATAATACACTATCCGTTACAGTAAACAGCGTAGCTGTGGATACTGCTACTTTAGGCAATGCAATGAGCATCGCCTTTAATAAGCCCGATGACGGCGACGGTTTCATTCCAGTAAACTACAAGAAGAGGCCGAAAACTAATAAAAGTCGTTTTATTGGCACTGGTAATGGCAACATTAAGTCACAACTAGTAGCAGAACCCCAAAAAACGTGGCTTTTTATTAATAAAGTGGGAGCCCATGTAACTTCTCAAATGGTGCAGGAACATGTTGAATTAATTCTCAAACACAAAAACTTTACATGCGAACCTTTAAATACTAGATCAAATCTTCCCGCTTTTCGGATTGGGGCCGATTTTAAACACCACAGCACACTAATAGACCCTGATAACTGGTCAGAAGGCATCGTGGTAGAGCGTTATATTTTTCGAAGAACCAATGTCGGAACTAACTTGATAATATTGTTTAAAATAATCAATCATTACATTTCTTATTCTTTAATAGCCAATGTATTAGAAATAAATATACTCAGTTGGAAGCATTCCTAATATAGCATTATAATGTCTATAATATGATATGCATTTGTGAGCATTGGCTTAAACAAATTAAAGCAGACACTCTATCAATTGGAATGTATAACACAGTGTCATGCTTTGCGCGTGTTGCTTTTCAACACGGTGGAGTGTTAAATCTTGCCAAATTTAATATGGTCACAACAAACATGCCTGTATTAAATAAATTTTCTGCAGAAATACACTGTGAAATTGCTGCTACATATTTGCCTGCTCATAATGTTATAGCTATAACACTGTACCGCTCACCTTCGGGAAATTTTAATGATTTTTTATCCATTCTTACAAGATTGCTTGATAACATTGATCACAACAAAATTGTAATTATTGGTGGAGATTTCAATGTAAATTTTAATAATAATTTAAATGATGTTCGAGCTTTGCAGATATTCGATCTTATGGCATCGTATGGAATGGCAAGCCAGGTAAATTTTTAGACTCGATTAAACAATCAATTGGACAATGTTTTTTCTAATATGGTTGAAAACATTTCAAGTAAACCAATTGACTCTGGATTGTCGGATCACATAGGTATTCAAGTAACATTCAACTCTAATTATGGTATTACAAAATTAGCCAAAAAAAAAAACAATGCGCCCTTTTACAAATGCTGGTAAGATTAAATTTTCCACTCGTCTTACCAACATCAATTGGAGTCTTTGTGATAATGTAAATCTAGACATTGGAACTAGGTTTGATTCATTTCTGGAAACTATTCAGAAAAGCATATACGATTCTTTCCCACTAAAAACCGTAGTAGGAAAGAAAAATAAACTTAATATCAAATGGTTTAATTACAATTTAAAGCAAATTAGGAAGACGTTACTCTTAATGCGCGAAGCATCCATAAGATGTCCCGAGCTTAAAAATTGCTATTTAGGCTATAAGAAATCATACCACTTTGCACTTAAAGATGCCAAAATAAAAGCAAACCATAATTATTTGGTAAAGTCGAACTACACACCTAAATCCATGTGGAAAATAATAAATTCTAGTCAAAGTAAAACGAAGACGGAAACGGCTTCGTTTTACTTTGACTAGAATTTAAAAACCAAATGTTTTTAATTATTTTTTCAGTAAAGTTGCGGAAACATTACTAAGCAGCTTACCACAGTCACGGGCTGATCCCATAAAACGGATGGTAGAATCTTGTAGGCTAACCAGCACACCATATTTTTCATTTAGGAAAGTGAGTACTAACGAAACAAGGCTCACAATAAAAAACCTAAAGAAAACGAACTGTAGGGACATGTATGGAATTAACGTGGATTTTCTGAAGAGTGTCGCGGATATAATTAGTGGTCCACTAACTAACTTAATTAATGCTTGTATAACATCTTGCATATTTCCCGACACTCTGAAGAGGGCCTGCATTATTCCTATACATAAAAAGGGCGATGTCTGTGAAACAACTACTGCCCGATAGCACTGCTACCTACAGTTTCCAAAATTCTAGAGAAAATTCTTGCCGACCAGATTAGAGAGTTTTTTCAAGCTAACAATCTATTTTCTAATATGCAGTATGGTTTTCGTAGGGGAAGGTCAACTTGTGGGGCAGTTATTGATTTTGCTGAGGAAATATTGAAGGGTTTTGAGGATGAAAAGTATTCCGTTGCGTCTTTTCTAGACCTTAGTAAGGCCTTCGACTGCATATCACATGATGTTCTCTTGCGGAAACTATACTGCTATAACTTCTTGCCATCTAGTTGCAAACTTATTAACTCTTATTTCACTGGTCGGCTTCAAATGGTACTGGTAGGGGACAAGAGATCGACGTGCTTATCTATAAACAATGGGGTGCCTCAGGGTTCAGGGTTCCATTCTTGGGCCATTGCTATTTCTAATCTATATTAATGATCTGCCAAACATATACAATAACTCGTCAACATGTTGTCGAAACATGTTGTCAATAAATAACAACAAAACAATAAAGGTGACATTTTCTCTTAAAACGTCGATACCATTCCGAACAACCCACTCCAAGTTTCTAGGTGTGCACGTTGACTCTCGACTGACCTGGAATAAACACGGAGACGCTTTTGCTACTAAGCTATGCAGAAGTGTTTATCTGTTAAGAAAACTGAATAGTTCTTTGCCCCAGATCACGCTTCGTTCAGCTTACTTTGGTTTATGCCAATCTCACATCTCATATTGTATCCTAGCATGGGGTCATTCTGGGATAAGTACGAGAATATTTAAGCTGCAGAGAAGAGCTATACGAGCTATTTATAATTTACCATTTGTTGCCCTTGAGTGCTTAATATACGTGAGAAAAAATCTTAACAAATATCACGATCAATTGCATGGTCACAATACCAGAAAAACTCTGAATATTTACCCACGCTGCCCAAGCTTTAAAAAAAACTCAAAATGGGATTAACTATTACGGGCCCAAATTATTTAATATGCTGCCCGAACAAGTAAAAAGCTTACCGCTTAAAAAATGTAAATCCATTATTAAATGCCATTTACTCACCAATCACTTATTAGATCAATCTTAATCGATTTTTTAATCAAACTCTACACAAATTTTATTATTTAATTGTTTTTTAACGTGTTTTTTTAGTTTTGTATTGTTTTATATACACTTTTATTGAACTCTTGCAAAAACATAATTTTTCGATGTATTGTGTACTCTAAATATTAATAATATTTTTAACCTGTTTTGTAATGTCTTATATACACTTTTATTGTGCTTTTGCACAACCTAAGCTTTATATATATTGTGTAATTTATCATGTATTTTGTTAACTGTATTATTGACTTGTGTAAACTTAATGTAACTGCACGAAATAAAGTATTATTATTATTAAATCGAGTTTTCTGCAAATAACTTTTAAGGTGTTAGGAATTGCGATCGGGTCGTAATAAAGAAAATTATTTGTTTTTTTAATCCCGCGTGGAATAAGATAAAAATATACAGCCTCTCAAATAAAAAAAAAAAACAAAAAAAAATAAAGTGCATTGAAGTTTGAAAAGTTTGGAATTGTATTTTTGACACTGTATAATTCATATCAATCAAACTTGGCTAACGCTACTGTCAGATCTTATTTAATAAGTACCTTGTATAGTTTTATTAACGAGACACTAGTCTAAGTTTTTAATTCAATGGTGCAAAAGTGATTATTTTTTTAGTTCCATTATTTGCTGATATCACTGAGCCGATATTAACACCATTTTAAGGATATGTAGGTAACCATAATACACAGCATGTATTCTAAACAGATATATCATCATGACGTCACCATTTTTTGCGACACCCTATAAAATATTTTCCTGTAATACGCCCTAGAATACAAGTAAAGTCTACAAAATATAAAAATCCTAACTTAATTAGTAACTGAGCTATAGACAACGCGAGGTAAAATACAGCACCATGTATATCGACGATATACAAAATTTTATTTTTAGAAGCAGCCTATTGGAACGTTGCAAATTGCAAACAAAGATGTCCCCTGCATGGATTCATTAATCGCCGTTGTGTCATATGGAAAAGGTTTTTGTTCTGGAAATAATATTCCCGATGTCTTCACCAATATTAGGCCTTACTTATCCTGGATAGAAAGTATTGTTTGGAAATAATGTAGCTATATATCAGGTGGCGACAAGTTTCAAAATAAATAAATGCATCGCAAACATCTTATAGCTTAAAACATTTTTTTAATCAATCGAAATGAACAAACCTGCCACTGTTTTATTTCAACTAGGGATTCAAATTTACTGACTATTTCAATAGCCTCTTGTGCTCGTAAAGGGGGAAATTAAAATGTCAACATTTGTTTTGTTTACAATAAATATAAGAAAAATTGATAAAAATCATATATTTTTGTAAAAATATTCAAAATCAACAAACAGTAAATAACTTCATTGATTTATTTGATAATTACAGTTATGATTGTGGATTCGAGATATAGGTTATACATTTTGAAAAATTAGTAATATTTTTTACCTACGCCCTATCTAGCAGAGCTGGGCAGGATTCGAATCATTCGGAATTCGAATCCTGGATTCGAATCCTTTTAGAGGATTCAAAAGAGGTATTCAAATACTTTAGTTAAACTGGATTCGAGATTCGGATCCGTTACATTTTTTTAAAAGGAGTCGTATTCAAATCCAAATGCGGGTGATTCAAATCCTCATAAAATGATTCAAATCCTCGTAAAAGGATTCGAATCTTCATAAAAGGATTCAAATCCTCATAAAAGGATTTGAATTTTTATAAAAAGATTCGAATACTTAACAAAAACTATAAAAAATACGAAACATCAAACATATAATAATAGAGAATCATTGACAGCTAAATCTATCAAAAATAAAGCATTATCAAATAATCTTGTCTTCACAAAAGCTGACAAAGGGAACACCGTAATTGCAATTAATAAAACAGAATACACAAATAAAGTTAAAGAATTTATGACCACTAACAACTTTCTACCTCTTAAGCACAACCCGACCAAAAAATTCCAACAAACAATAAGAAAAACATTGAATAATATTAATTATATTTTATTAGACAAAGAAAAATATTTTGCAATTAATATGAATCCACAACCACCTAAATTATATGGTCTTATAAAACTTCACAAAGTAAATAATCCAATAAGACCAGTAGTGTCTTACACTAATGCACCATGTGAATTAATAGCAAAAAAACTTAACTCCATTCTGATTGAATACTTGGTATTTAAACCTACATTTTCAATAAAAAAAACTTCATGGAACTTGTTAACAAAATTTAATATATTAAATTACTATCAAACTCTAAATTTGTGTCATTTGATGTAGCAAAGCTGTTCACTAACGTCCCTCCAATAGAAGTAAAGAACCCAATAAAAAACAAACTATTGTCAAATAACGTTAATCCAGTGATAATAAATGAAATATTATCCCTGTTGGAAATTGCATTCATCAAAAATATTTACAGTTTGGCGAACAGATTTACTCCCAACCAGATGGCCTAGCAATGGGAAACCCCCTAAGCTCTTTAATGGCAGAAATTTTTATGGATAGCTTAGAAAATAAAATATGCAAATTACCTCAATTTAAAAATTGCCTCTATTGGTGGAGATATGTTTATGATGTATTGGTTGCATTCACTGGCACGGATAGAATTTTAAATAACTTTTAAAAGGAAATAAACCTCCAACACGTAAAAATTTAATTTACATTTGAAACCGAAATACATAATACTATAAATTTCTTAGATCTAACTATAAAAAACAATAATAATAAACACGATTTCTTAATATACCATAAACCAGGCTCAGTCAACTTAGCCCCCCAAAGTTTGATTTTTTTGAAAAAAACTATTGCGCTAGACGGGCCTTAGCTAGCGCCACAAAAATTAGAGCTAGCGCCATTTAGACAAAAAAGTTACGGGGGTTTAAATATGAAAAAAAAAATCTCTCAAAAAAATCAGGTAAAAAAATATTCACATCCAAATTTTGATACGAGAGCTTTCACACCCTATGTGCGTATTACCATTTACTTGCTGAATTTCAATACAAAATTGTTTGGCATTTAAAATACTGCTTCCAAAAATATATCGTTGGAACACCTAAGGTGATGTTTATTACCACTGCTAACGAGAAAGCTAGCGCCAGCAAGACAGTGGCGTACCTGACGATTGTTTTTTACTCCTTGATAATTTAAGTCGTTATAACTCGCAAACTAATAGTACGATTTAAACTTTTTTTTGTCGATAGAATACCTAAAGTAATGTTTGTTACCACTGCTAACGAGAAAGCTAGCGCCAGCAAGACAGTAGCGTACCTGAAGATTGTTTTTTTTGTTCCTTGATACTTTAAATCGTTATAACTCGGAAACTAACAGTACGATTTCAATTTTTTTTTCTTCGATGGAATACCTAAAGTAATGTTTGTTAACACTGCTAACAAGAAAGCAAGCGCCAGCAAGACAGTGGCGTACCTGACGATTGTTTTTTTACTCCTTGATAATTCAAGTCGTTATAACTCGGAAGCTAACGGTACGATTTCAGTTTTTTTCTCGTCGATGGAATAACTAAAAGAATGTTAACTAACACTGCTAACAAGAAAGCTAGCGCCAGCAAGACAGTGGCGAACCTGACGATTGTTTTTTTACTCCTTGATAATTTAAGTAGTTATAACTCGCAAACTAACGGTACGATTTTAATTTTTTTTTCGTCGATAGAATACCGAAAGTAATGTTTATAACCACTGCTAACAAGAAAGCTAGCGCCAGAAAGACAGTGGCGTACCTGACGATTGTTTTTTTACTCCTTGATATTTTAAGTCGTTATAACTCGGAAACTAACAGTACGATTTCAATTTTTTTCTTATCAATGGAATACCCAAAGTGATGTTTGTTAACACTGCTAACAAGAAAGCTAGCGCCAGTAAGACAGTGGCGTACCTGACGATTGTTTTTTTACTCCTTGATAATTTAAGTCGTTATAACTCGGAAACTAACGGTACGATTTGAATTTTTTTCTCGTCGATTGAATAACTAAAGTAATGTTTATAACCACTGCTAACAAGAAAGCTAGCGCCAGCAAGACAGTGGCGAACCTGACGATTGTTTTTTTACTCCTTGATAATTTAAGTCGTTATAACTCGCAAACTAACAGTGCGATTTCAATTTTTTTTTTTCGTCGATAGAATACCTAAAGTATTGTTTATTACCACTGCTAACAAGAAAGCTAGCGCCAGCAAGACAGTGGCGTACCTGACGATTGTTTTTTTTTTACTCCTTGATAATTAATGTCGTTATAACTCGCAAACTAATAGTACGATTTAAATTTTTTTTTCGTCGATAGAATACCTAAAGTAATGTTTGTTACCACTGCTAACGAGAAAGCTAGCGCCAGCAAGACAGTAGCGTACCTGACAATTGTTTTTTTGTTCCTTGATAATTTAAGTCGTTATAACTCGGAAAGTAACGGTACGATTTACATTTTTTTTTGTCGATGGAATACCTAAAGTAATGTTGTTAAACACTGCTAACGAGAAAACTAGCGCCAGCAAGACAGTGGCGTACCTGATGATTGTTTTTTTACTCCTTGATAATTTAAGTCGTTATAACTCGCAAACTAACGGTACGATTCCAATTTTTTTCTCGTCGATAGAATACCTAAAGTTATGTTTATTAACACTGCTAATAAGAAAGCTAGCGCCACCAAGACAGTAGCGTACCTGACGATTGTTTTTTTACTCCTTGATAATTTAAGTCGTTATAACTCGCAAACTAACGGTACGATTCTAATTTTTTTCTCGTCGATAGAATACTTAAAGTAATGTTTATTAACACTGCTAATAAGAAAGCTAGCGCTAGCAAGACAGTGGCGTACCTGACGATTGTTTTTTTTACTCCTTGATAATTTAAGTCGTTATACCTCGCAAGCTTACAGTACGATTTCAATTTTTCTTTGTTGATGGATTGACCAAAGTAATTTTTAATAACACTGCTAATAAGGAAGCTAGCGCCAACAAGACAGTGGCGTACCTGACGATTGTTTTTTTAGTCCTTGATAATTTAGGTCGCTATAACTCGCAAACTAACAGTGCGATTTCAATTTTTTCTTCGTCGATAAAATACCTAAAGTAATGTTTGTAACCACTGCTAACAAGAAAGCTAGCACCAGCAAGACAGTAGCGTACCTGACGATTGTTCTTTTTACTCCTTGATATTTTAAGTCGTTATAACTTGCCAACTAATAGCAGTGTTAGTAAACATTCATTTAGTTATTCTATTGATGAGAAAAAAATTAAAATCGTACTGTTAGTTTTCGAGTTATAACATAACGACTTAAATGATCAAGGAGTAAAAAACAATCGTCAGGTACGCCACTGACTTGCTGGCGCTAGCTTTCTCGTTAGCAGTGTTAACAACTATTACTTTACGTATTCCATCGACGAATAATAATTTAAAATCGTACCGTTAGTTTTTGAGTTATACCGACTTAAATTATCAAGGAACAAAAGAACAATCGTCAGGTACGCTACTGTCTTGCTAGCGCTAGCTTTTTCGTTAGCAGTGGTAACAAACATTACCTTATGTATTCTCTTGACGAAAAAAAAATTGAAATCGTACTATTAGTTTGCGAGTTATAACGACTTAAATTATCAAGGAGTAAAAAAAACAATCGTCAGGTACGCCACTGCCTTGATGGCGCTAGCTTTTTCGTTAGCAGTGTTTGTAAACATTACTTTAAGTATTTCACCGACGAAAAAAAAATTGAAGTCGTACTGTTAGTTTCCGAGTTATACCGAATTAAATTATCAAGGAACAAAAAAACAATCGTCAGGTACGCTACTGTCTTGCTGGCGCTAGCTTTCTCGTTAGCAGCGGTAACAAACATTACTTTAGGTATTCTTTTGATAAAAAAAAAATTGAAATCGTACTATTAGTTTGCGAGTTATAACGACTTAAATTATCAAGGAGTAAAAAAAACAATCGTCAGATACGCCACTGTCTTGCTGGCTTTAGATTTCTCGTTAGCAGTGGTAACTTACATTACTTTAGGTATTCTTCTGACGAAAAGAAAATTGAAATCGTACTATTAGCTTGGGAGTTATAACGACTTAAATTATCTAGGAGTAAAAAAACAATCGTCAGGTTCGCCACTGTCTTGCTGGCGCTAGCTTTCTTGTTAGCAGTGTTAGTTAACATTTTTTTAGTTATTCCATCGACGAGAAAAAAATTAAAATCGTACCGTTAGCTTCCGAGTTATAACGACTTGAATTATCAAAGAGTAAAAAACAATCGTCAGGTACGCCACTATCTTGCTGGCGCTAGCTTTCTTCTTAGCAGTGTTAACAAACATTACTTTAGGTATTCCATCGACGAAAAAAAAAATTGAAATCGTACCGTTAGTTTTCGAGTTATAACGGCTTAAATTATCAAGGAACAAAAAAACAATCGTCAAGTGCGCTACTGTCTTGCTGACGCTAGCTTTCTCGTTAGCAGTGGTAACAATCATTACTTTAGGTATTCTATCGACGAAAAAATAATTTAAATCGTACTATTAGTTTGCGAGTTATAACGACTTAAATTATCAAGGAGTAAAAAAACAATCGTCAGGTACGCCACTGTCTTGCTGGCGCTAGCTCTCTTGTTAGCAGTAGCTACAAACATTACTTTTGGGTATTCCATCGACGAAAAAACATTTGAAATCGCACTGATAGTTTGCGAGTTATAACGGCTTAAATTATCAAAGAGTAAAAAAACAATCGTTAGGTACGCCACTGTCTTGCTGGCGCTAGTTTTCTTGTTAGCAGTGTTAATGAACATTACTTTAGTCATTCTATCGACAAAAAAAAAATTGAAATCGTACTGTTAATTTGCGAGTTATAACGACTTAAATTATCAAGGAGTAAATGAAACAGTCGTCAGGTACGCTACTGTGTTGCTGGCGCTAGCTTTCTTATTAGCAGTGTTAATAAATATTACTTTAGGTATTCTATCGACGAGAAAAAAATTGAAATCGTACCGTTAGTTTGCGAGTTTTAACGACTTAAATTATCATGGAGTAAAAAAAAACAATCGTCAGGTACGCCACTATCTTGCTGGCGCTAGCTTCCTCGTTAGCAGTGTTAATAAACATTACCTTAGGTGTTCCAACGACGAAAAAAAATTTACATCGTACCGTTAGTTTCCGAGTTATGATGATTTAAATTAGCAAGGAGTGAAAACACAATTGTTAGTTACGCTATTGTCTTCTAGGCATCATATTCCTAATAGCTGATGTCTATGAATATAAATTAAGTAGTTAGAAGGCCGATAAATTTTTGGAAGCATTATTTTAAATGCCAAACATAATTTTGTATTGAAATTCAGCAAGTAAATGGTAATACGCATATAGGATGTGAAAGCTCTCGTATCAAAATTTGGATGTGAATATTTTTTTACCTGATTTTTTTGAGAGAATTTTTTTTCATATTCTGCTGGCGCAAGCTCTAAGCTAGCTTTTCCACCTAATTTGATTAGAAAATTCTCATTTCGGGGGGGTGGGGTTAAAAATGTTTTATCATTTTTTAGGGTTGTGGGGGTAGCGCTAGCTTTTATATTGGTGGCGCTAGCTGGCGCTAGCTCTGAGGAATCCGAATAGTGTAAAAAAACTTGAAAAATCCAAACTCGGGGGGCTAGCATCAACCTAGCCCCCCGAAAGTTCAAACCCCAGTAACTTTCTTGTCGTAATGGCGCTAGCTCTAATTTTTGTGGCGCTAGATAAGGCCCGTCTAGCGCAATAGTTTTTTTCAAAAAAATCAAACTTTGGGTGGCTAAGTTGACTGATAAATAATAATTCATTTCACCCGATACAACATAAGTTATCTGCTTATCGATCCATGATTCATCGAGCATTTTCAATACCAATGTCAAAACAAAATTCTGAAAAAGAAATTAACATAATTAAATACATTGCAGTCAGAAACAATTTTAAAATAGATACAATAAATAAATTAATAATTAACAAAGAAAAAAAATATATAAATAAATCAAGATTTCCCACAAGAAAATGCAAGGTTGAAAATTATGGATCAATAACTTATAATGGCTATTTAAGCCAAAAAATCAGTAAACATTTAAAAAAATTTAACATAAATGTTGCGTGTAAATCTAACAACACACTATCAAAAATAATAAAAAAACAATAAGGATAAAACTAAAAAGGGTCAACGCTGTGGGGTTTATTTGCTTAATTGTGCTGATTACCCGAAGATTTATATAGGCCAAACCGAGAGAGCATTCAGTGAAAGAATAAATGAACACCAAAAAGCGTTCATTCATCAAAAAGATAATTCAACTTACGCAAACCATCTAATTGAAGAAAACCACCAATTTGACAACAACTTTAAAATCCTCCACATCTCTAATAAAGGACGGAAACTACATTTATTGGAAAATTTAGAAATAAATAAACACATCAATTCAGGAAACTTGCTGAACGACCAGCTTGAACTCTCCAACTCCCCCCTACTTAAACTGAACAAAAACACCCCCTCCACCCACACTTCTGAAAACTGTATATAATGTAAATTAGTTTGTAAAAATTGTATTATATTTCTTCACCTGATGAAGCTACAGTGTAGCGAAACAATTGTAGTGAGTTAAATAAAAAGTTGAAAATCATAAATAGTCTGCTATTATATTAAACTTACAAAAGGATTCGAATACTTACAAAATCGTCAAAAATAATTCGAATTAATCATGAGGATTAACATGAAAAATTTGTTTTGTATGTTTTTAAATTTCTCGTTAAATCAGTGTTTTATACGCGTGGTGTATTAAATAAAATTTCGAGTTTAGAACAGCCCCGTGAAAATTTGTCTCGGGTCGCGCAGCGACCCGCGACAAATTTTCTACGCGGGGCTTTTTTAAACTCGAAATTTTACTTTATGCTTAGTCAGAAACACTCGTTTGTAAGTGATAAAATCAAAAGTCAAGGAAATTAATGATTTGTGTCAAATTTGACATTTTGATAAATTTTGATGATTTTTGCCAGATTTGAGATTTTTAATTGTTTTTCGGTAATTTCGCCAAATATAACATTTTGATGAATTTCGATGATTTCTGTCAACTTTGACAATTTGATAAATTTTAATAATTTCCGTCAAATTTGACATTATTAATTGTATTTTAAATAAATCCCTCAAATATGATATTTTTATGTTCGACGTATTCAATCGTATTCTGACATTTTTCGCACAAATTAATATTTTTGACGTTAGCAATCATATCATATTTTGACAATTTTCACACGGATTGACATTTATGACGTTTCGAATTATATTTTGACCATTTTCATATGAATTGACATTCCCAATCAAATGTTTACACTTAACATGTCGATTTATAACATTTTTATAAGATTTTCAACAAATCGATATTATCATAAAATTATCATCATTTCGAGATTTTCGTCGATTCGTCAAATTTTCATCAGATTTTGCAATATTTCCTCAATTTTCCTCAATTTATCGAATGTTGATGAAATTTTCAATATTTCAAGATTTTTAATTAATTTATGAAAATGGTTATCAGATTTTCAACATATCTTGATTTTTGATATTTTCTCATTAAATCGATTTATAAAATTTCGATGAAATTTTCAATATTTCGAGATTTTCTCCTCAAATTATATAAAATGTTTATATGTAAGATTTTCAATATTTATATTCAGATTTGTAACAATTTTTAAAAATTATTGAATCATTATTTGAACACACAAATTTGAGATTTTTTTATTTTCTTCAAGACATGTTTAATCATTTTTGACATTGAATGACATTTATGATATGTTTTACCTTTTGTGATGACATTTTTGACAATAGATTAAATAATAATAATAATTTATAATAATTTATTTATTTGTAAGTAAACATAAAAATATGTTAAAACACTTATTTGTTCCTTTCTTCACTTATTTTATTTTACTTGTTAGATGTACATTTCGAGTACTACGTACTCATTTTCAATAACAGAATGCCTTAAAACTAATTTACAATCGTTTATATATGGTTTGAGGATTAGTGGAAAAACCTTAATCTAATTATGTCGGTTACCTGTTTGTGGTGGATTGGTGTTAATGAGTGTCGGTGATTTACAATTTTCCGAAAGGAGGGTTAAAAGAGGATTATCTAAGGGACTCAGGTCAAAATTAAGTAGTTTGTTTTTGTTTTTATACATTTCTATTGATTCCAACATATTTAATCGATAACTGTTTGATTCTTTGAGTAATTTTACATTTTTTATTGGGAATTGATGGCCGGTTTCATAATTATGGTATGCTATCGCGGATTTTTCGGGGTTTCTATTTTTTATATGATACGTGTGTTCTTTGAATCTTTTTGATAAATTCCGTTGAGTCTGACCTATATAAACTTTTTCACAATTGTTACATTCTATCATGTAAATTCCTGATTTATTTAAATTATCCCTGTTATTCGATTTTTTGTTTAATAATATGTTTAATTTTGTGTTGCTGTAGTTAGCAGTTGTTAATTTGAATTTTTTGAATATTTTGTTGATTTGGTGGTGAACTAGAGGGTTGAAAATGAATTTAACAAATTTGTTATTCTTAATGTCGCTGGTTTCTTTTGAGGTATTCAGCTTTGTGGTATTTTTAATCAAATGTCTTTTCATATGCCTATTAATGAGTTTTTCAATTATGTTCCTTTTATATCCTAATGAAGTTGCAATGTTTTTAATGAAAAATTCATTAAAAACATTGTTTATTGTTTTCAAAATTAAACGCACAAATTCAAGATGATGCCGAAAAAAGAATTAAAATTAGTCATTATGACGACTTTGCTCTTAAAACATTTATTTACGGTTTACAATACAGCTTACAGCTAGTAGTTAGATTAAAAGACCCTCAAAGCTTAGAACAAGCGATTTCATATGTTACCGAAGAAGAAAATTTTATGCATTTTAATAACTGTCAAAATCAAAATTCAAAGTTTAGAAATATCGATCAATCACGAAATACTTATGAACCAATGATTAACAGAAATACTCCTAATTTCAAACAATCAATTCCTCAACAACAATATTATAGACAACCACCTTACAATCCAAACTGTTTTCCTCAATATAAACCCCAAAATAATTATCAAAATCAACCCCAAAATAATTATCAATATCGACCCCAAATTCAACCTCAATTTCAACCACACAATCAACCTCAATTTCAATCTCAATTTCAACACCAATACCAACCTCAATGTTATCAAGCAAATCAATTTAATAATACATTGCCAAAATTAAATCCAATTCGTAAATTGCCTTTCCAAAATTATTCTCAAAAAAGACAATCCACACCATTTAATAATTTTGGACAATCATCAGCTTCAATCCCAACAAAGAAATTTTCTCCACCTCATCAAAATTATAAATACAAACCTGAACCTATGGAAACTAATACTACGAATTCTAAAATTAAAATAAACCCTACATTTATCTCTGAAAATGAAAATGATTTAAATACTGTAAATGAAAATATTGGAAATGATAATATCGATCAATTTCAATGTTATGACAACCCCTATGAATTCAACTATGACGAAAATGAACAAAACGAATATAATGAACCAATAAATGACAATTTTCCAGAACCATATGAAGTCGATGAACATTCTGAAATTTATCAAAATTTTCATTTGACCAACCCTCACAAACCCCTAACTTGATTCATATAAACACATTCTCTAATGATTTACCTCATATTCATATTCCAAATTTAAATCTAAATCTTTTAATTGATACAGGTAGTACTAAGAGCTTAATAAATCCAAATATTGCTCATACACTTTTTCAAAATTTTATTACTAAAGAAGAATTTAATATAGAAACTGCTCATAGAATTACTATACACAACGAAATGGCTAATATTTCAATTTTTGACATATTTAATGTAGATGGATTTCATAAATTTTATTTATTTAAATTTTCTAAAAAATATGATGGATTTATCGGAGTTGACCTTCTAGAATTATCAAACGCAACTATAAATATTAAAAATCGTAAATTAAGCACACCCTTATCCGAAATTCCAATTATATACGAAACAGATTACGCTAAAATTCCACAACAACAAAACGAACAATTTTATTCTTTTATATTACCAGCAATAACACAACTAAATGTTAAAATTCCATTCAATTTAGAAAAAGGATTAGGTATACTAAGTTACACAAATTTTGGTCATAAAACTGAAATGCCAGAAGGCCTTGTAAACGTAGAAAATTATTTTGCTTACACCACTATTATAAATTCAAGCGAACAATCAACAAAAATCACTATTACCAAACCATTTCAAATAGAACCCATAAATGTACATGAATTAAATTTTATTGAATCACCACAGGACTTAACAAATCAAAACATTTCCTTCGAAGAAGATAATATTTTAAAATCAAATTTAAAAAATTTAAGATTAGATCATTGCAACTCTGAAGAAAAACAAAAAATTAGACATTCATGTTATGAATACCGAGACATTTTAAATTCTGATAAAATTCCTTTAACGTTTTCAAACCAAATTAGACATTCAATTAAATTGACCGACGATTCACCAATCTATACTAAAAGTTATCACATACATAACATACATACATAAAACTGAAGTGAAAGATCAAATTTCAAAATTATTGACACAAGGTATTATACAAAATTCAATATCCCCTTGGCCAAGTCCAATATGGATTGTATCTAAGAAACAAGATGCTAGCGGAAAACGCAAATGGCATATGGTTATAGATTATCGAAATTTAAATTCCAAAACAATAGATGACAAATACCCATTACCTAACATAACTGACATTTTAGACAAACTTAGACGAAGTCAATATTTTTCAACCTTAGACCTTGCTAATGGCTTTCATCAGATAGAAATGGACCTCAACGATGTACAAAAAACAGCATTCTCCACCGAAAATGGACATTTTGAATTCACACGAATGCCGTTTAGACTCAAAAATGTTCACTGATTATAGAGGCTTTTACTTCGTTATACATTGTTGAACATAAATAAAACACTATTTATCACTTTGTTTGTATAACAATTGGTTTATTTGGTGACTATAGTTTCGATACTTTACGTATCATTATCAAACCGTTAGTAACAAAAAACTACAAAGGAACATTATATATATTTGCAAATTTTCTAATAACAGCGTTAAAGAGGGGGGTGTATTTAAGGTCAAGCTGGTCGTTAATTACGGGAATTTCCCGATTAGCGCGGGCTCTGTGAATCTCCAAAGACTCCAGGAGGTCCATCTTTCTACCCTTCTCGGCAAAGTGCGATGAAACCATTTACAAAAATTAAAAATCATATTTTTAACCATAAGACTCAGATACCAAGTATTTACAAATCAGGAATATATTATTAACCTGTACTGATTGTAAGGGAGTGTATATAGGTCAATCTGGTCGTAATTTTAAGACTAGACTCAGTGAGCATCTTTACTCTTTTCGGCATAGATTAATTGATAAGTCATCTTTCGCCAAACATTTGATTGAAAATAACCATTCATTTGGCGAGGATGTACTTTCAGTTATTCACTTTGCCGAGAAGGGTAGAAAGATGGACCTCCTGGAGTCTTTGGAGATTCACAGAGCCCGCGCTAATCGGGAAATTCCCGTAATTAACGACCAGCTTGACCTTAAATACGCCCCCCTCTTTAACGCTGTTATTAGAAAATTTGCAAATATAAATAATGTTGCTTTGTAGTTTTTTGTTACTAACGGTTTGATAATGATACGTGTAGTATCGAAACTATAGTCACCAAATAAACCAATTGTTATACAAACAAAGTGATAAACAGTGTTTTATTTATGTTCAAAAATGTTCCTTCAACATTTCAACTTGTAATGGACAGTATATTAAGAGGTTTACGAAACGAAATTTGCCTCGTTTACTTAGAAGACATAATAATATTTAGCACCTCTCTTTAAGAACATATTTGCAATTAAAAAAAGATATTTAATAGACTTCGTGAATCAAGAATTAAAGTTTAATTAGATAAATCAGAATTTCTAAAAAGGGAAGTCCAATACCTAGGACACATCATAACACCTTTGGGAATAAAACCCAATCCAGACAAATTAAACGCAATAAAAAAATCTCCAATTACTAAAAATCCTAGAGAAATTAAATCTTTCCTCGGACTGATAGGTTATTATAGAGGATTCATTCAAAACCTTTCCAAAATTACTAAACCATTAACCAACTGTCTTAAGAAAAATAATAAAGTCGAACATACAACAGAATTCATAAAAAGCTTTTGAACACTGCAAACAATTACTAATAAATGCACCTATATTACAGTATCCTAATTTTGACAAACCATTTGTTCTCACCACCGATGCTAGTAATGATGCCTTAGGAGCTGTATTATCCCAAGGAAATATACCTAATGACAGACCAGTAGCGTACGCATCTCGAAATTTAAATGAAAGTGAAACTAAATACTCCACAATCGAAAAAGAACTACTTGCCATAGTTTGGGCAAAGAAATATTTTAGACCATATCTATTCGGCAGACAATTTAAAATTTACACTGACCACAGACTATTAACTTGGCTTTTCAATTTAAAAGAACCCAATAGTAAACTTGTACGTTAGCGATTAAAATTATCAGAGTATGATTATGAAATATGTTACAAAAAAGGTAAACAAAACACAAACGCAGATGCTTTATCTCGAATACAAATTAATGCATTAGAGACCGAGAGTATTAAAAATAATCCAGGTGATATCAATTTTGATGTGCTAGAATATTTAAAAGAAATATCCGAAAACCCCATTTTAGATCAAGAACAACAAAATATAAAGATTTTGCAAGATATACACATCAAACCCCCTGCAATTCAAATAAAAAATACTTCAGAAGATACACCACATACCAATGGCAATTTAGATAATTTAAACAATGGTATTCCAATTCTTGACGAAATCATAAATAATTAACCAAATCAAATCGTTATTTCAGAAAACACCAGAAATAAATTATAAGTAAAAATACTTTTGAAAAATTAAATATAATGATCGTAAAAATTCCCAAATCTAATTTAAACTTAGTATTTGAATTTGTAAAAGATTTACTACCCATAACAAAATTTTCCATTTATATTTTCATGATGATTCCTTGTACAATGACTTCAATAATGTTTACATGAAATATTTTTATGACTCTAGACTAAAATTAATTGAATGTACTAAATTTGTAAATTCAATTGTTAATATCGAAGATCAATTAATGTTAATTAAATACCAACATAAAGGTAAATGCAACCACCGTGGAATCAATGAAACATTGGAACACTTAAAACGTAATTATTACTGGCCTTCTATGAAAAATGATATTATCAATTATATATGTGATTGTGAAATTTGTCATAAAACTAAATATTCCCGTAAAAAACCTTACATCCCTTTAGTAGTTACTGAAACTCCGAATAAACCTTTTCAATTACTTCATATAGACATTTTTAAATACAATAATCAGGAATTTCTAACCATAATTGATGCTTTTTCAAAATTAGCTCAAGCTATTCCAATAGAAAATAAATCTTCTCTAGAAGTATGTAATAGTCTCATACACTACTTTTCATTCCACGGAATTCCCGAAAGAATTATATCTGAGAACGGAAAAGAATTTAAAAATGAAATTGTAAAAGAACTTTTAAAGTTACATAAAATACAAACACATTTGACCACTCCATATCACCATAAATCTAATTCCCCCGTTGAACGTTTACACTCAACCTTAATTGAGCATCTAAGACTTCTTTCTAACACTCATAAGACTGAAAATGTTACAATCTTAATAAAATGTGCTGTAATAGCATACAATAATTCGATTCATTGCTCTACGAATTACACACCAATGGAACTTACTTTAGGACACACCAGTAAAAGAGATCATTTTGATATAATAGAAATTTCTATATACAGCGAGTATGTTCACAATCACAAAGAAATGATTAATCAGATGTATAAACAAATTACACAAATATTAGAATCACAAAAAGAGAATTATATAGAAACGAAATGTAAAAGGACCCGAACAATTTCAATTTAAATTAGGTCAAACAATTTATAAATCAAATCCAAAAAGAAATAAAAAGGAAAATAAATTTTTAGGACCATATGAAATCATAGAAATCCTAGTGTTTGGGATTCACAGAATTATATTTTCCTTTCCATTCACTGTATTTATTATATCAAATTACTTTTACAATGTTAAAAATGCATTCATATTTTCGGCTTACAGATATTTTAAGAAATTCATATTTTATGATTATATTCATTTATTGGTACATTAGGAACTGAAATTATTTATTGTAAATTGCACTTAATTTTATTATTATTTGCGTACCAATTTCATTACAGGTTTACGATGGTTTACAACTCCGACCCTAACATTATTTCATAAATCGTAAATTGCCTGCCGCATAACGGTGGTCAAAATCGACCAAACAAATATTGCTTGTATATACTTTGTATTTTCCATTTCATCCCCTCTTGTTTATATAATGTACATACCACCTCCACTTTCTCCCCCCTTAGATTAAGATTTCATATTTGTAAAAATATTTTTGAAAAACATTCCAACTTTGTACTTTGATGAATATACACAACTTTTAATTAAATGCAACGAGATTTACTCAATGTCCGAAATAAAATACAAACAGATTGTTAAACGAAATAATCAAACATTTTGTATTTAAAGCAGAACGCGTGTCAGTTTTGAACCAGTGATACATTTACAACTGCACACACTCACCACCTAGAACACAATAAAGCTAAAATTTTAATTAAATCCAATAACAAAACTGAAATTATACATATGAAAGAAATAGAAATTCCTATTGTTCCAGATCACCCTTCTACATCCAATGCTATTCACCTCCAATAACATTCTACAACCTAAATGAAAATCCAGGTATACTACCAATTAAATTAGGAAATGCTAAAAATATAATTGATCACTGGTCATTTGTACAAATATTCGATTGTACAAACCCGCTTAATGCATTTTTCTCTATGCAATGTAAGTTTAACAAAATTAAAAATATCATTGAAAATTCTAAACATCAACAAGAATTATTTAATTCATACCACCTTGTTATCACTTTACAAAATAAGATTCAATCACAAATATTACAGTTGAATCCCCAATTAATTAAAAATAGAAATAAAAGAGGAATAATCGATGGATTAGGTTCCGTAATAAAAATAATAACTGGTAATTTAGATCACCAAGATATTTTAAAATATAATAATGCTATTTCAATTCTAATTCAAAATCAAAATAAGTTCAAGACATTGTTTAAAGAACACGTGTCGCTTCTACAAAAATCAATCGATCAATTTAAAAATATTACAACTAATTTGCAACATAACTAAGTTGTTTTAGATTCCAAAATCAATCAGATTAAAGATCTGATCGGTACATCAAATTACGATTCAAATAGACTCTCAGAGATTCATTTGATATTAACACAATTTTCTACAAAATTTCAGTTAATTTATGATATACTCGAAAATCTGAATATTGCAACATCTTTTGCGAAAATTAATACATTCTTAAATCCTTTAATTGAAACCCAAGAAATTCTTAATGAATTAAAAGTAATAAATAATAATTTAAATAACAGCAAATTACCATTTGACTTGAATGTTAAAAATATCTTAAATATTGAAAAATTAATCGAAATTAAAAGTTACAGTAAAGGAAATCAAATTGTATTTATATTAACCATCCCCATTGTTGAAAAAGACGAATATGACTATTATCGTCTATATCCTTTACCTGTTCCTAAAAATAATCAATTCTTTATCATTCTTCCGAAATCAAACTACCTTTTACTTAATGAGCATAATTACATACATTCGAATGAAAAATGAAAAAAAACCTTATCACAAGAATTCATCTGTAACAATTTAAACCGTTAAAAATTGACAAATCATTGATATGTGAAATTGGATTACTTCAATACCAAGAAAATTCAACAAATTGTCAACAACTGCAAATCAAAGTCAAACACACCAAAGTTCAAAGAATGGAAGATAAAGAATGGATAATCATTACACCACGCGAAACATTAGCAACACATCGCTGCGAAGAAAATAAATAAAACATAGTTTTAAATGGAACTTATTTGTTAGAATTAAAAGTGAACTGTGAAGTGATAAGTGATAACTATAAAATTAAAAATTATCAAAGTTTAAAGAAACATTTAAAAAAACTAACATTACCGAAATTATAAACCGACTATAATGATAGCAATCTGATAAATCATCATTTACCTATTAAACCAATCAAACTTAATAATTTAAATTTAAATGATGTAGGACATACCCCAAAATTACTTAATATGGAATATAATCACATCGACTAGATCACCAGTGAACCTATAAGCTATAATTCAATCAGTGTTGGAACAATTGTACTTTACGTAATATTAATTACTTTAATATGCTATTCCGGTTTTGGTTAAATCAATCGAAGATTGAAGATTTTCAAGATAAACGACAAGGATCCGAACACCGGCACCTATGAAGAAGATGTAATTTAATCCTCCATTCGTCCCGTATTCCAGATTCTACGTCGGGAGGAGTTATGTGCGCTTTACTGCTCACTCAGACGCGCCCACATGCACCTGCAATTACGCTGACCATATATTTGTATTGTAATGAAACTAATTGTAATGAAACGAATAAACAGATTCTGTAAGTGACTTGCATCGAGCATTGTTATTTTGCATTTCTCACTTTTTAAAAACGCGAACTCAAAATCGAAGAAAATAACTCACACATATAATAAGGACTTTTTTAAATAGTGTCGTGGAATGAGAAGGCACAGCAAGTTCATTCCGATTACGAGTTACTGCAACTTTGTTGAATTTAGAATTTGTACAAAATTTATTTTTGTTACAAAAAACATATAAACAGGACTTATATATGTACAATGAATGAAATGTCATTATCTGCAGATTTATAATAAAGTCACGACAGCTATCACGATAATTAGCATGCATAATTCTTCGAATAATCATTTTTTGCAGTATAAACAGTCTGTGCGATTGACTTGATTGACCAAAAAAATAATAATGTAGGTTAGATGGCTTTGGACAAGAGCATAGTAGTAAGCTAAGAGTTAAGAGCGATTGACCGAGTCTCTTATTGACAAAATAGCAAAGGAACTGGAACGGAGCTTTTGGCATACGTTATCAATATGCATTCCCCAATCTAATGTAGGTGTCAAGATTACTGCTAAGAATTTCTCCGATGTTACATGTTCTATTGATTGCTCATTGTGTTTCAGACCAGCAACTGTTGTTATATTTTTATTTCTGATATTTTTAAATTGAATATAGCCAGTTTTAGATAAATTTGGCACTGATTTGTTGCAAGTGCACCACGAGAAAAACATTTTAATCGCATCATTTGCTAGCTCTTCGACAATTTGCGGGGATGAGTTGCTGATGGTTAAGGATGTATCATCCGCATATTTACATAGAGTAAGTTTCGGGATATCCTCAAACATCATGTCCACGTCATTCATGAATATAATGAATATAAATGGAGCTAGAGTTAATCCCTGAGGAGTTCCTCTTTCTAACTTTATTTTATGTGACCTATATTTGTGGTTAATTATTGCATCTTTTTTGTCTTTTAATACAACGGACTGTAGTCTGTCAGCTAGAAATGATTTGATTACATTAGATATATATTACCAATTAAGCCGTACGCTGAAAGCTTTTTTAGAAGTAGTTCGTGATCTATTAGATCAAAAGCTTTGGTTAGATCGAAGTAGATGCTTAATGTTATTTCTTTCCTATCAAGTGCATTGTAAATGGCTGTTAAAGAGTCAAAAATTGTATTAATTGTCGACTTTCCCTTCATAAAACCGGATTGACTGGAATGAAGAAGATTAAATTTAGAGAAATATGATATTAGGCGGTCTAGCAACGTTTTTTCAAAGATTTTGGCAAAAAATGATAGCACAGACACGGGCCTATAATTTTCGATATTGCGTCTGTCTTTCTTTTTATTAATTGGTATAACAATTGCTTCCTTTAGAACAGTTAGAAAGATACCTTTCTCATAAGACTGGTTTATAAGATGCGTTATAGGAGGTGCTATTATCAATGAGATATCTTTGATTAGAAAGCCCGGAATTTCATCACATCCGGCTGCTTTATTTGACGGTAGGTCCGTTATGATATTCAGAAGTTCATTTTCGCTTACCGGATGCAGAAAGAATGTATTGTTTGAATATCTTTGCGGTAACTCGTCAGATATATTTACGTTACGGTCAATGTTCAGAATATTTGTAAAGTGTTTTTGAAATAAATTACATAGTTCTTGAGGATTATCTATTGTATTGTCATTATAATTGATTGTTATATTTTTTCGTGTATTGAGACCATTTGTCTCTTTATGAATGACCATATCGTTTTACTTTTGTTTTTTGAATTTGCTATAAGTCCATCAATATGTCGCTTTTTAGTAGTTTTAATGAGAAGTTTATGTTCCCTTATTGCTTTCTTATACATGTCATTAACATTATTGTCATTAGTCAATTTTTTTAGCCAATGAAGATTTTTCAGGTTATTTAAACTAACTAGTACATTCTAGTCTATCCAAGATTTACTTTTTGTTTGTACATTTGATTTCTTTATAGGAAAGTTTTTATGAAATAACAATAATATTTTATTTGTAAAGGTATTAAATTTTGAGTCTATGTCTTTTGAGTCAAACACAAAGTTAAAATTTTCGCGTGCAACATCATGATAAAATTTTGCTCTACTAGAGTCTGAGTAATCACGTTTTAATATAAATATAACAGTTTTAATACATTTGTGGCATTTTATTTTTAGAGAAACTGCATGATGGTCAGAGAATTCACATTTTATTGTGTCGGAGCTGAACCATGGAAAATTTACAAATATATTATCTATTAGGGTTTGTGAATTACTGTGATACGAGTAGGTTTATCATTTGTGTAAGTTATGTTGTAGGAGAGCATTACATCCATTAGTAGGTTTGTTTCTTTGGTATTAATCTTTAAGTTAATATTACTGTCAGTACAAATTACAATTTTTTAAACTTAAACATCAAATAATTACATAAGTCTTTTAATTTATCAATAAATAAATCATAATTAGAATTTGGTGAGCGGTATAGTGAAACTACTGCATATTTCTCATTGCTACTGTTACTGTTTTCATTTTAATCCGTCAACAGCACGTATGTTGTGCTCCGCTTTAAAGTGATGTTTCTTATGGAATTTTATACTTGAAATTGTTCATCTTTGGTGAGGTTGATATCTATATTGTTGTGCGTTGTTATATGCAGTTTTTATATTATTTAATTTTTAATAACCTTGTTTAAATTTATTTATGTATAATTGCCGTGTATTGTGAACTAGCCAAATTCTCTACGTTATTTTTTCTGTGGCAAGGTCGTTTCCTTTATCGGAGACGAGCTCGACTCATACAGAACAAAAAAAGAACACAGTTCAATGCACTCAATTATTTTAATCATTTTAATAATTTAATTGAAATGAGTCTTTGATAATTAATAATTGTATCCTGCATAATCCTACTGTTGTCACTATATGTCATAACCGTGGTCTTCTTGTGTTGTCTTACGTTAGTCACTGCGAAAGATCGTGCAGTGTGAAAAGTTACCCAGTTTTTCTAATCCATAAGCACTTATTATTTTAACTATTGATTACTACTCAAAATGTCTAAACCGAATAATAAAAAATCAGCAATAAAATGTGAAGGCGGCTGTGGGAATACTGTCGTCAATCCATTGTCGTGCCCCACTTGTGGAAAATCTGGACATCCTAGTTGTATCGAACGACATAACTGTACCACTCTTTCGGATTTAATGACCGCAGTACAGCAATTACAAGGCTCTGCAGACAAGCTATCTAAAGACAGTGATGAACTTCGGAAGGAAAACATAAAACTCAAAAAGGTTCTATTATCTATGGACGATATTCGCCAAAAAATTGTTGAATTAACAACTGCACTGAAAGAACTTACTGAAAAATTCATGAAATTTGAATGTACGTTTAATTCTAAATGAACTTCAAAATCATCCACGACTTTCGAACAATCAACTTCTGTACTTACTGGTAAAATAATCCAGGAAATTGTTGAACGGGAGAATAGAAAAAATAACTTAGTGATATTTGGCCTGCCTGAAGGGAATTTTAAGACATAAAGACAATTTATCATTAAGAAAAATTGAGTTTGTCAATAGGTTGCAGAATATTTACAAAATATAAAAAAATTATTTAATTAATTTTAATTCGTTTGAATTTTAAGACGTTGTAGGAACAGATTGATGCTGATGTACGTGCAACACATCAAATACTAGCCATTGTAGCAGTATCGCACAATACTATCAAACCGTTCAGGATCGGCAAACTTGATCCCACTAACTTAAACAGAAAGCGTCCTTTGAAAGTGAATCTTAATAGTGCCTTGCATGTATCTGCTGCAATTATTAACTATTCCAAACTTAAATCTAATGAAACTTTCAAGTCAATAAGCATATCAAGAGATCAAACAGAACTGCAAACTGAACTCTATCGAGAGGTAAAAAGTGAACTCGTGCGAAGAAAAGAAGCTGGTGAAACTAACATTCGTATTAAATATATTCGAAATATTCCAATTATTATCAACAAGGATTCTGAACATTCGGAAAACTAAATATGCCCGGAAGTAAACGTTTGAGCTTATACTACCAGAATGTTCGCGGAATTAGGTCTAAAACTCACTTATTTTATGCAAGTTCATGTATTATATTCTTAAGCGAAACTTGGTTAAAGGACTCAGTTAATGACTCAGAATTATTTAATGCAAATTATAATATTGTACGACACGACCGCAATTTTTCTCTTACATATAGAACTACTGGGGGTGGAGTATTAATGGCTTTTGTCAAAAATATTTTCTTTGAAAGAATTGATACCAGTAATATCGAAGCATCGGTACCATTAATTGATTTCATATTAATATTAACTCATTTCATTTTTACACAATCGCTGTATACATACCTCCTGATATGACAACTGATATGTTATACACTTTTTTTGAAGCCTTAGAGCTGCTTATTCTTGATAAGCCAGTGTTGATTATTGGCGATTTTAATCTACCTAGTTTTGATGGAGAACATAATGTAAATGATTCTAAGACTCAATCCCTTGCCAACTTTATAAATATTTTACACTTGCAGCAATTTAATAAAATTAGAAATAACAACAAGAGACTTCTCGACTTAGTATTAAATAACTTTGATTGTAAAATACACGTGGAACATGATAGCCTCCCTTTTGTTGCTGAAGACTCACATCATCTAGCATTGTTTATGAATATGCAACTTAAAACAAGTAATAAACAACAACTTTTTCCTACAAATGACATTAAATTATTTAATTTCAAAAAAGCGTATTATTTTAACTTGTATTCTGAGCTACTTAATGCGGACTGGTCGCCTCTAGAATCGTGCAGTACTTCCAATGAAGTAACCGGTAAATTTTACAATATATTATACAACGCCTTAAACAGAAATGTGCCGATGTATACTTTAAATAAAAATAATAATTTTCCTCCATGGTTTACAACAGATATTAAAAGAAATGTGAAACTAAAATTGCATTATCATCGGAAATGGAAATCAACTGGGTATCCTTTCTATTATTCAGAATTCCAAAGGTTACACAACCTTACAAAATCTCAAATCTCCTCAGCGTATAAAGAATATCTTCGAAAAATTGAAATTGATCTTAAAAAAAATCCTAAAGACATTTGGAAATTCGTCAAGCAAAAAAAAAGGAATATCCAGAATTCCTTGTCAACTGGTTCATGATGGTATTGAACTAACGTCACCGTTGTCAATTGTAAATGGCTTTGCAAATACTTTCTCAAAATCATATCTGCCAAAAACAACAGCTAAACTTGACGATATAGTTTCTAATCTTGAATCTTTTTCCATTAGTCATACTAACGAAAATGTTGTTGTAAATAGTATAAGAAAATTAAAGAATTCTTCAGTGTGTGGCGATGATCAAATTCCAAGCTTTTTAGTTAGAGATTGCAAATACATCCTTGCAAAACCACTGACTATTATATACAATCTAGCTATACTAACCTCGACATTTCCTGAGGTATGGAAAACTGCTGTTGTTACGCCTGTATTTAAGAAAGGCGATCCATGTCTTACTTCTAATTATCGGCCAATTGCCCTTTTATCAAACTTTGCTAAAGTGTTTGAGCATATAATTTATAAATCTATTTATAATCACATTCATAAGTATCTGTCTCCATTTTAGCATGGTTTTTTATCGGACAGATCGATCTCAACAAATTTACCTGTAGTTACTCAAAATATAAGTGAATCTATCGATAAACGATTACAAACCGACGTTATCTATACCGATTTCAGTCGAGCATTTGACTCAATTAATCACAACTTGTTGCTGCATAAACTAATTAGTTTTGGATTTACTAGTTCATCTCTTGAATTTATGTCTTCATACCTCAGTAACAGAGTGAACTATGTACACTTTAATGGCTTTAGATCTAACAAGTTTGTTAGTATGTCAGGGGTCCCTCAAGGATCGAATTTGGGTCCGCTTCTATTTATTGTTTACATCAATGATCTGATAACCTGTATTTCATGTCCGGTATTAGCATACGCAGATGATATAAAAATATATTGCACAATTAAATGTGTTGATGATGCTCTACTACTCCAGAATAACCTTGATCATATTACACACTGGTGTTTAGTAAATAAAATTGTATTGAACATTAGTAAGTGTCTTGTAGTGTCTTACCACCGTAAGAATACACCTATACAATGTATCTACCGTGTTCAGGACGATATTCTTGAACGTAACACTCAATGTAATGATTTGGGGGCTTTATTTGACAGCAGATTATCCTTTTCGGAACACATAAAATGCACATCAACCTCTGCATTAAAAACGCTAGGTTTCTTAATGCGTACATCCCGTCATTTCAAGGACCTCACGTTGTTAAAAACTTTATGCTATGCTCTTGTTAGGAGTAAGCTTGAATACGCATCGATTGTATGGTATCCATATTATACCAAAGCATCTTTGTCAATTGAGCGTGTTCAGAAAAGGTTTCTGAAATTCTTGTCATTTAAAACTCACGGCACGTACCCGGATGTATCTTGTGATTATGTGAGCTTATTAAATGCTTATTATTTGCGTAAATTAATTGAAAACAAAGTTGACTGTCCGCAATTACTTTCTAAGATTAATGTTTATGTTCCACGTATATTGTCAAGACACAGCAGCACATTTCATATTCCACACTCAAGAACAAATATTTTACGTAAGTCACCCATCTTTCATATGTCTGTTAATTCAAATAATTTATTTAGCGATATTTTTGTTGGTGACCATGTATAACACTTCATACCATAAATTAAAAATTGTTTTGTACTTATATTCCTAAGTTGTATCTTTTTGTGCTATTTTTGTATTACTATTTAGTTTTTATTTATATTTTTGTCCCTGTATTGGTCTTCCGTTGGGCAAATAAATATTATTATTATTATTATTGCTTCTAGTAATCGATGCCACACTGTATTCAAAAACTTTTTCAATTAATGGTACATCACAAATACCACATTCAACTTTTATATTGGTATTTAGTTTTATAAATAGTGCTGTGCCACCGCCTTTAGACAATTCCCTACAATTAAATGCCGCATTGAATTCTTAATATTAGACTATGTTTCTTGACATTAGATGACATGTTTCATATTAGATGTTACTTTTGATAAACAATGACATTTTTTACTATTTAACCATTTCTGATGTTGACATTAAATGACGTATTTAACATTAGATTACAGTTCTGACATTTTATATTTTTTTACTTGTTTGACATTAGACGACAATTTTGATATTTGGTATTTTTGATATTACATATTTACTTGTTTCACATTAGATGACAATTTTTATATTATTAGATAACTTTTTTGACATTATTACTGATTTTGACAGACATTTTCGTTTTTGTAACAACGTTTTTGTCAAACTGTCATGTACTGACATAAAATGATAATTTTGACGTAAATCGATTTTATCAACACACAGAATTTTTGACGTTTTTGATATTTTTTATATTTACGAGATGATAGTGATGTTTTTGGCAATTTTAAATAATTTTGACATATTTTGATAACTTTTAAAACTAAAAACAGTTTTAATATGTTTTTATATTTTCAACTTTACTTGAAATCAGTGTTTAATACGCGTGGCGCATGAAGTAAAATTTCGAGTTTAGAAAAGCCCCGTGAAAATTTGTCTCGGGTCGCTGCGCGACCCTCGACAAATTTTCTACGCGGGGCTTTTCTAAACTCGAAATTTTACTTCATGCTTAGTCTGGGAGTGGAAGAAACTCGTTCGTAAATTTTCGAATTATTATAAAGTTGTGTATTTATTTTCAAAAAAATCTTTCTCGGTTTATTAAACAAAAACAAAAGAGCGTAGGTGAAAAGTGTTTAGATAAAAGAGGTTTCGTTTTTCGTTGGCTACAACTTTTGTATCAAACATTTTTTGACTTAGACGTCGAACGCCATAGTCGTTGAGTTTCGTTTTTCGTTGATCTCTACTAGATTTTTTAGTTTCTAATTCAAAAACAAAAGAGCTGAGGTGAAAAGTGTTTAGGTAAAATTGGTTTATTTTTTCGTTGACTACAAAATTTGTTTGAAACATTTTTTGACTTAGACGTCGAAAGCCATAGTCGGTGAGTTGTTGATCTCCACTAGATTTTTTAGTTTCTAATTCATAAACAAAAGAACTCAGGTGAAATGTGATTAAACAAAAGTTTGTGTTGTGTGTTTTTATTATCTTTTGTTTGAATTTTTTTTGATTAAGTTACTAATAAAGCAGCAATTTGTAAGTGATTATCAAATAAATAAAAGCCTGGGGAGATAACTTTTTCGTATACTGATCATAAACAAAATAGTTAAGCTGAAAAGTGTTTAGGTAAAAGTTGTGTATTTTTTATTATCTACAACTTTTGTTTGAAACATGTTTTTAAAAACTATAAAAGAATGTGATACATTAAGCTATAAGTAAGCATTACATTTTGAAAAGGTATTGCTTAAAAATGTTTATAAAAAAGTTTTAAATGAGCAAATATATGCCAGAAAAGAAAATTAGTATCCAAATCTTCTTAAAAATTCTTCAGTCTCACATAGAACTTAATTATATCAGAGTTTTACGTTGTTAACATAATTGAAATTCGTTTAATAAAAAAAACATCTAATTACTTTTTTATTTATTTATTTATTTATTTAATGGTGGTCTACCATAGAATGTTATATCAATATTACAATAAATAATACATTAAACATTAAATATAAAACATAACCAATAAAAATAAAAAAACACATACATTTAAAACAACAAAATAAATATATACAGGGTGAGTCACTAAGCGGAAATCGGTCTATAGTGGGCGTATCGTTGAAAATAGCAAAAAAGTTCCAAATAAAAGTTGTTCTTAACCCAAAATTATTGCTAAATATGGCGGCCTTGCGGTTATACCGGAAGTAAACACCAACTTCCTTATTTTAAATAGAACACCCTATATATTTTTACATTTTTGGATTGCTCGTTAAAAATATACATGAGTTTATTCACACAACATTGGGTCTCAGTTGAACCGTTTTCGAGTTGTTTCTTTTTTTTGATAAATTTGACGATTTTAGAGCTCGACGCCATTAACAATATCTTCAAAACGAAATAAGTCAGAGTTGTAAGGCTTACTGTTTTGGATTCGGGAAGAAATGTAGTATTTGTTTAGGTTTTTGCCTTTAGTCAGATTTTCTAAATTGAACCGAGTCCGTCGACGGTATTCTCCAGTATTTCAAACATGCATAACTTCATTTTTTTAAATGGAACCATCTATCTTGAGATACTTTACCTGATGCAAAATTAAATTTACTTTTTATTGATACCGGGTTGTTGCCATATCCTTCCAACAGTTTTTGAGAAATTTGCGATTTTGTAAACATTTTAATAGATTTCATATTATCGTGTTAGCCCTAGATACTGATGATGTTTGGTGATATTGTTTTGACATTTAGTTAGTCATTGAGATATTTCCTGTTTTTTTTAAAGTTCATTTCAAAGCATTAAACAAGTGATTTTCACTCCCAGACTAAGCATGAAGTAAAATTTCGAGTTTAGAAAAGCCCCGTGAAAATTTGTCGAGGGTCCCGCAGCGACCCGAGACAAATTTTCTGGGCTTTTCTAAACTCGAAATTTTACTTTATGCGCCACGCGTATAAATCACTCAAAGATTGTGAAATTTATGTACATTCAAACTTCGCTTAAAATCTGTGTTTTATACGCGTGGCGCATGAAGTAAAATTTCGAGTTTAGAAAAGCCCAGAAAATTTGTCTCGGGTCGCTGCGCGACCCTCTACAAATTTTCACGAGGCTTTTCTAAACTCGAAATTTTACTTCATGCTTAGTCTGGGAGTGGAAATCACTTGTTTAAAGCTTTAAATTGAACTCTTTTAAAAATAAAGGAATGTCAGAAAATTTACAGCTTATGCATGTTTACCTTAAGTTTACCATAAAGTAACCACATTTAAATTCAGCGCGCATTTGTGACGTAAACGATCTCTACCCTCACTCTAAAATCTTCGATTCTGTCGATCCTTCTTACCGAATACACATTAGATGGATGTTTCACGAATAAAAAAAACAAATTTTCAACTTTTTAACGTCTGAATACACCATTTGTACTTAAAATGTAAGATTTGGTTTAATAATGGGAGTAGTTTAGTTTTTATTATTTATATTATACTGGAAAACTTCTGGGGGGCTATTCACAGCACCAATGCAATTTGTCATCGGTGACAAGTTGCACTGAAATGGCGTCATTTTACTTCATACGATTTGGTAAATTATTTCCGAAATGACGTCATTTTAGTGCGACTTCTAACCGATGACAAATTGCATCTGTGCTGTGAATAGCTCCCTGAAATGTCAAAATTTATTACATAAAAGTTAGTCATTATGTATAAATGTAGCGAATGCCGCTGAATTTGGATGCCTTCGATCGTCAAAACGTTGTGCATACATTCTTGAAGCAAGTAATGTATTTCCATCAGCACTGCCCAAGGTGTAGACCATACCAATCAGTTCTTCTTGAGAAAATATGTTCGGTTTTTTTATTGCAAGATCTGGCCAAAATAATCTAAAATAAACTGACATTTGTCCGACATGCGAGTGAAAACAAAATCACCAAACATGATCAGTATCCAGGGCTAACGCGATAATACGAAATGTAAGTATAAATGAAATTGCCAATTCTTGGTTGCAGAATACTTTAAAAATTTTAATACATTTCGTATTAAACATTAAAAGTGCGATTCTTTTCGCAATCTACAACAAGTTAGTCTTACAAAGACTATATTAAATATATTGATATAGTCTTTGTAAGACTAACTTGTTGTAGATTGCGAAAAGAATCGCACATTTAATGTTTGAAGTATTCTGCAACCAAGAATTGGCAATTTCATTTATACTTATGTTTAAACGGTAACGTGACCGCCAGTCTAAGGTGTCAAATTACTTAGAGGGAATGGCAAAGCTATACTGATGAGAGATAAATCTCGAAACGCGTCTATAGATGGCCTGAATAATTTGACTCAAATTGTTGCATTTGGAGTAGGTTACTGTATGTAACAGCAAACACTTGTTGTATAATTCAATGTCCGTCGGGGTATTAGCTCGGGAAGTAGTTATTTCAATGAGTGTTTGATATAGTCTTTCTAAGACTAACTTGTTGTAGATTGCGAAAAGAATCGCACTTTTAATGTTTAATACGAAATGTATTAAAATTTTTACAAAATCGCAAATTTCTCAAAAACTGTTAGAAGGATATGGCAACAACCCCGTATCAATAAAAAGGATGTTTAATTTTGCATCAGATAAAGTGTCACAAGATATATGGTTCTATTTAAAAAAAATGAAGTTATGCATGTTGGAAGTACTGAAGAATACCTTCGACGGACTCCGCTCAATTTAGAAAATCTGAATAATGGCAAAAACCTAAACAAATACTACATTTTTTCCCGAATCCAAAACCGTAAGCCGCACAACTCTGACTTATTTCGATTTGAAGATATTGTTAATGGCGTCGAGCTCTGAAATCGTCAAATTTATCCAAAAAAATGAAATAACTCGAAAACGGTTCAACTGAGACCCAATGTTGTGTGAATAAACTCATGTTTATTTTTAACGAGCAATCCAAAAATGTAAAAATATATAGGGTGTTCTATTTTAAATAAGGAAGTTGATGTTTACTTAAGGTATAACCGCAAGGCCGCCATATTAAGCAATAATTTTAGGTTATGAAAAACTTGATTCTGAACAACTTTTATTTGAAACTTTTTTTGCTATTTTCAACGATACACCCATTATAAATCGATTTCCGCTTAGTAACTCACCCTGTATAAGTCATTTCTGTAAAAGTGTGAGCCTGTGGCGCAATGCTCTAAGGCTGTTTGCAAAAAAGTCAAAATTACTGCCTAACGTATTAGCGTGTCTAAGCACTCGCGTGGCTGCAGAGTTCAGTGCGTAGTCCGTCTTCCTAAAGGGAACATAAAATACTGCACATTATCGTAACGCTTGAGGGGGTACGTAGATCCCTAGATCCCGAGTAGGTCTGCCCTGACTTACTAATAAGGCCATTAAAGAGTTTGTAGACCAAGATAACGTCTGCGTTGAGACGTCTTATATCAAGCGTCGCAGAATCAAGCGCAGAAAGAATTTCGGTATAGCTACCGGTTAGATTAAACTTAAATGAAATGACCCTTATAAACTTTTCCTGTACTTGCTCGATCTTACGTTTCTTGACCGCCGTGTAAGGTGACCATACACTCGTACAGTACTCAAGGTGAGAACGAACCAAAGAATTGTAAAGGATGCATAGGGTCCTAGTGTTACCGAATTCGGTTGTATTTCTTTTTACAAACCCTAGCATCTAGAAGGCTTTAGATGCTATATTAGATATATGCAAACTAAATGAGAGATTGGAAGTAAACGTAACACCTAAGCCTTTAATGGTAGTTACCCTAGCCAAAGATTTACCTAATATGGTATAATTATAGAGCAGGGGTGAAAGTCGCCTTGAAAATGTGATAACACGGCATTTTGAGAGGTATAGTGCAAGATTATTGTTTTCACGCCTCCTGCCGAATGATTGTAAAACCCTTTCAAGTAACAAGACATCGCTCAAGGAACGGCTCTTCATAAAGATCTTCATATCATCGGCAAATAATAAGCACTCAGCATGACTGAAACACTTGATGACATCGATAACGAAAATATTAAAGAACAGTGGACCAAGGTGTGATCCTTGAGGCACACCAGATGTTACCTGAATGGGCTTGTGGCGTGGAGAGCTATCAAGCGCGTCCCCAGGTGGCGGATAGGGGATCGGCCATATCGACCCAGTTGAAATGGCTAGTGGTAGCTACAGGGATCACTCCAGGCCTAACATCCTGCTTGGTGGTACCGAAGGCTATCGCCGCAGACCAACTCCCCTCATCCCGGCTGTCGTATCGTGGCTAAGGGATTGCACTGAGGTTAACGATGCCGAGGTCCACATACTGCCTGGCAGTGTGCCCTCGTAATACCATTCAATCTCTGCTGACGTGGTCATGTCTCGCGGGCAGAGATTGAGGGGGGTCGTGGCTTAACCGCCTGGACCAAGAGGAGGACACCTCAATAAAATCCTAAATCTTAAGGTAGGGGACTAGGCCGATAAGATGCGTGGCTAGATAGAAGACTAGTCTTTACCGGTCCCAACCTCCAGGGAGATGGCGCCCCCTGGTTGCAACTAGCCTTCTCGTAGCATGCGGGGCTCTGTTACGGGTGACCTGTTACTTCCCTAGCTTCTCGTGGGACCAAATATGAGAACAAATAAGGAAAACAAAAAAGAAGGGGATACTACGTCCCCCCCACGGATGTCACCGACATCCCTAAAAATCTGGAGCAGGCTGAGAGGCCTGGCCAGAACACAGAGGATCAATCCTCAACTAAGGGATTTCAATATCCAAGTTAGGTGGTGCGGCAAAGAAGAGGTATAGATTCCTCCTGCGACAAGGGGATACCATGGAGGAGGCCCGAGCACAAGCCGTAATTCCCCTTAATCCTCCCAACTCCAAGGAAGCGGGCCACAACAAAAGGCCCAGGTCCGATGGCAGTACCCCGGAGAAAAAAAGCTCCAACTAAGAGGGTGAAGGCGGGGGAATGACCTTCCGGCAATCAGACCGCAAAGGCTGAGGCTGGAGGCTCCAGACCTCGCACCTCTCCCTCTGCTGCTTCCTCCTCGGGAGCAGCAAAAAAACGGGCAGAGGCTACCAAATCAAGGCCTCCCCGTAAATCAACTGAAGGCGAAGGTCCGAAGCCTTCCTTCAGTCAGGTAGCAGGGAGCATACGGGTAGGTATAATGCCTAGTAAGTTCCCTGAGGCGTTAGCTGATGCGAATCAACTAACAATGCTTCAGGAAGCAATCCTGGATAAAATTGTGGAGCTAAAGGAAGGGGACATTCGCCCAAAATTCCTAAGCTCCAACAATAGACCAGGATGGCTTATGTTGGTATGCGCGGATAAGGCCACTGCAGACTGGCTAAAGTCCGTCGTGCCAGCACTAAAACCGTGGGATGGCGCCTTGCTGAAGTATGTGAAAGAAAAAGATTTTCTACATACGGATATAGTAATTGGCTACTTCCCATCGAGCGCAGGATACTCCAATGAGAGGATACTGCAGCTTTTAGAGGCCCAAAACAGCCTCAAAGCCTCACAAAGCTGGAGGGTGCTAAGGGGAACCTCCAATGGCCCCACAGTAGAGCTCGCCCTATCAGTGGACAGCATATCGTCGGCAAGCCTCAAAGAGGCTGCATATAGGGTGAGCGACAAATTCGGCCACATTCAATTAAGGCCGAAAAGGACCACGGGGGCAGATAAGACAGCCCCACAAAATGAGCCCGAAAAAGCGGATGCTCCAGAAATCATGGAGCTGGAGAACGCTCCAGAAACCATGGAGCTAGAGGAAAGGACGGACGAGATGCCCTACTCACCAACTTCCGCACCCAATGCCGAGAAGGAGGTTGGACCGGCAAAAAACAACAAGCCGCACAGCCCATCCGTAGCAGGTGAGGGGATCGGAGAAACTGGCCCCAGGGGAAAAGGAACACTGAGTCCTGCCCCCGGAAAGCCAAAATGACCCGATCACCTCAAAAACTAACTTGCGTCCAAATAAACCTCCACCATGCTAAAGCGGCCTCGAGCGTGCTTTCAAGGAGGTTTATTAAGGAGCAGTTAGACATAGGGCTCATTCAAGAGCCCTGGACCAGAAGAGGCTAAATTATGGGACTCCAATCCAAAAACTGTAAGTTGATCTATAGTACTTTACACAATAACGTTAGGGCCGCTTTGTTATTCAAAGTCGGCACTAACTACATTCCTGTTCCAGAATTCATCACGAGAGATCTGGTCACAGCACAAATTAGAGTCACTAAGGGGACGAGCAAGAGGACAATCATTATAGCCTCGGCCTACTTCCCGGGTGACTCCACATCCCCTCCACCAGAAAAGGTCAAACGCCTCATCACCTGGTGCAGGAAGGAAAACAAACACCTGGTCCTGGGCTGCGACGCCAATGCGCACCACACTGTATGGGGCAGTACGGACACCAACAGAAGAGGTGAGTTCCTGCTAGACTATGTTTTAGGTGAAAACTTAGATATAGCCAACAAGGGCAATAAACCTACTTTTATCACATCAGTTAGAAAGGAGGTATTAGACATCTCCCTAGCTGATAATTACATAAGCCAGTACATACAAAACTGGCACGTCTCAGATTACGTTTCACTATCAGACCATCAGCATATACGGTTTGACATCGATAGTGGTAATAACCACATCAATGGATTCAGAAATCCCAAAAATACCGACTGGGAGGCCTACCAAGAGCGCCTTACGTCGGAACTTGCGGGACCACTGAATCCTATTGAAACAGTCGAGCAGCTAGAAGCAGCATCGACACAATTACAAGATGTAATCAACATCGCTTACGAAAGTAGTTGTCCACTAAAGCAAAGGGCTGTTGTTAGAGAAGTGCCCTGGTGGAACAGCAAACTCGCGAGCCTAAAGGCCAAAACTAGGCGTACTTTTAATAGGGCTAAAGCCTCTGGACAGTGGGAGGAGTACAGAAAGGCCCTTACGGAGTACAACAAAGAACTGAGAAAATCCAAAAGGAAAACTTGGAGGACTTTCTGCGAGGGGATAGATGATCTACCTCCCGCACAACGCCTCCAAAAAATCCTTGCAAAGGATCACACGAACGGTATTGGACTACTAAAAAAGTCCAACGGTGAATACACCGGAACCCTAGAAGAAAGTCTAAGAGTACTCCTAGAAGCTCACTTTCCTGGGTCCCAGGCAATTAACAGTGAAGACTTACCTGCCATCGGCTTTGAGGTAGAAGAACGCCCTACCAGAGAAAGCAAAAAACTGGCAACAAAGATCTTCACTCCAAGCATAATAACATGGGCGATCAACGGCTTCAAGCCGTTCAAATCCGCGGGGGCAGATGGCATCTTTCCAGCCCTTTTGCAAAGGGCAGGGGAGGAGTTATTACCACGTCTCACGCAATTTTTCAGAGCTAGCTACTCTCTTGGGTATATCCCCAAGCAGTGGAGGGAGGTGGCGGTGGTGTTTATACCAAAGGCTGGCAAACGCCAAATTGACGAGCCTAAGTCATATCGCCCCATAAGCCTCACCTTCTTTCTCCTAAAATCAATGGAGAAAATCATTGATAGAAATATCAGAGGGAAAGCTCTTCAGTCGTTTCCCCTTCACAAACACCAATTTGCCTATCAAGCAGGCAAATCAACAACAAATGCCCTTCACACACTAACAAGTGTAATAGAGAAGAGCATCGCAAGCAAAGAAGTGGCTCTATGCGCATTCTTGGACATCGAAGGTGCTTTTGACAACACCTCCTATGAATCCATAGACACGGCCACCAAATCAAGAGGAATTGATGCCTCCACATCCAAATGGATCCATGCTATGCTCAAAGGTCGTAGGATCACACTGTCCATTGGCGATGAGTCGGCAACTGTGTTCGCAGTAAAGGGGTGCCCACAAGGCGGGGTTCTATCGCCCCTGCTGTGGTCACTAGTTGTCGATGAGCTAATATCGGTGTTATCCAACGACGGTTTTGACGTACAAGGCTATGCTGACGACATCGTCATCATAGTTAGGGGAAAGCATGACGATGCGGTGTCCAACCGCATGCAGTCAGCCCTTCGGAAAGTAAGTACATGGTGCGTGCAGAAGGGGCTCACTATCAATCCCAACAAGACTGTAATTGTCCCATTTACAGGTCGTAGAAAATTAAATCTTAAGGCACTAACCATGAATGGGACACTCATTGGGCTTTCCAACACAGTTAAATATCTCGGCCTCACCTTTGACCAGAGGCTAAACTGGAAAACCCATGTAGATAACATCACTGCCAAAGCAGTAAGGGCAATATGGGCTTGCCGCAGGCTATTTGGCAAACGATGGGGTTTACACCCCAAGATGATATACTGGCTTTTCATTACGGTGATAAGACCAATAATCACCTATGGTTCCGTTGTCTGGTGGACGAAGACAACGGAGATCACAACCCAAGCAAGGCTCAGCAAGGTTCAACGGCTGGCATGTTTGGGCATCACAGGGGCTATGAACACCTGCCCCACTGGAGCAATGGAGGCTATGCTAAATCTCACACCTCTGCATCTGCACGTGAAAAGGGAAGCAGCACTAGACGCATTAAGAATAATCCAGACAGACACACCAAAATATGGATACCTTAATGGGCACCTAAAAATCCTCAACACTGTGTGTGAAAGAGCGATATACATGCCCAAAGACTACATGTCAACTGACTACGACTTCGACACAACGATTGAAGTGGCCATCCATGGCCGCCATGATGTTGGAGCGAGGGTCAAGCAGTTACAAGGCTCCTCGATAGTTTGGTTCACTTACGGATCCAAAACTGAAAACGGAGTCGGAATCGGTATCACTGGCCCTCGATGCGAGTTATCAAGGGCCTTGGGACGATCCCCATCGATATTTCAGGCAGAAATCGAGGCCCTGAACACATGCGCCCACATATGTTTAGACAGGGAATACAACAAACAGAGGGTTTGCATCTGCTCAGACAGTCAAGCTGCATTAAAGGCAATAAAATCGCCTACATGCAAGTCTAAATCTGTCTGGGAGTGCAAGCTATCCCTAAAGCAGCTGGCTAGGAACAACAGAGTCAAACTGGTCTGGGTTCCGGGACACGCAGGGATCAAAGGCAATGAAATTGCCGACAACCTTGCCAAGGAAGGGTCCAAGACTCCATTTGTCGGACCAGAACCTTACAGTGGAATAACTAAAATCCGCATCAAGGGGATGATCCGGGAATGGGAAGATGCTGCCAAAAGTGCTCACCTGAGAAACACACCTGGTCTGCGGCAGGCGAAAAGGTTCATCGCCTTCTCTGCCGTAAGAGCCGGACAGTTTCTCAGGTTAAGCAAAGGCAACCTAAGGCTCATAACCGGCCTTCTAACTGGACACTGTCCTCTGAAGTACCACCTCACAAAGATGAGTCAGACAACTGATGCCAACTGCAGGTTCTGCAACGAGGCACAAGAAACAGCAGAGCACCTACTTTGTGAATGCCCTGCCTTGTCCCTTCAAAGAGGGAACTACCTGTCATCGGCCACTTTAAACACCGAGGAACTGGTACACATTAACCCTCAAGTTATAGTAGACTTCATAAGAAGTCTAGACATTGAGGGACTCAAGTAGGTCAGGGATAGTTACAAAAGATCTTTTAGGTCGAGGTAACTTCGAAAGGCCCAGAGGCCACACGACCCACCGACCCCATACCATACCATACCATACCTGAATGGGGCTAGAAGTGCAGAAATCAATACGCACAAGTTGTACCCTGTTCGATATATAAGAACGGATCCATTTCAGAAATAGACCGTCAATGCCAGTAAGCCACAATTTATACATTAATAGTGGTCAACAGAATCGAAAGCTTTCGAGAAATCGGTATAGATAGCATCTACTATGACATTTCTCTTCGAAAGCTTCGTGTATGTATGACTCATAAACTAATAGATTTGTGGTTGTGGATTTGCCAGTTCTAAAACCATGTTGGCTTGTAGAAATAACTGGCTGTAACACAGTTGTGAGGTGTTTAATAACCAGCATCTCAAAGATCTTGGGTGCGACTGATAATATGGAGATAGGGCGATAATTTTTTACGTGTTTTTTATCGCCAGATTTATGAACAGGTGTTATAAAAGCACTCTTCCAACATTCAGGAAATTTACCAGTCGTTAGAGATATATTAAATTATAGCCACAGGGGGCGACACAACGCAAACGCGCAGCTTTTAAATTAGGACGCAGGTAACCCGTCTGGTCCAGGACGATTATTGGCCTTCAAGACTGATAGGGCTTCTAAGATATCGCTTATATTTGAAGTTAGAGGGGTGCTTTCACTGATGTGAGTATAGCTGGCTTAAGAGGTAGAAGCCATATAAGGTGTATTAGTATTTGTTTGATAAACGGAACCAAAAAAATATGCAAAATTATTGACAATTTCGTCAGTATCCGAGATAACTTCACCATTACATGTAAATGTCGATGGCATTTCGTGTGTTTGGCGCTTCGATTTAACGTAATTCCAAAAAGACTTAGGGTTACATTGAATAGAACTTTCAACCTTATTAATATAGTTTCAATAGCACTCTTTAGCTTTACTCTTACATTCAGATCGAATTTGGCTAATATTTAAGTAATCAGATGATGAGCAAAACAAAATGTATTTCTTATGTAATTTCTTCTTTAAAAATACAAGTTCTTTAAGTTGGAAAGAAAACCATTTAGGAAAACACGAGTTATTAGTTTGATTTTGCTTTGGAACAAATAGATCGATTAGTTCAAAAACGGAATGATAAATTCGATCACACGCTTCTGTAATATTGCAACAGGCAAATAGGTCATCCCACCGTATGTTAGAAAAAGCATCGCTTAATGCTTGATAATCGGCGCGCTTCAAATTATAAATAAGATCCGTAACGTGACCTAACCATTTATTTTTATTACAAGAACGAAAAGTAAAGGTTATATCAATAGCGGGGTGATGAGGATCACACTGAGCAAGTGGGGTTATTGATTCATTAAGTGAAAACTGAGAAATCAAAGAGGCTGGCACAAAAACTAAATCTAAACATTACCGAATTTACATTATATAGCGAGTTCAGTTGGCAATAATGTAAATAACCGAAGGTATTAGCAACCAAAGATACTTTTGCACACTTTGACTTCGTCAAACGACCAATACGGTGTGGTCGTTAACCCATGAGGTCGTTAACCCATGAGGCATGGGTTAGACATTTTATGGTATAATTAAAATTAAATTACTGAAATAAGTATTTATTTTTTTAATACATATATTCATATGTGGTAAACAATGTAAAATATTTATTCAATTAAAATATTTAGGAAATAACAATACAATAAATTTTATATTATTATTATTATACGGGGTGTCCGTATTTCAACAGAATGTATATGGATCTCGCTTATTTAAAGAGATAGAGAGTCGGTTAAATTGGGGCAAAGTTGCGTAATTTAGAGCCCAATAATAATCCAAAAAAAAAAATTGAAATATCTTCTTTCGTTAATAAGATATTGTCAAAAAACGCATATTTTGAAAATTCGTTTTTATTTTTTTATTCAAAACCTATTGCATCCAGACATTTACAACTTTGACATTAGAGGCACTTTTTAACGATAAATCTAGTAACATAATTTATTTTAAGATAACTATAACAATTACCTAGGGACTATAGCCAACTTTTGTTTTTCTTATGGGCGCCATTTTGGATTTTCATATTTTTTGGAAGAATATTTTTTACTGAATTTAATGATGTACCATACTTATAGTTTATTGTACATTTTATATGTAAAATTTTAATCTTTTGGTTTTTCAAAGAGTGCCTTGGAAACAGTTGAGTAACTCACTTATTTGGCAACTCCTAGGACCCATAATTTGCTTACATATCACCCCTGAAGACGGGCATCCGACGATACATACTTTAACAGTTGTGACATATTTTAAAGTAACGAATGTCTTCCACTCCCAGACTAAGCATGAAGTAATATTTCGAGTTTAGAAAAGCCCCGCGTAGAAAATTTGTCGAGGGTCGCGCAGCGACCCGAGACAAATTTCCACGGGGCTTTTCTAAACTCGAAGTTTTACTTCATGCGCCACACGTATAAACCACTGATTTGAAGTGTAGTTCAAAAACACACAAATACATCTTTAATCAGAGTAACACAGATATTTAGTCTGTTATCAACGATGTTCAGTGTTAATAATAAATAATTAGGTTTTGAAAATGTTTGTTAAATCAACTGATAACGATATTTATATGTTAATGGTTGTAAAACAATAATAACATCAAATTTATTCTTAAACGATTTGTAGTCACGATTCGAAAAAACAGGATTCGAATCTTTGATTCGAATCATATTTATCTCTTACGAATCCTTTATTCGAGTATTCGTGATTCGAATCATATTAGTTGATTCGGATTGGTGATTCGAATCCTTTTCACGAGGATTCGTCCCAGCTCTGCTATCTAGTAACCGTATCGTACCACACTGTCATCTTGACGCGTATGATTGATAATACCTACACATGCACGTAATATCATATGTTCAATTAAAGAAAACCTCTAGAGTGCTATGATTTAATATTTTTTTTAGATTTAGGTTCGCTACACGCTTTAGGAATTGGCATACGAACCGTCAGACATAATAATTCTTATATATAATTTCAGAGTTGCCAACCTCCAATATTTTCCATGGCACTTTAGAAGTTTTATTTTATTGAACATACAATAGCTTTGAAAAGTATATTACATGCTGACAGCTGAACAAATGAATAAAAATTAATAATGTGTTGGGCCTCCACGATTTCCCAAACATTCATTAACACGTCGAGGCATGCTAGAAATCAGGCTGGCAATATCGACTTGAGGTATTTCATTCCAAACTTCGATAATTTGACCTCTAAGTTCCATTACAGTGTTAGCGGGGCGCTGTAAGTTACTTATTCTAACACCTATCATATCCCAAACATGTTCTATTGGCCAAGGTAACAAATTGATTTCGGCACTATCAAAAAACTGTCTTGTAATGGCCGCTGTGTGAGGTCGAGCATTATCTTGCTGAAAAATGGGGTTCTGCAAGTTATTTACATAGGGCACTAACACTGGCCGTAAAATGTTCTCAATATACCGAATCGCGCTAAGACTTGCTTCTAAAAAAAACTAGAGGAGACCGACTACCATATGCTATCGACCCCCAAACCATAACTCCCTGTGTAAGAGCCGTATGTCTTTCAACAGCAAATTGTAAAATTCTGCGTTCACCGCGTCGACGTCTTACATTTCTGCGAACATCATGAGCCCATAAACAGAACCGAGACTCATCGCTGAAGATAATGTTATTCCATTCATGGGTCCAATGTTGTCTTTCCCTGCACCAATCAGGTCTTGATCTGCGAAGCTGCGGAGTAAGAGGTAGACACAATTGTGGACGGTAGGATCCTATACCAAAACTGCGGATTCTTCTGTAAACAGTAGCCATGGATACTCTTTGGCCATTTAGAGCCAACCAGTCATTTCCCAATGCCCGCGACGTTGTAAATCTGTCCCTTAAAGTTGTAAGACGAAGAGCTCGATCTTCACGCTCAGTGGTGCTTCTTGGACGTCCGGATCCAAGTCTACGTCGATTCTCCCCAGCTTCGGACCATCTAGACCAGCAGCGTACGATCACCGATACACTACGGCCTACCCGTTCAGCAATAGCACGAACCGAAAAACCCGCTTCTCGCATTCCAATAATGCGACCCCTTTCAAATTCACTTAGATGATGATATTGTGCACGCCGACGAACACGGGGCATCTTTTTATGTTTTACAAACTGAAACGTCAAACTACTTAGAGGCTACTTGGATATTAGAAGCAATTACATTAAAAAATCAGCAGCTCTTCATAATGGGGAAATCAAGGAAAAATACCATTAAATAGTAACTAAAACAATTGATTTTTTGATCATCGATGCAGTTCATTTACATGATCAAATTCTGTAAATTTTATTAAAATCGTCTAATAAATACTTTGGGTTCTGATTTTTTTGAAAGGCAGTATATATTGATCAAGTAGTAATTTACTGTTTATCAATGTCATGTTACTATAAAAAATTATTGAATAAATATGTTGTTCTTTCATGCTCATTGTTTATTTTGTTGAAGAATAGGTAAAGTATTGTACGTTTCTCGAGTGGTATGGCAATTACATACCCGCGGAATTGTGCACTCGCCGCTGCGCGGCACAATGTGGCCGATCCGAGCGATCGCACCAGCGGTAGTTCTGGAAGAAAATATAAAAGTTAAAATTGACGAATAAAGAAAATACTATTAAATTGTAGATACTCTAAACCATAAAATTTAATGTTTACGATTTTTTTGACACACTCCTTCTGTGCAATTAATGTTTAAAGTTGATCAATTTCAGATCACGAACTACACGCGAAAATGGATGAGTTTTGGTAATTATATCAATACAGTCTTTTTAAAAGTTTATTAAACATTCATTGTTCTATAATATACCACAAGTGTGAATTAATCGATAATGTTTAACAATAGTTATAATTATTTAAACATAAAAACTTTATTTTATTGTATTTAAACTTCTAAGAGGCCTATATAAATTTTATAGAACCGCGGAGGGTAGGGCTCACCACCAAAATATAGCGCAAACTTTCTTCTGTCATACCCCATTAAAATCAGATTTTTGTCGATCCGTGTAAGGGGCTTTTTTTATTTGTTTATTCAGCTCGACCGTTTACCACGTAAGCGCAACTCCTTTGCATAGATTTCATACGCAGTTCATACATTCTATTTATTAATGAATTTTATTAAGATAACATATCTCTACAACATCACTTTATTTAAAATTATAGCCCACCTTTAGAATTTTAATTATATTATTTGAAAGAAACAACTTTTTTTAAATTAAATTTTATCATTAAAGTGGCTTATATAAAATATATCGAATTGCGGGGGCTAAGACTCACTATAAAAAAATCGCTTACACTTTCCTGTAATACACCTTACTAATTTAATTTGTTTTATCAATCTGCGTAAGGGTTCTTTTATTATTTTTGTATTCAACGCGACTGTTTACGGAGATAGCTTTCGAGCACACAAATTGTCACTATTTGGTTTTACACAACTCATAAATATCAATTGATTCCGATCGCTATTTAACTTAGTAATATTTACGTGAGAATATGATGCAAAGATCCATTTTTTTCTTAGGAGTGCTACAGAAACCTCTAATTTTCTAACGTATTTTATCTTGATCAGTTGGAGTAGAAACATTAATATGATCTTTAATATATTTAACTAAAGATTGATATGTTGCACCCGAAGGAACATTTGGTTTACCTTTCAAATTATACCATATCTTAAACAGATCTTCATTGCAAATATATGTATTTTCCATCTTAATTTAATAGATTAAACTATAATTATATATACACTATTAATAACTAAAAACACTAAACATCCAAATTGTTTTATAGACAAATTAACTAACACTTAACAGAACTAAGATTATTTAAAATTAAATAGTAAAAGTCCAACACTCCGATAGGTTTTAAAAATATATATCCGAACTTTTCAAGAGATGATATTTAACAAGATTAATTCTCTTCTAAAAATCTCTTCTCTTGAAATTATCAGTTTTCAAGTACTTGGCGTATTAAAAATAATACACTCACCCTATTTTTCACAGACGTTGGCAGAACAGACATCTAAGAATTGATTGTAAATGAAAACACAGATGTTGATCATCTTATAAATACTATACAATAATTACAAGATTTCTCACTTATTTTTTGTATAAAAGCAAACAAACCATTAGAAACGAGTCGATAAAGAAGTAATATTTATAGGGTAGTTAATAACACGAATAACATTTTCGTAATTTTATATATTATACTTAAAAGATATATTGGACAATAAATGTTAGAGAATCTTGTAATCTTGAACTTAAAATTAAAATGACATTATTAATTTTAAATAAATATAAATCCGAAGGGTGGAAATGATTTTAAATAATATTATACTGTAGAGGATTGTTATCTTGATAAAATTAGTGAAATTTAAGGATGTATGACAAAGATGCAGCAACTGTGTCTGAAATCTGTGCATAGAAGAGCTTGAGCGCTTTTGCGGTAGACGGTCGCGGTGATTAAAACAAATAAAAACGCCCCTTACACGGATCGATAAAAATCTGACTTTTATGAGGTATAATAGAGGAAAGTTTGGACTATTTTTTGGTGGTGAGCCCTACCCTCCGCGGTTCTATAAAGTTTATATAGGCCACTTAGAAGTTTAAATACAATAAAATAAAGTTGTTATGTTTAAATAATTATAACTATTGTTAAACATTATCGATTAATTCACACTTAGTGGTATATTATAGAACAATGTATGTTTAATAAACTTTTAAAAAGACTGCATCGATATATTAGGTAAGTGCGATGTAATCAATTATCAAAACTCATCCACTTTTCGCGTGTTGTTCGCGATTTAAAATTGATCAACTTTAACCATTAATTGCACAAAAGGAGTGTGTCCAAAAAATCGTTAACTTAAAATTTTATGAGGCTTGGAGTATCTACAATAAAATAGTATTTTTTTATTCGTCAACTTTGACTTTTATTTTTCCTTCCTGAACTACCGCTGGTGCGTTCGCTCGGATCGGCCACATTGTGCGCTGCTCGGGCGCAACATATCCGCTCATAATAATAATAATAATAATAATAACTAGCTTTATTTCAAGAAATGTTAGCAAAAATGAATAACAGTTCTGAGAACATAAGTGAAATTGTGTCAAAAGAAGGGATATACAACAATATTAAAAACAACTTAAACTAATGATTCTACCTAATAATATCCATCGCAAAAAACTCATTAATACTATATAGTTCCGCGTTTAACAATAAATTATACACAGTATTTTTATATTGTTTAAAATTATTTATTTCTTGTATCCTCTTAGGCAGGGTGATATAAAACTTAATACATCGGTACATCGCGTTTCTTTCTGTTAAGGTCAATCGGTGGACTGTATATTTGCGCTCTTTTTCTTCGTCCAGGAAGATATGTTAATTTTTAAAAACAAATATTAGGCACTCAAATATGAAGATTGAGTGCACAGTTAGGACTTTATTTGCCTTAAATATTCCTTGACAGGAATTTTATTCTAAAAATGGTTCGTCTGCATTTTTTTTTAAATTTTTAACATCTTTTCAATTGATGAACTACTGCCCCAAAAAATTATCCCATACCTTAGAATTGATTCAAAACTTCTATAATATATCATTTTAATGGAGTCCATAGTTACATATGACTTAATTTTATTAATTATATAACACATATTAGCCGATTCGTTACTAGGGAGTCAACGTGTGAGCTCCATATGTAATATGCTGCATATAAAGTGACGTAATATATTATAATGATTTTGTATAATTACATTTTGATATTTAAAATTTTAAATAAGCAATAATTATTTCTAACTTGGAACGATTTAGAAAATATGTTTGAATATACTTCTGATTTAAAATGTATGAAGAATTTACTGCTGTTCGAATTCTCCTTTTCTGATTTTTGAGGATTGGTGTACCCTGATCAATGCAGAGTATTCCAATTAAGCATTCCGCGCGTGGATATCTTCTAAACGGTAAGAGATAGAGAATCAGTTTAATAAGATAACACTAGTAGGACATAGTACTCATTGTCCTGCTAAAGTTCAGTGTAAAACTAACAACAAAGATGAACGTTTGGAGCATACTACGAGAAAAATGATTTAGGCAATGTTAATGCGTGTATTGGTACACCTGTTATTAATGTATCTATTAGCACTGGTGAATCTGCATGATCATCAGTGTGCATTCAGAATCGGTCTTCGGCGAGCGCAAGTAGCGGCCGCACATACGTGGAGTGCCTGTTTTATGAATGGCGTGGTGAATTTAGTCAGCAAGGTGAAGGTTCATGCCAGAAGGGCCGGTCTAGCAATACAACCCAATCAGAATCAGTATCAGTAAGTGCCTTACTGATTATGTTAACCGGAGTAGAGGGTTACAGCCGAATCTAGAACCTCCTCCTCATTTGGAGCTTTTATGAGCTGTATCGCTATAGACGGACCATGCACAAGACAAGATATGTTCATCTCGATGGTTCAAGGGCGACTGATGAATAATACATAAGATGTCATATATGAATCTATTAATAAATATTATCAATGCGGTTAAAGTGTTGTTAGCAACATCGATGATTGAAGGTATTGAATGCCTTTAATTGGATTCCAATGAGTGGGTAAACGACCTCCTTTATGCGGGAAAATCATAAAGTAGTTAGTCCCTTTCAGAGGAGAAGTATGTGAGGTCGTTGTGATGTAAAAATATATACAGAACCTCCCCCCAATATAATATTATGGGACTATATAAGATCTGCCGGATGGGTGTAACTTATTACAGTACACATGTTGTTGTCAAGAATACATCTGCCAGAACTGTGTCACTAATTAGTGTTGTTGTCAATAATAAATTGAATAATAAGTAAGTATTTGTGATTATTTTAAAAATAAATTTATTTATTGATTGAAGTGAAATTTCAGTGAAACGACAAAACCCGAGTAATAAACAAATTATTAGAGCACATATTTAAAATAATGGGCCAATTGATAATGCGAATTCAGCAAATGACTCGGGATTTTTTGAAGAGGGTGAAGAACCTTTTTCTTCTATAAATCTACCGAATCATGGTGAGACTACTACTGTTGATGTTCCATGGAATATCACGATCCCAACGATGATTCCAACCCCAACAATCAACTTGTAAAACAAAAGAAGAACGCTATGAAAAATTTGCTGTCGTCGAATACGTATTTTTTAAATAAAAGTAATTCTAAATGGGTGTCGGTAGGTTTGGACATAGATCTTAATCTTGAACCAGTTATTAGAATATTGAGTAAGGGTGGGCAAGGAATTTCTTTGAATGAACAGATGTGGACAGTATTTGGAGAACAAAAAGTGAATATCAACCAAACATTTTTGTATGTAGATACGGATCAAACAATCAGCTTTAATGGAGTAAACATTTCATTTAGTTTAATGATTAATTGTCGTAAAGTTGCAAGAAATGATATCGGTGGAAATCACGTATTTTTATCGTATGAAGGTCTTCGTGAATTGTGGAAACTGGTTGATGTTGTTTCATCTCGTTTGGAATATTTAAAAAATCTTAAGTTTAGTGAATATTACTATTCTTGCTTGGGTTTATTAAATGAACTGGATGGGGATATGAAAACTCGTTTTTCGAAAATAATGCAAGGCGAATGTAATAAAAATGCTTGTATGATTGATGAATTGTTACTTTATGGTAATGATAAGTTATTGTTCGATTTTGATATGCAACATATAATGTTAGATTCTTATAATAATGGGAAGTAAAAAGAAAGTATTAATGTGTGAAAGTAAAAATATTATTAATAATATGTATGTATGGAAATTTGCGTATAAAGAAGTTAGGAAACATGCATGGCATTTATATTATTATGATTCGTTAAGATTCAAAGAAAAAATGAAATGAATCGAATTAGCGATAAGTTTTTGTTTACAAAGTAGTTTTAGGGAGAATGTATATAACTCAAGGTTTAAGTAGAATATAGTTAGTATAAGTGTTAGTAGTAGGTGAAGTGGTAAATGTTGGTTAAAATTAAATTATAAAAATCAATAAACAGTTTATTTAAGTTGCCACAGTTTATTTGTATACCTTTAAAATAAAATTTATGTCTATTTTTCCGTCAGTCGTAAAAGAACTATCAAATGGATCGGTCGGGGGCTACTAAATAAATTAATAAATAAGCTGCCTTTTGAAATTCATTTACCTGGATATAATTATTGTGGGCCTGGAACAAAATTAGAAAAGAGATTAGCGCGAGGCGATAAAGGAATAAACGAACTCGACGAAGCTTGTAAAGAGCACGATATAGTGTACGATAATACAAATAATATAAGAGAAAGGCATATAGCCGATCATAGGTTAAGCAAAACTGCAAAAAAAAATATTCAGAAGGTTGGTCCAAGTGCCGGAGAAAGGATTGCATCGGCAGGAGTTGCAGCAGCAATAAAAGGCAAAACTTCATTTGGAATGGGTCTAAAAAAGAGAAAAAGCAAGGGTAGAAATCGCAAAAGAAAGAGTCGGGGTGGTACTTTAACGTTTAACAAGGCAGTTCGACTGGCCAGAAACGCTATCAGTAGAAGAAATCATAAAAGTTTCTTTGATGTACAAAAACTGCATATAATGTTTTGAAAAAAATTAAATTTCCAAAACGTAGAGTCATTCCTATACCGAAACAAGGAGGATTTCTTCCATTGATTCCATTATTTGCAGCTTTAGGTGCATTGGGTTCCCTTGGAGGAGAGGCAACCGCTATAGCGAAAGCAGTAAACAGTGCAAAATCAGCACACAATAGAGCTATGGAAGCCAAATCAGTGGGTTCTGGTTATTACATAAAACCATATAAAAGAGGATGTGGTTTATATTTTCCTAAATATTCAAAAATCTGAAAATAATGTTCCTTCATAAATCCTCTAAATTATTTGGAAATTTTAAAAATAGCAAAATTATTGAAAATACCATCGTTTAGAGGTGTCTATATGAGAATTGCATTACCGAAAAAAATTTAAAAAAATGAAAGTGCAGTTATCAATTTAGACAATAAAGAAAGTGAAGGAACGCATTGGGTTGCTTATAAAAAAGTGGCAGTAGAGTAAAATACTTTGACAGTTTCGGTGATTTAAACCCTTCCATTGAAATTGAAAAATATTTAAGATCAGATGATAAGAATAATGTTATAAGCTATAACTATGAACGCTACCAGACAATCGATGATTTAAATTGTGGACAATTGTGTTTAATGTTTTTAATAAATAATTAAAAAAAACAATTTAAACATCAGTCGAAGACTAAACGCAATGTTGAAAACTTCTCATTTGCTTACGTTTATGTTGACCGGAATCAGTTCCGAGTTAAGTTGCAATTTTAATCTACCGATTTATTTGAGCAAAGATGAAGATGAAGAATATGAGTTGGCTTTACTCAATTTTGAGTCATTCAATTCAATTCCAAACGTTGACATATCAAATAATATATTTCACTATAAAATAGGAAACAACAATAAAATAGTAGAATTACCCGTTGGAATTTACGGTTTAGATGATATTTCTGATTTTATAGAGACTATAATAGAAGGGGACATTGACAATACGGCATTGGTCCGTATACGCGGTAATAATAATACTCAGAAAGTACACATAAAAACCGATGTAGAAATCGATTTTACAGCTGAAAAAAGTATAGGAAAAGGTGGGAAAAGTTATGAAGCAGAAAATATTGTTAATATCCACACAGTCAATGCAATTCAAATTTATTGCAATTTAGTGAGTGGTTCTTATAATAACGGTGAACCGGTACACGTGCTTTATCATTTTTTTCCTAATGTGCCGGCCGGATATAAGATGGTAGAATCGCCACATTTACCTATATATTTATCTGTTAGTGGAGATATTATCAGTACAGTTGTGGTAAGAGTGTTGGATCAATCAGGGAAATTGATCAATTTTAGAGGTGAAGAAGTAACGACACTTGCGTAAGGTTGAATGAGATGAAGTTATATAACTCAAAAACGTCGAATCGAAAGATGAACCATATTGTTAAGAAGAAGAACACAGCAAACCGGTCAGCCTATAAATTGGGTAGCGATATGAAAAATGGGTGCAGTTGCCTAAAAAAAGTAAAAAGTTTACAACAGATAATCGTATATTCTTAGAAGATTTGGGCTATAAACTACTAAAATAATGGACATTTTAAATGTTACTGACAAAGTTAAATCTAACAATGCAATAGTAAGTTACGAGTATCATTCATACCAACCTTATGGATCGGCAAGTTTTGATAATAATGATGAAATTAGGATAACGGTTCCTGAAACTGACAATTATACATTACCAGGAGAGAGTTATTTATATGTAGAGGGTACTTACGGATAGTTGGTGAGGATGGGAATGTTAAAAACGAGGCTAGTAAGAATTCAAAATGAGTCAACAACCCAGCAGGCTTTATGATTAGCGATCTTCGGTATTTAATGAATGGTGTTCAAGTGGATTCCGTTAGAAACGTAGGAGTGACATCATGTATGAAAGGATATTTTTCGTATAATAAAAATGAAATGATTGAATTACAAAATGCAGAGTGGGACATTGAGAAAAAAGGTTTCTGCGATATAGTCGATGAGAATGGACATTTTGCAATCAGTGTACCGCTTAAAAGTATTTTAGTATTTGCGGATGATTTTAAGAAAGTTGTATTAAACTGTAGACAAGAGTTGGTACTCATTCGGAATAATGATGATAACGATGTAATTGTTCAAAGTGAAGCTGAAAAAGAAAAAGTAAAATTGACAATAGATAAAATTATTTGGAGAATACCTCAATTTGCAGTCGGTCTACGAGAACAGATAGCCTTGACAAAATTAACTGACAAAAATCAAAATATCAATTTATGGTTTAGAAGTTGGGAGATTTATGAGTATCCGTCATTGCCGCAAACAACAAGACATACATGGGCCGTAAAGACGGCGCCGCAACTTGAAACGCCAAGATACATTATTTTCGGTTTTCAAACCAATCGAAAAGGCCAGATAAAGTCTTCAATGGCTCTATTTGATAATATAAAGTTGACAAACCTAAGTGTATTTTTGAACGGTACAAGATTTCCGTATGATAATTTAAATATTGATTTTGATAACAATAAATATGCTATTGTGTACGATATGTATAGCAGATTCCAACAATCATATTACTATGTGCCAGAAAGTGAACCAATGTTTTCACATTGGTGTTTAAAGAGAAAATTCCATTAGTAGGAATCGATTGTACGTATCAGGCAGACACTATTCACAAAAGTGAAATTAAAATTGAATTTACTTCAAAAGAACCAGTTCCGGCTAATACAACAGCATACTGTTTAATTTTGCACGATAAGGCGTTTTATTATGCACCACTAACAAAAGTGGTAAAAGAATTGTTGTAAAAGAGGTGTTACCCGTCCTGCTGCAATTCTCTGTTGCTATAAAACAAGGAGGGGCGATTGTCATTATAAAAGTAGTGTAATTTGCTTTACACATCAGTCAAATACAAGAAGTGAATGAATTAACAAGTACACAAACAAATTATGGATACATTGGACTATATCATAATCGACATTCAAGGTTTTTACGATAGTAATGATAAATTACTACCGAAAGAAGTGGCTATTTGTGATAGCGAACGTCGAATTAGCCTTTATTGGTTTGAGGCTCCCCATTCTGTAAATTGTTTACCTGCTAAGCAACGTCGAACAGCACATTGGTTAACTTCAAATTTCCACCATTTGGAATGGACTAATGGAAATGTACCACTCAATAAAATTTATAAAATTATTCGAGTGTTTAGTAAAAAAGCTAAAAACATTTATGTGAGAGGTGAGCAAAAATCACAATATCTACAGAAAATATTGGATCGGCCAATTGAGGACATTAAAAGATTGGATATAAAGTTGTCAGCGTCTCACCCAAAGTGTATGTATCACAAAGATACAGATTATACAATGTGTGCATTAACAAATATGTATTATATCTACGATAAATTGTCAAATCCTATCAATTATTACATGAAAGAGAAAGAAGAAGAAGAAACAATTTTATAAAAGAGGTTGCGACGAAAAAACCTTAAGCAAATGGAGTAGAACAGAAAAAAAAACAAATCTACAACAAACTTGAATGCATATAATTGAGACGGAAAGTGAAAAAATATCAGACGGCATTGGTTCACAACTGTGTTACCATGGAAACAGTTCGACAGTATACTTGTAACTTAAAGTATTATGTTATTAATTATTTAAGAAGGATTAACAATGCAATATCAAAATATATCGGTAGAGACGGGACACCATTTCTAGAAGATCAACGTGCTACTAATTCTACATTAATTTATTTGCTGAAACGAAAGAAACCGTTGGAACTCGCTACTTTATGGCCCATATTACCCGACCACATACGCACAATGAAATGTTTACAAGGAAGATTGCCATGCAATGAACATTTCAACACGGCTAATTGGATGACACATGTCGATGGACCACCACCAATGAAGAAGGATTGTTTCTTTTGCAAGAGTATCGTAAATTGTGATTGCTGTTATTGTTATTGTTCATTGTATATTGTTTAATAAATATTCAATGTATCTATGATTAAGCAATAAAAAATGTTTTTTTATAATATAAGGAGAATGATGGTTAGAAGGAATCTCCTCCCAGTCTCCTCCTACTCTCCTCCTACTTTCCTCCCACATAGAGAGAGGGAAGAGTGGGGGTAGGAGTAGGGAAAACGTCTAAATATACGTCCCCCTCCCCTTCGGCAGCGGGGAGGCGTCAAAATAAAATTACCCCCTCCATTTACGCCCTTTGCCACGCCCCCTCCTTGCCTCCTCCCACGCCACGCTCCATTGGCCACTCCCCCCCGCCCCTCTTTGGCTCCTCCCCACGCCCTAGTTAACTTCTCCGCCCACCCCCCGAAAAAAAATTTAACCTCGATTCCCCCTCACTTGTTTTACTTTCGCTGCCGTTTACTGACCTCAAAATTGGGTATAAAAGAAGTCAGAACAAACCAAGAAATCAGATCCAGTGCAAGTTTTGAAACTAACAACATCTCCACTCCAAAATGGAAGGTAAGTGGTCTTTATTTATATTTTGGTGATTGAATATTTTTAACATATTTTGGATATTCTTATTTTGTGTGTTTGTTTTTGCTTTTAGGTAACAAGATAATTTGTATTTACGATTTTCTGAACTCCTGCATGGATGGGAATATGTCATGTATTTTGTTTTTCCTAAATTCTATTTAATCAAATGTATCTTATTTATTGTCTATTGTTTTAAGGTGAAGTTGAGAAAACGAGCACCACCAATTCAGATGCACATCCTAACATAATTGGACCTGATGTAAAAAGTATTTAAAACACGTGATATTTAAATGTTTCTAGATTATCTATTGTTATTGTTTTCAGTTTCATTTGATGAATCATGGGATGATTTTGATTTGTTGACAAATGACAAAGAGAAATCAGTGGCAGATGATTCATTAAATAAATTGCTTTCGAAGGAGAAAGGCGAACCGGCTACTGATCGATCGTTGAAAGCGAAAAAGGAACGAAAGACTAAAGGTTATTTCCGGGTTGATTAGATATTTTATTATACATTATTTTCTATTCATAATTATAATTTTAATGCATAATTATTGTGTACAGGGCGAACGAATCCTATGTGTTCAATACCGTTACTTGTTGGATCGCCTTCTAACCACCAACCTTCGACATCATCCAAGCAGGGCTAAAAAAACAAATACAGCAGCAGCACACATCAACCACAAATCCCTCAGAGCAAACACCTAGTCGAACCGCAAACAAAAAAACCTTCTTTCCAAATCCAACAAAATCTGCAAATCCAACCACATCAACAACCCTCATTCCAAATTATTGCACAACCTCAACCCTCAAACCAGTTTGTCATCGTGCAAAACTATTCCAATTATTACGCGATGCTGACTGGACAAAATTATGTCGCGGCACCGACTGGGCAAAATTATACATTTCCTCAGTCATTGGTAAACTTGGTGGTTTCCCAGAGAGGTTTTGGTGCATCACTTGCAACCAATGATGTGAGAGGTAAGTCCTGTATTTTTTGTAATATTTAATGATATTTATTAATTGCAATCAGTGCGGTTATCACAAGATATTACACATTCTCAAGATAACGGTGCTGTTCGATCTTCTGTCCGTGAATTGCAAATAACCAATACAGTTTTACCTGGAAGATCTTCATCAGCAGATGTAGTAAGAGCAACTAACCCCAATCTTAACGCTCCTCTACCGACATTTATACCACCCAACCAGATTCCTCCCTTAACCACTACTACTATCAATTTCGAAGAGTTTATGCGAGCCATAATTTGTGATAAAGGAACAATTCGTTCTATGCAAGCTCGCAAAGACTCTTTCATGACATCCATTGATGATCGATTGGAAAGAATTGATAGTATAATCGATAATTTGAATAGTTTTTCAAAGCCTGATGTGGTTGAGTTCGTTGTGCAATCTACTAATTCTAACACCCCTGACATTAGTAATTACTTAGCTGCAAAACGAAATCAGCTACGAGAGGAGCATTATTCATTGACAAGTTTAAAAAAACGTTTAAAAAAAATTTAATTGCGAAAGCACATTACATTTTTGTAATAATTTTTTAAATTTGTCAATTTGTTTCAAGTCTAATTCTTTTCAAACAATTGTAATGAGGTGTTTGATTGCTATATCTGCTTTTGTGGTCATTGTCTGTTGCTAGTCGTGTGTGGTTGATGTGTGTCGCTACTAGTCATTTGGATGTGTGTTACCATCTGTCAGGGAATTATTTTATAGTTATTATTCAGTATTAGTTTTTTATATTATTCAGTATTAGTTTTATTTAGTATTAGTTTTTATATTTAATTATTAATATTATTTGTAATATATAATTGTTGACAATTCAATTTCTTAGGGGATACTGATTATATATATATATATATTATTATTATTTGTAATATATAATTGTTGACAATTCAATTTCTTTTCATTCACCCTTCAAAAATTAAGTTGTACGCAGGGTTGGGTTTTTTATAGCATTATTATGTCGGTAAATGTTGAAAATCACTGCTTGTCATTACCAATAATAAATTTTGATCTTAACGAGTTTCGATATAAACGACATAGTGATCTATTTGGAGGAAATTGCAAAAGAGGTCTTATTATAGGCCCTTCTGGCTGCGGTAAAACAAATGCAATGCTATCATTATTACTTGCAACCAACGGTTTACGTTTTCAAAACATATACTTGTGTTCAAAATCATTATTTCAAAATAAATACGCGTATCTACGATCAATAGTAAAAGACGTGCCAGAATGTGGTTATTTTGAGTTTTCGGATGTTGAATCACTTGGACCGCCTGAAAATATTACAGAATATTCCATTGTTATATTTGATGATATTCCACCGACCGGTCATAATGTAATTAAGGAATTTTTTTCATACGGTCGACACAAAAATGTTGATTGTTTTAAAATATGCCAAAGTTACAGTGCCATTCAAAAGCAATTGGTTCGAGACAATTGTAATTTATTGGTAATATTTAAGCAAGATGCAACAAATTTAAAGCATATTTTCAATGATCACGTAATTGGTGACATGACATTGAATACATTTCTAGAAACTTGCCCAGAATGTTGTAAGCAACCATATTCTCCATTCGTAATTGATTTAGATTGTCCTGTAACGAATGGTCGTTATCGAAAAGGTTTCGATAAATTTCTGACTATTTAAAAAGCACTGTAACGATGCAGATGTTATCAGTGTTTACAAACATTTTGCGTTCTTAACATGGATAAAGACATTGCAAAGCAACTAGTGGAAGCACGTAGTGCTTTGCGTGATAAAATTCGATTGTTAAAAACAGATATTACAGACTCAAAAGAACATCTCGCCGCAACGTTATTACCCTTAAGTGAACCACTGAAACAAATCGCTAGTAAATTCAATGAAGAACTTGTTCCTATTAATTCTAGTTATGTTAATGAAAAAGAAACGGGATTAGGTTCAAGTAGAAAATCGCAAATACGCAGAAAAATATTTACTACACCGCAATCCAATGTAACCTCATCTGAGGAAACTATTAGGAAACGTCCGTTGAAAATTAAAGTACACAAACGAATATTTACACCCATTAAAACGTCATCATCAACACCGAGAAGACCGAGACATCAATTGAATTTGAAAAAAGATATTATTACATCAACACCGATGGAGGATACTGCAACAGGATACACTGAAGAAGTTTATCAAACTTCACCGCCAACAACAGGAATCCTCACACATGATGACGATTATGATAATGATGATAATGATGATGAAGAGATCGTAGATTCTGATGATGACGCTACAGTCCTACGGACTGCTACCACACGTTTAGATGAAGCTCATGATAGACTGGTAGACGAACTTAATATTTCGTCAGTACTACAACAAACCCTGAAACAATTTCATCATATACCTCGCGCATATTTGATTGACTTTAAATTAGATCGTGGAGATAAATTCGATACTCGTTATGGAGTTCGTCAAACATTTGATGGTGTGTTGTATATCGGAAACGCGGCACTTAAGTTTGATGGAGCAAATGCTGTTATTAACGATGTGCCATATAAGGGCACTACCGGTCTATACGACTTACTTTTCAAAAAGGACCCTTACACTTTTAAACCTGACGATGTTCGAAATTATAGACGTATTTTAGAGCAAACATCTGCGACGCGATTTAATTATGATCCAAGCGGAAAACGAATTGGTAGTAAAGCTTTAAAAGATGTAAACATTATTAAACCAATTTTAAATGGTCAACCTCCAAAAGTGTGGTGGACTAAAAAATGGAAAGTTGGACGCGGTTTGCAGATAAAAATGAATCCCAATTCATCCTTAAAATTGCAATATTGGGATAATCCGAATGAACTTGTAGATAGATTACGCTTATTATTAGCTTCACAAAGTGCTGGCAATAATGCGCATACAAATGAAATAATTTCAATTATTGAAGAATTGAAGGAAGCAAACATTATAAAGTAATATAAGTGTGGCTCCTGAAATAATCATATGTTATTATCTCATTAGACACCAGACGAGCAACCGGTGTATAAAATGAGTTTAGACAAATTTGGAAATTCTATTTTTGGTGTAATGACTGTTGACAAATTTGGAAAACATGTACATGGGCATAGTGTCTCGAGCTATACTCAATGACATTAGAAGCGTAACACCAAGAAGTAATGATTTTTTTGAATTCGTATTTTAGCAACAGACTATATTTAAAGCATACATTGATAACAATTTCAACCTTGTGCCTTTTATATTTATTGTGAAAAGAAAAAATATTTCACTTTTTCTTTTTTGATAAAACTATTTATATGAGCTGTTTAGTACAGATGTTTTTAGTTTTCGTGTTTCCGTTGAGTGTGTTAAGCTTAAATAAAATGCCTCGAGTCCGAAGACGTCCACAATATCACCATTTGAGCGATTTTGACCGGGGTCGAGTTGTTGCTTATCGAGATGTCGGTATGTCCTATCGCGAAATTGCCCGCCGTATTGATTCCACTGCAGCAACTGTAATACGTGTGTATCAGGTATGAACAGAAGAAGGTAGAGGAGCAAGAAGAAGACCAATTGGCAACCAAGGCGTACCACAGAACGTCAAGATCGGCGCTTAAGACAAATAGCCCTGCGAGACCGTTTCGTTTCGTAGAAGGGTACGACGCTACCGTGGAGAACGACCTGATCTTAGGTTTGCTATTGAGAGGCATGTACACAGGACTGCTGGAGTAATGGTTTGGGGGGCTATTGCTTATGGTAGTCGATCACCTCTTGTATTCATTCGAGGCAGTATGACAGCTGCGCGTTATGTTGAAGACGCCATACGACCGACTGTGTTGCCTTATTTAGATGGCCGCCCAGACGTACTTTTTCAACAAGATAACGCACGTCCCCATTTTGCTCGTCGAACTATGAACTTTCTTAATGAAGCTGGTGTTAATGTTTTGGCGTGGCCGCCCCGTTCGCCGGATTTAAATCCCATTGAACATGTGTGGGATATCATGGGAAGAAGAATATTCTCTTTGCACCATCCTCCACAGACTCTAGCACAGTTGATCGATGAAATTCAAGTTGCTTGGAGCGAGATGCCTCAAGAAGACATCGACCATCTCATTTTGTCGATGCCCAGGCGTCTACAGGAGTGTATACAGCAAAGGGGTCGCCAAACACATTATTAATTTTTTTTTAGATTGTTTTTTAATAAAATTTCTTGAAAATGTAATCATTTTATTCTTGATGTAAGACTACCATACTGGCAAAAAATCAAGTTAAAATAATAACTCCTTCTGGGTGTTACGCTTCTAATGTCATTGAGTATATATTAAAAAATCTAACAATTTAGACAAGATAATTCAGAGGTATTTTAAATTCTATGAAACAGATAAAGATAGAAGATATAGGTTAATTTTGACACTTGCTGGCAACGGAAACGTATCTCCTGATGGATTCTATACAATTGATAATAAGGGGAGTGATATATTATATAAAAATACATTATACGCTGAAAAAGTTCTCAAAACAATTTACCTGGGAAATGCAATTCTATGTATTAATGAAAAGTATGTATTGTCTGAATTAACAAACATTAAATTGAATGATACAATACAAATTAAGAGCAGATTTGCAGCGACTCCAGAAGGTGTCGATAAGAAGTTTTGCATTGAGATATTAATCGAACAAAATACTAATGAAACCCAACATTAAACGCGATGTAATTGATGAAATTCACGCCCCAGTTCGGAAACATTTTCGTAGACGTCGAGTAATATTGAAGAGTTTAAATGATTTATACCAAGCGGATTTAGTTAAAATGATACCTTATGCCAAGGAAAATAAAGGATACAAATATATATTGATGTAATATATAAAATTACGAAAAAACTATTCGTGTAAATGCAAACAGTGTCTTAATTAATAAGACAATTTAAGACGATAAATATCCATTGAAACAACTACTTCCCGTGCAAATACACCTCCGGATATTGAATTATACAATGAAATATTTAAAATCTTATTTAATTTGATTTGTTACAACGGTCTATTAAAGTATATGTAACGATTAGGTCAAATTCTCTTCAAACCAACTAACAATACAATTAAAAATGAAAGGAGAGATAGCAACAAATTAGAAGTGAAAGGACTTGGATTAAAACTAATATCTTAGGCCATCTACAGACGCGTTTCGAGATTTATCTCTCTTCAGTATAGCTTTGCTTATGACGTTTAAAAAAATTAGAAATAAAATTAAAACAAACTTACTTGGAAAAAGTGTTGTGTGTGGAATGAACAGGTACACAGAAATGGCATGAGTGAAAATGATGGTCGGTATTTAGAGGTAAAAAAGGGGATTATGTCATTAGTAGGTATGAAGAATGTAAGACCTTATTTTTATTATTATTACGGTACAGTTCAAACAAGATAAATTCAAATTAAAAACTATTTGAATTCGAGAAAATAAGCTTATGCTTCTTATAGTTTGCACACTTTAAACATAATATATAAAATAACGAAAAAACTATTCGTGTAATTGCAAACAGTGTCTTAATTAATAAGACAATTTAAGACGATAAATATCCATTGAAACAACTACTTCCCGTGCAAATACACCTCCGGATATTGAATTATACAATGCACGGGAAGTAGTTGTTTCAATGGATATTTATCGTCTTAAATTGTCTTATTAATTAAGACACTGTTTGCATTTACACGAATAGTTTTTTCGTAATTTTATATATTATGTTTAAAGTGTGCAAACTATAAGAAGCATAAGCTTATTTTCTCGAATTCAAATAGTTTTGAATTTGAATTTATCTTGTTTATATATTGATGGTTATAAATGCATTTTCTAAATTTGGATGGGCTTTACCGTTAAAAACAAAAACTGGAAAAAAAGTTGCCTTACAAATGGAAAAATTGTTCAAAAAGAGGCAGATACCTGCAAATATTCAAACAGACAATGGTACTGGGTTTTACTACAACAATTTAAAAAAAAAAACTATGCGAAAAATATGGAATTATTCATTACAGCACATTTTCATCTTTAAAAAGTTCAATTGTTGAACGGATCAATAGAACTAATAAAGAACTGATGTGGAAGGAATTTAGCATGCAAGGCAATTATAATTGGATTAGTATTCTACAAAATATAATTAATAAATATAATAATACAAAACATAGAACAATTGGTATGAAACCAAAACAAGTAAATACAAAGAAGGAAAAATTATTGTTAAATTCTGTGTACAGTAATTTAAAAGTTTTTGATGGATTTAGGAAGAAATTTAAAGTTAGTGACCACGTAATAATTAGCAAACATCGTCAAGCATTTGATAAAAATTACTCCCCAAATTGGTCCAACGAAATCTTCACAGTATCCAAAGTTCAAAACACGAACCCCAGAACATATCTACAACGAGATATAAAAAACTAGGACATAATTGGAGGATTCTATGAGGAAGAATTAAAAAAAGTTCAACATCAGGATGTATATCTCGTCGAAAAAGTTAATAAAAGAATGAAGAATAAAGTTTTAGTAAAATGGTTAGGTTTGGATGATTCACATAATTCATGGATATCAAATAAGAATGTTCTATAAATATTTAGTCTTTTATTAAATTATAAAAGCCCGGGGTTATGGATCGCAACCACACGAGCGCGTTATCCTCAGGGCAAATAATGGCCGTATACTCCGACCTCTGGATGATGATATTGGCCCCGGGTAGAGGAATTGGAGGTATCGAGTCATCCAGTTCCATTATGGTAACCTGTAAATTATTATAATCTTAATTTTCTCTTATTTACATGTACGTATTAACTTGTTTACTCGCTTGTTGTTAAATCTCTTGCAATATTCCTCTCTAAGTATGCGGTCTGTAATAAAAAAATATAATATATAAAATATATGTAATACAAATGTAAATGTTTCTCTATAAATACAAAACATATTTTTTTAAAATGTTGTTTTATTTAAAATAAATTACTTACCCATGATTCACTTTAACACTTTAAAACCGCTGTTCAGTTTGTTCCTCTCAACTTAGTGTGTTGGTGCTTAAATAGCTTGTAAACCGAGGAGAATGTATAAGGAGGAGGGTTTTAAAGTAAAACACCTCTTGAATAATTTTGAGTTAACTTCTACTCATAACGGTGTGGTAAAATTAAAAGGTGGGACTAAAATTACCTTTACTCATAAAGGTGTGGTTAAATTAAAAGGCGGGGCAAAAATTGCAACACATTTTGAAAATTTATAAGGCGGAGCTAAATTGCAATACTTTTGACCGTTACAATAAGATTACAATATTAATATAAAATAACCGGCTATTTTTCCATAGATCAAATCAACTTTTGCATTGTCAAATATAAGAACACAAATTGAAGTTTATCTACAATGAGTTTTGTTAAAACTTTACAAGCAATCGCTCTAAAACAAGTGTGTTTAAATGTAATAGAAGATCGGTTAGATGTAAAAAAAAATGGTACGCCTAGCAGAAATACCAAAATGTTTCGGTAAGACAATTTTTGACAACTGTTGTTTTTATGTTTGGACATTTGGGCATTTACGACAAGCAAATAAGTATTTGGTTCTTTGTAAATGCCGACCATTTACATGTCACAATCCATTACCTAAATATATAGTGGATTTTTTATTAAAACCTAATGGTAATATTTCCAAAATTATGAACATTCCACAAAATCCATTTTAAGTGTTAGTTAAAAAAAGATTTTGGATTGATACACAGGAAAACCGATATTGCCGTTGGTGTAGAAAAAAAATGTACAATTTAGAACCTAATACAAAATTATTCAGGATAAAATACGAAAAGAATATTTTATTTCGAAAAGACAAATTGCATATGTGGATATTAGAACGAAAACGTTATTGTGAAATTTGTTTCTTCACACCGTTATTCGAGCTAACAAAACATACAGTAAAACGTAAACGAACAGATAGTTCATCTTCATCATCTTCTACTTCATCAATGTGGGAGAAGAGGATTAAAATGATTGTAAAATGTTTTTTTTCTCTGTGTGAGTGTGTGCATGTGTGAGTGAATGTGTTGTTCCTCGTCATATTAAATTTACCCCTCCTCATAGTTAAACCTCCTCCTTTTCTTGATTTAGTTCACTATATAAAGATAACGTATTGGCCCAAGCATCATATCGTGTGTTGACGTGTAAAGCAACTTACTCTTTTATTACATTTAAAGCATGTTTTTGTGCGAATATTGTGGTAAAAATTTCAATCAATCAACATCTTTGGAAAATCCATCCACATCAAAACAAGTTTGTGAAATTCCAAATAAACGACAAAAACTTGCATCAACATTAAAACACAGAATATGTGATGTATGTAACATAACAGTACATAGCTCATGTTTTGCCGCCCATTTGAGAACTAATTTACACAAAAGTAATGCATTTATTATTGTTGATGATGGAGTAGAGATAATATCTACAACTTATGGGAGCAAAATAACAAGTTACCGAATCGCCGAACCTGGACACTATGTTGATTTAGACAAGTTTTCCATTTCAGTGAGGGAGAAAATTATTACCCTCATTGAAAGTAAATTAGCGGTTATTAGAAATTTTAAATTAAACATGGAATCCTTTGCATTGTACTTTTTGACAGCAAAAGAAAATGTTAAAATAAAATCGTTTAACACGTCAAACAAAATTATCACCACTGCAACGGATCTATATGAGACATACGCACACTTCCTCGACGAAATTAAAACCAAGATGTCAGAATTTCAGGAGAAAGATTCAGGTAAAGTTAGAAACTTGGTGATTTTTAATGTTATTATTATTATTATTATTAGGGTTGGACATTATTTCAAATTACAAGCATTGAACTTAATTTCAATGTATATAATCCAATGAGAGCATCTAGTTACATCGAGTTACCTGCTTCAATAAAGGCAAAACGTGCAGTAATCAATGTTTACAATACCGACAATGCATGCTTTGCTTGGGCTATAACTTCAGCACTTCGGGTTCCAACAGGACTGGCACAGAGACCATCTTCATATCCACATTATTCAACAGTATGTGACTTTTCAAATTTACAATTTCCAGTTACAATAAAAGATATCAATTATTTGAAGGTAAAAATAATATTTCAATAAACGTTTATGGCGCTAATGAATATTTTAACGAAAATAAAATGGACTATGAATTCGTTCCATTACGAATATCAATGACTAAGAAAATAGTTCATATATACTTGTTGTATATTTCAATAGACAATCAGAATCATTATTGCTGGATTAAAAATTTGTCGCGTTTAATTAAAAAAGTAATGAGTATTTCATTCAAAATTAAACACTGTTAGTAGCTTCAAATTGCACGCTTTTCAAAAGAACGAATGCCTGAAAATGTATAATGTATATATCGAAAATAAAAACGAAAAGAAAAATTCTCTGTATGTGCCCATAGAGTAAAATGTTTGTAATTAAATTTGTACCGATATATTCTATGAGATTTTGAAATAACAAACATTTTTAATGTACTATTAACTAAAGTAATCACTTTGTAATTTCGTTTTAAATGTGTGATGTATACGCTCTTTTAATATGAGAAAAAACGATATTAATCGAATTACGAAGGTTTAAAATTTAGAATGAATCGTGAGATTTTGATTAAATCAACAGAAAATATTGAGAAATAAATGAACTATTTCTTGTTTAGAGAGAAATCAAATCGCTTGAAATAAAATTGTAAGTTATTGAAATTTTCAATTCTTCCACATTTAATCTTTAAAAGTGTTTTAAAAGGGAAAGTGCCCAAATATCTAAGAAAATAAGTTCGTAATTTATTTGACTTCGTGAAAACATAAAAGTAAATTACAAATACATTGAAATGTATAATTTTATTTTATTGGGGAGCGCGTATTTTATTTAACCTCTTATACTTTTACTTATATTGTGAAATAGAATAAATCTTTCATATCTTTTGCGTTTTTAAAAATGGACGGTTTGATTGGGCCCCACAAAAAAACGGGCCCTAGACATTTATCTCATTTGTCTACGCCGTGATCCGGCCCTGGGCGAAAATAAAATATTTTGTTGTTTATTCATTCATATACTTCAATATAATAAGGTAAATCCTTTTGTGCTTTTTCTTTTACATTTTAAGGTCCTCTAATCGACCATTTAATAAAAGAAACAGTAGATTAATAATCCGTGAATTACCCACAATTAGCAGCGTCGTTTATGGTCAAAGGCCCGCACAGTACCTGGCGGTCGATTGAAGTTTTGAACACCTTTTATGGGATTAAGCGGAAAATCCAAAGTGGATTTGTTTGTGATTTAAGTATTTTATAATCTTCAGTTAGCAATTGTACTCGGTGTAGGTCTAGAACACGTGAGGTGATCGGATTAGGTGGAAAACCCAACGAATGAATAATTCAACAATATTAAATAATTCAACATTATTCAACCAATTATTTATATTGTAATATCAGTACTATAAATCGTTAAAAAATAAATAATAAAACAGTCCCAATTAAGCTCAAATTTTACATGTAGACTTACAAACCAATTACTTTTGTAATAACATATTTTCTAAAATTATAATTAGAGGTACTTTTCTGTAATCATACTGATTTTTAATTTTTGAGCTCCCTTTATTGAAAATTTAAGATTTAGTACTGAAAATGGTGTTTTCAAGTCAAGCATAACTTTTTGTCGAAAAATTGATAATAAAGAGTTTTCTTCGGGCGGACACTGTAAGCGAAATGTTAAAATTAACGTATATGTTATTTTTAACAGTTTAATCTAAGTACACACATCAATTACCAAACCCGCTTAGACTGTGATGATAATGAATAACATGTACGATAAATCACTAATAGTTTAATTGAGTTATGTGGAGTATTTAATCACAATGAAACACTTTTTTATTCCTTACTTCACTTTTATTTTTATTCCGTTAGATGTATGTTTCGAGTTCTAAGCACCTATTATCAATAACTATTCCAGTTATTAATAATGAGTGCTTAGCACTCGAAATGTACATCTAACGGAATAAAAATAAAAGTAAAGTAAGAATAAAAAAGCGTTTAAATGTACGTTAAATTTAACATTTCGCTTACAGAATCAGCTCACTTATTTCTAAAATTCCACTTGGTATTTGTTATTTAAACAAAACCCACTTGTAATATGATGCTTAAGGAATAATGGTTATGATTTTTTAATGTTGTGCTTATAGAATAGGTGCAAAGTTCATATTAAGACTAATTATTTTATTTGAAAAACTAGCATTATAACTTTAATGATCTGGCGAGAAAAGTTAAAATCAATGAAATGTTATTCTGACAAAAAGAAAATTATTCCGATGTTAACTTTTTAATTCTAGATGAAATGCATAATATATTATTACATTTTGAGGTCCGACAATAAACCGTGAAATACCCACAATTAGCGCAATTGGTCAAAGGCCGTCAAGGTACCTGGATTTTTTAACACCCTTACTCGGATTAGGGGGAAACTCCAAAGTAGATTGTTTGAGATTAAGATTCCTTGAGTCTTCGTTGTAACTTCGTTGTAAATATCGGTTACGAATTTGGCAGATAATGAATACCGACAAAGAAACACACAATAAACCGTGAAATACCCACAATTAGCGCAATTGGTCAAAGGTACCTCGAATTGTTAACACCCTTACTCGGATTAGGGGGAAACTCCAAAGTGGATTTTTGAGATTAAGATTACTTGATTCTTCATTGTAAATATCGGTCACGTATTTCGCAGATAATGAATACCGACAAAGTACCTTATTTTCATTATTTACGATCCATAATTATGCAGTAAATTAGAGGTCGGTTCGTGTTTTGAATACCTTTGCTCGGATTACACGGAAATTCCAAAGTGTAATTTTTGTTTGAATCCAATAAAATGAAATTAAAATATTTTTACCGTCAGTATTTTTCGATATGATCAATATTTCAATCAATTATAAAATTAAACGTTTTCAAAAAAGTTGAATCTTAGCAAATGTTTATCGTTGAGCGTTTCTACATAATTAAATGTTTAACTCACAAAAATGTAACGAGGCCCACAGTGTGTTAAAATTCGAGATTCTGCCCAGCGGTAAGTAAGGTAAGGAAAATGAAAATGAATATGAATATAGGACATTTTTTAAGACAATTCCTTATTCTGCAATTAATTTCTAAAGTTGAACGTTTTCATTTGGTAAGCGAAGCGGGAATAAATGCACATTTTATAATAATTAATTATTACGTTCTCGTTTCATCAAATACTTTGGTTTTTATATATATATTATTAATATTGTATTGAGGTTTTATTTGGTGTTGATTTTATTTTAATAGGAGTATTAGACCAAAAAAACTCGATTATTTTAAAATAATACATATTTATTTACAATTTTTAACTTTAACCAGACTCAAATTAAGTATATTAAAACGTAACATATATCAATATGGTAGCATTCGATAAAATAATGACAAAGTAATAAATGTAATAATATGTGAAGCGCGAAATGGCTAGGCCTGCGATGAGATTTGGACTGACTCGCGGAACTAAATAAATCATAGCTCTCTTAACTGGTTAAAAACAATAGTTGATATTAATAGAGTGTATAAATTACACTTAGCAATTTTTTTGGTCTGTCCATTTTGTGTTACGTTTTAATATACTTAATTTAAGTCTGGTTAAAGTAAATAAAAATCTATTATTTTAAAATAATCGTATTTTTCTTTCTAATACTCCTATTAAAATAAAATCTACACCAAATAAAACCAATACAATGTTAATATATACCGGGTGTAACACAAAACAGGATGACCCCCTTTAGTTTTTTTATTAATTGAGATATTAATTAGAAATTTTCTACCTTTATATTAAAAACCATTTCGAGTTCAGTGGTGATTATGAAACTTTAATAGCACTTCTGGTTTCACCGGAAGTTACTACAATTTTAACATTTTAAATGGAACACCCTATATATTTTTTTGTTTTCAGGTACAATTGATTTGGATGTAAAATGATATCCTGTACCCGAAAACAAAAAATATATAGGGTGTTCCATTTAAAATTTAAAAATTGAAGTCACTTCCGTTGAAACCGGAAGCGCTATTAAAGTTTCATAATCACCATTGAACTCAAAATTGTTTTCAATATAAATGCAGAAAATTTCAAATTGATATCTCAATTAATAAAAAAACTAAATGGGGTGATCCTGTTTTGTGTTACACCCGGTATAAAAATAAAAGTATTTGATATAACGAGAACGAAGTAATTAATTATTATAAAAGGTGCATTTATTCGAGCTTCGTTTACCAAATTAAAACTTTCAATTTTAGGAATTAATTGCAGAATCAGGAATTGTCTTCAAAATGTAATTTACCAAAATTCTGAAGGTTTGGAGTTTTTAGAACGTGGTGGTTATTTTAATGTTAACCTATATTCATTTTCATTTTCCTTACCTTACCTACCGCTGGGCAGAATCTCGAATTTTAACATACTGTGCGAGGCTTAAAAAGCAAATTTATTTGCGAATCCGCCAAATTAAAGTCATTAATGATGTAGGAAATAAATTAATCCGTTCTGAGTGAATTGAGCGAAGCAAGAGTATTGAAATAAAAAGTAAAACAGTGTAAGCTTCTATTTTCTTCCAGAATTGAATTGTTGAGATATTCAGCAGTAATGAAACTTTTTAAACTTAAAATATAACTTATTTAATTTTGAATGCTTTAACTTAATTATAGTTATAGTAATTTATAAAATAATTTAAAAAAAATACAAAAACAAATAAAAAACAGCAGATTTGAACCCCTGACCTTGACATTGACACATTTTCAAATGTGTTCGTATACATAGACTCTTTGAGAAAGTTATGGAATATAAATATTTTATAATATATAAAATATGAATTGCTCGCTAATGCCCATTTTAGAATACCTTAAGGCGACATCGCGCGGGGGCTTCTTAAACCCTCCCCCGCATTGCGGGTTCTTGCACCCCTAGTTACGCTGTTAGTACTGTAATAATTTTACTTTTGGGTAGTGATGGGCAAGATCGATTATCTCAAGGATCGATCAATCACTGATCGATTAGTTGAAGTATCGAGCAGATCGATCAAAACATCGATCTGTTCAAAAAGATCGAGCCACTCACAAAGATCGAGCCGATCAAAAAGAAAGTAGATGTGAAAACTTTGAGGGTTACTTTATAATAACTATGAGAATATTTACATTTATTATTTATCGACAGACACAAATTGTTGTTTATTATATAAATAGTTTACTAGATAAAAATTAAAATGAACAAAAAACTATAAAACATGAATCGATATAGTAGAAGTTAAGTATTTTATATTGTGTGTACTCGATAGCGTACAGGCCAAGATCTTCGCGCATCATCCAGGCAACCTGTGTTCGATCCTACAGTCCGGCCGCTTTTTATTTTTGTTTATATTACTTTTCATTTTTGCTTATATTACTTTTTGTTTATCATTTATTACAAAATCAGAGTATTCCATTATATAAATATTTATATTTATTTTATACATTGATATTACTATTATTAATATTTTGTCCGGTTGTTGGCGTTAGGGTTTTCCAGAGAAATATTGTCGCACCTCTTTTACCTAGTTCTTAAAAAGGGCTCGAGCATAGTAATTAGGAAAAACCTACGATTGCATGTTGTTATTGGCCAAGACAGTAGTAAAGTTTGTATAAATATAGATTCCAAAAATGAAAGCGGTTAGTCTATTGACAAACTTCAATTGAGCTATTTGCGACACGTTTTTTATCTTTGCGACAAATTTTCATAATGGAAGTTATTACGGACATCTACGGGAGATGTTACTATTTCCATGAGGGATTTGTATACATCTGTGATAGGCAACGTAATAATAACATTTATTTAAGATTTTGATTAATCAAAATGTTTGTTATTTAACATTTTGATTCATAAAAATACACAACGCCCTCAACGCCGACATACGGTATATTTTGATTAATCAAAATGTTTGATATTTAACATTTTGATTCATAAAAATACACAATTAATGACAAAAGTTATTAACTATCTGTTTTTTTTAAATTATTATTAAACACAAATTTCAAACGCTGAAAAAGTTGGGAATTTAATCATTCCCGGCGGCGAGTGTGCCGCCGCGGGCCCGCAGACAAATGAAAATTCGGTTCATCTGTCGTGCGCGCACAGACAAATGCACGCAACGCTGCCCCGAGTTACGCTCGCATTGTACACGGATGTGGTGTTTGGAATGCAAAAGTAAACTGAAACCGGCGGTCCGCTCCGAGCCAGCTACAAAAAGTACCTGCCAGAGTATCTTCACGCTGATTGGTAGAGAAATGGGTCTGAGTTGGGACCCTGATGAAATGCACCCCCCTTACGGCGGACAGGGGTACAAAATAAGTGTCGGCAGGGTTACACGCACCCGCAATCAACTCAATTCCCCAAATATAGTCCACTCAGCTCATTTCTTAACATATTTCTGGTCCATACAAACGGATCTAATGTATTTAAAGTTTGAATGCGTAATTAATTGTAAATAATTTAAGTTCATTTCAAAATTCCTGCTAATATCTCAGAAAAAAAGCGCATAACAGTGGACTCAGTTTGTTTTAGTGAGTGTAATAATCTCATTTATAGTTATAATTAATTTGCATTTGTGTAAATCAATTAAATAAGTATTATTTCGATCGAGAACAATGCGTTCAAATTGCTATTAAAATTACGCTATTTTTGTCGCAGCGAAAATAGCCGAGAGGCCAGGTGTGAGTGCCTTGCAAATTCAACGCGCTGAGTGCCCGAACAAAAAAATCATTGAATATTATTATTTCTAATCCACATGCCACTCTCGTATTTTGCTTTATATTCAGATAATACTTAAGCAAGTATTACCGGTTTATTTCAGTTTCCGATTCTGATTGTAGAGGGTGATTCTAAAAGTTTTGTACAATTTTTGTGGTGCAATCCTTTATGGCTTTATATTCTAATAATATTAAAACAATTGTATTCAATCATCTTGTTAGTGTTTCTTAATTATGCTGTGTGATTAACAAAATTATTTTGTACATTGTGGTGCAAAATTTTGGGAGTTGTTTTTTCATTTCAATAATATTCAAGCAAAGTGTTCTTAATCACGTCAGTTCTTCCGAAATACAAAGGTATTTCATACTTTTTGTACATTGTGGTACAAAATTGGTAACAAAAGCTGTTAGTATCTTCGTACAAGCACACAAAGAGAACTCATTTCAAATAATTTGAGTGAAATGAATGAGTTATCTTTACCTTCATCTGAACAGCTGCTTCATTACCGCACAACCAAATGAAATTTCTTTGATGTATATTGATCAAGTAGTAATTTACTTTTCATCAATGTCATGTTACCATCAAAAATTATTGAATAAATATGTTGTTCTTTCATGCTCATTGTTTATTTTGTTAAAGCGTAGGTATTGTACGTTTCTCGAGTGGTATGGCAATTACATACTCGCGGAATACTGCACTCGCCGCTGCGTTATCTTCACCTTCAAATGTTAAATAAATTCAAATGTAAAATAAATTGTGGTGTTTGTTTACTGTATATACAGAGTGTATACAATTGTGTCAAATTTTTTGTAACTAGCAGTAATTACTAACACATCATGCCTAACTCAGATAGTGATATGGACCCTAGAGAACTTAGGGCTATTAATTTAGCTAGGTCAAAACGAGATAGTAGTTACAAAGCAGTTCTTGATTTAAAGTCTCTTGTTGACAATGCATTAAATGATAAGTCATTATTTCCGACGGTTAAGGCTATGTACAATAATCTTGGTGCTACTTATACGCAATATAAAACTGATTCAGCGGCAATTACTAAACTCTATATAAATATTGATTTATCGGTGAATTAACAAGATCTTGCAATTGAAAATAAAGCGAGAACTACATATTATGCTATAATAGGAGCAGTTAATATATTAATTCCACCTGATGTGTCAACTGTCATCAATACTGCGGTCCCGGCGCCTCCATCAATAATGCCGCATGCAAATGTTTATGTACCTAAAGTCAATTTATCAACGGGGGATTTTAAGAACGTTGACTTGTGAGTCGCAATTCCCGATCAAAACGTAAACTTGTTGGCCAAACGTTTTAATCGGTTTCCCGTGATTACTCGATTAACTCAGGGTAGAGGTTACACACAATAAAAAAATAATAAAGGAGTTTATCTTACCTGGTTTTTCGTGAAGACGGAGTAGCTTACACAGGAACAGATTAAATTGTTTATTTCACTTATGAAAATAAATTCTTATGTTTAATTGACTCTGAATAATTCTGTCAGGTAACGTGAATTAAAAATTCTTGTTAAAAAAAATAACAAGTAAAGAATTTATTTACAGAAAAAAATTAAAATTGAAAAAGAAATATACAAGAAAATAACATATAACGAAAATGAGCAATAAAAAAAATATACAAGTGAAAACAAAATTAAGTGAAATAACAATTTAAAAATAAAATAACATAACTTACAACAATAACAATAACGCGGACTTAAGACGGCACTTGGTGAGAACTGGTTGGTGAACTGATTGATTCGACACTTGGTGTGAACTGCTTGATTTTGCTTAGGGCGCTGGGCTTTTATGCCAAACGCCGAAAAACCTTCCCCCTCTACGTTTTTGGGGGGTAAGAGCACCATTTCTCTCCCGGCTTCCGCTGGAGCCATTTCGGGGTGGCCCGAAAGAAAAAAATTAAACAAATAAAAAAAAATACTTATGAATAATATTTCCCCATGATATGTATACCAAAATACGGGGAAAATTATTTTCTACATATACATATTTAATTTGAAATGATTCCAGGCGAAAAATGGTGTCTTATTGAATTAATATTGCATAGCGGTTGATTGTTATGAAATTTGTAAATTAAATTTATACCAAAAGATGCAGCATGACAATGCGCATCTTTTGATATAGTCAACAACAACTATACATAAACAATTGCCGCTGAATGTTAAAATGAACCACAAACAAAGGGGGGTCATAAATCATTATGCCTGGGCTATAAGTAAATATGAAATAATAGCTAAAATATTTAAGAATTAAATATTTTAACCTTTCCCAGACATAAAGGGAGGTGATGCAATTGTTATGTATAGTTGTTTTCCCGTGGAAACTCGTCGTGAAAGCATTTTCCACATTGTGACAGCTCGAAGTTTTATAGGCTTCTACTATGAAGCTCTTATTAGTGTGTGTACTCAAATTGATGGTCTTTCTCTCAGCTATTGAATGGTGGTTGTGGTGTTCTGGTGTGATTCGCGGTTTTGCTATAAACCGCGAATAAAGCATATCCCTTTGGCTTCTATTGTGACGTCATCGCAAACTTCGGTTTTTCCCGAGTTAAACGTGCGCTTTGCAAACACGCGCTTTCCAATCGGTCGTGTCCCAACGCAGGTAGAAGAGGGTTCGTGCGGCTAAGTTATTCCGTGCCCAAAATGCTGTGACACGGATAGTAGGATGTTTTACAGGATTCTTCCTGGTTTTAGGTAGCTGTGGAGAAATGTGTGTGGGGCGCGAACTTTACTTATTTGAATTAAAGTGAAGCAACATTTTGGAATTGAGAATGGGACCGTTGTTACAATGAATTTGAAAAATGTTGAGTTAACGACGCTTAGAGTAAAGCGCCGGTAACAAATTTTTCGACTTAATTAATGTGTTGCCTCTTACAGAAACTAATTATGAAATTGCTTGGCAGTCCTTAAAAGATAAATATGAAGATAGGCAGACAATTGCTTTTTAATATCTTAATACACTGTTTGAATTGTCCCCGTTGCATTCAGATAATGCAAGCGGCTTAGAACAATTTGATCAGGTTTTCATTGAATGCTCTACAGCATTTCAACAAATGGCATTTCCTGATAAAACTGGCTTTTTGTTATACTACATAGCATCTAGGGCACTTGATGCTAAAACTCGTAAACAATTTCTCTTAGAAAATGATAATGATTTTCTAACTGTTAGTGACCTTTTAGAGTTTGTTAAGCGATACCAAAGAGCAGTACATTGTTCAGACAAGCCAAGCAAACTTGGAACAGCAATCAGTAATAGCTCAAAATCATCTCAAGTCCTTTTAAGCAAAGTCAAGTCGTCTTTTGTTGTTACGCAACAAAAATCAGTCTGTAGTTGTTGTCAGAATCCACCGCATAATTTATCAAAGTGTAATAAATTCCAATCTCTTTCTCAAAAAGAAAGATTTAACTTTTCTAAAGAAGCAAAGTTGTGCTTCAATTGTTTGAATAAATGGTATAGAGTTACAGAGTGTTTGTCAAAAAATGTTTGTCGTTCATGCAGTAATAAAACATCATTCGTTGTTGTGTTTCAAAAAACAAAGTGCTCCCTGCACGATGGGCAGTCCCACTACTCCTGCAGTTACATGCTCTGTATCTGGTGTGGATATAGGCTGCAGATATGTGTTCCTAGGCACTGTGTTAGTTGATGTAATCAGTGCTAACAGATCCTGATTTCACCAAACCAAGTGAAGTTGATGTCCTTCTTGGAGGAGAAGTATTTGATCAAATTGTCACAGGTGAACGTAAAAAAAGAATACCAGATTTGCCTACTCCCTGGAAAACCGTGTTTGGATCGGTAATAATAGGTACATGGCCACCTCAAGAGATCACATGTCTGAATTCTTCAACCTTGACATCCTTAGTAACCATGTGGAAATTAATCACAATCTTCAATCCTTTTGGGAGATCGAAGAAATGCCTTTAGCAAAAGCAGAATCCCCTGATGATCTTATTGCTGAAGAAATGTATTCAACGCTTCATTTTAGAGAAAGTAATGGACGTTATGTGGTACCCATCTTAGCTAAACCAGGTATTGAATGCTTAGGGCATTCAGAAGAGACAGCCACATCTCGATTTAAGTCCTTGCAAATGCGACTTGGTAGAGATGCTGCGCTAAAAGCAGAATATACATCATTCATTAGTGAGTATGCGAACTTAGAGCACATGACAAAATCGAGGAAATCAGGTAGTTATTTTACGCCTCATCACCCTGTAGTATGCAGCGATGCTAGAGGTATGAAGTTGAGAGTCGTTTTTAATGGAAGTTCTATCGCCTCTTCTGGTAATTCGTTAAATGATTGGCTGCATTCTGGAGCAAAGCTTCAGAAGAATATCACAGATGTCTTGACTGGATTTCGTTTGCATAAGATTGCAATTATCTTTGACGTAAGACACATGTTTAGGATGATATACATCAAACCTAAAGATCGTCAGTGGCAACATATTTTATGCGCATCTGATCGTTTAAGCTCAATTGAAGAGTATGAGCTCAATACTGTCACGTATGGTTTAGCTTTATCTCCTTACTTGGCCTTACGTACAATGCAACAACTCGTGGCAGATGAGGGACCTCAATATTCTACTACAGCAGAAGTATTGTCAAAACATTTTTATGTTGATGATATTCTGACAGGAGCCAACTCTATTGATGACGCAAAGGAGTTGATTGAAGAGTTAAATTTTATGCTTGGCAAAGGAAGATTTACTCTTCAGAAATGGGTCTCAAACTGTGCTGAGATATTTTCAGATATGAATGCTACAGAAGCATAAAATGTTTCGATTGAGGCAAAAGATAATTCAACAGTAAAAATTCTTGGAGTGCATTGGTGCCTTTCAAGTGACAGTTTCTCGTATTACGTGAAAGATGTTTCCCCATATGTGAATACCAAGCAAACTGTATTGTCAAATATATGTCAAATCTTTGATCCTTTCGGATGGATTTCTCCAGTAACAGTGTGGGCAAAACAATTACTACAACAACTCTGGAGACTTCAAATCCTAAACATATTGAAAATTCTGAACGCATGTTGTATGGTTAATTCATCGCAAATAATTTAAAGTAAATAGATTATGTAAAGAAATTTGTCAAATAAATCAGAGAGTTTATTGAATTTATCACAATAGATGTTGAAAGTGGGCACCATTCTCCTCAAAGATAAATTTACTTAACGTTTCATATTTTCAAATGCGTTGTGGAGCATTTAGAGTGTGATATTTGCACATTCTTCATTTATTCGATTTATTAACTCAGAAAGTGTATTAACTGATGTTTTAAAAATAATGTTTTTCGAATGAGGAAAAATTAAGAAATCTAAAGGCGATCGTTATAAAATTGCTTTAAATACGCAATAGATTCAGGAGTAGTATGGGAAGAGGCACTATCGTATTTTGATATTCTAACTATATATATGTAATAACATGTAATTATTTATTCATTTTATATTATTATAAATTTCATTTTATTACTTTAGTTTTGTAAAGCATTACAAATATCATATTTCAAAAGCGCATGATGGCTTTTGCAATATCGACATCCTGCACATGGCAACAAGAATACCTTGTTGCTATATGCATTGTAAAATCATAATTTTGCTGAGTAAGATGGGGTGATGTCGCTTGTACACTTTTTACTTTCTCCCGTATGTAATACAAAGGGAGAGTATTGTTTTCGTGAAAATTTTCGAATCAAAAATTTTAGCGGAAATATCCGTTTTGAGGTCCCCTGAGTCGAATAAGACCATTTTTGAAAAATATCTGTCTGGCTGTGTGTTTGTGTGCGCTGTACCGCAAAAACCGCTAAAGATATATTTTTGTTACAATCGGAAGAACTGAAAAGCTTTTGGTGAAAATCGGAATACCGGAAGTGGTACTTTACTCTTAGCGTTTTTCAGTTTTTTCAGATTTTTTCAATAAATATTCATCAAACAAAAAATTCTTTCAAATAAAAGTTGTAGAAAATAACAAAATGAAGATGTATTGTTCACTTACTTTTTGTTATAGCACTCTTAGTTTTTGAGATATTTAATAAATTGTGTTTTTTATCTAGTCATTGATTTGTGTCAGTGTGTGTGTTGATACAATTGGAAAATGTTTCAAATAAAAGTTGTAGGTAATAAAATATTAAAGATTTTTTGTATCTTTACTTTTTGTCATAGCACTCTTAGTTTTTGAGATATTCAATAAATAGTGTTTTTTATCTAGTCATTGGTTTGTGTCAGTATGTGTTGATCCAATTGAAAAATGTTTCAAATAAAAGGTGTAGTTATCAAAAAGTTGAAGACATTTTGAAAATAATAATGCTACAAATATTTTAAAAGTGATTTAATACGCAATTTACGGGGGAAAGTACTATGATGGACACATCACCATTTTTATTGATGTTAACATCGTATGATGTCACGTGCGACATCACTCACACTGCTTGAAGCATCGTGTAAACCTTTTTACTACCAGTTCGATAAAGACCTTATCATTGTAACAATCATTATAACTCGTTGTCGTTTTCTTAATAAACTTAAGTAAGTTTAAAGTCTCTAGTATATTTCCAGTGACGGGCATTCTCCAACAACCCCAGCGATCGCTGCGAGCGCTATAAATCCGCAGCACAACAAATTTGTTGTCAGGTGTGGGGTTAATTGGTAGTTAGTCGTGACCCGTAGTCAACAAAAGGTGAATCTCAAAAATATTCCAATACTTTAGAGTTACATAAATTCATTTCGTGCTGCAATGTAGTTCATTAAAATTTTAAAGAAGAAGACAGATTGCTTTTATTAAAACTAATACACATCTAAGGGGTACTGGTTATAATTTAATTAAACACAGAATCTTTACCAACTGGCCGAAGTTAAAAAATTGTCTTTAAGACCAGTATTTAGAAACTAGGCCAATTACTCAATTACAATCAGATATAATTACTTGCAGACAAAATTTTAAGAAAACAGCTTGTGAATTTGGTACACGAGTTGAGCGAATTCTAACCGATTTGAATAATGCGTGAGTAACAAGCGAGGGTGCCGATAGTCGTACCACCGTCATAAGTTTAAATACAAAATGGCGTTTAACGCTTATGTTGAGGGCCTACATTTTTCACTCCGCTTAATAATTAAAGCTTATCGTTTCGATACATGAAGTAAAGCCATTGATGCAGCTACCGAGGAGGAACGCATTCAAACTGCGAAAAATCCAAAGCAGAACGCACAAAAACAAAATTCAAATGTTTTCATAAAAAATCCTAAATTATTAAAAAGATGCGACTTTTGTGGTAAACTAGGCCATACTGAATTTGAATGTTTTGAAAAATCAAACGCCCAGCATTCATCAAAACCTTTTCCTCGGTTTCCAAAAAACGAAATAAAAAGAGATATTTTCCTAAATCATTTAAATTGCGCGTATTGCAAAAAACCGGGTCATTATATGAAAGACTTTTTAAAAAGATATGTTTAGGATTTCAGGAAGACCGATTGTTAAGATTTTCCAAAGGTTGATCTGTATTGGAATAAGCTTTTGATGGATTAGGACATATCAGCTTATTGGTGAAAGAATTATCGGTATTAAGATTTTCGTAATGATTTCTGTAATTGTTTTTATAAGGATTTAATTTAAATCGTGTGCGCGGCGATACGCTCCAGGTGCGGAATAAGCGGGCAGATGAGTTCAAATCACAAGTTCCGTCTACATCAGTAAATACCGTGTCGGGAAACGCGACAGCGGCGAGCGCTGCACCTGCAGCGTCTCGCCGCGCACACGATTTAAATTAAATCCTTATAAAAACAACTACACAAATCATTACGAAAATCTTAATACCGATAATTCTTTCACCAATGAGCTGATCTGTTCTAATCCTTCAAAAGCTTATTCCAATACAGATCAACCTTTGGAAGATCTTATCAATCGGTCTTCCTCAAATCCTAAACATATCTGTTTAAATCTTAAAAAATCTTTTAAAAGTGTAAATATTCCTTTAGAAATTGCAAAAAATAATCGTCCGAATCTTTCCTAGACACAGGAAGCCAGATATCCTTTAACACATGATTTTTTATGTGTTAAAGATGAAACATTATGTTTCATTGATAAAAAATTGAATTAAAAGGAATTTCCGAAAATACAGTGCCTACCTATGGTATCTGACATAGTAAAATTAATCTTCAGAAAGATAAAATCTCTCATCCTATACATCTTCTTAGGGCCGATTTCCTAATTCCTAATGATGGAATCTTAGGAAAAGATTTCATCACGAAATATAGAGCAAATCTTGATTTTGAACAAAATATCTTAGGTTTTGTTTACAATAATAACCAAATCATTTGGTTCATTAATCCTAATGAAGCTTTGAAATCATCTGAAACTGATTCAACCTCTTCAAATAAATTAATTCGTAAACCTCAATCAGAGTCAATTCAAAAAATAAAAATCAATCATATTTAAGAATCCTTATGCTTATCTCAAGATATCTCAGATGGAGTTTTTATTGGAAATTGCATCATAAATCCTAAAAAAAATGGATATTGCTATGTAACTGTTATAAATAATAATGAATCCGAAATAACAATCAATATTCCTAAATTAAAAATTGAAAGTTTAAACTCATATGAAATTTATTCTCTTAAAGAAAATCCTAATCTTTCCACAGACAGACTTATACAATTATGCAACGTAATTCAACCAAATCACATGTCATGTGAACAGCGAGACAGTATTCTTAGCATATGTAATAATTATCATGATATAATATATTTTATCTCAAAGGAGGATAGTCTTTCCTGCTCATCTGCAGTAGAACATTACATTTCAACAACAGATAATAATTCAGTTCATATTAAACCGTATCGTTTACCTTTTTATCAACAGTCTGAAATAAAATCCCAAGTTGATAAAATGTTATCTGATAAAATAATTTCCGAAAGTTCTTCACCATACAATTCACCCTTATTAGTTGTTCCAAAAAAGCAGATATTCATGGAAATAAACGATGGCGCGTAGTTGTCGATTTTCGAAAATTAAACGAGAAATCGATAAGAGATGTCTATCCATTGCCGAATATCACCGAAATTCTTGATCCAATAGGAAAATCTAAATATTTCAGTTCTCTTGACCTTGCTAAAGATAAACATAAAACAGCTTTTTGTACGCCATTTGGTCACTACGAATTTAATCGCATGCCTTTTGGATTAAAGACGTGCGGAAACAGGGGAAACAGACATGACAATCAAATATGTCAATAATGCGCCGAAGATCGTTAAATTACGAAAAAACTAATTACTACCCAACGTTCTGTCGATATATCCAATTTAAATCTCGTATACCAAAATGTGCGAGGTCTCAATGGGAAAATTGTTGATTTTTTTAATAGTATCTTATCACACGATCATGAGGTATACATGATTACTGAAACATTGTTGAATTAAAATATAAATAATTGTGAATTATTTCCAAATACCTATAATGTTTATAGGAAGGGTAGAGACTGTGGAAAAGGTAGTGGAGTCTTATTGGCAATAAATCATAAATATTACTCGATCAGATTAATTTCAATCCGATTCAATGCGCAGCAATTGATATTGTCATAACTAAAATTATTTTCAAAAAAATCACCTACATACTTATCTGCACTTATATAAAACCTTCAACTAGTGCTGAAATATACAATATATTCTTTGAGCAAATTAAACAAGAATTTTTTAATCAAAATGTAATCATAGTTGGTGACTTTAACATACCGAGTTATACTTCTGAAGCAACTACTGAAACGTTGAGTGCACTACACACATATTTAAATATTAATAATCTTACACAACACAATCATGTTTTGAACTCCAACGGACGAATATTAGATTTTGTAATTTCAAGTAATTCCAACAGCGTTAACAACTTGGAAAGAAGCATGTTTCCATTAGTGAAGGAAGACTCTCACCATCCGACCCTAACATTTAACATCACAAATAGCTCTGAAGCAGAACCGATCAAATTCTCTAACACATATATACGGTACAATTTTCGAAAAGCAAACTTTTTAGGTCTCTATGAAGATATTGCACTGATCGACTGGCAAAGCTTCTATGATATTGTAGATGTCAACAATGCATGTGACCTTTTCTACGATCGTATTTACTTTATATTTAATAAGCATGTTCCTCTAACTACAAACAAGCTAAATAATCAAACAAATACCCCTTGGATTAATGCCGAAATAAAAGAACAATTGATACGAAAAGACAAGTATCGTAAACTCTATTTTAAATATCAATTGCCACATCATAAAACTGAATATCATAACTTAAGAAAATCATGTAAATATAATATCACCAAAGCACATTCTGAATATGTTAAACTTAACGAGAAAAGAATTGGACAGGAACCAAACCTATTATTTAACTACATAAATAATAAATACAATTCAACTCGTATTCCTGGAGAGATGTCATAAAATAATATAAACATTAGTGAACCAGAGAAGACTGTAGAGTGCTTTGGGGACTTCTTCAGCAGAACGTACTCGTCCACTTCCTCCCAAGTAGTTGCTGACAAAAACTACAGTTTACTTGGCGATTACTCCATCAGTCGTAGTGAAGTTAAACAACATCTCCGCCTGAAATCCAGACTCACCGCTGGCGTTGACCTACTTCCAGAAATGATTATAAGAGACTGTTCAGACGTGCTATGCGAACCGCTTTCATTCATTCTTATATTATTAAAAGGTGACTTCTTATATTATTAAAAGGTGACTTGCGAGGAAAATCAAGAATTATCGACCAATATCGCTGTTGTGTGAATTTTTAAAGGTTATGGAATCCATTTTTAGTGAATATATTTATTCACTTGTCAGCACGCAGCTCACTATTCAATAACATGGTTTCTTTAAAAGAAGATCTACCAGTACGAACCCGTGTAATTTGACACAAGTAGCAGCAGAAGCCATGGATTCCGGTAAACAAGTGGACGTGATATATACAGACCTTTCTAAGGCATTTGATAAACTCGATCGTAATATATCAGTTAACCGTCTCTACGATTCAAATATAAATCAATATATTGTAAATACTTTAATATCATACTTAAGTAACCGGTAATATTCCGTTTACGTTTACGTTCACATTGGCGTAGAGTAACAAATGGGGTACCACAGGGATCTAACTTAGGGCCTCTTTTATTCATAATATATTTCGATCACGTGTGAAAAAATCTGAAGTGCCCCACTCTTGTGTATGTGGATGATTTAAAAATCTTTAATATTGTTAAAAACAACAGAGATTGTATTAATCTTCAAGCAGATATAGATAAAATATGTGAGTAGTGTAACTCAAATAAATTGACTTTAAATATATCTAAATGTTCAGTCGTGTCGTTTTCGCGTAAAATAAATACATTATGTTTTAATTATACAATAAATTCAACTATAATAGATCGCAGCTCGGAGATAAAAGATCTAGGGGTCATATTTGACAATTCATTAAGTTTTAAATTAATAATGTTGCACAAGATTGCTTCAAATTATGGGGATTCATACGTAGAAATTGTAAATCGTTCCGAAATATTAATGCTTTTAAGACACTTTTCTTCACTTATATATTAAGCAAACTAGCGTATTGTTTTGTTATATGGTCACCTATGTATTATAAATACATAAATTTACTCGAGAGCGTGCAAAAACGATTTCTTCGGTATCTATACTATTTAAAGTATAATGTATATCGGTACGATATACCTTATAGTGAGTTGTTATCTGAATTTAACTTACTATGTATTCATGGAAGATTTATATATGTATCCTTATGCTATTTGTATAAACTAATACATAATTCAATTGACGATACTAATTTCTTATCGTATTTCAAATTTTGCGTGCCTAGACTGACTTCACGAAATGGACGAACATTTACCTATTCTGTTCCAAATAGTAATTACTTATTAAACTCACCAGTTTATCACGTCTGTACAATGAATTTCAATATGCGACAGACATATTTCAATCTTCAATTAAGACAGTTTCAAATGAACTATTATCTGTATTAAAATAATTATATTTGTTGTTATTTCTTATATTTTTATTTTTAGTTTCACTTATGTATATGCATATTAATCTTAGTTCTAGTTTTAAGTCGTTTAGATATAATACATGTATTGTAACCACCCTGTAATAGGACGTCTAGTCTGTTGGGTTTTGAGTAAATAAATATATAAATAAATAAATAAATAAAGGGAGCACCTGCGACCTTCCAACGCATGATGAATTCCGTATTACTGGGTTTACAAGGGTTCAAATGTTTTGTGTACTTGGATGGTGTAATTATTTATGGTAACACTTTGGATGATCATAAAGAAAAACTAATTTCAATTTATGAACGTTGACGTCAGCATAATCTACAACTGCAACCAGATAAGTGCGAATTCCTACGACATGAACTTAACTACTTAGGTCGTGTATTCACTAAAAATGGTACATTACCCGATCCATCTAAAGTCACTGCGATTCAAAATGTTCCTACTCCTAAATGTTCAAAAAATATAAAAAGTTTTCTTGGTCTTGCCGGATATTATAGAAGATACATTCAAAATTTTGCTAAAACAGCTCAACCATTAAATGCACTTATAAAAAAGGACGCAATATTTGACTGGAATGCATCTTGATTAGAATCATTTGAAAATTAAAACACAACGGTATGTAATCCACCCATATTAATTTACCCTGATTTTACTCGAGAATTTATTTTAACAACAGACGCAAGCAGCAATAAAGCAATCCGAGCATATTTATCCCAAAGTATGATAAGTAAAGACTTACCTACAGCTTATGCGTCTCGAATCTTAAACAAATCTAAATTAAACTATTCAACCATCGAAAAGGAATTACTCGCAATTTGTTGGAGTACAAAACATTTCCGTCCTTATCTATATGGTCGAAAATTCACAATCGTTACCGATCATAAACCGCCTACATGGATGTTTTCAAATAAAGATCCAAGTTCTCGATTAATGCGTTTTAAATTAAAAATAGCAAAATATGAATATGAAATCATTCATAAAGCTTGAAAAATAATACCCATGCGGATGCACTTAGCCGAATGTAAAATAATAAATTCAAATTCAAAATTTTCTTACAACATTTTTTGTTGAAACCCGAAAGACCACTAATAAATAATAAAAGTAGAGGGTTACAGCCGATTCTAGAACCTCCTCCTCATTTGAGAGGAAACTCCTCAAAATGATTAAAAGAGTTAAAACCTCCTGGTAGGGAGGAGGTGTCTTTTTAGAATCTCCAAAGAACCTTCTTTCCTCCTCCTCATAAAATGAAGAGGAGGAGGAGGAGGAGGTTACTTTACGGTTTTATAGATTCTAAAGAGGCAATATACTCTTAATAATTTTAAGATAGTTTTCACCAAATAGAAGAGGTAGGGTTCATAGAATCGGCTAAAAATATCACCCTTAAGTGCTTACAGTCCACGGTCTAACGTATTGTCTAGCATCCATTAAAGACAAATAATGTGTCTAATAAAAATCCAAAGGGGCCCTTACCCCCTTAAGATTTTCACCCGATACATTACAGCTTTTATGCGCTGTATCGCTATAGGCGGACCATGCACAAGACAAGATGTGTTCATCTCGATGGTTCAAGGGCGACTGATGAATAATACATAAGATGTCATATATGAATCTATTAATAAATATTGTCAATGCGGTTAAAGTGTTGTTAGCAACATCGATGATTGAAGGTATTGAATGCCTTCAATTGGATTCTAATGAGTGGGCAAACGACCTCCTTTAGGCGGGAAAATCATAAAGTAGTTAGTCCTTTTCAGAGGAGTAGTATGTGAGGTCGTTGTGATGTAAAAATATATACAGAACCTCCCCCCAACATAATATTATGGGACTATAATAAGATCTGCCGGATGGGTGTAACTTATTACAGTACACGTGTTGTTGTCAAGAATACATCTGCCAGAACTGTGTCACTAATTAGTGTTGTTGTCAATAATAAATTGAATAATAAGTAAGTATTTGTAATTATTTTGAAAATAAATTAATTTATTGATTGAAGTGAAATTTTAGTGAAACGACAAAACCCGAGTAATAAACAAATTATTAGAACACATATTCAAAATAATGGGCCAATTGATAATGCGAATTCAGCAAATGACTCGGGATTTTTTGAAGAGGGTGAAGAACCTTTTTCGAATATAAATCTACCGAATCATGGTGAGACTACTACTGTTGATGTTCCATGGAATATCAACGATACCAACGATGATGCCAACCACAACAATCAACTTGTAAAACAAAAGAAGAACGCTATGAAAAATTTACTGTCGTCGAATACGTATTTTTTAAATAAAAGTAATTCTAAATGGGTGTCGGTAGGTTTGGACATAGATCTTAATCTTGAACCAGTTATTAGAATATTGGGTAAGGGTGGGCAAGGAATTTCTTTGAATGAACAGATGTGGACAGTATTTTTAGAACAAAAAGTGAATATCAACCAAACATTTTTTTATGTAGATACGGATCAAACAATCAGCTTTAATGGAGTAAACACTTCATTTAGTTTAATGAATAATTGTCGTAAAGTTGCAAGAATTGATATCGGTGGAAATCACGTATTTTTATCGTATGAAGGTCTTCGTGAATTGTGGAAACTGGTTGATGTTGTTTCGTCTCGTTTGGAATATTTAAAAAATCTTAAGTTTAGTGAATATTACTATTCTTGCTTGGGTTTATTAAATGAACTGGATGGGGATATGAAAACTCGTTTTTCGAAAATAATGCAAGGCGAATGTAATGAATATGCTTGTATGATTGATGAATTGTTACTTTATGGAAATGATAAGTTATTGTTCGATTTTGATATGCAACATATAATGTTAGATTCTTATAATAATGGGAAGTAAAAAGAAAGTAGTAATGTGTGAAAGTAAAAATATTATTCATAATATGTATGTATGGAAATTTGCGTATAAAGAAGCTAGGAAAGGTGAATGGCATATATATTATTATGATTCTTTAAGATTCAAAGAAAAAATGAAAAGAATCGAATTAGCAATAAGTTTTTGTTTACAAAGTAGTTTTAGGGAGAATGTATATAACTCAAGGTTTAAGTAGAACATAGTTAGTATATGTGTTAGTATTAGGTGAAGTGGTAAATGTTTGTTAAAATTAAATTATAAAAATCAATAAACAGTTTTTAAGTTGCCACAGTTTATTTGTATACCTTTAAAATAAAATGTATGTCTATTATCCCGTCAGTCGTAAAAGAACTATCAAATGGATCGGTCGGGGGCTACTAAATAAATTAATAAACAAGCTGCCTTTTGAAATTCATTTACCTGGATATAATTATTGTGGGCCTGGAACAAAATTAGAAAAGAGATTAGCGCGAGGCGATAAAGGAATAAACGAACTCGACGAAGCTTGTAAAGAGCACGATATAGTGTACGATAATACAAATAATTTAAAAGAAAGGCATATAGCCGATCATATGTTACTCAAAACTGCAAAAAAAATAATTCAGAAGGTTGGTCCAAGTGCCAGAGAAAAGATTGCATCGGCAGGAGTTGCAGCAGCAATGAAAGGGAAAACTTCATTTGGAATGGGTCTAAAAAAAAAAAAGCAAGGGTAGAAATCGCAAAAGAATGAGTCGGGGTGGTACTTTAACGTTTAACAAGGCAGTTCGACTGGCCAGAAACGCTATCAGTAGAAGAAAACATAAAAGTGTATTTGATGCTACAAAAGCTGCATATAATGTTTTGAAAAAATATAAGAGAAAAATTAAATTTCCAAAACGTAGAGTCATTCCTATACCGAAACAAGGAGGATTTCTTCCGCTGATTCCATTATTTGCAGCTTTAGGTGCATTGGGTTCCCTTGGAGGAGGGGCAGCCGCTATAGCGAAAGCAGTAAACAGTGCAAAATCAGCTAAAGAACAACAAAAAGAAGCTGAGCGACAAAATAGAGCTATGGAAGCCAAATCAGTGGGTTCTGGTTATTACATAAAACCATATAAAAGAGGATGTGGTTTATATTTTCCCGAATATTCAAAAAACTGAAAATACCATCGTTTAGAGGTGTCTATATGAGAAATGCATTACCGAAAAAAATTTAAAAAAATGAAAGTGCAGTTATCAATTTAGACAATAAAGAAAGTGAAGGAATGCATTGGGTTGCTTATAAAAAAAGTGGCAGTAGAGTACAATACTTTGACAGTTTCGGTGATTTAAAACCTTCCATTGAAATTGAAAAATATTTAAGATCAGATGATAAGAATAATGTTATAAGTTATAACTATGAACGCTACCAGACAATCGATGATTTAAACTGTGGACAATTGTGTTTAATGTTTTTAATAAATAATTAAGAAAACAATTTAAACATCAGTCGAAGACTAAACGCAATGGTGAAAACTTCTCATTCGCTTACGTTTACGTTGACCGGAATCAGTTCCGAGTTAAGGTGCAATTTTAATCCACCGATTTATTTGAGCAAAGATGAAGATGAAGAATATGAGTTGGCTTTACTCAATTTTGAGTCATTCAATTCAATTCCAAACGTTGACATATCAAATAATTTATTTCACTACAAAATAGGAAACAACAAAAAAATAGTAGAATTACCCGTTGGAATTTACGGTTTAGATGATATTTCTGATTTTATAGAGACTAAAATAGAAGGGGACATTGACAATACGGCATTGGTCCGTATACGCGGTAATAATAATACTCAGAAAGTGCACATAAAAACCGATGTAGAAATCGATTTTACAGCTGAAAAAAGTATAGGAACCTTATTGGGATTTGATAAGAAAGTACTAATGGGCGGAAAGAGTTATGAAGCAGAAAATATTGTTAATATCCACACAGTCAATGCAATTCAAATTTATTGCAATTTAGTGAGCGGTTCTTATAATAACGGTGAACCGGTACACGTGCTTTATCATTTTTTTCCTAAAGTGCCGGCCGGATATAAGATGGTAGAATCGCCACATTTACCTATATATTTATCTGTTACTGGAGATATTATCAGTACAATTGTGGTAAGAGTGTTGGATCAATCAGGGAAATTGATCAATTTTAGAGGTGAAGAAGTAACGACACGATTACACTTGCGTAAGGTTGAATGAGATGTAGTTATATAACTCAAAAACGTCGAATCGAAAGAGGAACCATATTGTTAAGAAGAAGAAGAAGAAGAACACAGCAAACCGGTCAGCCTATAAATTGGGTAGCGATATGAAAAATGTGTGCAGTAGCCTAAAAAAAGTGAAGAAGTTAACAACAGAAAATCGTATATTCTTAAAAGATTTGGGCTATAAACTACTAAAATAATGGACATTTTAAATGTTACCGACAAAATTAAATCTAACAATGCAATAGTAAGTTACGAGTATCATTCATACCAACCTTATGGATCGGCAAGTTTTGATAATAATGATGAAATTAGGATAACGGTTCCTGAAACTGACAATTATACATTACCAGGAGAGAGTTATTTATATGTAGAGGGTACTCTACGGAAAGTTGGTGAGGATGGGAATGTTAAAAACGACGCTAGTAAGAATTCAAAATTAGTCAACAACCCAGCAGGCTTTATGATTAGCGATCTTCGGTATTTAATGAATGGTGTTCAAGTGGATTCCGTTAGAAACGTGGAAGTGACATCATGTATGAAAGGATATTTTTCGTATAATAAAAATGAAATGATTAAATTACAGAATGCAGGGTGGGACATTGAGAAAAAAGGTTTCTGCGATATAGTCGATGACAATGGACATTTGGCAATTAGTGTACCGCTTAAAAGTATTTTAGGATTTGCGGAAGATTTTAAGAAAGTTGTATTAAACTGTAGACAAGAGTTGGTACTCATTCGGAATAATGATGATAACGATGTAATTGTTCAAAGTGAAGCTGAAAAAGAAAAAGTAAAATTGACAATAGATAAAATTATTTGGTGAATACCTCAAATTGCAGTCGGTCTACGAGAACAGTTAGCCTTGACAAAATTAACTGACAAAAATCAAAATATCAATTTATGGTTTAGAAGTTGGGAGATTCATGAGTATCCGTCGTTGCCGCAAACAACAAGACATACATGGGCCGTAAAGACGGCGCCGCAACTTGAAACGCCCAGATACATTATTTTCGGTTTTCAAACCAATCGAAAAGGCCAGATGAAGTCTTCAATGGCTCTATTTGATAATATAAAGTTGACAAACCTAAGTGTATTTTTGAACGGTACAAGATTTCCGTATGATAATTTAAATATTGATTTTGATAACAATAAATATGCTATTGTGTACGATATGTAAAGCAGATTCCAACAATCATACTACTATGTGCCAGAAAGTGAACCAATGTTTTCACCAGCAGAATTTAAAGAGAAAATTCCATTAGTAGGAATCGGTTGTACGTATCAGGCAGACACTATTCACAAAAGTGGCGTTGAAATTAAAATTGAATTAACTTCAAAAGAACCAGTTCCGGCTAATACAACAGCATACTGTTTAATTTTGCACGATAAGGCGTTTTATTATGCACCACTAACAAAAGTGGTAAAAGAATTGTTGTAAAAGAGGTGTTACCCGTCCTGCTGCAATTCCCTGTTGCTATAAAACAAGGAGGGGCGATTGTCATTATAAAAGTATTGTAATTTGCTTTACACATCAGTCAAGTACAAGAAGTGAATGAATTTAGAAGTACACAAACAAATTATGGATACATTGGACTATATCATAATCGACATTCAAGGTTTTTACGATAGTAATGATAAATTACTACCGAAAGAAGTGGCTATTTGTGATAGCGAACGTCGAATTAGCCATTATTTGTTTGAGGCTCCCCATTCTGTAAATTGTTTACCTGCTAAGCAACGTCGAACAGCACATTGGTTAACTTCAAATTTCCACCATTTGGAATGGACTAGTGGAAATGTACCACTCAATAAAATTGATAAAATTATTCGAGTGTTTAGTAAAAAAGCTAAAAACATTTATGTGAGAGGTGAGCAAAAATCACAATATCTACAGAAAATATTGGATCGGCCAATTGAGGACATTAAAAGATTGGATATGAAGTTGTCAGCGTCTCACCCAAAGTGTATGTATCACAAAGATACAGATTATACAATGTGTGCATTAACAAATGTGTATTATATCTACGATAAAATGTCAAATCCTATCAATTATTACATGCAAGATGAAGAAGAAGAAGAAACAATTTTATAAAAGAGGTTGCGACGAAACAACCTTCAGCAAATGGAGTAGAACAGAAAAAAGAACAAATGTACAGCAAACTTGAATGCATATAATTGAGTCGGAAAGTGAAATAATATCAGACGGCATTGGTTCACAACTGTGTTAACATGGAAACAGTTCGACAGTATACTTGTAACTTAAAGTATTATGTTTTTAATTATTTAAGAAGGATTAACAATGCATTATCAAAATATATCGGTAGAGACGGGACACCATTTCTAGAAGATCAACGTGCTACTAATTCTACATTAATTTATTTGCTGAAACGAATGAAACCATTGGAACTCGCTACTTTATGGCCCATATTACCGGACCACATACGCACAATGAAATGTTTACAAGGAATATTGCCATGCAATGAACATTTCAACACGGCTAATTGGATGACACATGTCGATGGACCACCACCAATGAAGAAGGATTGTTTCTTTTGCAAGAGTATCGTAAATTGTGATTGCTGTTATTGTTCAATGTATATTGTTTAATAAATATTCAATGTATCCATGATTAAGAAATAAAATATGTTTTTTATAATATAACTTGTTTTAATTGCGGCAACTAAAAAAAATAAACAAAAAAGAAAGAGAAAAAAAAGAAAGAGAAAAAAAAAGAAAGAGAAAAAAAAAAGAAAGAGAAAAAAAGAAAGAGAAAAAAAAGAAAGAGAAAAAAAAAGAGAATGATGGTTAGAAGGAATCTCCTCCTAGTCTCCTCCTACTCTCCTCCTACTTTCCTCCCACAAAGAGTGAGGGAAGAGTGGGGGTAGGAGTGGGGAAAACGTCTAAAAATACGTTCGTCCCCCCCCCCCTTCGGCAGCGGGGAGGCGTCAAAATAAAATTACCCCCTCCAGTTACGCACATTGCCACGCCCCCTCCTTGGCTCCTCCCACGCCACGCCCCCTTGGCCACTCCCCGCCCCGCCTTCTCCTTGGCCACTCCCCGCCCCGCCCCCTCCTTGGCTCCTCCCCCACGCCCCAGTTGGCTTCTCCGCCCACCCCCCGAAAAAAATTTAACCTCGATTCCCCCTCACTTGTTTTACTTTCGCTACCGTTTACTGACCTCAAAATTGGGCATAAAAGAAGTCAGAACAAACCAAGAAATCACATCCAGTGCAAGTTTTGGAACGAACAACATCTCCACTCTAAAATGGAAGGTAAGTGGTCTTTATTTATATTTTGGTGATTGCATATTTCTAACATATTTTGGATATTCTTATTTTGTATGTTTGTTTTTGCTTTTAGGTAACAAGATCATTTGTATCGACGATTTTCTGAACTCCAGCATGGATGGGAATATGTTAGGTATTTTGTTTTATTTTAATTCTATTTAATCAAATGTATCTTATTTATTGTCTATTGTTTTAAGGTGAAGTTGAGAAAACGAGCACCACCAATTCAGATGCACATCCTAACATAATTGGACCTGATGTAAAAAGTATTTAAAACACGTGTTATTTAAATGTTTCTAAATTATCTATTGTTATTGTTTTCAGTTTCATTTGATGAATCATGGGATGATTTTGATTTGTTTACAAATGACAAAAAGAAATCAGTGGCAGATGATTCATCAAATAAATTGCTTTCGAAGGAGAAAGGCGAACCGGCAACTGATCGATCGTTGAAAGCGAAAAAGGAACGAAAGACTAAAGGTTATTTCCGGGTTGATTAGATATTTTATTATGCATTATTTTCTATTCCTAATTATAATTTTAATGCATAATTATTGTGTACAGGGCGAACGAATCCTATGTGTTCAATGCCGTTACTTGTTGGATCGCCTTCTAACCACCAACCTTCGACATTATCCAAGCAGGGCCAAAAAAACAAATACAGCAGCAGCACACATCAACCACAACGCCCTCAGAGCATACACCTAGTCGAACCGCAAACAAAAAATCCTTCATTCCAAATCCAACAAAATATGCAAATCCAACCACCACAACAATCCTCATTCCAAATTATTGCACAACCTCAACCCTCAAACCAGTTTGTCATCGTGCAAAACGATTCCACGTATTACGCGATGCCGACTGGACAAAATTATGTCGCGGTACCGACTGGGCAAAATTATACATTTCCTCAGTCATTGGTAAACTTGGTGGTTTCCCAGCCAGGTTTTGATGCATCACTTGCAACCAATGACGTGAGAGGTAAGTCCTGTATTTTTTGTAATATTTAATGATATTTATTAATTGCAATGTTTTTTGTTTAATTGCAGGGACAAAATCGAGCACACCTGGGCCACAGCAATCAGCTCAGATGACTCAGTCTCCGTTGCGATTGTGGCCTGCAGGTGGGTGCCAAAGATCTTCCAGCCAAGCCGAGTCGGAAAATAATACTGATGGTCGATTTGCAGTTTCGGATATGGGAGACAGTGAGCTAAGTGGCTTGCTTAAATCAGTGCGGTTATCACAAGAAATTACACTTTCTCAAGATAACGGTGCTGTTCGATCTTCTGTCCGTGAATTGCAAATAACCAATACAGTTTTACCTGGAAGATCTTCATCAGCAGATGTAGTAAGAGCAACTAACCCCAATCTTAACGCTCCTCCACCGACAATTATACCACCCAACCAGATTCCTCCCTTAACCACTACTACTAACAATTTCGAAGAGTTTATGCGAGCCATCATTTGTGATAAAGGAACAATTCGTTCTATGCAAGGTCGCAAAGACTCTTTCATGACATCCATTGATGATCGATTGGAAAGAATTGATAGTATAATCGATAATTTGAATAGTTTTTCAAAGCCTGATGTGGTTGAGTTCGTTGTGCAATCTACTAATTCTAACACTCCTGACGTTAGTAATTACTTAGCTGCAAAACGAAATCAGCTACGAGAGGAGCATTATTCATTGACAAGTTTAAAAAAACGTTTAAAAGAAATTTAATTGTGAAAGCACATTACATTTTTGTAACTATTTTTTAAATTTATCAATTTGTTTCAAGTCTAATTCTTTTCAAACAATTGTAATGAGGTGTTTCATTGCTACATCTGCTTTTGTGGTCATTGTCTGTTGCTAGTCGTGTGTGGTTGATGTGTGTCGCTCCTAGTCATTTGGATGTGTGTTACCATCTGTCAGGGAATTATTTTATAGTTCTTATTTAGTATTAGATTTTTTATAGTTATTATTTAGTATTAGTTTTTATATTTAATTATTAATATTATTTGTAATATATAATTGTTTACAATTCAATATCTTTTCATTCACCCTTCAAAAATTAAGTTGTACGCAGGGTTGGGTTTTTAATAGCATTATTATGTCGAAAAATGTTGAAAATCACTGCTTGTCATTACCAATAATAAATTTTGATATTAACGAGTTTCGATATAAACGACATAGTGATCTATTTGGAGGAAATTGCAAAAGAGGTCTTATTATAGGCCCTTCTGGTTGCGGTAAAACAAATGCAATGCTATCATTATTACTTGCAACCAACGGTTTACGTTTTCAAAACATATACTTGTGTTCAAAATCATTATTTCAAAATAAATACGCGTATCTACGATCAATAGTAAAAGACGTGCCAGAATGTGGTTATTTTGAGTTTTCGGATGTTGAATCACTTGGACCGCCTGAAAATATTAAAGAATATTCCATTGTTATATTTGATGATATTCCACCGACCGGTCATAATGTAATTAAGGAATTTTTTTCATACGGTCGACACAAAAATGTTGATTGTTTTAAAATATGCCAAAGTTACAGTGCCATTCAAAAGCAATTGGTTCGAGACAATTGTAATTTATTGGTAATATTTAAGCAAGATGCAACAAATTTAAAGCATATTTTCAATGATCACGTAATAGGTGACATGACATTGAATACATTTCTAGAAACTTGCACAGAATGTTGTAAGCAACCTTATTCTCCATTCGTAATTGATTTAGATTGTCCTGTAACGAATGGTCGTTATCGAAAAGGTTTCGATAAATTTCTGACTATTTAAAAAGCGCTGTAACGATGCAGATGTTATCAGTGTTTACAGACACTTTGCGTTCTTAACATGGATAAAGACATTGCAAAGCAACTCGTGGAAGCACGTAGTGCTTTGCGTGATAAAATTTGATCGCTAAAAACAGATATTGCAGACTCAAAAGAACATCTTGCCGCAACGTTATTATCCTTGAGTGAACCACTGAAACAAATCGCTAGTAAATTCAATGAAGAATTTGTTCCTATTGATTCTAGTTATGTTAAAGAAAAAGAAACGGGATTTGGTTCAAGTAGAAAATCGCAAATACGCAGAAAAATATTTACTACACCGCAATCCAATGTAACCTCATCTGAGGAAACTATTAGGAAACGTCCGTTGAAAATTAAAGTACACAAACGAATATTTACACCCATTAAAACGTCATCATCAACACCCAGAAGACCGAGACATCAATTGAATTTGAAAAAAGATATTATTACATCAACACCGATGGAGGATACTGCAACAGGATACACTGAAGAATTTTATCAAACTTCACCGCCAAGAACAGGAAACGTCACACATGATGACGATGATGATGATGATAATGATGATGAAGAGATCGTAGATTCTGATGATAACGCTACAGTCCTACGGACTGCTACCACACGTTTAGATGAAGCTCATGATAGACTGGTAGACGAACTTAATACTTCGTCAGTCCTACAACAAACCCTGAAACAATTTCATCATATACCTCGCGCATATTTGATTGACTTTAAATTAGATCGTGGAGATAAATTCGATACTCGTTATGGAGTTCGTCAAACATTTGATGGTGTTTTGTATATCGGAAACGCGGCACTTAAGTTTGATGGAGCAAATGTTGTTATTAACGATGTGCCATATAAGGGCACTACCGGTTTATACGAATTACTTTTCAAAAAGGACCCTTACACTTTTAAACCTGACGATGTTCGAAATTATAAACGTATTTTAGAGCAAACATCTGCAACGCGATTTAATTATGATCCAAGCGGAAAACGTATTGGTAGTAAAGCTTTGAAATATGTAAACATTATTAAGCCAATTTTAAATGGTCAACCTCCAAAAGTGTGGTGGACTAAAAAATGGAAAGTTGGACGCGGTTTGCAGAAAAAAATTAATCCCAATTCTTCCTTACAATTGCAATATTGGGATAATCCGAATGAACTTGTAAATAGATTACGCTTATTATTAGCTTCACAAAGTGCTGGCAATAATGCGCATACAAATGAAATAATTTCAATAATTGAAGAATTGAAGGAAGCAAACATTATAAAGTAATATAAGTGTGGCTCCTGAAATAAACATATGTTATTATCTCATTAGACACCAGACGAGCAACCGGTGTATAAAATGAGTTTAGACAAATTTGGAAATTCTATTTTTGGTGCAATGACTGTTGACAAATTTGGAAAACATGTACATGGGCATAGTGTCTCGAGCTATATTAAAAAATCTAACAATTTAGACAAGATAATTCAGAGGTATTTTAAATTCGATGAAACAGATAATGATAGAAGATATAGGTTAATTTTGACACTTGCCGGCAACGGAAACGTATCTTCCGATGGATTCTATACAATTGATAATAAGGGGGGTGATATATTATATAAAAACACATTATACGCTGGAAAAGTTCTCAAAACAAATTACCTGGGAAATGTAATTCTATTTATTAATGAAAAGTATGTATTGTCTGAATTAACAAACCTTAAATTGAATGATACAATACAAATTAAGCGCAGATTTGCAGCGACTCCAGAAGGTGTCGATAAGAAGTTTTGCATTGAGATATTAATCGAACAAAATACTAATGAAACCCAACATTAAACGCGATGTAATTGATGAAATTCACGCCCCAGTTCGGAAACATTTTCGTAGACGTCGAGTAATATTGAAGAGTTTAAACGATTTATACCAAGCGGATTTAGTTGAAATGATACCTTATGCCAAGGAAAATAAAGGATACAAATATATATTGATGGTTATAAATGCTTTTTCTAAATTTGGGTGGGCTTTACCGTTAAAAACAAAAACTGGAAAAGAAGTTGCCTTACAAATGGCAAAATTGTTGAAAAAGAGGCAGATACCTGCAAATATTCAAACAGACAATGGTACTGAGTTTTACAACAACAATTTTAAAAAACTATGGGAAAAATATGGAATTAATCATTACAGCACATTTTCATCTTTAAAAAGTTCAATTGTTGAACGGTACAATAGAACTATTAAAGAACTGATGTGGAAGGAATTTAGCATGCAAAGCAATTATAATTGGATTAGTATTCTACAAAATATAATTAATAAATATAATAATACAAAACATAGAACAATTGGTATGAAACCAAAACAAGTAAATAAAAATAATGAAAAATTATTGTTAAATTCTGTGTACAGTAATTTAAAAGTTTTTGATGGATTTAGGAAGAAATTTAAAGTTAGTGACCACGTAAGGATTAGCAAATATCGTCAAGCATTTGATAAAAATTACACCCCAAATTGGTCCAACGAAATCTTCACAGTATCCAAAGTTCAAAACACGAACCCCAGAACATATCTACTACGAGATATAAAAAACCAGGACATAATTGGAGGATTCTATGAGGAAGAATTGAAAAAAGTTGAACATCAGGATGTATATCTCGTCGAAAAAGTTATTAAAAGAACGAAGAATAAAGTTTTAGTAAAATGGTTGGGTTTGGATGATTCACATAATTCATGGATATCAAATAAAAATGTTTTATAAATATTTAGTCTTTTATTAAATTATAATGGGTTATGGATTCGCAACCACACGAGCGCGTTATCCTCCGGGCAAATAATGGCCGTATACTCTGACCTCTGGATGATGATATTTGCCCGGGGTAGAGGAATTGGCGGTATCGAGTCATCCAGCTCGATTATGGTTACCTGTAAATTATTATAATCTCAATTTTCTCTTATTTACATGTACGTATTAACTTGTTTACTCGCTTGTTGTTGAATCGCCTGCAATATTCCTCTCTAATTTCGTTATAGATTTGTATGCGGTCTGTAATAAAAAAATATAAAACATAAAATATATGTAATACAAATGTAAATGTTTCTTTATAAATACAAAACATATTTTTTTAAATGTTGTTTTAATAAATTACTCACCCATGATTCACTTTAACACTTTAAAACCGCTGTTCAGTTTGTTCCTCTCAACTTAGTGTGTTGGTGCTTAAATAGCTTGTAAACCGAGGAGGATGTATAAGGAGGAGGGGTTTAAAGTAAAACACCTCTTAAATGATTTTGAGTTAACTTCTACTCATAAAGGTGTGGTAAAATTAAAATGTGGGACTAAAATTACCTTTACTCATAAAGGTGTGGTTAAATTAAAAGGCGGGGCAAAAATTGCAACACTTTTTGAAAATTTATAAGGCGGAGCTAAATTGCAATACTGTTGACCGTTACAATAAGGTTACAATATTAATATAAAATAACCGGCTATTTTTCCATAGAGCAAATCAATTTTTGCATTGTCAAATATAAGAACATAAATTTAAGTTTATCTACAATGAGTTTTGTTAATACTTTACAAGCAATCGCTCTAAAACAAGTGTTTTAAATGTAATAGAAGATCGGTTAGATGTAAAAAAAATGGTACGCCTAGCAGAAATACCAAAATGTTTGGGTAAGACAATTTTTGACAACTGGTGTTTTTATGTTTGGACATTTGGACAATTACGACAAGCAAATATGTATTCGGTTCTTTGTAAATGCCGACCATTTACATGTCACAATCCATTACCTAAATATATAGTCGATTTTTTATTAAATCCTAATGGTAATATTTCCAAAATTATGAACATTCCACAAAATCCATTTTTAGTGTTAGTTAAAAAAAGATTTTGGATTGATACACAGGGAAAGAGATATTGCCGTTGGTGTAGAAAAAAAATGTACAATTTAGAACCTAATACAAAATTATTCAGGATAAAATACGAAAAGAATATTTTATTTCGAAAAGACAAATTGCATATATGGTTATTAGAACGAAAACGTTATTGTGAATTTTGTTTCTTCACGCCGTTATTCGAGCTAACAAAACATACAGTAAAACGTAAACGAACAGATAGTTCATCTTCATCATCTTCTACTTCATCAGTGTGGGACACATCGACTGACATGGATGAAGAAGAGGATTAAAATGATTGTAAAATGTTTTTTTCTCTGTGTGAGCGTGTGCATGTGTGAGTGAATGTGTTGTTCTTCGTCATATTAAATTTACCCCTCCTCATAGTTATACCTCCTCCTTTTCTTTTCTTGATTAAGTTCACTATATAAAGGTAACGTATTGGCCCAAGCATCATATCGTGTGTTGACGTGTAAAGCAACTTACTCTTTTATTACATTTAAAGCATGTTTTTGTGCGAATATTGTGGTAAAAATTTTACAAGAAGAGACAACTTAAAACGACACGTAAAAAACTCGTGTGTTTCCAAGCAAAACTCATATGTAAGCAATAGAGGAGAAAAGCCAACAATCAAACTTATTCTACCCCGATCCGCACAACAGGGAGATATCAAAATGGTAAATCCACTTCCATCAACATCTTTGGAAAATCCATCCACATCGAAACAAGTTTGTGAAATTCCAAATAAACGACAAAAACTTGCATCAACATCAAAACACAGAATATGTGATGTATGTAACCTAACAGTAGATAGCTCATGTTTTGCCGCCCATTTGAGAACTAATTTACACAAAAGTAATGCATTTATTATTGTTGATGATGGAGTAGAGGAAATATCTACAGCTTATGGGGGCAAAATAACAAGTTACCGAATCACCGAACCTGGACACTATGTTGATTTAGACAAGTTTTCCATTTCAGTGAGGGAGAAAATTATTACTCTCATTGAAAGTAAATTGGCGGTTATTGGAAATTTTAAATTAAACATGGAATCCTTTGCATTGTACTTTTTGACAGCAAAAGAAAATGTTGAAATAAAATCATTTAACACGTCGAACAAAATTATCACCACTGCAACGAATCTATATGAGACATACGCACACTTCCTCGACGAAATTAAAACCAAGATGTCAGAATTTCAGGAGAAAGATTCAGGTAAAGTTAGAAACTTGGTGATTTTTAATGTTATAATTATTATTTTTTTTCTTTTTTTTAAGGTTGGACATTATTTCAAATTACAAGCATTGAACTTAATTTCAATGTATATAATCCAATGAGAGCATCTAGTTACATCGAGTTACCTGCTCCAATAAAGGCAAAACGTGCAGTAATCAATGTTTACAATACCGACAATGCATGCTTTGCTTGGGCTATAACTTCAGCACTTCGGGTTCCAACAGGACTGGCACAGAGACCATCTTCATATCCACATTACTCAACAGTATGTGACTTTTCAAATTTACAATTTCCAGTTACAATAAAAGATATCAATATATTTGAAGGTAAAAATAATATTTCAATAAACGTTTATGGCGCTAATGAATATTTTAACGAAAATAAAATGGACTATGAATTCGTTCCATTACGAATATCAAAGAATAAGAAAATAGTTCATATAAACTTGTTGTATATTTCAATAGACAATCAGAATCATTATTGCTGGATTAAAAATTTGCCGCGTTTAATTGGAACTCAAGTATCATTACATGGTCATGAAAAATTTATATGCGAAGGTTGTTTAATTTACTTTTCTAAAAAAGATGAATTAAAAAGACATCAAGAAGAAGATTGTGGAAATGTAAAAGCTGTTCTTCCGAACTGTAGTAAAAAAATTAATAAATTGGGTGAAGAAGTTCTGGGAAATATATTAGAGTTTGAAAATTATCAAAAACAAATGAAAACTCCTTTTGTAGTTTATGCTGATTTTGAGGCATTGTTAGTAAATGTTAACAATAATACTACTTATACAGATTCGAGTAAACCGTACACAGTTAAATGTTTTCGTCATGAACCTTATGCTTTTGCATACCACATAAAATGTTCATATGATGATAGTCTTTCAAAGTTTAATATATATAATGGAGAAAATGCTGCACAAGAATTTGTAAACAAATTAGAAGACGATATTAAAATTATTTATAAAAATTATTTAGGAGTACGTAAAGAAATGTTACCATTAACACCGGAAGAAAAACTAATATATGAAAGAAATGTATGTCATATTTGCGAAAGGACATTGTCAGTAAATGATAAAGTATATGATCATGATCACTTAACAGGAAAGTTTCGTGGCCCAGCCCATTCCGTTTGCAATATTAATTATAAAATTCCAAAATATATTCCAATATTTTTTCATAATCTTTCAAATTATGACAGTCATATGTTTGTAAAAAATATTGCATTAAACAAGGAAGATGTTGATGTTATTGCACAAAACAAAGAAAAGTATATAACTTTTACAAAAAATGTGCACGTTGGTGAATATATTAATGGTAACGGAAAAAAGAGAAAAGTATTTATAAAACTAAGGATTGTAGATTCATTTAAATTTTTATCACAATCATTAGAAACATTGGGATCACTTTTGGACAATGATCAGTGTGTTGAAATAAGAAAAAGGTTTCAGGAGGATGAACAATTTAATCTAATACGGCAGAAAGGCGTTTTTCCTTATAGTTTTATGAATTCATTTGAAAAATTAAATTACAATCATTTGCCAAGTGAGGATGAGTTTTATGATCATTTAACGGATGAAAAAATATCCAGAAAAAACTATGAAAGAGCTTGTAAAGTGTGGGATGTATTTAATTGTAATTCATTACGTGATTACGTAAACACTTATTTGACATCTGATGTGTTGTAGCTTGTTGACGTATTTGAAAATTTTCGAAAAATGTCATTAGATTTCTACAAACTCGACCCTGCACACTATTTCACAGCGCCGGGATTTGCTTGGGACGCTTTGTTAAGGATGACAAATGTAAAATTGGAATTATTGACAGACATTGACATGTTACATTTTTTTAAAAAGGGTATCAGAGGTGGATTAAGTATGTGCACTCAACGAAAAGCTGAAGCAAATAATAAGTTTTTACCAAATTTTAATGCTTCTGAACCAACTTCATATATTCTTTATTTAGATGCTACAAATTTGTATGGGTATGCTATGAGATGTAAGCTTCCTGTTGGAAAGTTTCGCTGGCTTGATCAAAATGAAATTCTCGAGTTTGATATCGCATCACTGGAAGATGATGGTGAGATGGTTTATGTGTTAGAAGTTGATTTAAAATATCCAATAGCTTTACAGGATTATCATAATGATTTTCCTTTTTGCCCAGAATCGGCAATACCTCCAAATTCAAAATATTCTAAATTAATTCCTACCTTATATGACAAAGAAAAATATATTATTCATTATAAAAATCTAAAACAATGTTTAACACAAGGCTTAAAATTGCGACGGATACATAGAATTTTAGAATTTAAACAAGATAATTGGATGCAAAAATATATTGATTTCAATACTAGTAAGAGAGATCAATCTAAAAATGAATTTGAACGCAATCATTACAAAAGTATGAATAATGTTGTATTTGGAAAAACGATGGAAAATGTTGAAAATCGCGTTGATATTAAATTATGTACGCATTGGGATTCTCATTTCAGGAAACCTGGTGCAGAATTTTATATATCGAAACCAAATTTTAAATCTTCAAAAATATTTTGTAATAATTTAGTGGCTGTGGAAATGGGTGTTCTCAAAGTGCAGTACACAAAGCCACTGTATGTAGGATTTTCTATTTTAGAATTATCCAAAACTGTAATGTATGATTTATTCTATAGTTTCCTTAAGAGAAAGTACGATAACAACGTAACATTATTGTACACAGATACAGATTCGTTAGTTCTTCAAGTTTTTACAGAAAATGTATACGATGATATTAAAATTAATATTGATAAGTTTGATACATCCAACTATCCAGTTGACAATCAGCATTGCATCATCCCAAATAAATCTTACATCGGAAAAATGAAAGACGAATTTAAAGGTCAGATCATTGAATCATTTTATGGAACTGGTGCTAAGGCGTATTGTGTAAATTTACTCAATTCAAGCTCGATTAAAAAAGCTAAAGGTGTTAAAAAATATGTAATAAAAAAACATTTAACGGTAAATGATTACATTACTGTAGTGGAGAATGGGGGTGCAGTTTATAAAAAAATGTACAAATTTAGATCCAGTTATCATAATATGTTTACAGAACTTCAAAACAAAATTGCATTGAATTCAAAAGACGACAAAAGATACATTTTAAATGATAAATATCATACATTAGCATGGGGCCATTTACGTATAGCGGATTTAGAAAACGAAAAGGTGTTGGATAAAATGATTAACGATGCAATTCAAGAGCTTGATTAAACATTCAATTATATTTTTATTTTTTATAAACCTGGATAAGAAACGCTTACTCTTTCGATACAATTACATTATAAGTATTATAAAGTTATTTGTATCTTTAATAAATGTATGTCTGAACAATTATAATTTAAATATTGCTTTAAATATTACTTTTAAATATATTTTGATTTTTCATAAACGTGGGTAAAAACACCCTTACTCTTTCGATACAATTGAATTATAATTATTATAAGGTTATTTGTATCTTTAATAAATGTATGTCTGAACAATTATAATTTCAATTCTATTTTTATGTATATTTGTATTATTTTGAATATATTGCTTCAAATATTACTTTTGCCTACTTTATTATAAAACCACTATCCATTATAAATATTTCCCCAGGTAACTGCTTTTAAATATCTGATTTAATTAATTTAAAATATTTTTTTTTTTATTTCATGAAACATTTCTACAATCTTACTTAAGTTGTTCAAACACACACCCTCATTGTAATTAAAAAAAAAATAAGCAAAAACTAAAAACTAAAATAAATAATAAAAAGAAATAACAAAAAAAATATATAAAAAAAGTACTCCCTCTTCTTCCTTGTTAGCCCAAATTCAAAAACCTCCTCCTCATCCCCCCCCCCATCGTCCTCCTCATCCACCTCATCCCCCTCATCCTCCTCCTCCTCCTCCTCCTCCTCCCACGAGATAGCCGATTCTAGAACCTCCTCCTCCGCGAGGAGGAGGAGGTTCTAGGATCGGCTATCTCTCCCTACTAATAAAAACATTGTTGAAAGCGAATAATCAATTTGTCATACAGATTTTACAAATTTTCGCGTGTATTTTACAAATGATGCGTCATCAACAAATATTCCTGACCTACACAATGTAAACGTGAATGAACTTACGAAATCAGATCCTCTTGAAGTAGATAAACCTGTGCATCTCATTCATAACAATATTAATTACATTTTTATCAAAACACATCATTCACATGATCCAATAACAGAATCTAAATTATTCGCTTCAATTTTGAATTTAAAATCTTTTTGCATAACCGAAAAAATTAATAAACTCGCGAAAACAAATTTTGTCAAAGTATATCGTTATTGTAAATTTAAATTTGAAAATATTCGATTAATGTTCAGATATATTTTTAATAATACAAACGTAGAAATAACCTTTAATCATAATCATATTCTTGAAAACTTGTCAAAATCAGAAATAAATACCATTTTCAATGAATATCATACCACGTCTACAGGAAGTCACAAAGGAATTCATTAAACTTATAAGAAAATCAAGACAAAATATGTATGGAAAAATATGTACAAAGACATTAAACAATATGATAGTTCGTGTGAAGTATTCCAACGAAATAAACAAGTCAAATCAACAAAAATGCCAATGACTATTACAACGACGGCAAAACGTCCGTTTGAAAAAGAATTCCGAAAATTTCAATAAATATTTATTAACCTTTGAGGATGATCTTACGAAATTCAGTTTAGCCATACCAATTTCAAACCAATAAGCTATTACAATAGCTAATGCGTTTGTCACAAAAATTATTTGCATATTCGGAACGCCTAAATGATCATCGAACGAAATTTTACTGGCGAATTATTACAGAATGTTTGTAAATTATTGAAAATAATAGAGATAGAAACGTGTGCTTTTAGAACTCAATTTAACGGTAGTTTAAAACGATCACATCGTAACATCTCTGAATATCGTAGACATTTATTAAAACCAAACTAACAGGGACGAATGGATTCACATATGTTCACATACAATACTTTAAAACATTCCGCATATTATACACCATTTGAATTAATGTTTTGACACAAAGCTGAAATTACAAATTCATTACAACAACCACCAGAATTAATTTACAATTATGATGATTATGCAGTAGAATTAAAATTACGCTTACAGCATAGCCATGAACTTGTTTGAAATTCATTAATTCAAGGAAAAGAAAAATCAAAAACTTATTACGATAAATACACTAATCCCATAAAAATCCAAATTGGTGATCATGTTTTGTTAAAAAATGAAGTAAATACCCGAGGTAGATGTAAAAAATTAGAACCAATATATAATGGTCCATACGAAGTGATAGAAATTAATGATCCTGTTAATACAACAATAAAAGTAACCGTAAATTAGTAAAAGTTCATAATAACCGCTTGAAGGTCTTAAATCCTAATTTAAATTAATCTGTTACAGGTCATTAATAATACTATCCTTCCTAATAATTACTACACAATGTAGAAATGAAATAGAAAAATTGCAAAATCCTAACTCAGGCATTTATTTTGAACTCAGAATAGAGGTGTACAACAAAAATCAATCTAAGTAATTACTTTCAATTATCAATCACTCTTAGAAAATGCTTTGAAGACATAAACTCAGTTTATAAAAGTGCAAATAATGAAAATATTAATCTTGTGCAATGCTCAGGATTAGTTCCCAGCATGAATGCGACCTCTAAAATAATAAACAACCGAGAAATTTTAATAACTAACCATTTACACGATCAAATAAATGCTAGAAGAAAAAGTGGGTTACTCAACATAGTCGGGACGTCTTTGAAATTTTTATTTGGTACACTTGATCAAAGTGACGCTTAATTAAATTGAATCAAAATGTAAACAACGTTTTACATAGTTCGTCAGAACGCACGAACATCTTTATCAATTAGTCGGAATCGATCAACTCAACTTTTGCAAAGCAAACTAAATTCATGAATGATTTAAATTCAATAAATATTCACTTATCAAATTTAACTGACGCAGTCAGAAATGAAATTTTCTTGCAACAATTCATAAATAAATTGGATTTTCACTTAATAGGTTTTGAGTCATTAGTTAATACATTTCGCGATTACCAAAATCACTTGATTGAAACGATCTTATACGCGTACGTGGGTAAACTACATCCTTTTTTTATGAGTCCTGCGAAATTATTAAATTTATTATTAAATGCTTAAACATATCTTCCAAAGGAAGCAATTTTCTCTTTTAAGTTGACTACAGGAAACATGAATATCCTTTACACCTTGGTGACGCCTACAATTTTCCTTCAAAATTTAACCCTTTATTTTATACTATACATACCATTGGTATCATCGACTTGTGAGGTGCACGAAAGGCGAGGTAACTGGTGTGAATGAATTAAGACATAAATATTAACCGATTAGTAGTTTTCCATGAACCTTAAAATTCGCCGACTTCTGTAGAAAATAGCTAACATGATAAACACTCCAATTTGTTTGAAATCCAATCACTCATTGTGTATAGAGGATATTATCAGTCAATGTGTATTTAATCCGTTTTTCAAGTCACCTGTTGAAACTAACGAGCGAGAATATTACCACAATGTAAGATAAAGCAAGCGAGTCATAGTTACATAAAAGCTGATCATAATTTTAATCCAATTACTTAGATTTTAATTAATTAAATAATAGAAATGCTTGCGCAGAATAAACGCCCAAAACAAGCAAAACAGACAAGGGAATAAATGTTTACCACGATTATAAAAGAGTACAAATCGGACTCTGAAGTCCTTTTGTTCACTTGGAATGACCCAAGAAACTTCTAGAAAAAATCGTAGGGGAAACAGAAGTTACTGGAAAGTAAAACACGAAAATCCAAGCCAGTGCCATTCAGGCAGTTGCTTTCAGGAGTTTATAAGCAGTTCTCTTTAGGAGTTCTCTTCAGGAGTTCCGCGGAGTCAGTACCTTAAGTACAAGCAGGTTCTTGTTGTTTAAAATGGGTAAAGTTTTAAAGTAGAGTCAATCGCGACGCGTACTGTAACATGTGTGCCCTTTTCCTTTTCACCCATAGGTGAGGTAATTTTAAAATGTACAGATAGGCCTGGTAAACGTAATGGGGCAAATGTTTGAAACTAAGTTGTATTTTAATCGATGAGAGTTTTGATGTTGAGTTGAATTAATTTGAAACTATATTTTATTCTTGGTCGAATTTCGTAATGATTAATTGAAATGTTTGGTTTAAATTCTTTACATCAATATAATATTTCGTAGAAGTAATTGATACGTTTCGAGTACATTATTTTATTGCTGGTCACCCAAATCCCTTTTACAAACAAACCGATATCAATACGATTAGTACCAATAGGATAATGACCCGACAAGTGCAAAGGTAAGTGGAAAATAGAAGATAGTTAATTAACTTCTGATAAGCTAGGTAACGATTGCGAGTTAGGCGATCCCTTTGGATGTCTGATCTGGCAACCGCTCGACAGCTCAGGCGTCCGCAATGTATGCCGACGTCCGCAGGTTAATTGTTAGGTGTTTTAATCGTAGAGAGTAAAGTAAAGCGGGCGGCGGGCATCACAGACTACATACGAGCTAATACGGATTACCAGCGTTCCTGTACACATCAAAGATGACATCTTGGCGTTAATCATCACCAAACATCAGTTCCTGATACTGGATCGACTACGAGTCTTCTTCACCCATCTCGCAACTTCAGACATACAGAAGTGCGTCAGGGTACATCTGGGTACATCTGCAAGCAACAACTGCCATAGTTGTCTGTGAATAGTGTTAGTGATTGTGAAATCGAAATCTATAAGGGCTCTAAAGAGTTACCTAAAATCTGCTAAGTTGGCATAAAAAAAATCCGAAGTGTTCTCTTAATCGCGTTAGACGATAACAGATTCGTGTACATTCCACCTGAATTTCAAAGTATCCACATAAATTGTCATAATGAATCAACTACCTTAAAGTTTTTCCTCAGGAATAATTCAATTTAATCCTTGTTGTAGAATTGATAATGATAAATTTGTATTGAATACCCATTGTATACGATTGTTAAACAAAACTTATTCACTAGATCTTGTAACGGAATCATTCAATTTAAAATACATTTTTGGCAATAGTAAGAATATTCAATTACCTCATTCATTAAAAGAAACAAATGATGTTCACATAATACAACATTTCCAGGGGTTACAAAATCTAGGTGAAGAAATTACAAATTTAAGAAATCTTAACACACAACCTTCACTTATTAACTCTTACCAGATTTATCATTATACCGTAATTTATATTTTAATCTTATTGATAATCATAATTAGTTTTTTATTCATATTTTAAAAACAGAATAGCTTTAAAACCATTTACAACAGATTAAAAAAGTAAAGAAAAACTGCCCAAGGAGGGAGAAGAAATTCGTAATAATCCCAATTACAAATTTCTTTCATGGGGGGGGGGGGAGATGTTGTGATATTCTAACTATATATATATAATAACATGTAATTATTTATTCATTTTATATTATTATTAATTTCATTTTATTAATTTAGTTTTTGTAAAGCATTACAAATATCATATTGCAAAAGCGCATGATGGCTTTTGCAATATCGACATTCCTGCACTTGGCAACAAGAATACCTTGTTGCTTTTCTTAATAGACTTAAGTAAGTTTTAAGTCTCTAGTATAATTCTGGTGACAGGCATTCTCTAACAACTCTAGCGATCGTTGCGAGCGCTATAAATCCGCAGCACAACAGTCGTGTTGAAGATATCCCTCTTGCAATTCACCATCATAAAGCAGGCTTATGAAGGACTATAAGATAAGATCTCGGTATCTCTGAGCATTATCCGTTCCTTCAAAGAAAATTGGTATCAATCGTCTTCGAGATACATCAATCCATCGACCAACTTTCTGGGAATGTATTGGAGTTTCCAGAAATGTATGAGGGTTTTCAACACTCCACATCGTCATGGTTTGTAAATGAATGCATCCCAACAAATGAAACCACGCCTCATCGATATAGAAAGTACCATCAAACAGGTGCAATCAATATATGAGCATTAAACCATTGGCAATATACCAAACGTCTATTATGATCAGACGGCAAAAGCTCATGAAATGCTTGCAATCTTGTACGAGAATAACCCAATGTCTTTCCTTAAAATTGCTCTGAAGGCACTAAACGATATAGGTACTTGCTGCGCGAGTTTTTGTAATGATGTTGTCGGTGCATCAGTCATTATTTCGTAAACATTTTCCACTGTTTCATCCGTACGAACCGTTGGCCTGCCAACACCGTCCTTATAACTGATTATACTTTCATAATAGTTTTAAATTTGAAGTTATATTTTAATGTACATTTATTAACCACCTAAATTATGGGAATAAAACATATCCTAAATTATAAATGTACCGACTTTTCCAATTACCGTTAATTCGGTAAATTTATGAATCGATTTACCGATAATTTTTAAATCACACTATCATTGCATTCATTAAATTCACACAAATACACACAAGATGAAGAAGCTCGTATTTAATAAAGTTTAATATAATTCAAAAATCAATTATAACTAGCATTTTATAAACTAGTAATTTTCTGTAACATATATATTGTTATATTCAGATCTTGTATTGAATTAAAAGAAAAAATTGTTACTTGCTGGTGATCGTGATGGTTTTCGACGAGTCGGCAAAAAACCTACAAAATAAATTGTGTGTAAAGTATAGAGTATTTCTTAAAAAAATCCTACAACCAAATATTGGCAATTTTATCTATATTTTAAGAATATTTCTTACCCTTTAGTGAATGTTGGAAAGAACAAGAATTCATCAGAAAATTAAATTCCGTATCCACTTACTTAATAATGTAAGGCATTTTTTAAATAAATATCAATTAAGAATGAAGTAAAATAAAAGTTTGAAGAAAAGTTATTAGTGCTTTATTTATCAATTTAATTTGATTTACACGTAACTTACTCAATCACTTCAATCAATTATGTATGTAATCTATCTTATGAACCTGAATTTTTCTATAAAATATAGTTGATTTCAAAATAAATATCGAATTTAATATGTTATCTGATGCTACAGTGAAAGTACCATGCGATCGTTTAAAGTAGGCGGCATTTATTTTGTGCGGTTGCCCAGAATGCTCTTTGAATGATGGAATAAATTTGAGGTTATGGTAAAATATGTGTTAACAGTCAGTAATGCCAATATAATTGTTGGGGGGTAAATTAGTTTAAGTGGACTGTATTTTTATTTTTAATCAGAAGTGCCGGCATCGGGGGCGCACAAAGGTTGACGTATCTAATACTGCCACTTACCTTTAGTCCATTCGCACCGCTAACTTCCGATTTCAACGATGTAGGTGGTTTTCTGAACACATTAACTACATTCACAGAACAATTACAATTTTCAACAATTCTTTTGCGACACACGCACTCGCCATGCCACTCGAACGACTCTCCTTCTCAGCCGATTTCGGTGGTGCAAGTGACAGTATTTTGACTATAGATACCGCCACCATACAAACCCCCAAGATGCAAAGCAGTTTTCTAATTCACGACTGAACAATAATTTTAATAAATTCAAAGCCTACTCTAAATCATGTTTTACTTGTTTTATAGTGAATGTTTTGAATAAGATAAATTAAACTTGTAAATTGAAAAGATGTATTAATTGAAAATTAAATTATTATCCTCGTATTTGATATTAGACATTTATCGAAAAAAATCAAATTGATCCATGTTATAAATGGATTTTTGGTAACATCAAAATCATTATTAAAACAAATAAATAATTATATTACCTTTTGTGGTTCCTGCAGCTGTAAAATAAATTATGTGTGTAGTCTAGGGCAGCGATTCTATAACTGTAGAAACCGAATTAAATAGATTTTCCGTGAGGAGAATGTAAAATATCCCGTTTTTCGGCGGAATATCCCTCCCACTGTTTATTTATACAGAGAATGTTTCTTTTAGGTATACATATTCCGATATATGTATCTATACACTGTCAGTTTTCAGCCATTCATTCTTTTTGAAAAGCGATGAATTTTAAGCTGCCAACGAGTGTTTTCCACTCCTATGTTAAACATAAAGTAAAATTTCGAGTTTAGAAAAGCCTGAAAATTTTGTTTGATCGCGTAGCAAAGCGGAGCGATCAATACAAATTTTCAAGCTTATCTAAACTCGAAATGTTACTTAATGCGCCACGCGTATAAAACACTGATTTCAAGTGAAGTTCAAATAGTACTGGTCTAGCATACTGCTTTAGGAGTATATTTACAACTTAACAGAAAATCAGTGTTTTACTTTATGCTTAGTCTGGGAGTGGATTTACAGTGCATAATATGTATACCTAAAACAAAATGTGGAACACAATAGATTAATAGCCATTATATACGAGTTATACACTATACTTTGTTCACGACAACAACAATATACAACACAACATTTATTGTATATAGATGTTAAGATATTATATTATATTTGATAATATATTCAGAGTACATAAATACTTCGAAACCAATGATTATGATTCTGTTTTATTTAAATTTGTAGGAAGTTCTGTGTTCTCGTCTGTGTTGGCCACTGTAGGCGCTATTTTTGAATTACCTGCCTCTCTGGTTCACTGATTCCCTAAAGACTAATTTAGGTTATGTAATAAATCTTCATTCCATGTCTTTTTAACTAACAAATTTATTGTAAGAATAACATTTAATCGTTTTTCACTTGCTTCGTAATATCTTCAAAACAAATGATGCTAGATGATTGTTGTCGACATAGTTTTACTCACAGTTAAAAGTATAAACTTTTATCTAATTTAACTAATTTAGTGTTTCTAATCGTCAATATCTGAATGTAGCATTTGTTTCGAAGATAAGATGAAAAAAATGAAAATCGATAAATTATAATTTTTACTGAAACTTTGTAATTGAAGACGAAATTGAATTGAAATTTTGTTCTTAGTCTAAATGAGTCTTGAAAACTACGAAGAAATGTAGATTTTATAGAGGGTGATTTATTTTATGAAATATGACAATTGCTATTTTAATTTAACATACAACACATTATTTAGAACTCAAATGTCTGCTTATTCACTGGTATAAAAATTCAATATGGCTGCCATTAGAAAATTGTAACTCTTTTGTCGTATCTTGAAAATGAAAAAAACCTATATATTTCAAATTTCAGCTAGGTATCTATCTAAATAACAAAGTTATAGCAAATATAAAATGTTGTCGATTTTCTTTTTTCGGCATGTCTTGAAAACAAATTACGCTATTTTTAGTTGAGTAATTTTGTTTATGATTACACAAAAAATAAGCTCGTTCTTTCATTTAATATTTGTTTATACTATTTTAAATGCTAACTGTTTTTCTGCTATTTTACATTATTTTAGTTAACTTCACGCTTCTTTATTTTCCCGTTTTTTGTGCTTGTATAAAAATAAAGCTATTTCGTTCGGTTTATAATGTATCAAATACTGAACAATTCACAATAATCTGATTCAAATATTCTTTACGAAGCAATATTTGAATATTGACCAAAAATATACTTTTAGAGGAAAATCTGGACGTTTCCAGTTGGCTACACTACAATACAAACAACAACAAATTTTTCTGCCGAAAAATATAAATAGTGCTCTATTTAAAATTGATGGTTTATCAATATTTTTTGCGCCAATCATTAAAATGGTTCTATCAGTTATTGCATTTCGATGAGAAGTGATTTCTAAACGAATTTTCATTTATTTAATTCAGTGAAAATAAACATTTTTATGTATGTTTTCGAGTTTTGTGAAGTGTATAATCAATAAAAATTAACACCTTTCTATCATTTCTTCACAAATAAATGTGAAGAAAGGATACAACAGTATTAATTTTTAAACATTTTTATAACTGTTCATAAAACTATCATGTAAGTTAAAAAGAGAGAATTTTAATCCTAGTTCCCAACACTGGTTTAAAAATTAACAGTATTTTTATTTAAGGAACTCATTTTATTTGAAGGGTTAATTAAAAAATATATATTTCTTGTAGTTAACTTTTGCAGAATGATTTAAACAATGCACACTTAGTGCTTGTTTATTACTTTATCTGTAAATAACACCTAACACACATCGCTTAGCAAAAATGAATAACATTAAAGTGGGAAAAATGTAGCATTTTAAAGATTTGTTGAAAAGTATAGATTTGCAATTTTATCCTTTTCAAAATATATTTATACAAATTATTATTATTATTTTAACGATTTTATTGTAGAGGGTGCAGTATTTTCGATGGTTTCTTTAAGTAAAGTACCATTTATATGAATAATAGACAAAAAGTAATATATACTTACAGAGCTTTTTGTGGAGCATATTTCAGGTGCCTAATCAATCTTTAATTGTTTTCGAGTTATATGTCAAAACTCAAAATTTGGCTATTGTGAAATATTGAAATAACTTCTATATTTCAAAAGATATTGACATGCGGTAAAAACGTTCTTAAGACACTTTTTTAAGTACAATACTCTGATCATATCATATTTTGTTTTAAGTTTAACCGTTATGAGATATGATATAAAATTGTATTATTTTAAATAGAAATTATAGTTGGCCATGTTGGCCAAGCAATTAGGTTGCATTTTTTGTAAGCTATCCAAAAATATATCATTTGTCATATTTTAAATTAACTTTAATTATTAATTTTAAGCTCTTTTTAAATTTTAAATCAATATATCAAGAACACCATGATTAAAATAAATTAATTGTAAACAGTAATAATATAAATCGTCAACTGTCTTTATTTTCTTATTATATTTACTTTAATTATCTTAATAAATAGTAGTTATAAATATTTTTTTAATTAAGGGCCATTTATATTTATACACATTTATTGCATTTTATAAAAATAATGACTGTGACGTTTCTAATAGCTAACTAAACATAATTAAATTAGATTAGATAATTGTTGGGGTGTGGCCTGTACCACCGCGACCTTTGCAGATCTATTGTAGATCCCTATTATCTTAGACGACGTGCTCGAGCTTCGCCTCTTTAATTAGCTTTAGGTATCTAACCCTTTCTAGGGCACAAGTTGTGGAGATTGTCCTCTTCTTCTTTCTGGCAGAATCTACATATCGTATCCTCTGCCAGACCTATTTTGCTTGTGTATTTGTTGAGCCTACAGTGTCCTGTCAGTAGACGTACTATACCCTTAACCATTTTCCTTTTTTGGTTGGCCTCTGCCCTGGTGTGTTTGTCCACCAATGTTTTTTTTTTAAGTATTCTTTATTTTACAATATAAATTAAGTTTACATATCATATTGTAAACTGTATTCATTTGTTCCTCCCTTCTTCTTCACCACGGGATTTGCGGGCGTTGATTCCCATCACGGGCTAATAGTATTGAGGGATATATGTTTCAATTCCTTATGCTCCTATTTTGTCAGATTTATTTTATCTTATCGTTAAGTATTAGATTTTTCATTTTTAGTTTAAATGTTACATAATTTAATTCTGTTATGCTTTTTTCTAGTCTGTTATATTGTCGTATGGTTTCTGATGTTAATGTTATTGTCGTTTTCTTTGTTGTGAATGTTTCTGTCCTTATGTCCGATCTTCTTCTTGTTTCATAATCGTGGATTTGCTTTTTGATTTTTATATTAATGTTTGTTTTAATTAGATTATTGTAGTACCATTTTTCCAATTGTTTAATGACTGAGTTTATTTGCGTTAATATTCTGTCGTATGTGATTGCAGTGTATATAATACATGTATCGTCTGCGTATATAAAAAGTTTTCCATTTAATGTTTGTTCAAATAAATCATTTGTGTATATTATGTATAATATTGGTGGTAAGTTTTCTCCTTGCAGTATTCCGTATTGTGCTACTGATGGTTTACTATTTTCTTCGTTAATTCGTGTTGTTTGCGGTCTATTTTTTAGGTACGTTTCAATCAGGTTTGCTTCATTGTTTTTTTATACCGCATTTAGTTTTGTTTCTAATTTTTCTTTTGAAATGGTGTCAAACGCTTTTTTCATGTCTATGAATAATGCTACTACATTTTCTTTGTTTTCCAGATTTGTTCTTATGTAGTGTATTAGATCGTGTACTGCAGATGTGGTGCCAGATTGTTGTTGATAAGCATATTGGTTTTGATGTATTATGTTTTGTTCTTTAAGGTGTTTGCTTACTTGGTTTTTAATTACTTTTTCCAGTATTTTGTTTAAGTTGACAGAAGTGATATAAGTCTATAATTTCCTAGGCAGGTTTTGTCTCCTTTTTTATGAATCGGTTTTATTATGGTTTTTTGAGATAGTAAGGGTATATTCCTTCGTCTATTACGTTGTTTGTTAATTTTACAAGTATTGGAGTGTGTGTGTTTTTGTTCTCTTTTATTATTTTGTTAGTGATTTTGTCGAAACCCGGGGCATTGTTATCTTTTTGGTCTGCTATTATTTTATTAATTTCTTCTTTGGTTGTATGTTTAAAGTTTACGTTCTTATAGTTTATTTTAGTTGTTGTTATTTTGGGTTCTGTGCTGGCATTTTGTATTTGTGTTTTTCCTATATTTGCGTAGCATGTATTTAATTCATTTGCTATCTCCTGGTTATTTGCTCTCTTGTTTTCAGTTGCACTATTATTGGGTTTTTCTCATTTGATTCGTCTTTTCTGTATGCGGTAATGATGTCGTTTGTTTCTATTTTGGTGTTTAAGTTTTTAAATATTTTCGTGGCAGTATCCTCAAGTTTTTCATTTTTAGGTTGTTTCCCACTCCTACTATAATTATATTATTTTTTCTTTTTTATTTTTCTGTTTTCTCTAATTGTTGTTCAACACCCTAGTTTATTATTTTGTTTGTTGCTGTTTTCTAATACTACTTTAAGTTTACTGTTTTCTATTTTCATCTCTTAAAATTTTATGAAGTTCACGGATTCTTTTAATTCTGTCATGTCGTTTTGTAATTCTCTTAATTTGTTTAGTAGTATCCTATTTGTAACATCGTCTTCTATATCGCTGTCTTCTTTTTTCTTATTGGGCTTTATGTTGTCTTTCCTAACCGGTCCCATGTTTGTTTCAAAGTCTTTAGAATAGTGTTTTATCGTTAAAGTAAGATTTTGTTTTTTTTATTTTAGGGTAGTACGAATGACAATTATTTCACGTCACTGGGTCCGTAGTGCCGACTTTTATTTTATATATAGACACTGCAAGGGCAAGAGTAGACCACGGAAGGTTTACATAAGAGAGAGTTCTGTCTGGGCTTATTTTTTTTTATTTCGCTGTAGTGTCTGGTTGGATTGTGGTCGATGAGCACAAAAAACTGTGCTATCGTGTTTTATTGACCTTTTCCAGTTGGGTTGTAGGCAGTGAATGTTCTTAATTATTGAGTTATTGCTACTCACCGGGCGAATCTTGCTAAGATTTTTTATTTGTCGTTTTCCCTGTCCTTTATTCTGCTGGTTTTCGTATTTTCACTAGTTTGTTTTGTTTACTTTCACTCTATTTTTATTTATTTTTTGAGGAGCACTTGCACGTGTACAACGTTCCGCCAATTTTGAGTCATTATCTCCATCTATTTTTTGATGGATTTTCTGACTGCGGTTTTTGTGATACCGCAGAAGAGTTCCGGGCCAGTGAATGCGCTTGATGGCCCTTGTGTCCTGGGACCCATTTTAACTTTTTTGCGACCGCCCATTTCGTTAAGAGCGCTTACACAGTCCCACACTAGCTTGGAATCGACCTGCGTGGTGCTTAGTGCCCTTAGCAACGCTTTGCTGTCCTAGAAAATAGCTATTGATCGACGTTTGTTCTCTTGCCTAGCTATTTTTCCAATGCAGAGGTGCCTCTGCCTGGAACACTGTGGTCTTTCTCGGCAGACTGACTGAAATCTTTGTCTCGGGTTTTGAGCTCTATATTCCAGCTTCGACTCCTTCACCTGTCTTATGCAGTATACTTGTTTAATTCTGCATTGCTAGGTGGGCCGTCCGTCCAGTTTTCCCTCTGCGGAATTATTCTGTTTTATTTCCTGTCGACATTATATTTCTTGACCATAGCATCGCTTGGCATTTCTGTTGTAGGATTTGCCTTCAGTTCTTCTTCTAGCCTTTGGTACTTTTTCCCGTTTGATCGGTTTATGGAAGCCAGTCCTTGACTATATTAGTCTGTATGTTACGGACCTGGCCGCCCTTTCCTGCTTGTGCCTCTATGAGCGAGTTGGTTGTGACATTGTTAAACGCCCCCTTTATATCTAGGAATGTGACCATAGCTATCTCTTTGTCCTCCATTGACGGTGTGATGAGCCTGTTTAGGTCATCCAGCGTCGAGTCCGTAGACTTTCCTGGCTGGTAAGCCTACTGACGATTACTGAGGGGATCTTTCCCCAGTATCTCGTCTCGTAGATATCTGTCGACCAGTCTCTCCATTGTTCTTAGTAGGAATGAAGATAGGTTGATGAGTCTGTAAGACTTCGGTGTTAGATCTGCTATTCTACCTACCTTAGGCAAGTAGATTATCCTTACACTTTGCCACGCCCTTGGTATGTGTCTCGATGCCAGATAGGCTTTGAAGATCGTTGACAGATGCGGCACCAGCTCCTCAATGCCCTCCTGCAGCAGGATGGCATAGATCTCATCCATCCCAGCGGACTTATAAGGTTAAAATCTGCTTATGACCCATCTAATTCTGCTTGGTCTTGTGACCTCTGTGGCTAACCTCCAATCATTTCGGTCTGGTTTTTTTCAAAAAAAAACTTGACCGGGGTTGTCAAGTTTGCCCTCCTCTGACAGGATTGTTGAGGTTGGAAAGTAGACTTTTAATAGTTCCTTGAGTATTTACTCCTTTGTTTCAGTATAGGTCCCGTCAAGTTTTCTAAAGAAAAGTACCTCTCAAACCTGCCGGAGTGGTAAATAACTCTTCGCAGAACTTCCTCCACGAATCTCTTTTGGCTTTCAGATTTTCTTATTGTACTGCATAAGCTTTTCCTTATAGGTGTCCTAATTTTGTGTGTTTTTGGCCCTATTGAATAGCCTTTGAACCTGGGCTCTTAGCTTTTCAAGGTTCTTGTTCCACCAGATTGTTTGGCAGCCCCTGTGTCGGGTTGTTTTTCCGGGCAGTTTTCCTCGTATGCCGTCCTAATGGAGGAACAGCACCTCACTCACCGGTGCTGTTCCTGAGGGATTCTTTATACTCCACCCGGTTTGTCTCTTCTATATACACCCTCCGTGAGAGATGTGTCTAAGTCGAAGCGTATTTGCCTGTTGTCTGAACAAGTGAACATGGTTATTAAGTTCTTCGATATATTTTTGTATAATATTCCCGAGCAAGAAAGTTTTGGTCTAGAAAATTCTCAAAATCAATTTTAAGGATTTTTAAATATTTTATTTTGTTCATTATATTATGTTAAGCTATATTACGTGTTTATTAAGATTTTGTTGATTTTGAATATCTTATATTTTAATATATAAACAAAGTGAAGGTAATGACAGTTGGCGTTTAATATTACTCTTGTTTACTATTCATTTATTTTTATCATAACTTGCCTAATAAATTAAATAAAAAATAAATACTCCTAAAATAAATAATTAAAGTCAAATTAAAATATTGTAAATTATGCAACTTTATGTCATATCTTATAACGGTTAAACTTAAAACAAAATCTAATATCATCAGGGTATTCTACTTAAAAAAGTGCTCAGTTTATACCACATGCCAATATCTTCATAAATAAAAAAGTTATTTGAATATTTCGAAATTGCCTAATTTTCTGTTTTGACGAATAACCCAGAAACAATTGAAGATAGACCAATTTCGATCAGAGGCACGGTGGGTATTGGCGCACACTGTGCAGATTTTCTAAAATATAAGAGCTGCAGCTTTCAAACTTTTATTGTTTTTTAAACTGTTAAATAATCTAGTCGTTAATGAGCTAAAATCTGTATTTTTCACATTATCACTAAATTTTAAAAGAAACAAATGACGACTCTATAAAAACGGAATTACCCGAACGTGCGGGGGTAATGACGTATATAACCAATAATACAATTATTATTTATGAAATGTATAAATTTCTTATTTAAATTTTAATACAATTATCACAAAAATAGTTCTCCGCACAATCAACGCCGCTACAAAGTTTATAGGCCCATTGTTGACATTCAGACACATAGCACGAATATCATATTTTATTCTTGTCGTTTTTGTCACATATTTTACAATTGATTTCAAAATTATTTAAATTTATATCATCCAAATCATCGTCATCGCATAACCGACATTCGTCAATATCTTTTTCTGAAAAACTAGATTCATATATTTTTCGTTTGGCAATTTTAGCAATTTTGTTTAGCTGTTTAGAAGTGGTTTGTCTTGACCCAAGTTTAATTTTTGTGAAAAAGCTGTTTTTGTATTTTATTTTAGCTGAAACATTTTTTTATTTGCTTTAGTTTCTTTCTTTTTTTGTTCGGCTGTTTCATATATAGCTTTCATTGGTGTTGAAGTCAGTATTTGAGATTTTTGTTTCTTGCCCATTCCTTTTGTATTCAGCTCTAAATTGAATGTACAGATATATTTAGTAGCTGAGAGTCTTATGCAGAATATTTAGGTTCATCAATATTGGAAGGACCTAGAGGTGGTTCCGGTGTAGTTTCCATAATTGTTACATTTGTATTAGAAGGTGTAGAAAAATCAAAATCCGAAAATAAATGTCTATCTATGGGAAATACTTCTGTAGCTTGAAAACCTTTAACGCCCTTATCCTAAACAGCAACTCGTAAATAGGCTTTAGTAAATAAATTCTTTTGTAAGGGTTGCTCTTCCTGTAGGAAACGCATTCCGAATCATACGCATTTTTCAAAGGCCCGAAGAACGTAACATCCAGTGGTTGCAATCTGTGAGAGGTTTGTGGTGGAATTGATAACATGACTACTCCATTCTCACGGCAATAATTATAAATGCGCAGTGAAGAATGACTGCAATGATTGTCCAGTATCAGCAATACAGGATCTTCAATAACTGCCTTAGTATGACTTATAAAATATTTCAGGCAGATTGCTAATAATTCTTCATTCATCCAAGCACTCTTGGAGCAGTGGTAAATGGACCCTGGCGGGCTCTTTTTTTTAATGATAGTGTCATTCTCATACGGAGATATATACACTCCAATGAAATAAAATTTCCTGCAGCACTCATAGAACAACAAATGGTGATATTTTTTCCTCTTTCTAGGCTAGTCACAACTCCAACTTGCTTTTGGCCCTTAGGGGCAATTATTTTTAAGGGTTTGTGAACTGTTGTCAGTCCAGTTACGTCTATATTGTAAATTCTACCTGGCAGAAATTTATTTATATAGCCTATAACGCTCTCTAAACTATTATGGAAATGGTCCACTTCGACTTTATTTAAGAGTTACCTCTCTGTTGAAGCTAGTTGCTTCTGGTTTGCGAATGCTTATATCTTGATTTCTTTTTAGGATGCTGAACACTTAGTCCATCCCAGCTGTTTTCTCTATGTTATTAAAATTATGTCTTATGTTATTGATTTCTGCATATTCGTATACCGCTTTTTGAAGCTGTTTCGTTAGCCCATAAAACATGGGCTTGACAGATTTCTCTATCCTGCCCAGTAGAGAATATTGAACGTTTTCCCATTCTGGCTTTGTAAAATGTACCTGCCTTTACGCGATCTCTTAATAAGCTGACCTCTTGCAAGATAATGACGCACAGAGCAGGGTTATGGCGCACAGTGCGCCATTACCCATATCTAAATGTGCGGGATTAACCGATTGCATAGTTTAACATATTTATAACCTCAAGGCCTGATGGAATCTTACCCATTATGCTACAGAAGGGATCGAAACTTTTGTGGCGAAGGCTCTGCAAGATCCTAAGGGCCAGCATGGCCCTACGATATCTGCCGAGAATATGGAGGCTAACCAGGGTGGTTTTCATACCAAAGACTAGCAGAACAGAGTATTATTGTGCAAAGTCGTACAGGCCCATTAGTCTGATGTCATTTGTACTGAAGACAATGAAAAAAATTATGGACAGACATATCAGATATGGGATACTGGTGTCCAACCCAATATCCCAAGATCAATATGCCTATCTCCCAGGCTAATCAACGGCGACAGCCCTCAGCCGACTAACAAGGAGTGCTGAAACTGCTCTGAAAATCAAGGATATCCTACTTACTGCCTTCTTGGATATAGAAGGTGCATTTGACAATATATCCTTCAACTCAATAACCGCTGCCCTGAGAAAGCGGGAGTAGGAGGAAACTAGCTACAGGTGGATTAACTGCATGCTAAGACAAAGGGTGGTTTACACTATGTTTGCTGACCAGACACTAGCGTCCCGGGTAGCCGGTGGTTGTCCTCAGGGAGGAGTTCTCTCACCCCTGCTGTGAATGGTTTTGGATGGACTGCTAGTGAAACTCAACAACGAAGGATACTCTTCCATAGGATACGCAGATGATCTAGTTATTCTCGTTGAGGGAACATTTAACAACACAATCAGAGAGCGCATGCAACGCACACTGAACGTGGTGAACAAAAGTGTACTAGAGAAGGACTTAAAGTCTCACCCTCTAAGGCCACCCTTGTAAAATTCACATGCAAGCGGAAACTAGAGGGCCTGGGACCTCTCTTTCTAAATGGTGTTAACCTATAAATGTTGGGTGAAGTAAGTACTTAGGAGTAATCTTTGACGTCAAGCTCACCTGGACCTCGCACATCTCAAATCTGGCTGTATACCAGAGTGGTCAGATCTGTAATCATGTATGCTGCTTTGGTGTAGTGGCCTAAAGTCACGCAACACAACCATACAAACCCTTAGCAAGATTCAAAGGCTTGCTTGTGTCAGCTTAACGGGGGCTATAAGAACCACTCCAACTGCAGCCATAGAAATGCTTCTAGACCTCACACCACTTCATATTCTGATAGTGGGGAAGGCAAGATTGGCACTTCACAGGATACAGCTATCATTAGTCAACATAAGAGTTTACACGCCACACAGAGATAGGGGGACCTCTCTTGCAGATGAGGTCGGACCATATGACAGTCATATATCTTGAAAACGCACTCTTTAAAGTCACTATTCCTGACCGCAACGAATGGAATGACTTTAGGGAAGACATTCACAAATATAGTATGATCTGGTATATGGATGATTCTAAATCAGACACAGGTACTGGTTCAGGAATCTACAATGAAAACATGAAGACAGGCTATGCCCACTTGCTGGGCTGCCTGGCGAGAACCAACATAGAGAAGGACTGTCGTGACAGGCAAATATATATTACGTCTGATAGCCAGCCGGCACTGAAGGCTCTAAAAAGCCAAAAGACTTCATTCAGACTGGTGTTGAATTACTTCGACATACTGAATCACCTGGAGAGACAGAACAAGGTCACACTTATCTGGACGCCGGGTTATTTAGGTATCAAGGAAATGAAAAAGCTGGCGAGCTAGCAAGGCGCTCCCTGTCTTGCTAGCTCGTCAGCTTTTTCCATATCATTTATGGGACCTGAACCTGTCTTGGGCATTACAAAAAAGTCGAGTCGCCTAGAAGTGAGAAAGTGGATTCGCAACAAACACAAGGAATACTGGATAAGCAGACCAGGCCTTAACCACAGTAAGACTATTATAAATGGACCTAACTCTAACCAAGCTGCAGAACTACTGACACTAAGTAGGGCACAGCTAAAAATCCTAGGACTACTTACAGGCCATATGACTGTTAAAGAACACCTAAGGAAAATCAGTCTATACAACGGCGACACCAGTTGTCGGTTCTGTGATATGGCACCGGAAACAACAATGTATATTCTGTATAGCTGCAATGCGCTGGAAAACAAAAGACAAATGATTTCCACACGCAACCCCTGAAGGACCTGCACAAGCTAGTGCAGGGGATCGAGTTTGGAATAATTGCGTTAGTCAGACAATATGGGGTAGTACAATAAGCCACCTAGGCTGCATTGCATCCGGATCCGCAAAGAAGACGGCCCCCACAGGAAGAAAGAAAAACCTCAACAGTATGAACAACGTTTTTTCGCTACAAAATAATTCGTGTTAATAACTATACTGGAGTGTTAATGAAATGAAATAGATTTTTAATGTTTTATTACCTTTTTGAAATAAATCAACTATTATAAAAACACCTGTTATAACTATTTTTTCGTGGTTACAACAAAACACGTGCTCTAGGTAACATTATCGACACATTCTGACTTTCGGGGTTTAAAGGTTATATGGCAGCTGTAAAATGTTTTTCGAATTGCCTAATCTAATAGCAAGAATTACTGCGTGCGGCATTACCCTCTGTGCGGGAATACCCTTCGCTTCCTTAGGTACAAGAAAAAAACTTTAAAAAGAGCTCTAAAGCGTATATTATCTATCATTGATATTAATGGTACTTTAGTCGAAAATTCTGCACCTAGTCCAATTCTAAATTTTAACGCAAATTGACAAGTGAAAAGCAATATTGGCTATTAGCACAATAAAGATGTGTTTCTGTGTAAAGTCATTTAAAACATGTGTTCATTTAAAAAGATATGCTTAGGTATATTTCTATAACGTAATATTTAAAAATAAATGCTTGCCTATTTCTTCTATCTCTGTGATGTTGCCTGTAAATAAATATACACATAGCTTGATAAAAATCCATAATATTCTTTTAGTTGACAAGTCAGAAACTAACTAAATTACATTTGGTTTTAAAATAAAATTCAAACTAGAACTTGTAATATTTAAATAATATACGTTAATCTTACCTACTATTCCTTGGGATGCGATACTAATATTTTCTGTAAATAATTAAATAAAATGCATAACATTTTCGTTAGTATTAATTAATGAGGAGGAAAATAGCTTAATTACACTTCTTGTTTGAAATAAAATGCAAACTATAAATTATAACAAATAATATACGTTAATCTTACTTAATATTTCATCGGTTTTAATTTTAATCATATCTGTAAATAATGAATTACAATTCAAAACATGTTCTTTGGTATTAATAGGAAAAAAATAACTAATTTACATTTAGTATTTAAAATAAAATGTAAACTAGAAATTGTAACATATAATATACGTTAATCTTACCAATTTCCATATTAGCATAATTAGCAATCCTCTCTGTAAATAATTTATTAAAATTCATAACATGACATTTTGTTTCGTATTAACAAGGAGAGCCAATGCTTATGGGAGAACTGGAAATTAAGTAGAAAATGAGAGACTATGGTCAGGATGTGGGGTACGAGTAAGACAGACGACTATATACACCAATCACCGATCTCGCTTCAGCATCCAAACGCTGTTAGAAAATGTATACTGCGACTGGGTAACTGGATATATATGAACTGTGGTATTAATCAAGAAGAAAATAACCAAATTACATTTTGCATTTCAAATATAATATAAACTAGAAATTATAACCAATAATATACGTTAATCTTACCTCTTCTTTCACGACCGCTGTTTTCAACACGTTCTATAAATAATTAATTAAAATGTATAACATTTTCTTTGGTATTAAAAGGGACGAAAATAAGTAAACTTCATTACGTATTTGAAATAAAACGTTAACTAGAACTTTGATTAAAATGCTTAGAACCTTTCTTCGACACTTTATTTTGTAACCAAATGTACATTTCGGACACAAATGTTCCATCATCAATGGTTTAATACTAATACTAATACTAAAAAAATATACATTTAACACTAATATATATATATATATATATATATATATATATATATATGTATCATTGTTTCTTCGGGTTTGGTCCCGCGTATTTTCTTGGCTCTGGTCCATTTTATTTTTAATTCGACGTTTCGATGACGTCGCAGTCATCATCGTCAGGAATAACTATCAAAATTCCATTGCTCTAGCAACCACTTGTTTGACTTTTACGTACTACTTGATGCGTGAATTTCTTGTTTGGCTTCGTGTTACTCTTCTGTTTTGTTCTTCTAATGATGTAGTAGTGACAATTTCAATATTATTTTCGGAAGGGGTTGGATTTTGAATTTCTTGGTTGTTGTTCGGAGATAATATATTTTGACCAGAATTTATACAAGTTTTCCAAATTGGTGGTAGTCTTTTAGCATCATCTCTTTGATTTAGACTGTTCGGCCTCTTTTCAATTTCTATCGCTTCTCTAATAATCCTCGCGTGGAAGAAGTCTGTCTTTTTTAAAATTCTCGTTTTTTCGAAATTTATTGTATGTTTAGAAATGTTTACGTGTTGAAATAAAGAAGATTGTGGATCAGACTTTTTTACTGCTAAAATGTGTTCATCTCGACGAGTACTAATTTTCCGGTTTGTTTGTCCTACATAGCTCTTCTCACACATACCACATGGAATTTCATATACGCCTTGAGCTTCAAGTGGGATAATTTCTTTTGAAGTTCGGAGTAAATTTTGAATTTTTGTGTGTATATTGACACAAGTTCTAATATTGTATTTGGAGAGGACTTTTCCGATTTTATCAGTTGTTCCTCTAATGTAGGGAAGGGTGACGTTGCTACACGGACTTTCACTTCTTGTTTTTGGACTTTTGTTTCTGTTTAATTTATTGATTGTTTTTTTGGAAAACCCATTTTGCATTAATGCCTTTTTGACATTGGATATTTGAATATTTGAAATATCCAATGTCAAAAAGGCATTAATGCAAAATGGGTTTTCCAAAAAAACAATCAATAAATTAAACAGAAACAAAAGTCCAAAAACAAGAAGTGAAAGTCCGTGTAGCAACGTCACCCTTCCCTACATTAAAGGATCAACTGATAAAATCGGAAAAGTCCTCTCCAAATACAATATTAGAACTTGTTTCAATATACACACAAAAATTCAAAATTTACTCCGAACTCCAAAAGAAATTATCCCACTTGAAGCTCAAGGCGTATATGAAATTCCATGTGGTATGTGTGAGAAGAGCTATGTAGGACAAACAAACCGGAAAATTAGTACTCGTCGAGATGAACACATTTTAGCAGTAAAAAAGTCTGATCCACAATCTTCTTTATTTCAACACGTAAACATTTCTAAACATACAATAAATTTCGAAAAAACGAGAATTTTAAAAAAGACAGACTTCTTCCACGCGAGGATTATTAGAGAAGCGATAGAAATTGAAAAGAGGCCGAACAGTCTAAATCAAAGAGATGATGCTAAAAGACTACCACCAATTTGGAAAACTTGTATAAATTCTGGTCAAAATATATTATCTCCGAACAACAACCAAGAAATTTAAAATCCAACCCCTTCCGAAAATAATATTGAAATTGTCACTACTACATCATTAGAAGAACAAAACAGAAGAGTAACACGAAGCCAAACAAGAAATTCACGCATCAAGTAGTATGTAAAAGTCAAACAAGTGGTTGCTAGAGCAATGGAATTTTGATAGTTATTCCTGACGATGATGACTGCGACGTCATCGAAACGTCGAATTAAAAATAAAATGGACCAGAGCCAAGAAAATACCCGGGACCAAACCCGAAGAAACAGTGATACATATATATATAGTAACTCAATCACAAAAATAGGGGATTAAAGGGTGTCAGTAGGAGGAGATGTGGTTTTTAGTGGTAATACACTGTTTTAGCCGAAAAAAAGTTAGCTGCGTTTATAAACCTTATATTTAAGGTGGATACACTAAATTTAATAAATCCTTTTCGAGCGGACTCAAATCAAAATTGAACAATTTATTTTCATGTACTTTCATTTGAATTAGCGTTAAATGTACACTGGCGAAAGAAATTAACGCATCATTTGTGATTTTTTTGATATCTTGGAATCGAGTTTTCTTTTAACACAAACATATTTTTACAATAAGAAATCTTATCAAGCATGCTGTTTTACATGTTGTGTTTTGTCTTTTGTTCTCATGGTTTTCTGTCAATAAATAAAATGAAGCACTTTTCATTATTCTGACTGTAAGAAAGGTTCATATAAAATTTCTTTTTGAGTTTGTTTTCAAGTAATTGTTAAAATTAAGTGCTAAATAGTGAAGAATGAATATGGATAGACGTCCGAATCTTAATTTAAGCAGTGAAGAAGCTGTGATTGTGGTTACACTTGCAGAAGAAGGTAGGAGTCAGCGTTACATCAGTCAGCGTCTTGGTGTTAATCAATCGACCGTATCCCGTGTCTTGAAGAGACATCGGGAAACTCAGGCATACTCAAGAAGGCCAGGACAAGGGTGAAAAAGGGCCACAACTGCTGTTCAAGACCGTTTTTTAATGATGCAGACGTTACGCGAACGGTTTATTACGTCTCCTAGGCTACAAAATATGCTCGCAGAGATCCACAATGATCATGTAAGTTCCGTTACCATCAGAAAAAGGTTACGTGGTTTTAATTTAACTCCGAAAGCAGCGGCAAAAGGATCACAATTAACCGCAGACCATCGCAGAGCCAGGTTGACATTTGCGCAAGAACATGTAAACTGGTTACAGGCCGATTGGGCTAATGTTATGTTTAGCGACGAGTCCAGATTTTGTCTTTACGGCAGTGACAGACGAATGCATGTGTACAGACGGCCAGGTGAACGTTATGCGCAGTGTAACATTGTTCCGACTGTTATGTTTGGTGGAGGCTCTGTTATGGTGTGGGGTGGTATCACTTTAGAGGCTCGTACGGAGTTGGTGTTCATACCAAGAGGAAGCATCACGGCAGCGTCTTATATTGCAAACATTTTAGAACCATCCGTAATGCCTTTTGCTCCCTTTGGAGGAAACGATTTCCTGTTTATGCATGACAATGCAAAACCACACAGTGCCCGAATTGTACAACAGTATCTTGACCTAGTGGGTATCAACACAATGCAATGGCCAGCCAGGAGTCCCGATCTTAATCCGATCGAACACCTATGGGACGCGATGGGCAGACGCCTTAGAGCACTTCCTCGGCGTCCAAGCAATCAACAAGAGCTTGGACAAAGATTGCAGGAAATTTGGGAAGATATTAACCAGGATGAAATTGGATCATTAATCAACAGTATGAGCCGTCGCTGTCAGACAGTTATTCGAGCAAGAGGAGTAAACACTAGATATTAAGTCTTATAATCACATGTTAACTTTTTTCCCTTTTTTTATTTATGACATTATTTTAATCATTAATGAAAGAAAATATGTTGGAACTCATTATTATAGTTCAGTTGGTTTTGTTGTTATTTTTCTTGTTTTTAAACATCAATACTTTATTTTTAAATTAAAAAAATTAATGTGATGCGTTAATTTCTTTCGCCAGTGTATATTCTTTCGTATTAGTATCAAACCATTGATAATGGACACTTTGTGTCGGAAATGTACATTTGGTTACAAAATAAAGTGTTGAAAGTTTCTAAGCGTTTTAATCAAAGTTATAATTATCTTCAAGTAACTCAATCAATCCAAACGTTAACTAGAAATTGTAACAAACAACGATTTGAATATCTTAAATGATCAAAATCAAACTACTCATAGCAAATTTACATTTTAGTAGTATGCCAGCACTAATAAAATACCACGGCAATACTTTAATAATGTTCTAAAATTATTTTGCTTATCTATTAACATATAGGGAATTTTTTCTTTAACAGGGTGGCGACCAACCAGGAAAGTGAAGGAAAAGTCAAGGGATTTTATTCGTCAGGAAAAGTCAGGGAAAATCGGCTTTTTTAACAAAGTCAGGGAATTTTTAACTAATAATAATAATAAATAGGCAAATAATACGATTAAACAATTGACAAATTGTTAGTTCTGTTCTAGCACGAATTTAACACATTAAATAATATTAAACAAAATTGTAAAAAATGGTGAAGTTTTCATCATAACACTTTTGTCATAATTTAAACAATTGATAATTGACATACTAAATTTATTTTACTCTAACCAATTAGTTGAAGATCTCACTTTAAGTTAGTGATTTATACGTGTGGCGCATAAAGTAAAATTTCGAGTTTAGAAAAGCCTAAAAATTTGGATTTGCTAGTGCGCGACTCGCTTCGCTCGCGCGCCTCAACAAATCCAAATGTTTAAAATCTGTTATACTTTTTGTGCATTTTAACGTAATTGCCAGTGTTTGTACATTTGACGATATTATTTAAAATCTATGATTTTTGCTGATTTTTAGAATAACTATAATATTATTGATTGTGATTTGTTATCCTATTTTAGTTATAACGTCACACTGTAATCCAGCCTACACATAAAACTTAAAATCGGCAAAATTAGACAAATGCTTGGATTCAAAAATTGTAAGGCGATTATTAAATCTCCTAACTTGCTGATTTTAAATCTTGAATACCAATTTGAACAAAACCAAATAGCCGACCAGAAGTTACCTTTTTTGTCACTATAATGCAATAAATTGTAATTAAAGTCAATAAATGTTTGATATTACTTGTTCAAAATCTAAAAAGGAAAAATGGCTGGCCGGAAGTATTTGTTGACACTATTTGCAAACAGTGGCAGCTCATGAGAAATGTTATTAGTGTGGCTGCAGTCATAAACATACACTAAAGTGTTCCTGCCCTTATGAACAAGCCGCCACTGCTCGCAAATAACTGATTAATAACACATATAATTATTTGCATTTTTGTAAGTTGTATATTCAAAATTTTAAATAAGAATTGAATAAGGAATGTTGATTGTAAAATATTTAAAACGAATTTTATTACTAAATATATAAATATATAAAGCAGCATTTTATTTTTCAGTTATTTTTTAAGTTATTTTCAATTGAAAATCGAAAATTTTGAAAAATCATAACTTGGGCAAGTTTTGAGATATCTTTATGGAACATTGTGTAGATATCAAATTCACTCATAAAAAAATATTATTCACTTCAAGATGATAAAAAAAAATGTATCCTCGAAACGCCATAATATAGGATTAATTGTACAAATTGCATCCTTGCTGCCAAACTCCCATGAAAAAGTTAAGTGCAGATTTGGATGCCTCGTACTTAAATCTATTAATTACAACAATAAAAGAAGAAGAAAAAAGAAGAAATTTACTTAAAAATGACAGACAAAAAAATCATTTGTACCCACGAAACGTCTAAATGTGGGAATTATCTTCCAAATTGCATTATTGGTGCCAAACGCTAATTCTCATAAAAAAATAAATTGCAGATTCAGATTCCTTATAAATTAATCTATTGATAGTAATAAACAATAATAGTAAAAACAAATTATTTTTACCCTCGAAACGCCTTCATGTGGGAATTATCTTACAAATTGCATTATTGCTGCCAAACACTAATTCCCATAAAAAAGTTAATTGCAGATTCGGATTCCTTATACCTAAATCTATTAAATTCACCAATAAACAAGAATATTCACTTTAAAATGATAGAAAAAAATCATGTCTACCCTCGAAACGCCTTTATGTGGGAATTATCTTACAAATTGCATAATTGCTGCCAAACGCTAATTCCCATAAAAAAAGTATTTTATAGATTCGGATTCCTCATAACTAAATCTATTTAATTCACTAATACAAAAAAAATATTTACTTTAAGATAATAGAAAAAATCATCTATACTCTCAAAACGCCTTTATGAAAGAATTGTCTTACAAATTGCATTATTGCTGCCAAACGCATAAGGAATCTGAATCTACATTTTTTATGGGAATTGGCGATTGGCAGCAAAAATGCAATTTGTGAGATAATTCCCACATTTAGAATGTGTGAATGTGTTATTTTTTTATTGTTGTATTATATACAGATATAAGCATGAGAAATACGAATTTAAACTAAACTTTTTCATAGGAGTTAGCGTTTGGTGGCAAAAATGCAATTTGTACAATAAGTCTTATATAATTTCGTTTCGAGAATAGAAATTAATATTTTTTATTATCTTGAAGTAAATATTATTGTTTTTATTAGTGAATTTGATAGATTAAATATGAGGAATCCGAATCTGCAATTCACTTATTCATGGTAGTTTGCGTTTGGCGGAAATAACGAAATATATTAGACAACTAACAGTTGAAAGTGAACATAAAATTGAGTGAATAATAAGGGGTAAATGTATAATGCACAGTTAAATTTATGATATTTATTGACGGTTATTGCCATTTAAATGTGATTTAAGGGCCGATTACGCCGAAAAAAATTAAATCTATTGCTAACTTCACACCCGTCATTTTTACCATACCTTGTGATTTAGTTATACTTCTTCAACATTTTTTACTTTGAACTTGGCTGAATACTGAAGTATTCTTAATCATTGGTCACCATGCATATATCATTAAGTTGGGTTTGTTGGAAGAATATTTGACAATTCTTCGAAAAACCAGCTAGCGCAAAATGTTTTAGCCGCTTTAGAGCGGTAAAGTAACATTAAGTGACGTCTCACAATATACGATTTAACCATTCTAGCGTGACAAAATTCATGAACATGATTCTATGGCTTATTTTGAAATAAATATGAAATAAAAGTAGTAGATAGTTTTACAAGAAATTATATAAATGTGTCAATAATTAAATTAAGTAAGTTATTTGAGATATATTATTAACAAAAACAAGTTTTCTTATAGTTACATTTGCATAAATTTAACATTATCAATGTCACTTAACTCATGTGGTTGGATTTTTGTTATCCATAATATTACTCTATATATTTTTACATCAATCACAGGCGATTGACATTTATATAACATTTTTTATATATAGAACTCATAGAAAATAAATAAAATAGTTTTTGATTTATTTACAATACTATCAGATACGTTGATTTAAACAAACGTATATACTTATAACTTTTAAAACCGGCATATCTTTGTAGTTATCAGATCTACAGAAAAGTATAATATAAACATTATGTGTATTTTTATGAGATCTACAACTTTCAATTGAATATTTTCTTAATATTTACAGTATTTTAAAAAATACTGACAATAAATAAGGGGTTTTCACCTAATTCTTACACCTAGTAAAAATGTTAAATATCTTAGAAATCGCAAAAAATCGCACGGTTTAATAGGATTTATCGCCAATAAAGCATCTTAAGGGGCATTCAAAACCAGGTAGTAAATTATGACGAGGTATGACATATGAATATTCATATCACATGTTTATTTTAATTTTTTATAAATTTTATAACCTGTTATACTTTTATTATAATCAATTATATTTACACAAATTATAAACGATATTCTAGCTACACTTATGCACAAAATAACACTAAAGAGAAAATAATGTCCAGCTTTTATCAACTAATGCAATTTTAATATAATTGACAATAAAATTAACCAACAGAAAATGCAATGAGTTGTTTATTACAATTTTGCTAGTAGATGTCGTAGAAAATTGATAGTAAACTGTAATTATTCTGTATAAGAAATCGTTTTCTGATGTATATGAGCTTTAAAATGCAATTTATTTGTATTTTTCATAATTCAATAATTTGAATTTTGTCCCGCTAGATTAGCGAAATCGTATATTGTGCGTCTCCTCTAGAAACGCCTGCTTTCCGATTACTTTTGGAAGCGTAGAAGCCTACTTTCTATAGGTATTCTAGGAAAACCAAATGCTATGAGTGAAAAACACTCGTTTAAGGCTTCAAATTTAACTCTTTTTAAAAGAGCGTATGCATATGTATACTTAAAAGAAAAATTCCCTGTATATCGAACATCCCTAGTTTATAGGCACCACTCCGAGTATTGCCTATGAACCGTATCTATTGGGCTCCCTACTTCTCTGTGTTTTGATATTTCTAAATCATTATAAAATATTCCATATAATTAGGTAATATGTATTTCAACGGCATAACACATTCACATACATCAATAGGCCAAGTTGGTCACTTTTAAAACCGGCAGGTCTCGAACCTGCGACCTGGGTTTGAAGGAAGGGGCTCTACCCACTAGCCCATCGGAGCCCCAAAATATAAAATAAACTTACTAATGAGATCACCGAAATCGCACTGGATTTGTTCTGTAAATAATTAATTAAAATTCATAGCATTTTCGTTGGTATTAATAAAAAAGAAAATAACGAAATTACATTTTGTATTTGAAATAAAATGTAAACAGAAATTGTAACAGAAAATATATGTTAAACTTACTAATTATTTCGCTGGATTTTTTGTTAATTTGGTCTGTAAATAATTAAATGTAAACTAGTAATTGTGACAAATAACATACTTTAATCTTACCAATTATGTCAACGGTTATGGCTTTCGTAATTTCTGTAAATAATTAATTAATTATTATAAATCATTTTCTATAGTATTAATAAGGAAAATAAAATAACTTACAGTTTTTTTATATTGCATTTCATCATTGATCACCTTGTCAAATATATGATTAAAGATTTCCCGATTTACGAAATGAGTTTTACTATATCCCAAATACTTTTCGTTTTGATATCTTTGTTGTACATTTTGCAGTAATAATAACTTTCTTCTGGAAATATTTTATTTTAATTTATACATATGCAACACTACTTACGTCAACATATATTCTCTGGTTAAGGCCATGATCCCGTAGGCATTTTCCGTACACAAGTGAGATTAAGTTGCATATGTTATATTGGAGATTATAAAAATTAATTAAACGAGCCGAGAAGCGAACCCATCCGTTTCTGCCAGTTGATGAACCCACGTCGACAAATTCAGCGATAGATAAAATTGAGTGTGCATACACGAGGCATGGCTATCCGAACGTACTCGGCATTTCTACACACAAACATATTTATGCGATATACACAGTGCTCGAGCGGCTCGAGCATCTGAAGCAAATTTTGCTTGCGTTTTGATTTGGGCAGCGCGCAGCGCGCGGCCTGACTCATGAAAATACAGCGGTGGTGTGGGAAGTTAAATACAATTTATATTTGATAAAAATCATTTATAGCATCGGCGACGCGCGGCGCACATTTATTTAAATACGAAGAGAAGCAAGATAATAATTATTATGTTTTTTTTTTTTAATTAAAACTGGTAATTTAGTTATTTTATGGAGCTGTATTATGGATGACACTATTTTATGCAATATATAACTGATTTACTAGTGTCTCAATTTAAGACGTGATTGCCCATTAATATAATATTAATTATATAGTTTATACATACTTTTTGTAAACATCTGTATAAACATTCTTAAAACAACTTTACGATGTTTTTTTACACACAACTTTTCTGAAAATGTATTGTTTGTTTGTTAAACCATTGAATTTGAAATATTCAATGGTTAAACGGACAAGCTCATAATGTCCATGAAATCTTTTATTTCCAAAATAATATGGTATTTATCAAAAGTAGTCTTCTGCTCAAGTACTGCATATAAAATTAATATTGTTGGCTAGTAAGGAAATCATGATTATAACAAAAATTATAGGATGCAACAGCCAACTGGATAACCATACAATGGGCCTTATAATTTACCTTTCGTTAATAATTAACGACTGTCATTAAAAAAATCCTTATAATTTCCTATTCATTGTGGATTTAGAGACTGTCGTTAAGGTTACTTATTTATAAATAATTTTAAAAAAACGGGGTACGTTCTCTAATCTATTCGTTTGTTGTTGTTTCAATTATGGCCGAGTTGAATGATGATTTCGAATAAATCTATTTAATAAATAACAATTTAAACGTGGTTCCGCCTAATAATATGTATACCTATGGGGATCGGAAAAATCCATTTGAATAATTTTCCTCAATTGAGTTTCGGAAGCGCCATAAATATTTCACGAACATACTATTTTTACTAGTATGTTTGAATCGGTAGTTTGAGGAATAAACAAAAAATGTCCTATTAATGTGTGCTCGGAAACGTTTCGTTGGTAAGATACAAGGCAGTATCACATATATCATACTTAGTGACACATTAACACAATTCTGTGCTTACTAATGTAAATACATCTAGAGCTGTTTTAAAACGTAGCGAGGTATAGCAAAAACTGCGACGGACAAAAAATGTATATTTTATTCCTCTATCGAAATACAAATATCGAAATGGTGTCTCTTATTAGTATTAAATAAAATGCACCCAGAGACGCCCCTGGATTAAATAAGCGACCTGCAATCACATAAAAAGCAGCCCATATTACTAGCATACAACCTGCCAATTATCAATTAAAACTAATGAAACACTTTTGAAATATTAACAATTTTTAAAAGTAACTGAATGAAAAAATCCGGCACTGATATGTATGTGTCACCCGGTATATGCATGTTTATGCATTTGACTGGGATACATACAAGTTTAAGAGTGGAGTGTTCATTTTTTTTGTGATTTTTTTGTATATTTACTGATATGTATTTCACTGATTATAGAGGCTTCTACTTCGTTATACATTGTTGAACATAAATAAAACACTGTTTATCACTTTGTTTGTATAACAATTGGTTTATTTGGTGACTATAGTTTCGATACTACACGTATCTACTAACGGTTTGATAATGATACGTGTAGTATCGAAACTATAGTCACCAAATAAACCAATTGTTATACAAACAAAGTGATAAACAGTGTTTTATTTATGATATGTATTTAATGAAATTCAATAAATAAAACTGATTGTTGCAATAAATATAATTATTAAATAATGCATCCTTCATTCATTTATTATTTATTTGTTTTTCTTCTTCTTTTCCTTTAGTACTCAAAATTTGTATACAGGGAGAGTTTTTGTTTGATGGTCTCTATTGGGATTTCTTTCAACTATAATAGATAAAGAAATGATCAAATGGGCAAAGTAGTGCTGTTTTAAGAGTGTCATACAAGTTAAGGTTAACTAGACATTTTGAAAAATGTAATAATTGCCGATATATCTCGATTATAGGAGATAAAAGAAACTGTAAACAAAACATAATGTAGAAGTATCTAAAACGTTGCCTATTACAGTTTCAGTTCTATATCTTTTAATAACCTACTCATTTTATTAAGACATTTGTATCAGAAATTTAGTTTTTTCAAATATAATTCAATTTTTTTTAGGAATCCCATAGTTTGATATTATTAAAAAGACAGCTTTCCTTTTTTATAAGATATTCCTTAGGGTCGTGCCTACAATTCAAAAGGTATACATTTATCTTAAAAAGATGTACACTATACCTAATGTTAGTGGTGACGATTTAACAAATTTGTTTGGCTGCACTATAATACCGATTTAACAGTTTCTCTTATTAGTATACTTTCCGAGATCCCCAGAGAAAACATCTAAAAACACACCCTTGGTAATTGAAAATTCGAAGCAGATTTATTGCATTAAAAAACAGGCTATAAACAATGGTTCCCAGGGCAACGTACGGGAACGATCTACCGGCAATAATTTTCTCGGCGTATATGTGTTTATGTATGTATGTTTATATTTTTAAAGTGCCGACCTCAATATCTTTAACTTATTGACTAAATTAGCATGATAATTATTTATAAATAGGCCTGCATAAAGTTATTGAATCCGTAGCGAGTTGCTTCGCATCAGCTGCGTAATCTTGTTTTATTTGTACTTACGCTCGTCCCGCGCGTCCCAACGCTATGCATCGGCATCGTATGATTTCATTTCTGTAGTAATCCGAATAACACACTGAAATATAGTAATACTGGAACGCGCTCTGGCGACGCCAGCGTGAGCCGACAGAGATAGCGAGTAACGGGTCTTGTGTCTCCGTTGTACTTTTGTGCCGTGATGTACGCCGCCTGACTTTAGTTCTAATGCGCATGCGCGAGGAGCGTGAGACAATGACACAAGACCCTTTGGTCGCTGTCTCTCTCGGCTCGCTTTCTTAACCCAGCGATCATAGGCAGTGCGCGTTCCAGTATTACTATATTTCAGTGGAATAACACGTATAACCCATCGTATAGAATCGCTATACGTCGTGCGATCTGTCTACCAACAGCTCACTAGCGCTGGAAAACGGGCGGTGGACGAGGTTGTTACACATTTGTGTTTAGTTGTATATCTTCTACTCCAACTAACATTCAATCACCTATCGGAAATCGGCTGAACTAACAGCGGCTGGTACACGATGAAAACAATGGCGCCTTTTTTAAACAAACCAGATTTTTTCCATTGATACTTGGACCATATTAACGGGTATAAAAAGCTATATTTTATAGTTTATTGAAGTGGATATGTAAAGAGACAGATTTTCCACACCCATTGTGATATTTTTCGTGATGATTAAATAGCATTTTCTATTTATAATTAAATTTTAAAAAACATTTAACTTTTTTATTTTTTATTTTCAAGACTAAAAGTATTCTGCATTGTGGGTAATTAAATTAAGTAACTATTCCTATTTTTTCTTTTTTATTTTTTGTAAATCGTGCTACCGTTAATATGCTTTAACTGAAACACACTCGCAGGATCGCAGCCTTAACGAGAAATGTATTTGATAAGTGGTAAATATATTTCCCTGGGTTAATGCAGAACTATGTTGTGTCCAGTTTTTGCCAAAATTGGTTTTCTTCACTTATGTACAATTCAGTTATCGAGAAGTATTTCAAGTACATATTTAAACCTTGGTACTACAGTAAAGTTATACAATGAAAGTATTCTAATTTATGAGACTTCTAATATTTTAATGCAGAAGTATCTTATATCCACTACTACTATACCTTTTAAATTCGCGGCTAACCTGGACATAGACTTTTGTGTATCATATAAATACGTCAGATTCCGTGTTTTAATCCACTAGAATGTATAAGAGTAGAACATAAAAAATAGTAAATAGTGCCTTAATCGGTACAAAATGTGTTTGTGTTGAGAATACAGTAGTAGGTAAGTACAATAAGTCATTTTTATTACCACTTGTCCGGTGCAAATCGGCTAGAGGTCTCTCAAACCCATACATCCCCTCCGCAATAACCAAATATTGTAACGCGCGACTCGAAAAGAAGAGAACGTCCGCGTTTTACCTGCCCCAGGCTATAAAATTGCCTCTGGCTTGTAAGTGTGCCCAAAGTTGAATTAAGGAGAAGAAGAAACCACCAGTCCTCTCCAAGAGGTACGAGGATTAAACCAGGTTAGTCCTTTACTTTCTCACGAATTGGAGGAGCCACCCCCGCTGGTACGTTTTTTTATAGAGCTACCAAACACCAGTATTACAAATTTATAGGATAATTATTTTATTTTGTGAGGTTATGTTTTTCTTGAGTTTATTAATTATTAATAAATTGAGTGACAGTTCAGTTTAGACAACTCTATGAACGGTTTTCATGAACCTCGTATAAGTTTTCTTCATTAAATCAAATAAATTAGTATAAAATTTGGAAAGAGGTCCATATTCTTTTGTAGGGTCAGTTACAATGCTTTTGCATCTTTTAGAAATTGTAGTTAAATATATAGTACTAATGAAATTAAAATAAATCTATGTACATTTTATGTGGACATATATTTCTGTACTACACTTAGGACAAAATTCTATGTGGTAACCGTCATGTCCTATCACTTCACGCCCTTAATTTAATTAACTAGCACAGAGGTTTTGTACGGTAGCGCATTAGAATAAATTTAATATTGATTACTTTTTTACAGGTGAAACTCATCCTGTTGAGGCTATTTTTAAAAAAGAAATAGAAAAAGAACAGTTTATAAAGCTTAGTTTCTGAAATGTGGAACAGACTATTCAAAAATTATCAAATCAATCCATTGCAAAACAGTCCTTACAAATACTTAATGACTTTACTATTGACGAACAGAGAGATCAAACCGCCGGCCCATCCATTTCTAAGTTTTCGAGAATTTTTAATTTAACCGATACTGCAAATGACTCGGCAAATGCGGCTTCTAAATCAGATCTTTATCAAACAGACAGTGATACAGATCATATACCAGATCAGAAGAAACGCCAAACTGCTGAGGATATCGACTAAAATAAAAATATTAAAAAAAATGGAAAAACACAAATCCCGCAAACGTTTAAAAGATGAAGTTCAATGGAGAGAAACAAAATCAAAAGACTAAGAAATAGTCTACAAGCTTATAGCAATTAGAGAAAAAGAGGTTGTTCCTGCTCGCAAAATGAAAGCAATTTGTACATGTTGAATGAGATGCTCAACGAAATCGGAAGCAGAAGTGAGGGATGCTGTTTTTAAAGAATATTGGGAGTTAGGCGACGTTAATAGACAATGAGATTTTACCTCAAAACTTGTGAAATTTGTACGAAAGGCAAGGCTACGAAAGCGACCAAACAACAGTGAGCAACAGAAAAGCCGAAGAAGAGACATTTTTCTTCATTACTTGCCTCTAGGGAACGGCACATTATATTTAAGTTCCCTAGAAAATAATGTAAGAATTCCTGCTAACAAACGAGGCAGAGTAAAGATTAACTAAAAAAGTAAAAGAATTCGTACGCTATCACATAAAATTCTTTGTGCCGATTAAAAGTCATTATCTTCGGTTGATATCATTATCAACCGTTTATTACCAACTACTTTAAACATAGCAAAAATGTATTCACTTTAAAGAGAATATTGCGAGAATAGCAATATTTCACAAACTGCAAGCGTTGCTATTTATTGACAAGCATTTAACACTGAATTTAATATATCATTTCTGATACGCAAAAAAGATCAGTGTGATTTCTGTAATAGGTTTAGAAACTCAACAGAAGTTCAAAAGGCTGAACTACAAGACGAGTATAATTCTCACATTAAAGGTAAAGATTTATCAAGAAAAATAAAACACATTGATAATGAGAGTGCCAAAAATGATAACAGCTTGTGTGTCTGTGTATTTGATTTGGAGCAAATTTTGCCTGTGCCCAAAACGGAAATTAGTCTCGCCTATTACAAGCTACAGATATTGACTTACAACTTTACTATTCTCAATTTGGCATAAAAAATGTCTATGTTACATGTGGCATGAAGGAATTGTAAAACGGGGGGCTTCGGAGATAGGAAGTTGCCTTCTCTTATTTATTGAAGAACACGTTAAAAATGGCGTAAAACAATTTTCATTTTTTCCAACAAATGTTCTGGGCAATACCGAAATAAATATTTGTATAATTTGTACAAATAGTTATCAAAAAACACACCATTGCAATCAGGCATAATTATTTGGAGAAAGGACATATACAGAACGTGCTAAAAATATCCCAATATATTCACCAGACCAATGGTCAACACTGGTCAGAACCCCGAAAAGAACTAACACTGAGTAACTGAAATAACAAGGGATATGATATTTGATTTAAAGGACATGCAACTAAAAACTTTAATAAATTGGGAGAAAGATGTAAATACTGACAGGGAAAATGGCAAAAAATTAAGATGATAGAACTAAGCTCAGATTAGCCAGATTTAATGTTATTTAAATACAGCTATGAAAATCAGGAATACCAGAAAATTAACTTATTATAAAAGAGAAGAAGGTGTACCGAAAAATTAAACCATTGTACTTAAACGCAATCCCAATTACTAGAAATAAACATAAATATCTGATATTTATTTGCAATAAGTTGATTATACCTCCACAATATCACCGTTTTTTCAAAGGACTTCCTTACAGCGCTCATGCCATGGAAGAAAAAGATTCAGAGTAATCTGTATATCTGTATGTATTATTATACCCGTACCTATCAAATGACAAAAGTAGTGGTTCAGTTTTGGTACTGTTTGCATTTGTTTATAATATTTATAATATTTTTAATATTTGTATATATAATATAATATATCCTTGTTAAATAAACAATGTTAAAATATAATTTAAATTTCATTTTATATATTATAAAAAACATTACTATGATCCCAAGACAATTACTCGAATTAGCTTAAAATAATGACCTGGCCGTATACAGGGTGCCCGTTTTTGGAGCTCAAGCATGGGGATCTCGGTTATTTGAAGAGATACAAGGTCGGTTAAATTAGGGCAAAGTTGGCCAATCTGGAGTATAACTTAATGCCGTTTTGAAACATAAAATATTCCGACTACTTCCGAAGATATCCGAAAAAAATCGAAATTTTCAAAAAAGTTTTTATTTTTTTGCGAGATTATTTGAAGAGATACTTCAAAACAATTTACACTTTGTCATTGCCACTTTGTACGTTCTACAATGTGGTAATATCATGATAAAAATTCGACGTTTCAATTTTTGGCAAACATCATCAACTTTGTGTTTTCTTATGAGCGCCATCTTGGATTTTTACATTTTCAAATACAGCTTTTTTTTCTGATTACGGTGATGTGTCATGTGTTGGGGTTTGGTCTAGCAGTTTGATAGAAATACCAAAAATACTGTTTTTGCAAAGAGTGCCATGGAAATGGCAGCTACGCTTTTGTTTAATAAAGTTATTTATTAAACAATAACACAAAACTAACTCAAAATTGATTTTCATTCCTATTTCATTATAAGATATAAAAAGTACAAACGTTTTATTCAAATTCATAACATAGAATGAAACTAGAACATGAGAAACGAATAAATTAAATAACAACTATAAGTGTGTTCGAATGGCTCACCTTCCATCTCCAAGCATATGCGTCTGTATGTGTCTTTTTAAATTTTATATTGATCTTAAAACATCCCTTCTTTTTATATTAGTCCTTAAAGTTGTAATGATCTTTCTTCGCAAGTCATTGATATCGGTGGGTATACAGATTTATAAATTATGTTTTTTATAGCTCTCTATAAATAATAATCTAATGTGGAAAGATTTGGCGAACGTGTCGGCCAGCGTAGGTTCCCACTATTTGAAATTACCCTATCGGGAAATATTTTAGACAAGTAACCAGACACTCTCCTAGCGTTATGTGGTGGAGCTCCATCTTGCTGGAACTAAAGGCTATTTAGGTGGTTGATGCAAATGTTGTCATCGATGTAATTGGTCAGGTAGGTCATAAAAAGTGCAAATACCCATCTGCAGTCAAATTGTGTTCGTAAATGTACGAGCCAATGATCTTATCGCCAAATAAACTAACACATAGAGAGTCGTCCTTGGTGTTCGTGAACATTGTGAACATTGAACATACCTGTGTTGGTAAAGTTGCACTCATCCGTGAAGATCACGTTAAACAAAAAATGGGGATTTTGCAATAATAGCGTCATGATGTTTCTACAAAACTTCTTCTTCGTTCAGTGTCTCCTGGATGCAAGACTTGGGTGATATGAATTTAAAGGGACGATACTTATGTTTTTTTAAGACTCTCCACATTACCTGATGAGATACATCCATTTCTTCTGCAATAGCCCTTGTCGAAGTAGAAAGATTATTTTGAATGTAATGGAGAATTAAATTTAAACCCGGTTTTTTATTTTTCAGAAGGTTTGAACATTTTACTTACTGCTTGTAAAATTTCCATTTAATTTCCGTTGGGCCTATAAACACGACTTCTAGGCTTAGAAAATGCACCAAACTCAGCTAAATTTCTATGAAGAATCAGAAAATAATTTTGAGCAGGTTGTTGTCTTTTTGGATACCCTTGAACACATCCGAAGTAACTTGCACATTTCGATGCGATCCGTATTAAATTCTAGCATATCGCGTTTGTCAGTTATTTGTAACTGTAGGTCAGGATAAGCGAAATTCAGTCGATGTGTAAAAAATTACCTTATTAAACAAAAGTGCAGCTGTCATTTCCAAGGCACTCTTTACAAAAACAGGATATTTGGTATTTCCATAAAACTGCTAGACCAAACCCTAGCACATGACACATCACCGTAATCAGAGAAAAAGCTGTATTTGAAAATGTAAAAATTCAAGATGGCGCCCATAAGAAAAAACAAAGATGATGATGTTTGCCAAAAATTGAAACGTCGAATTTTTATTATGATACCACGTTGTAGAGCGTACAAAGTGGCAATGACAAAGTGTAAATTGTTTTGAAGTATCTCTTCAAATAATCTCGCAAAAAAATAAAAACTTTTTTTGAAAATTTCGATTTTTTTCGGATATCTTCGAAAGTAGTCGGAATATTTTATGTGTAAAAACGACATAAAGTTATACTCCAGATTGGGCAACTTTGCCCTAATTTAACCGACCTTGTATCTCTTCAAATAACCGAGATCCCAATGTTTGAGCTCCAAAAACGGGCACCCTGTATACGGCCAGGTCATTATTTTAAGCTAATTTGAGTAATTGTCTTGGGATCATAGTAATGTCTTTTATAATATATATGTATAATGAAATTTAAATTATATTTTAACATTGTTTATTTAACAAGAATATATTATATTATATATAAAAATTAAAAACGTTTTTTGAAAATTTCGATATTTTTGGGATATCTTCGGAAGTTGTCGGAATATTTTATGTTTCTAAACAGCGTAATGTTACCCTCTAGATTGGGCAACTTTGCCCTAATATAACCGATCTTGTATCTCTTCTAATAACCGAGATCCCCATGCTTGAGCTCCAAAAACGGGCACCCTGTTGTAACGGTTCAAATATATATACTGCCTTTCAAAAAAATCAGAACACCAAGTATTTATTGCACGATTTGAATAAAATGTACACAATTTGATCATGTAAACAAACTGTATCGATGATCAAAAAAACAAGTTGAAAAACAAAAAAACAAATGAATAAAAATGAATAATGTGTTGGGCCTCCACGATTTCCCAAACACTCATTAACACGTCGAGGCATGCTAGAAATCAGGCTGTCAATATCGACTTGGGGTATTTCATTCCAAACTTCGATAATTTGACCTCTAAGTTCCATTACAGTGTTAGCGGGGCGCTGTAAGTTACTTATTCTAACACCTATCATATCCCAAACATGTTCTATTGGCGATAGATCTGGAGAACGAGATGGCCAAGGTAACAAATTGATTTCGGCACTATCAAAAAACTGTCTTGTAATGGCCGCTGTGTGAGGTCGAGCATTATCTTGCTGAAAAATGGGGTTCTGCAAGCCATTTACATAGGGCACTAACACTGGCCGTAGAATGTTGTCAATATACCGAATCGCGTTAAGAATTGCTTCTAAAAAAAACTAGAGGAGACCGACTACCATATGCTATCGCCCCCCAAACCATAACTCCCTGTGTAAGAGCCGTATGTCTTTCAACAGAAAATTGTAAAATTCTGCGTTCACCGCGTCGACGTCTCACTCTTCTGCGACCATCATGAGCCCACAAACAGAACCGAGACTCATCGCTGAAGATAATGTTATTCCATTCATGGGTCCAATGTTGTCTTTCCCTGCACCAATTAAGTCTTGCTCTGCGATGCTGCGGAGTAAGAGGTAGACACAATTGTGGACGGTAGGATCTTATACCAAAACTGCGGATTCTTCTGTAAACAGTAGCCATGGATACTCTTTGGCCATTTAGAGCCAACCAGTCATTTCCCAATGCCCGCGACGTTGTAAATCTGTCCCTTAAAGTTGTAAGACGAAGAGCTCGATCTTCACGCTCAGTGGTGCTTCTTGGACGTCCTGATCCAAGTCTACGTCGATTCTCCCCAGCTTCGCACCATCTTGACCAGCAGCGTACGATCACCGATACACTACGGCCTACCTTTTCAGCAATAGCACGAACCGAAAAACCCGCTTTTCCCATTCCAATAATGCGACCCCTTTCAAATTCACTTAGATGATGATATTGTGCACGCCGACGAACACGGGACATCGTTTTATGTTTTACAAACTGAAACGTCAAACTACTCAGAGGCTACTTGGATATTAGAAGCAATTACATTAAAAAATCAGCAGCTCTTCATAATGGTGAAATCAAGGAAAAATACCATTAAATAGTAACCAAAACAATTGATTTTTTGATCATCGATGCAGTTCATTTACATGATCAAATTCTGTAAATTTCATCAAAATCGTCCAATAAATACTTTGTGTTCTGATTTTTTTGAAAGGCAGTATATATAGGTTAACCAACCACCACCTAACCTCGGGTAAGTCCAGGTTTCGTGGAATCAACAGAGTTACGGTTCAAGCACAATAAATTTGTAACAATTGCAATACCATTCCCACAATTTAAATACAATTTAAAATACCATTCCCGCCTTCTTGCCTTAACGACGCAACCCAACGTACACGCGTCCGTACGTCCCTCGCGTCGATGCTCTGTGAAAACAAATTAATCACACAAATAATTAAGACAGTTCAAAAACAAATACAGCCAAAAGGGGGGGGCATCATGTTCAGCGAGAAGGACACGGGGATCACTTATGCATAGCAGAACCCCATCTACTCCTGACACACACACACAGGAAAGAGAACGCTTATACGTACTCTCTTCCAATTCACGTGATTGAATTCAACGAGCGAGAGGACACTTATACATAGCAGAACCTCCTCGCGAATTCAACACGACGGACAGTTTAACGCGCAGGGATCACTTATACATAGCAGAACCCTGTCGTGAAATCCTGATTACAAAACGCTTATGCGTAGCAGAATTGTAACCAGGAGCCTACCCCTGGGAGATCACTTATGCATAGCAGAAGTCCCAGTGCAGACCCCTTTTAGGGGTGTTTTGACGCATCTTATATACCCTTTTTAAACCATAAAGGGGTAAACTAGAGAACAGCTAACCAGTACCAACCTACAATTAGTTCTCTTTTTGTCCGTCATTGCTGTCAATCTAATCGTAGATATGCCTTTTAAGAGGTGAATCATTGGTATGGATTTTTACTCTTAGAATACGAATCTTTTATCGATTGCCAACCAAAAATCTACATATTTTTGCATAGTGGCATTCGATATAAGAAAAGTTTGTTACACTGTATAGATATAGGCTTCTTTTTGCAACCCTAAAATATCTTAAGTCCATTTATATGGATAAAGGCTACCGTTTTTAATATCAAAGTGTTCTAAGTCCCATATTTTTAGTTGCTTATGAAAGATCCTTTTACTTATAATATAACAATGGCAAGGATTGCACTTGAAAAAAGATTAAACAAATTGGAAGATAAAATCGATGAAACTAACAGATACATACAGTTTTTATGCTCTCCTGTGAAAACTGCTAAATGCGACATAACATAGTTCTGCATCAACACAACGATTTGATATGAAGTGAAATGCAATAGAAAAACTTTGTAAAATAAAATTTAAACTAGAAATTGTAACAAATTATAAACGTTAATCTTACCAATGTTCACAGTCAAAGTTGATTCCATTTCGTCTGTAAATAATTAATTTAAATTCGTAACATTTTTTTTGTATTAATAATGAAGAAAATGACCAAATTACATTTCGTATTTTAAATAAAAATGTTAGCTAGAAATTCCAACAAATATATACGTTAAACTTACTAAGTATTTGTTTTATATTGGTTTGCACTTCATCTGCAAATAATTAATTAAAATCCATAACATTTTTAATAAGGAGGAAAATAACTAACTAAACTCGAACTTGTGTTTGAAATAAAATGTAAACTAGAAATTGTAACAAATAATGTACGTTAATCTCACCTGTTAATCCCGCGGATTCGATTTCAATTTGATCTGTAAACAATTAATTAAAATTCAAAACATTTTCTTTGGTATTAATAAGGAAGAAAATAACTAATTTACATTTTGTATTTAAAATAAAATGTAAACTAGCAATTGTAACAAAAAATATATGTTAACTTACTAATTATTTCACTGGATTTTTCGATAACTTGGCCTGTGAATAATTAATTATATTTCATATAAAATCATCTTTCTTTAGTATTAATAAGGAAGAAAATAACTAAATTATGTTTCGTTGTTTATGCACTTTAATAATATGTAGTTAGTTTTAATATGACGCAACTATTTTCTAAAATATACATATTAACTTCTCTTCACTTCAGTCATAAAATATACAGAATTTAATTAAATTTAACATTCTTTACAGAAATTTTAAATATCTCAAATAGTTCATTTCACACAGCTTGAACTAAACTCGAAGACATTTTAAGTATGAGACTCTCATTATTAATGAAATATTGAACAAAAAAATGCAAAAATATATTCAGTTTGGTGTTTCACCCTCTTCTAACTTTTTTATTTTGATAGTAAAGTATAACAAACTATATATATTTGTAAACGGCAGGACATTCTCTAATTAATGGCGAATTGACAATACGATGACAACTGTCAAGGTAGCGGTAGTCAACTTTTTTTTTCTCAAATGACACCTACCTACTTTATGTTCAATTCAGATAAAGGGCACTTTCCTACAGCCGATAATTATCATAACTATACGCTTAGATAGCAAAAAAGAAATATGTGGATTTACCAAAATATCCACTTTTTTATCTTCATTTGTGCTTATTTTTTTAAGAATGTTTTAATTTCTTAAATGACCTACCTTTAACAATTAAACACTTAATAAAATAGCTTGGTTAATTTTTCATAATTTCCAAAGCCACTTATGATTTTTTTATATTTATTTTGTGATCAAAGCCCTCTATCCGAATTGAACAAAAAATAGGTATAGTGTCGTTTGAAAAAAAAATGTTGACTATCGCTACTTTAACAGTTGTGATCATATTATAAATAAGGTGACACCCTTAGATAGAGAATTTCTGGCCGTTTACAAATATATATGGTTTGCTATACTTTATTCTCAAAATAAAAAAGTTATAAGGAGGTGAAACACCAAACTGAATCACCCTGTATACAGGGTGGGGCATGAGAACTTCTTTGTTTTAAATAAGAAATTAAAAAACTTTACACATTTAAAAATAATACGTCTCTCTCACAGTAACAAGTACGTCAAAACGTAAACATTAGAATGTGTAATAATAACATGCGTTTTGGGTAATGCATCTAAAAAATTTATTGCGAATGCAGTTAAAAATAACATCCCAAAATCTAGCAAGTATTGCCAGTACTATTATGTACAATAACTGCACCGTCAACATTTAAACTATGAATGTTAATAATGATAGTTCTTTAATTTAATAGTTATTAAGCTAACAGAATGTCATATCTGAGTTGTTTATTAATCTTCCTAAAATAAACTCGATGTTATTTTTTCTTTAGGATATAGATGCTATTATTGCACTTAGTTTGGTTTTCACTTAGTAAAAACCTTCGAATCAAGGGGCAAAGAAAAAGTCACTCCAGCGCTACGCGCTGTCGTGATTTTTTCATGCCGTTGATCCTCGTGTTTTACCGTGACAACTAAACATTCGTGTAATAATAGTATCTATATCCGACCAAATATAACGTCTTATTTACCAACGAACAATAGACCTCTGCGGTAAAATCGCGCTGCTTCGCAATTTCGCGATTAAAATTAATAGAGACACAACATTTCCATCGAAGCCTTTCTATTCCGTCCTCCCCCACCATTTTCTACTCTCACTAACACTGCACCCTTTTTAAAAATGGAAATTCCACGCCACACCCTGTATATTTTTTTTCTGATTTTTTGTCTCCTACAGATGTAGTTATATTTATTTTTATATCTAAAACCTAGTAAGTAACAATTTGTATTGCCATGTATAAAGCGTCCTGCTGATAACACAATAAAGTTTAAAAAAAATATGAGTTGAAATCAATCAATTTATTTTCGGGGCTCGGCGATTATTTGTTTTCATCATTCTATTTTTAGAACGGTAGATTTACGAAGTTGTTGGAGATAGAGAGGGCACGAAAACCTTGTGTTAAAATGTGTGTATGTATTACTCTAATATCGGAAGTACTTTTTTCACATTTTAGTCCCCGATAAATGAGAACGCTTATTATACTTGTGTATTGTAGTCAAGATTTTACAGTAAAATCGCATTTCGTTTTTTTGAACCTTTGTAATCTAAACTAATAAAAAAGGTGTATTTTTAAATCTTACCCTTCAGGTCCTTTAATTTCTGTTGAACATTTTCTGAAAACAAACATACTTAATTAAAATTCATGTCTTAAACCAATTATTGCATATGCATAAGAGTCGTCAATTATATTAATATGTAAAAGTCGATTTTAATGTATTTCAGACGTCACAAATATCGCTCAAGATTTGCATAGTCCAGGAACCAAGATTTTTAAATGAAAATATGAAAAAGATCATTTACATTTTTGTTCCTAAACACATTTTTATGATGCAATGATAATTTATTTTACTTTTTGTTATAAATTCTAAATTCGAAGCTTCTAACAAGTGTTTCCAATCCTTGATTAAGCATGAAGTAAAATTTCAAGTTTAGAAAAGCCTGAAAATTTGGTTTGGTCGCGAACAAACCAAATTTTTAGGTTTATCTAAACTCGAAAATTTATTTCATGCGCCAGGCATATAAAACACTGATTTAAAGTGAAGTTCAAATACTGCTTGTGTTTAATCTCATGTTAATTTATCTTACGAATGTTTGTTTTGATTAATTCGAACGTTTTGGAATATGTAAAAGTATACCTACTTCTTAATAAAAACATCCCTGTATGTTTAAATGTAATTTTAAATCGTCAGTCCAGAAATGAATTAAAATTTAGTATCTTTCAATAAAAACAGAAAGTATACAAATCTTACGTTGTTTTAATTATAATTTAAACCAGGGCTCAGAAACCTGTTTTATATAAACCAATATATATTTGGCATAAAATTAACATATTAACATTAATATACAATACACAAAAAATTTAAAAAAAAAACAAAAAATAAATTTACAAAAAGTGGGACATTCTAAAATTACCACTTAAATGTATTCTAACAACCTTTTTTTTTAATGGAACAAAATTATGCAAATAAAAAAAATAATAAAAGTGGCTAGATTCGTTCTGTTTATATCTTAGTATTATTAAAAGAAATCCTGTTAAAATTCTAGAAGTGATTATCGTAGCTGACAATTACATAAGCCAGTTTATAACAAACTGGCACGCCTCAGATTACGTCTCACTATCAGACTATCAGCATATACGGTTTGATATTGATAGTGGTAGCAACCACATCAATAGCTTCAGAAATTCCAAAATCCTATCGAACCAGTCGAGCAGCTGGAAGTCGCATGAACACAATTACAAGATGTAATCAACATCGCTTACGGAAGTAGTTGTCCATTAAAGCAAAGGGAAAATCCAAAAGAAAAACTTGGAGGAATTTCTACGAGGGAGGGGCTGTAAGGGAGGTAGATCATCTAACCTCCCTTACAGCTCCTCCAAAAGTCCTTGTAAAGGATCACACGACCGACATTGGACTACTAAAAAAGTCCAACAGCGAATACACTGGATCCCTAGAAGACAGTCTAAGAGTGCTCCTAGAAGCTCACTTTTCTGGGTCCCAAGAAGTAAATAGTGAAGACATACCTGCCGCAAAAAAACTGACAAAAAGAATATTCACCCTAAGCATAATAACATGGACGATCAACTGTTTCAAGCAGTTCAAATCCGCATCTGTAGATGGCAATTTTCCGGCCCTCCTGCAAAAGGGAGAGAAGGAATTACAGCCACATTTCAGTCAAATATCAAGAGGTAGCTACTGGCGTTTATACCAAAGGCTGGCAAACACCAAACTGACGAGCCTAAGTCATAACGCCCAATAAGCCTCACCTTTTTTCTCCTAAAATCGATGGAAAAAATCATTGATAGAAATGTCAGAGGAATAGCACTTCAGTCATTTGCCCTTCACAAACACCAATTTCCCTTATCAAACAGGCAAATCAACAACAAATGCCCTTTATACACTAACAGGGGTAATAGAGAAGAGCATCGCAAGCAAAAAAGTGTCTCTGAGTGCATTCTTTGATATCGAAGGTGCTTTTGACACATCCTATGAATCCATGGGTACGGCCACACTAGTAAGAGGAAATTATACCTCCACATCCACATGAATCCAAGCAATGCTCAGCGATTGTAGGATCACACTGTCTATTGGTGATGAGTCGGCAACTGCGTTCACGGTAAAGGGGTGCCCACAAGGCTGGGTTCTATCGCCCTTGCTGTGGTCACTAGTTGTCGATGAACTAATGTCAGTGTTATCCAACGACGGATTTGACATACAAGACTACGCTGACGACATTGTCATCATAGTAAGGGGAAAACATGACACGTTGTCTAACCGCATGCAGACAGCCCTCCGAGAAGCAAGTACACGGTGCGTGCAGAAGGGGCTTAAAATTAACCCCAAAAAGACTGTAATTGTTAAATTTACAGGGCGAAGAATGTTAAATCCTAAGGCGTTAACCATGAATGGAACACTCATTGGGTTATCCAACACAGTTGAATATCTCGGCCTAACTTTTGACCAGAGGCTAAACTGGAAAACCCATGTAGACAACATCACCGATAAAGCAGTAAGGGCAGCATGGGGTTGCCGTAGACTATTTGGCAAAAGATGGGGTTTACACTCCAAGATAATATCTTGGCTTTTCATAACGGTGATAAGACCAATAACCACTTATGGTTCCGTTTTCTGGTGGATAAAGACAATAGAGGGTACAACTCAAACAAGGCTCAGCAAGGTTCAAAGGCTGGCATGTTTGCGCATCACAGGCAAGGCCGTAGCCAGAGGGGGGGGGGGGACATGGGGTTCAACCCCCCTTCTTTCAAAATTTTTAAAATGTTAAATTTTTGTATGTAAAAGCTTTTACATACAAACATTTGTAGAGGGGATATGGAGTCGGAATCGGTATCACTGGGCCAGGACAAAAAGAGAATATGCATATGCTCAGACAGTCAGGCTACATCAAAGGCAATAAATTCATCTATATGTAAGTCTAAATCTGCCTAAAAGTGCAAACTATCCCTAAAACAGCTGGCCAGGAACAACCGAGTTAAACTGCTCTGGGTTTCAGGTCATGCAGGGATCAAAGGTATTAAAATTGCTGACAGCCTTGCCTAAGAAGGCTCCAAAACTCAATTTGTTGGACTAGAACCCTATAGTGGAATAACTAAAGTCTACATCAAGGAAATGATCCAGGGGTGGAAAAATACTGCCAAAATTGCTTATCTGAGAAACACATCTGGCTTGAGGCAGGCGAAAAGGTTTATCGCCTTCTCTGCCAAAAGAGCCAAACAGTTTCTCAGGCTAAGCAAGGGGAACCTAAGGCTCAAAACCGGCCTTCTAACCGGATACTGTCCTCTGAAATACCACCTCACTAAGATGGGTCAGACAACTGAAGCCAATTACAGATTCTGCGATAAGGCACAAGAAACAGCAGATCACCTACATTGTGAATGCTGTGCCCAGTCATTTCAAAGAGGGAACTACCTGTCACCAGTCACTTTAAAGCCTAATGACATGGTACACATTAACCCCCAAGGTATTGTAGACTGCGCAAGATGTCTAGACATTGAGGGACTTAGGTAGGTCAGGAACAATTCAAAAGATCTTTCAGGTCGAGGTAATTTTAGAAGGTCCAGAGACTACACGACCCACTGACCCCAAAACATAACAACATCGTCAATGTTTAACCCATAGATACATCATGTTACCGATTGACAACAAACCTACCCTAGTAGAAAGAAATCTTATTCATATTGTAGCAATGTTGTATCTATATTTATTTCTTGAAATTATTAATCAATGTGCAAACGATATTGTTACAAAATAGTTTACGGTCATTGATACTATATTAATGTTTATTATGTAACCGGGGTTTATTTTATTCTCCGGCGACAAGAATTGTAAATCACATTTCCAATTCTTCAATCCTTCAAAACGAGTTCGCACCAACAAATAACTAATTGCCCCGTCCAATGGATTATCTCCCGCGGTTCGGACCATGCTCGGGCCAACATCTACCTGGGCAGATGTGGCGGATACCTCTCGGTTTCGGCAATTTAGAGAGAGAACTGATGATCACCGTTGCAATTTGAAAGAAGAGAGATTATACACTTCTAAACTTCTTTTAAATAGCAGCTTAACGGTTGTTTGGATTTAAGGGTTCTCTGAAAGTAATTACTTGGTCCGCGATCATTACTTTCTAGTGAATTCTTTGCCAACGGTCAAGTAGTCCTCAAAACATTCCTCTTCCATGCCATTTTTAGTAGAATAAATACCGGGGGACGACATCCAGCAAATCAGTCCACTCTTGTGCTTTACAGGGGACAGCATGTGGATTTAAGAGGAACTTACGCTCCTCGACTCGCCTCTTTGAGCCAGGAAGCTTTGACCGACACAATCGCTAGATGTCCCAGCCGTCGTTCCTGCAGCTAATCTAGTAGAAACCAACAACAGGAATTAACCCGACGACGATGTCAGCCGTTTCAGCCGTCATTTCTGTTCTTCGACACCGACGCCGAGCATCAGATTGCCAGTGCAATCCCCTCGACGCCATAACGACGCTACCAGTTTAGTGTTCATTGCTTCTGCCGGATCCAGCCTAGGCAAGCAAACTACCGACTCCAGGAAACTTAGCCCGACGCCAGCCGTTCTGTACAGTGTTTGTTGCTGCCGCCGGATCTAGCCAGACGCAACACCCCACCGACGCCACATCCCGTCAACGAACACAGGACGCCGCCTCTATCCGGACACCGCCACTAGCCGGACGCCGCCAGCAGACTAGAAATACCGGTCTTGGCACCGCAACGCCGACGCCTCACCAAGTCTGCCCTTATTTTGTTGTTGTTTTAGAGAAGTTTTTTTTAAATCAATCATTTAAAACTGCATCTGTGTTTCAAAAGTTAGTTGCTCATCTCTCATAACCTCAACCAACCTGAGCTAGTTGGAAATCAACGTGGGGTACCTTCCCTCTAACAATTATAGATACAATATTGTATAAATCTAGTATAGAAATAATTCAGTTTTTAATATTTTATCAGTAATGAAAATTCAATATTTGATATATAATTTCTGTACAATATTGTGCCAATAATAAATATTATTGACCTTTCAATGAACCTTATAGACGAGCCGCTACTGATTGTAAGGTATTTTGAATACCAGCTATAGCGTTTTATGCAAAATTAATTCATTTAAAAATTAATATTAAATTAAATGATTTAAAATTTTACCTTTTGGTGGTGTAACTGATGAAGAGGCAGAACCTATATTCCATATAAAATAAATTGTCTTTAATATGATTATTTTGTTATACAGGGTATAGATGAAGAAATCAGAACACAGGATTTTTAATGTTAATTTCTTCATATTGGAATATTATTTTCCCTAATTATTTTTGAGTAAACAATTAAATTATAGCCACTCGAAATGGAAACTAAGAAAACATTGTTGGCAATTTCAGTGAAATTATCTTTGAAAATTGCTAAATATTTATAATTTGTCATTGAAACTTTAAACAATTGCTAATTTATATAAAATTAATCAAAAATCAAGGTACAGAAATAAAATGTTCATCCAAAAATAGAAATAAAGCTATTAATTATGAGAATTTAGTGTAAAATGTTTAATACTTCACTAGGATTTTATTTAATAATTGTATTGACATTTTCTTGGAATTGATCAAAATTTTAGACACAATTAACAGTAAATAAATTCTTCATACAGAAGTAAATTTGCTGCCACTCAACTTGAAGTTGAACATTTTATGTGGAATTTCGTTTAAACTAGAAATGTATAAACAAAATTCCACATGAAATGTAAAAGTTCAAGTTGAGTGGCAACAAATTTTCTTCTGGATGAAGAATTTAATTTCTATTGATTGTGTCTTGAATTTGGATCAATTCTACATGCATTGCCAATTAAATCACCAGTAATTTTTAGTAAAATATGCATATATTTTTATATTCAGATTAAGTATTGAATTAAAAGAAAAAAATGTTACTTGATGTTGACATACAGGTGCCTTTAGATGAAAAACCTATAAAATAAATTATGTGTAAAGTATAAAGTATTTCTTTAAAAAAACAACTTTTTATGCCATCTAATACTATTTTTTACTTTAGGGTCAAAACATAGTGACGTTTGCGATACTATGATTCGACCTTTACACAGACTAATCCAAACAATTATTGAAACAACTACTACCCGAGCTAATACCCTAGTTCTTTAGTGGACCTGAACTTTTCAATTAAATGAATAAATACATTACCTGTTGGTGCATTGGGTCTAACTGCAATACATTATTTGTATAAATGTTGTGTAAAGTAAGAGAGTATTTCTTATTTTATAGTGAATGTTTTGAATATGATGAATTACACTTTTAAATGATGATGCGTTAAACTTGGATGTTTGTTAACGAAATATGAAATTTTGGTCAAATACATTTAATTTTGTATTTTACCATAATCTTATATTAGTTTGATATTTCGTAAACAAAAATGTAAATGGGAATTTAACGTCCACTTTAAGTTAAAGTTGAATTTATTTAAACCTACTTTAGGAAAATATTATGAATATATTGGTTTTGTGAATTAAATTCACTTAGTTTTGTTTCATTTATACATCATTCTTGATAATCACATAAAACCAAAACTAGTAGGTGGAAATAGTAGTATATTACGTAACAAGAGTCGTATGCAGCATATTACATATGAGTGGACGTGTTGCGCACGACCCGCGCAGCGACGAGTGCAGTATTCCGGTAGTATGTAATAGCCATACTACTCGAGAAACGTACGATACTTCACCTACGCCCTAACAAAATAAACATTGAGCATGAAAGAACAACTTATTTATTGTAATAATTTTTAATAGTACCATGATCATGATGAAAACTACATTACTACTTGATCAATATACAAGGAATAAAGCTGTACATTTTCCATGTACATTTGTTTTTTAAAAGAGTTCAATTTAAAGCTTTAAACGAGTGCTTTCCACTCCCAGACTAAAAATGAATTAAAATTTCGAGTATAAAAAAGCCCCGTGAAATTTTCTGGACTTTTCTAAACTCGAAATTTTACTTCATGCGCCACGCGTATAAAACACTGATTTCAAGTGAGGTTCAAATTTACATAGAGTTCACAATATTTTAGTGTTATATACGCGTGGCGCATGAAGTAAAATTTCGAGTTTAGAAAAGCCCAGAAAATTTTCACGGGGCTTTTCTAAACTCGAAATTTTACTTTATGCTTAGTCTGGGAGTGGTAAACAGTCGTTTAAAGCTTCAAATTGAACTCTTAAAAAAAAACAACGATAACTAAGGATTCAAAGAAAATAGGGTGAATTTGGAATACGTATACTTTAAAGAAAAACTCTCTGTACATCAAAGAAATGTCATTTGGTTGTACGGTAAGCAATCAGCTGTTCAGCTGCCAGCACGTAATGTACTTGTCAAAGCTATTACGTGCATGTGTACGTAATGTCAATCATACTTGTCAAGATGCCAGTGTGCGTGGTATGATGCGGTTACTAGATAGGGCGTAGGTAAAATAAAATAATACCAAGTGAATTTAATTGACAATACCAATAAATTTTTGAAAATGTTTTACTAAGTGATTAATACGAAAAGAGTATCCAATAATTAATATGATATCAGTAATAAATTTGACTTCTCAGATAATAACTATGTAAGAACCTTTTATTTATTGCTAAAAACAAAAATCGAATCTTACCAACAAACGAGGTAGAAGCCAAAACGGTAAAAATAAAGAAGCGGATCATTATGATTTCTTCTATAAACTAACTAATAATTATTAAAAAATCCTTTTTGTATATAACTTTTTATCATTCTTATGCAAATAGTTTAGATAACATATCATATTGATTTTAGATTGTTTTATATTATTGTTAGTAATATTTGAACATTTCACTGTACATGCAAATACATTAATATGTTACTAACAATTGCTCAATTTCTATATAAAAATGCATTTTTATTTTCTATACTTAAACGTGTTTATCACAATCGTTATTTTTTCTTGTTCTTAACAACCTTTTAAGTAGGTACGTAAAGATTAGGCATGAAAACAAAATAAGATAAAATATTAAATGTGTTAATACCGTAAAAAAGAGAAACAATAATTGAATAAGAAACATTAAATATGCGCAACTTAAACACATTACACTGTAAACTCTATGTAATCAATCCTGTATACAGGGAATTTTCTTTCAAGTATAAATACATTTCCCCGAGCTGAGTATTGGTTCGTAGACATTCGTTTTATTTTTTTTATGAGTTCAGTTTGAAGCTTTAAACGAGTGTTTACCAGTCCCAGACTAAGCATGAAGTCAAATTTTGAGTTTAGAAAAGCTTAAACGTTTGGATTTTTAGTTGAAAGCGTACGAATCCAAATTCAGGCTTTTCTAAACTCGAAATTTTACTTCATCCGCCACGCGTATAAAACACTGGTTTAAAGTAAAGTTCAAAATATACTCCTAAATCAATTTTAAAAATAAACTGCTAAAACAGCTAAAGCGGGATTCAAAATATACAGGTAAACAAGAATATTTTGAACTTTAAATTAGTATTTTATACGCGAACAGCCTGAATTTACGCGTCCAAATCCAAACGTTTAGGCTTTTCTAAACGCGAAATTTTACTTCATGCGCCACGCGTATAAAACACTGATTTAAATTGAAGTTTAAAATCAATGCTAAATCAATAATAAAAAAATAGTGTGCTAAAGCAGGATTAAAAATACAGGGTGTTCCAGCGAAACCGCACACTAAAAGTATATAGACTTAAAATGAATGTGTTGTAATGACATTTTTACCCTTTATGTAATCGTGTGTGCTCGTTTCAATAAAATTATTTTCAAGACACCGGAAGTAAACACCACCTCCCTTATTTTAAATGTAATGCTATATTTTTTATCGTGAATTTGGATTCTACATCAAGTAACATAACCTCCAATTTTAATCGTTTTCGAGATATTTGACAATTGGTTAAAATTTAGTGCTTTTTCATATTTTACTTAAAAATACGTATCTCCGAACCAATAATTGTAGGGGTGCCATGTTGGCTATAACGAGCCAAGGTACCCAATGGTGATATATTTTTGGAATAATAAAGCAGTTCGAAATTTCCTCCCACATTTAGTCAACTTTAAATAAATAAATCTCGAAATTTCACCTTGTATATATTTACATATTCTGATGCAGAATTAAATTCTGCGTTGATCTATACCAGCATTCTCTATTCCTATTTTCTTTCCTTTTTACGATATTTTTATTTAAATGAAATTAGTGAAAATAATAAGAGGTTTTAACAAAATTGTCTTTGTTATTATTTTTTAGAGAAAACAATATAAATATTTTAAAGATTTTTTCGATATGATCAATATTTAACAAAAATAAACAATATCTCTCCAAACTTAATATTTAACAAGATATCAAGAAAAAATTGAACAACACTAAGAGTAAAGTACCACTTTCGGTTTTCTCATTTTTATCAAACGGTTTTCAAATCCTAAGATTGTAATAAAATTATCAGAAAAGACGCCAACTTTTAGGCTGAAACATTTTTTTTTAAATTTAGAGTGGCCCTAAGTGTAAAGTTTCGTCTTAATATCTTTAGCGGTAAAGCGCATATAAACAAACACATTTTTCAAAAATAGTCTTAATCGACTTAAGGGACTTTAAATATTTATGATTTGAATATATTCACGAAAACAAAACTTTCTTTTTGTATTACATACCATAAAAGTAAAAAGCAACAGAACTTACTAATGCATAGTTATATAACGAAATGACGTGTTATAACTAATTTAATTAATCTAATAAATGTTCCATTCGGCTTCCATTTTGTTCTAAATACTTCAAAATTCTGTTATGATGGTAAAACACTAACCCGTGTCTTCCACTCCCGGACTGAGCACGAAGTAAAATTTCGAGTTTAACAAAGCCCCGCGTAGAAAATTTGTCTCGGGTCGCTGCGCGACTTAATATTTAACAAGATATCAAGAAAAACTTGAACAAGACAAATTTACACAGGGCTTTTTTAACTTAAAATTTTACTTCATGCGCCACCTGTACAAAAATACTAATTAAAAAGTCAAAATTGATCAAAAAGTCACTCGACCACTTTCATAATTTTCGTTGTGTAATAAAAAAGACGTGTTCTTTTTAAATCAAATTTTATTGATCCGAAAAATGTTGATAGTATTCATTAGATCTTCCTGAAATTTGTGTGGATGTTAAGGAAACTATGCTCCCTCAAAATATGTCCATAGTTTTTGAGTTATTTCCATGTGATTATTAAAAAGTGTGTTTCTTTTTTTAAATCAAATTTTATAGATGGTAAAATTTGAAAACATAATAACTTTAACATTTTAAATGAGATCTTCATAAAATTGTAAATGGATGTTAAGAAAACATTGCTTAATCAGAATATGTCAAATTTTCAAAATACTCCATCAATAGTTTTTGACTAATTTACAAAAAAAAACGACATTGTAAGGTAATTTTATCCTTGTTTTAATGCAATTTTAGTTTCAGACATTCGTAACTTTTAAAATTTTAAGGATTTCGTTATAAAATTTTGTGTGGAAATCAACTAAACATTGCCCTCTTAAAATACATCAAAATATCAAAACTCTTTAGGCTATTTACAAAACCAGCGTCGCTACGACAAAACGTGTATGCTCATTTTTTGGTTATCTACAACATTTTTTATATGATCAATATTAACAAAAATTACAAAAAATGCTAAACTTTTGGTTTCCGCATTTTCACCAAAAGTTGATCAGATACTACTATTGTAATAAAAAGCTAAAATAATAATTATTATTATTCAAACTTCCCCAAAATAAAAGATGTAAATTGTTAAAAAATGATAGAATTACATTAAAATATTTTATAAAAATGCACCCTCTTTGCACTATCGAACAATGTTAGAAGCAATGTTTACAGTCATCCTCTACACGAAAAATTGTTTATTTTTAATATTCGAACTTCCCCAAAATATAATATATACAGGGTGTCCTAGACCACCCGTATCCGGCATTTTTTGAAAAAACGACTAGTCTTAGAGAGTTGGGATAAAAAAAGATATCACTAAAGCCATATTGAAGAATCGAATGGTGGTATTGTTTTCTTCTCAAAAAGGTTGGCATCCCTGAGATTTCGCTTAAAAATGTCTAAAACTCAAGACTTTCAAATGGTCTTTTAAAAATAAGCAAGTTTTGTAGGAAAAATATTTTTGTAGCTGGCGTTTAGTTTGAGTAATTTTGGATTGAAGTTACCAAATATCAATATCTCACGGTTACCTTATTTTAAAAGTAGATACTTAGGGCCTCTGGTATTAGGACCAAAACCGTTCAACAGTTTAGAAGTAAATGGAAAACAGTTTGAACCAGTGCTGGGAACTCTGAGTCGGATTTAGAGTCAAAACTGTGGGGTCGGAATTTAAGTATTTTTGTGATGAGAAAATCGGAGCCGTGGAGTTGGATATATCGTATAATTCCGACTCCGATTTTCAATATAATTTTTTAAACATATTTCGTTTTTTTTTTCTAAAATTTGAACCCAAATAGAGTTTTGAATTACAATGGTAATTTATGTAATACATAGGTCAGACTGAAAGACATTTTAGAACACGCTTACAAGAACATAAAAAATCAATAATAGATAAAAAGTGTTCAACTAGATTCACACAGCATTGCATAGAAGAAAATCACATTTTCAACACGAAAGACTGTAAAATCTTATACTCGGGCAATAAGGTTCGATATTTAAATCTCCGCGAGGGTTTGGAAATTAGGAAGGCGCTAACGCGGGGAAAACCGATTGTAAACTATATGGAAGAGCTTTGGAACTCTCCTATAACGACCGCCCTTATTACCTGATGTTTTATGATAGTTTGATTTTGTATATATATATTGTTGTTTAGATATTTTTTGTACATTCCTCCTTAAAGATGACCAATGGTCGAAACTAGTCCGAGAAAATATAAATAAGTGAAACAAACCAAGTGTTTTAATTTAAATTTAATTTTAATCATCCAGTATTGGTCACCGATATTCAGACCGGTTTTTCTAATAATAAATCAACAAGTGCACTTTTTGTGGATATTAAAAGTGCATATGACAGTGTAAATTTAAATTTGTTGTCTTTGAAGTTGAAAAGAATAAGTTTTCCAAATCCATTGATAGAATTATTAATAAATATATTTAGTGATAGACATTTATATGTACACACAAATGGAAAAGTATTTGGACCACAGATATCAAATATAGGACTATCTCAGGGCATATAACTTTAGATAATATAGTATATCAACATAGTAATTGTGTGAAATTCTTGGGCGTATATATAGACAGCAAACTGTAATGGAACAAACAAGTATCACATATAATATCAAGAGCTGAAAAGGGTGTAAATATTTTAAGAATGTTGTCATCTTGCAATTGGGGCTCAGATCCGGTAATTTCACTACTTATATATCGATCATATATACGCTCCATTATTGATTATGGCTCTTTATTTTATGGTAATGTGAGCAATTGCCATCTCAAAAAGATAGATTTACTGCAATATAAATGTTTGAGATTTAGTATACGAGTGCTTCGCAGTAGCTCAATAAATTTTTTACTGTCAGAAACAAACGAGAGGCCACTTTCAATTAGACGCAAACAATTAGGTTATACATTTTTAATTAAATTAAAAAAAAGAAAGTCGAAATTATTCAAGAATGTAACTCAGTTACATATGCTGGATTTTAGTGCGCGTTATTCTATCGTAAAAAAGACCCCAATATTAGTTGATTGCTACAGATCTCTTTTAGATTATGATACTGCCGGTATTAGTAAAGAAAATAATCTAATATATACAATTCCATATAATATACTCATAAGGCCCATTGCATGCCACTATATTTATAAATTATCTTAATGGTCAATATAGTGGAGCATGTTACGACCCACAAAAAAAGACTGAGAAATGTTTTTGCTTGGATAGTTGTATGTCGATATATACAGCAGAATTTATTACGATTTTAGAAGCGCTCAAGTATTTATTTCAAGTAGATTTAACAAATTATTCACATATATTAGTATTCACTGAGAGTAAAAGCATTGTAGGTTTTTATAAACATTTTAATTTCTCCTCCAGGCTAAATTTGATTACAACGAAAATTATAAGATACCTTAATGCTTTAAATAAAAACATATCTCTAGTATGGGTGAAAGGTAACGCCGGTATTACTGGCAATGAAAGAGTTGACTTATTGGCAAAAAAGGCCTACAATGTACGAATAGGGTAAGTTACCCGTTAACACCAACAGATCTATATAATAAAATAAATAAAGTACTAGATAAAGAATTTAGTAAAGTTTTCCAAAATAGAAACGGTTTTAATTTTTATAGAAGTATTAACCTATTGTTCCCGTAATCCCATGGTTTTACAAAACAGAGTTGATCTCAAAGTTATTCGTTAAAACCATTTGTAGACTCCGGTGTAATCATGGTTTATGTGCCTTCTACCTATATAAAATTAACCGAAAAGATGCACTTTGCGAATGTGGTGAGAGAGGTACACTTGAACACATTGTTATGAGCTGCACCAGACATTGTCGAGAGAGAAACACTTTTTAAATCAATTATAACAGATGTTACTCTTCCATTTAACTACATGACTATTTTAGAATCAAAAAATATCAAAGTATATATTAGGATTTTTGAATATTTTCAAAGTATTAATATTATGATATAAGTTCAAAAATTGAGTGAATGAATTGTGAATGAGAATCCTTTGTTGTTTTACTTTATGGGTCACCTATTTAGCCGTGGCTTAGTTTTGTTTGTCTTTCTTAAATGCCTTGATGAGCCCATAGGCGAGAAGAAAGTGTCTATGTTCTCCTATTTTCCTAGTATGAATAAGATGGATGGTTTAGATTGAAAGTATATTAATAATAATAACGTATCTATATGTATATAGAATAATGATGGCCAATGGTAAGTATACTAATATTGTAACATATATTTGGACGTCACGACCCACTCACACCACACCCAGAGACACGACGAGATATTTTTTTTAAATAACAACTCGGTCTGTGGCTCGCCAAGCGATATACCGTCCGGCGACGTTACCGCTCGGCCACCACCTACCCAAATTTTATTGTCAATTTTCATAATTTTTTGTCAATTTTCCCCCCAATCATATCAAAAATGTTATCTAATGTAAGAAAAGATAAATTTAATAAAATAATTTGATAAATCACCAATTGATTTTTGCAAATCAATCGAAATCTGAATAAAAATTTAGTGTAAATCTTACATTATACAGGGTGTCCCAGAACACCCGTATCAGCCTTTTTTTGTAAAAATGGCTAATTCTAGAGAGTTGGGACAAAAAATAACAAAAGCCTTATTAAAAAATCGAATGTCGATATTGTTTTTTCACAAAAAGGTTAGCATCCTTGAGAGTTTGCTTAAAAATGTCAATAACTCAAGATTTTCCAATGTTACGATAGGTCAAAAGTTGCATCATTGAAAAGGCTTAAAAATAAGCAACTTATGTAAATAACTAGTATCGATTTTGAGTAATATCTGATCAAAGTTATTAAATTTCAATTTTTTATGGCTAACTTATTTTAAAATATTGTGTATTAAATGTCAGTTAGACCTTTCAGATACATTCTGACCAAGGCCGCGGAGTCGCTAAAGAAATATTCGACTCCAACTCCGTCTCCGATTCCTCTATTTTTCGATAATCCTACGCCAACTCCAACTGCTGCTTCGAATCATGTAATCATTATGTTTTAATTTAAAACTTTACTACATAATGCAATTCTTTGCAATACAAATTAATATTTAGTGGTTACTACATCTGCATAAGTGCAATTTAATAGTTTTTTTGAAAAACAATCGCAGGTTTGGTTATCTCTCATATACATATTACATAAATTACCATTGTAATTAAAAACTCTATTTGGGTTCAAATTTTAGAAAAAACAAACGAAATATGTTTAAATAATTATATTGAAAATCGGAGTCGGAATTATACGAAATATCCAACTCCACGGCTCCGATTTTCTCATCACAAAAATACTTAAATTCCGACCCCACAGTTTTGACTCTAAATTCGACTCAGAGTTCCCAGCACTGGTTCAAACTGTTTTCCATTTACTTCTAAACTGTTGAACGGTTTTGGTCCTAATACCAGAGGCCCTAAGTATTTACTTTTAAAATAAGGTAGCCATGAGATATTGATATTTGGTAACTTCAATCCAAAATTACTCAAACTAAGCGCCAGCTACAAAAATATTTTTCCTACAAAACTTGCTTATTTTTAAAAGACCTTTTAAATGATACTACTTTTGACCTATCATCCCATTTGAAAGTCTTGAGTTTTAGACATTTTTAAGCGAAATCTCAGGGATATCAACCTTTTTGAGAAAAAAACAATACCACCATTCGATTCTTCAATATGGCTTTAGTGATAATTTTTTTTATCCCAATTCTCTAAGACTAGTCGTTTTTTTCAAAAAAATGCCGGACACGGGTGGTCTGGGACACCCTGTATATATTATATTTTTGGGGAAGTTCGAATATTAAAAATAAACAATGTTTCGTGTAGAGGATGACTGTAAATATTGCTTCTAACGTTGTTCGATAGTGCATAGAGGGTGCATTTTTATAAAATATTTTAATGTAATTCTATCATTTTTTAACAATTTACATCTTTTATTTTGGGGAAGTTGGAATAATAATAAATATTATTATTTTAGCTTTTTATTACAATAGTAGTATCTGATCAACTTTTGGTGAAAATGCGGAAACCGAAATTGGTAGTTTACTCTTAGCATTTTTTGTAATTTTTGTTAATATCGATCATATAAAAAAAGTTGTAGATGACCAAAAAATGAGCATACACGTTATGTCGTAGCGACGCTTTTTTGTAAATAGTTTAAAGAGTTTTGATATTTTGATGTATTTTAAGAGGGCAATGTTTAGTTGATTTCCACACAAAATTTTATAACGAAATCCTTGAAATTTTAAAAGTTACGAATGTCTGAAACTAAAATTGCATTAAAACAAGGATAAAATCACCTTACAATGTCGGTTTTTTTGTAAATAAGTCAAAAACTATTGATGGAGTATTTTGAAAATTTGACATATTCTGATTAAGCAATATTTTTTTAACATCCATTTACAATTTTATGAAGATCTCATTTAAAATGTTAAAGTTACGATGTTTTCAAATTTTACCATCTATAAAATTTGATTTAAAAAAAGAAACACACTTTTTAATAATCACATGGAAATAACTCAAAAACTATGGACATATTTTGAGAGAGTATAGTTTCCTTAACATCCACACAAATTTCAGGAATATCTAATGAAAACTATGGTGGTGGAGTGACTTTTATGTCATTTTTGACATATTTTGATTTTTACGTAAAATTTGATCAATTTTGACTTTTTAGCACATTTAATTAGTATTTTTGTACAGGTGGCGCATGAAGTAAAATTTTGAGTTTAGAAAAGCCCTGTGTAAATTTGTCTTGTTCAATTTTTTCTTGACATCTTGTTAAATATTATGTCGCGCAGCGGCCCGAGACACATTTTCTACGCGGGGCTTTATTAAACTCAAAATTTTACTTCGTGCTCTGTCCGGGAGTGGAAAACACTCGTTAGTGTTTTATCATCATAACAGAATTTTGAAGTATTTAGAACAAAATGAAAGCCGAATGGAACATTTATTAGATTAATTAAATTAGTTATTATAACACGTTGTATCATTATTTAACTATGCATTATTGTTATAACTGGGGAACTAACCGTACGATTTCAATTTTTTTTTCGGGGTTGGAATACCTAAAGTGAGGTTCATTACCACTGTTAACAAGATATCTAGCGCTAGCAAGACAGTAGCGTACCTGCCAATTGTTTTTTTTTTACTGCTTGATGATTTAAAGCGTTATAACTCGAGAATTAACCGTACGATTTCAATACATTAAATGATGTTCAATAACACTGCTAACGAGATAGCTAGCGCTAGCAAGACAGTAGCGTACCTACTGATTGTTTTTTTAATCCTTGATAATTTAAAGCGGTATATACAGCATTTATATATGTAGATACTATATAGCGTGAAAATACCTAGTTTGATAAAAGCAGGTTGGCAACTCTCTGTATAACCAGAGAAGGTGATTCTTCTTATTATTTGCTTTTGCAGCCTAAACAGTCGAATTGTGTGATTATAAGCACCCCATACAATAACTCCATAGTTCAAGTGACTACCAACATAGGCGTGATAATATTTTAATAGCGCGAACTGGCAGATCATAGCTTACCACAGATCTTATCAATATGCTCACCGATGTTTAATGACAGAGTTATTACAGTTCCAAGAAATGTTTCTTTTGACAGCAATTTATAAAATTTTCATAAGATTTTCAATATTTCGAGATTTTTTACGAGTTTTAAAATGTTTCCTCTTGTGAATTTAAAAAAAATACCACTTGAATCTGATCTATGATAAGAAATGTCTACTCCAAGTCCACAAAGTGACATCTAACTTGATCTAGCCCAACTCAACAAAATTCATTCTAACCTAACCCAACTCCATAAAATGACATCTAACCTAACCATTCTTAATCGAGGAGTGGAAAACACTTGTAAGTAGTTTCAAATTGAACGATATCATTGTGATTTTTCGTCAATGTCGATTTTTTCGGACGATTATGTCATTATTGTATTTTATGTAAAAGTCGGTAAAGACATTTTATACCAGTGTCAATATGTCACTTTCAAAACGTCAATATTTTGAATTTATTTCGATATCGTCTACCGGGTGTTGACTTGGCGGACGCAACATAGAAAATTGCATGTTAATTTTAAATTACGGCCATTCCATAAATAAGTGCACACTTTTTGGGGGTACATCAGGGGTTTTAGCGAATTTCACATATATTATAAAGGCTATCAAGACATGGTTTTTGGTTGTTACTAAAGGTTAAACAAATTATTGTTTTAAAAATTATAACAATATAAACTTTTAGTACACTTTTATTTTGATCTCAAAAATATCGTAAACCGTTACTGATACAAAAAAGTTATACTTAACTTTTTTATGCTTAAATGTTCAAAGTTAAAAATATTTTTTTTCCAAAACTAAAAAACTTTATTTAGATAGATCTTTTTTAATATATTAAACAAATCTCACAAAATAATCAAATACTGATGTTTTAATTTTCTTGATAAAAATATATGTTATACCCCAATCCTTCCTAAGAATATTTCCGTTTTCAAATAGATGGGCACTTATAAACTTTTTGAGATATGATTTTTTTACCCGAGCGCTCGGGTAAAAAAATCATATCTCAAAAAGTTTATAAGTGCCCATCTTTTTGAAAACGGAAATATTCTTAGGAAGGATTGGGATACAACATATATTTTTTTATGAAAATTAAAACGTGAGTAATTGATTTTTGTTTGAGATATGTTTTATTTAATAAAAAAATCTATATAAATAAAGTTTATTCGTTTCGGAAAAAATATTATTTTAAACTTTGAACATTTAAGCACAAAAAAGTACAGAATAACTTTATTTGTATAAGTAACGGTTTACGATATTTTTGAGTTCAAAATAAAAGTGTACAAAAAGTTTATATTGTTATAACTTTTGACACAATAATTTGTTTAACCTCTAGTAACAACCAAACACCATGTCTTGATAGCCTTTATAATATATGTAAAATTCGCTAAAATCTCTGATGTACCCCCAAAAAGTGTGCACTTATTTATGGAATGGCCGAGGATTCAAATATGGGCTTCCCTATTTATTTTAGAGACAAAATGTATTTTACTTTTTTGCAGAGGGAAAAATTCTAAATTTATTAATGTTTACACTTAAAACTTTACGTTTCTCTAAGTTAAAATAATTAAGAAAAAGTAATGTGATTTTATAAAAATAATGACATACCATGGAATTGATACAACAATTGCGGATATTCCCTGTTTTTTTTTAAAGTTCAATTTAAAGCTTTAAACAAGTGTTTTTCACTCCCAGACTAAGCATGAAGTAAAATTTCAAGTTTAGAAAAGCCCCGTGAAAATTTGTCTCGGGTCGCGCAGCGACCCGAGACAAATTTCCTGGGCTTTTCTAAACTCGAAATTTTACTTCATGCGCCACGCGTGTAAAACACTATATTATTGTCAAATATTTGTATATTCGAACTTCGAACATGAAGTAAAATTGCGAGTTTAGAAAAGCCCAGAAAATTTGTCTCGGGTCGCTGAGCGACCCTCAACAAATTTTCACGGGGCTTTTCTAAACTCGAAATGTTACTTTATGCTTAGTCTGGGAAGGGAAAACACTCGTTTAAAGCTTCAAATTGAAGTCTTTTAAAAATCAACGAATGTCAGAAAATTTACAGCTAAAATAATTAAGAAAAAGTATTGCTGTTACTTAATTACCGACAAAAAACATAACGCAAACATAGTGATAACTGTGGTCTGCATAATACCACTTTATTAGGAGAATTTTTCCTTGTATAGTGTAAATCATTTCGAAAACATTTACTTTAATCAAGTGACTGCGATATCTTTTGTCTTTTTGACATCCGCAATTGTTGTTTCAATTTCATGGTATGTCATTATTTTAATAAAATCACATTACTTTTTTTTAATTATTTTAACTTGGAGAAACGTAAAATGATACAAGTTAACACGAATGAATTCAGAATTTTTCCCTCTACAAAAAAGTAAATACATATTGTTTCTAAAATAAATAGGAGAGCCAAAATTTGAACATTTCAAAATTTACATGGGATTTTTTATGTTGCGTCCGCCAAGTCAACACCCGGTATATATTGTTATTGTATTTGAACGTTATTTTCAAATTATATATTTTTCTCTAATCTTGTCGACATTGTCAATTTGACGTAAAATGTCTATTTCGAACTAAAATGCTATTCCTTTTCATGTCATACTATACCAACAAAAATCACAAAGTAAGACATGATAATGATAATTAATGGTAAATATATTGTTTTTTTCACCATTATTTTACAAGGACGCTTTTACATAGAAAAATTTAACATTTTAAAAATATCGAAGGGGGAGGGGTTAACCCCCATATCCCCGGCCTTGGCTTGAGAATATACTCTGAGCAAAAACCTCGTTTATAATAAATGTTATTGGGCTTATTATATATTTTGCTATATCTTTTAAGATAAATCCCGGCATATGATCATAACCAGAGGCTTTATTTGAGGGCAACTCATTAATGATTTCTAAAACTTCTTGCTCATCAACCAGGCGGAGAAAGAATGTATATTGCGTATATCTGTTCGGTATTTCAGGTGCATTGTTAGAAGAAAGCATATTACCTTACCCTTTTAAATGTTCATCAAACAAATTGCATAATTCCTGTGGATCGGTCACTACGGCATTATTATGATTTAGACTAGAGTGATGTTTGTTATTTGAGTACGAATTTATAATATTCCATACCGCCTTGATAGGGTTAGGTGCATCTATGATCAAGGAGTAATCTTTTTTTGTATAAAACAGCAAAGAAAAACCACAGAAAACTAATACAAGTTTATTAGTTTTCTGTGGTTTTTCTTTGCTGTTTTATAGTCAGATTGAGTTTTACTAGTGTTGACTAATTTATTTACCCAATGCAATTCCTTTAGCTTATTCGCACTAGAAATAATTTCACCATTTACCCATTTATTTTTTAGTTTTCTGACTTTGTTATTAGTTAGTGGAAATTGTTTATTAAATTCATAAAGAATATTATCTAAAAAATAAGGAAAATATCGCCAGCATTGGCATATTGGCATTGATAGATGGCAGAGAAGTTTATATATGGATATGTTTTCGCAGAATTTTAGCCTTTAACAATTTTTATAAATACGTTTTAGGATATATTTGTTACATTTGGTAAGACTATTGCGCAGTGACCATGTAATGTTCGCGTTCTCTATATCCGATTTTTCTGAGAAATAGTAGTACAATAACAAAATAACTGCTGAACAAAACTTATTTAATCGAATTTTCGCTTTTCACAACGGTTCCGGAAATAGGATATGTGTATAGTAACCGTGCTTATGTCTCTCCATCCTCTTCTTTTCTTACGTAACTCCTTGTAAAGAGAATGTCGTTAAAATTCTACAAAATACATTCTTTTTTTTTAATATTTAATTGATGAGGCGGATACATGATGAAACTCCATAATACTATTTGAAATAAAACAACGCAGTTGGGAGGGTTTCACTTTTATTGTTGAACACTGCAACATGTTTCTCCACACAGTGGCTTCATCAGGCAGATGAAATAAATAATTATTTCATCTGCCTGATGAAGCCACTGTGTGATAAAACATGTTGCAGTGTTCAACAATAAAAGTGAAACCCTCCCAACTGCGTTGTTTTATTTCAAATAAATACATTTTTGTTTAAGATCTTTATAAAGTTGAGGGAGATTAGGTATTTGGGGAAACTTTAGACAGAAAAAAACAGCGTATTAGATAAGATATTCATTACTTGTTTAATATTGTTTGTTTTTGGTAGAATTAAAAAACCAACCTTCAATTGAAATTTTGTAACAGCAATTGATGTTTGTTGGAACGGTGCTGTCCGTGTTCCTGGTAATTATTTATAGGATTCTGGTCCCGGAAACAGTAGATAAGCACATAATTCACAATAATCCGCAAATAATTTATTTAACTCCACACCAACATAGCCTCTGGCTAAAAGTTGTCGAACGCGGTCAAAACCAGAAAAACCACATTCGTTAATATCTGAGCGTAATTCTATATTTGTAAAATTGTTATCAATGAGGGTGGCCGTTCTATCAGTAACACGTGAAGGAGAGCTGTTTGTAGCGGACACATTGTAAGTTAGAAAAGTATTTACGAGTGTGTTTGATTCTCGACTTCTTAAATTTAGGTTGATGGTTCAATCGGCACGGACAATAATGTTGTTATATTTTGTTGAAATATAATCAAATAGTACAGGGTTATTCAAAAAGAAGGAACAGATTTTAAACATTTATTTCTTTCAAACTACAAAAGGTAAAACCATAATTTCAACGTTCCTGGACAGACAAAAGTTTAAAATTAGAACAGTCCAGGCAGAAGTTCCAACCACGGCTGCATTGGCGCTGTTACTTGTCATGTTGATTGTCTGTAGTAAAATGGCGACACAACAAGAAAGGCATTTTTTGTGCTGCAATTAGCAAAACTAGAGTCCATTATTGAAGTTCAACATGCTTTTTGCCGTCATTTTATTAAACAACCGCCTTGTCATAAGAAGATTTACCAGTGGCATCAAAAATTCGTAGACGATGGTTGCATCTGCAAACAGAAAGACACGGAATGTCCACGCACATCGAATGAAAATGTCGAGCGTATTCGTACAGTTTACGAAAAGGAGCCCAAAAACATATGAACATATGCGACACCGAATTGTTAAAGCTTTAAATGCGATAACTAAAGACCAGCTGATTTGTGTGTGGCAAGAAATGAGCCACAGTTTTGATATTTGTCGTGTAACACATGGTGGTCATATTGAATTCATAAAAATTGAACTTTTCTCTTTCCTGGAACGTTGGAATTGTGTTTCTATCTTTTGTAGTTTAGAAGAAATAAATGTTTGAAATCTGCTCCTTCATTTTGAATAACTCTGTATATTTAGATTTGCGATAAAAGTACTGAAATCAGAATTCAATGGAGAAGGTGATCGGTATAAAGCAATAACAAATTTATAATCATTATTTATAATACTGTTGATAAAATATTCGAATATAGTGCTATTAGTATAAGGGCTAGCTCTTATACTAATAGCACTATATTCGAATATTTTATTAACAGTTTCTACATTACACGATATACTTTCTGCTTACAAGTTATTATTATTTTTAATAAATGTAGCAGTTCCCCCACCGCGGAAATTCAACCTGCAGTAATAAGAAATAAGTTGATAGCAATTAAGAGAGAACGCATTAATTTCCTCTGGAGAGAACCAATCTTCAACAGCGTTATATTTATTTAGGTCATTAGCTGTGAAAACAATAACACGAATAATATATTAATAACCGCATCATACCACACTGTCATCTCGACAAGTATGAATGACATTACGTACACATGCACGTAATAGCTTTGTCAAGTACATTACGTGCTGACAGCTGAACAGCTGATTACTTACCATAAAACCAAATGACATTTCTTTGATGTACAGGGAGATTTTATTTAAAGTATACGTATTCCAAATTCAGCTTATTTTCTTTAAATCTTTAGTTATTCGTTTTTTTAAGAGTTCAATTTGAAGCTTTAAACGAGTGTTTTCCACTCCCAGACTAACCATGAAGTAAAATTTGGAGTTTAGAAAAGCCCCGTGAAAATTTGTCGAGGGTCGCGTAGCGACCCGAGACAAATTGTCTGAGCTTTTCTAAACTCCAAATTTTACTTAATGCGCCACGCGTATTAAACACTAAAATATTGTGAACTCTATGTATATATGAACCTTCACGCTAGGAACGTACCTTGACGTGGTGTGAGGGCAAGGAAAGGTTGAAGGCCAATGAGCGGAGCGCGGAGATACGGGCCTCCTCTATGAAGACCCGGACCCCTGTGCTGCTGTGAGGTGAGACCTTATCACTAAACGTTCCGAGGCTGATACAACCTCCTTGCTGTTACAGTCTCCTTTGTAGAATCGCTTCACCTCTATACAGCCACTCTTGGCAAACTCTTCAATCATTTCTGGATCCCCTTCAGTTCACCGAACTGATCGGGACTCAAAGGGGGATCCAAACCCAGCTTGTAATCTTTGAACTATCAATCTTTTTCTATGCACTCAATCAAAATGGACAAGCAAAACGTGGAAACTAGTCTCTAGGAGGGTACTCAAAAATCCCACCCCGCGTCAGCGGGCTGCCCCATCGGATCTGGAGGGGGCAACTGTCCATCCGTGTCAGCCTTCAAGGCAAACACAAGTCCGAGAAGGTCTCCAAAAAGTCGGGGAAGGCTACGGCTAAGGCTGGCCAGAAGCGACAGGCATGCAACGAAGACTTGAACCCTCTGCAAGGGCATTCAGAAACAGAAGAGCGGCTCACCGAATCCGCCTGAAATTCGAGTCTGTTCCAGAGACCGAGCTTTCCGACCAGGATAAAAAGTCTCTGGAATGGGCTAGGAAAATAATTAGGGAACACGGGAAGAAACCCGCTGCGACCGCAACGCCCAAGAGGCAGCGATCGCAGGGGGAGACCCCACCGTGCCCTAAAAAGGTAAGGAGGACCGGGTCCTCTCCGAAAATTACACAAGGCCGCACCTATAGTGATATCCTCAAGGAGCACACTATATTTGCGGTAATAGATAGGAGCCACAGGGAGGGTTTAATCTCGCCGACGAACTGGCAGCTGGCAGAGATGGCCCTACTTAAAGTCTATAAGGAGGTTCTGTCTGCTAATCCAGGAACGGCTCCCAAGTGTCGAGACGCAGGTTGGCACCAGGGTCACATCAAACTGGTGGCCTGTGCAGATCAGAGGTCTGCTGACCTGTTCAGGCTGGCCATAGGGAAGGTAGATAAGGTCTGGCCGGGTGCTCCTATCGAGGCTGTTACCAGGGACAAGATCCCGAACAGACCTCGGTGCAGGGCCTGGGTCCCGACTGAGCCTGCTGACCCGCCGACGATTGAAGAATTCATCCGTATGAGCAACCCGGGGTTGCCGACAGCGGATTGGATGGTGGTCAGTGTAGGGGAGGCGAGGGGCAATACCAGACCGGTGACAATCACCGTTAACGAGGAGTCCGTCGCCCTTCTAGAGACCGGTGGAGGGGTGATAAGCTATGGCTTTGGGGCGATCACCCTCAAAATCTATAGGAAGGATCAGGAGACCGCTAATTCCAAGAAGGAGGCGGCCTCTGAGGAGCCGATGGAAACAGCTCCACACCCTGGTGTGGAAACTGGTCCCCACACTGATGTGGACAGTGAGCCTGTACTGGAGGCTATGAATCGCCTGCGTACGCACTCGGAGAAGACGGGGGAGAGTGAAGGAGACGAGGATCTCGCTCTCTTCTCCGGATCCGATCCGGATGATGATGACGACCTGAACACCACGGTCGTCAACCCCTAAAGCGGTACGATGGCGAAGGTGATTCAGATTAACCTGCATCACTGCAAGGCAGCCTCAGCTGCACTAATCCTTACCCTAGGAAGGGATGGGTACGATGTCACCCTGATCCAAGAACCATGGATCGTAGACGATCGGGTTTTCGGACTGGGCTCAGCTGACTTTAAGGTCTTTTACAAACAAGGGGTAGGTAAGCCCAGATCGTGTATCTTAATAAACAAAAGGCACTCTACTTTCCTGCTTCCCTGTTTCAGCGACTGTGACACAGCTGTCGTCTCCATGGAGAGTGGCCCTTACCAGCTTTGGGTGGCCTCCTCCTACATGGCCCATGACAAGGGAACCCCCCCAGAAGGCATGGTAATGGCGGTGGGAGAAGCTAACCGGAAGGGGGTGGATCTCGTCATCGGCGCTGACGCGAACGCTCATCACTCAATATGGGGGAGTTCCGACACAAATGACAGAGGTGAGTTGCTACTTGATTTTATTCTGGCCACTAACCTTTCCATATGTAACATTGGTAGCGAACCCACGTTTATTACTTCCAACAGACGCGAGGTTCTAGACATAACTTCGGTCTCGGACCAAGCGCACAATAAAGTTAAAAACTGGAAGGTCAGTGGTGAACACTCCTTCTCCGACCATAGGTATATAGAATTTCAGGTGGATATGCGTTTCCCAGTAAATCCTATAATCACCAACAAAAGATTAACGAACTAGGACACTTATAGGGCCGTCCTCACTAGGGTTTTGCCTAGCGATATACCACGCAGACCTTCCACTGAGGAGGAGTTGGATTGCTTGGTAACTACCCTCACTGATGCCTGTAATAGCGCAGTGGGCGCAGCCTGTCTTGGAAAAATCCCTAGAGGAAAAAAGAAGCCTAGATGGTGGAACCAGGAGATTTCCTCCCTAAGAAAGGAGTGCAATAGACTGTTCAACAGGGCAAAACAAACCAGCGAATGGTCTCTGTACAAGGACAGCCTCAGAGCCTTCAAAAAGGCTGTCAGGCAGGCAAAGAGAGCCTCCTGGAGATCTTTCTGCAACCAGATTGAGGAAGCCTCTGAGGCCAGCCGACTCAGAAAAATACTATCGGGGAACCCAGCTATCCCGGGTTTCCTCATGAAGCAGGGTGGTGAGTGGACCACCTCATGCGAGGAGACCCTAGAGGTGCTAATGGAGACTCACTTTCCCTCCGACGCTGGTGGGAGAGGGGCTCTCCGGACACTTAAGAGGAGCTGCAAGACGGGGGATATCCTGAGCAAGGATAAATTGGCTTGGAGTGTGAACAGCTTCAAGCCCTTCAAAACCGCAGGCCCGGGCGGGATTATTCCTGCTGAATTACAGATGGCTGCGGATAGTATCAATCCCTGGTTGGAAATAATATTCGAAGCCTGCTTAACTCTTTTGTACATCCCGCAGAGGTGGAAAGAGACTAATGTGGTGTTTATACCCAAAGCGGGAAATATATCTCACTCAACACCGAAGGACTATTGGCCGATTAGCTTATCATCCTTCCTACTCAAGACGCTGGAGAGGTTAGTGGAGGCGTACATTAAAGAGTGCATACATCCAGCCCTCTGGTCGACTAGCCAACACGCGTACACTAGGGGCAGATCAGTAGACACAGCTCTGCACGCCCTCCTAAGTCAGGTTGAAAATTCCATGTGTAGGAAAGAGTTCACGTTGGCGGTATTCCTGGATATCGAAGGAGCCTTCAACTTCGTGCGCCCAGGGGCGATTTTGTCGGCCCTTGGCAATCTGCACATGGACGAGTCGATATGCCTCTTCGTAGAGGAGCTGCTAACGAGGAGGCACATTGTCTCTGCGCTGGGCGGCTCACGCTCAAGAAGAGAGGTCAGTAGAGGTACCCCTCAAGGGGGTGTCCTCTCTCCACTACTATGGAATATAGTTATGAATGAACTACTGAAAGGACCAGAGTCTACGGGGTGTAAAACAATTGCCTATGCTGATGACGTGACCCTCGCGGTCTCTGGTAAACACGTAGGCATCCTATCTGAACTCATGGAGAGGGCACTCCGCAAGGTAACCCGCTGGTGTGAGCAATGTGGACTGGGGGTAAATCCCCTCAAAACTGAGCTTGTACTCTTCACCAGAATGCATAGGATACCAAACTTCAAAGCTCCCGTCCTAAACGGCACGGGACTGGTGGTAAAGGAGCAAGCCAAATATTTGAGCACCTTAGTCGATAGGAACTTAAGTTGGAAGCCCAATATTCAGGAGAGAGTACGGAAAGCGCAGGTCGCGCTGTACTCGTGCAAAAGAGCTGTGAGCAAGAACTGGGGACTGAAACCAAGCGTTGTCCACTGGATGTACACGACTGTGGTGAGACCCATTCTGTTCTACGGCGCTGCAGTCTGGTGAACTGCTCTTGATAAGAAAATTCACCGGACCGCACTGGGTAAGGTACAGAGATCAGCCGAACTGCTCATAACAGGCGCGGTTAGATCTACCCCCTCCAAAGCGCTAGATGTAATACTAAATCTAGCTCCTGTTGACCTTAACTGCAGGTATGCTTCAGCTACCAGAGCGATCAGGATCAACTCGGTCGGGATATGGAATAGTAGCAAACAGGGCCATGGAAGGATCCTGAATGAGCTTGTCGATATCCCACTGAGGACTGATAGCTGTCTTCCAGAACTTACCTTTGGGAACAAGTTCTCCATTTCCATCCCGGACAAAACCGAATGGGTAGAGGGCAAGATTGTTCAGGGAAATGAAGTCTGGCTCTTCACGGATGGCTCCAAGTCCGAAAACAGAGTAGGGGGTGGAATTTTCTCACATGAGTTCAACCTCAAAAAATCTTTTCGACTCCCAAACCACTGCAGCGTCCTACAGGCAGAAGTCATGGCTATCCGAGTGGCAGTGGACTGGATAGGTAAAACCGACCTTCAGGTAAACCATATCAGGTTCGTCACCGATAGCCAGGCCGCCATTAGGACATTAAATAGTCCCTACTGCACCTCCAAGGTGGTCAGAGACTGCAGAAAAGTGCTTAACAAGCTCGCTAACAGCTGTGATGTGGGGCTCACCTGGGTACCAGGTCACAGTGATATCAAGGGAAACTCAATTGCCGACGGCCTCGCAAGGAAGGGGGCAAGGATGAGAGACCTATCTACTGAACTTTCCGCCGACATTCCTCTTGGGGAATGCAAGAGACTATTAAGGGACCAAATGACATCATGGGTTAACCTTAGGTGGAAGGAAGAAGACACGTGTCACATAACAAGGCAGCTATGGCCTATTTGTGACACTATAAACAGTAAAAGATTAATTGCACTTAGCAGAATCGACATAAGGAAGGCAGTAGGCATCATCACGGGTCACTGTTTTCTGGGTGGACACGCACAAAAGATGGGTCTCAAATACAATGACTACTGCAGTGAATGCCTAGATGAGGAGGAGGAAGAAACAGTACTCCACTATCTAGGTCAATGTCCTGCTCTTGAGGGGAAACGAATGAAGTACCTCGGTCTGCACCACGCAAGTGAACTGGCGGAGCTCTCACCTATAAAGGTGGGAGATCTGATCGGATTCATTAGGTGCTCAAATTGGGTTGCATAGGGGAAGGATCTCTCATGGTATCGCAACGGGCCCTATGGGCCTAAGTGAACAGCCTAACCTAACCTATGTATATTTGAACCTCACTTGAAATCAGTGAAAAAATCAGAAAATTTGTCTCGGGTCTCGACAAATTTTCACGGGGCTTTTCTAAACTCAAAATTTTACTTCATGCTTAGTCTGGGAATGCAAAACACTCGTTTGAAGCTTCAAATTAAACTCTTTTGAAAAAAAAACGAATGCCATAAAATGTATAGCTTTATTCCCTGTATATTGATCAAGTAGTCGTTTAGCTTTCATCATTGTCATGGTACTATTAAACATTATTACAATACATACGTTGTTCTTTCATGCTCATTGTTTATTTTGTTAGGGCGTAGGTAAAGTATTGTACGTTTCTCGAGTGGTATGGCAATTACATACTCGCGGAATACTGCACTCGCCGCTACGCAGCTCGTGCGCAACATGTCCGCTCATATGTAATATGCTGCATACCACTCCCGTTACGTAATATACTTTAATACAAATTTGTATTATTTAAGTAAGAAATTACAACTAATAAATAGAATTAATTGATATTCTCCTATAAGAGCGCATAGTAACCACGCGCGTTTTGCCCGAACTTCGTTCCATTATTTTTCAACAATTTCGTATATGTAAAGGATAGACAATTTTCAACCGTGACATTACTTTTCAAAATACAAATATACAGTTGACACCTTTCAATGCACAGGTATAGCGATAAAATATCTGTTTTCGGGAGCGGTCGTAGGAAAATGTTTTTTCCTACTCCTACCCCGAAATTCATATCACACTTGCACACTAAACTGTAAAGATATAAGCATCATATCCACTCTTGTTAGGATATAAAAATTTGTTAGTTACGTTTGTTTACATACCCGGGTATCAACTGATTGAAGATTGTAAACGACACATGTCAAGAGATTCCGTCATAAGATTTTTTTAAATTGTTCTTATATTTAATAACATTATGGATAGTGAGTATAAAAGTGATTCGTGTACTCCTCTGGAGTTGAGACATTCTGCCAAAGATACAGAGCAAGAATACCTGCCCAAAAAATCGCGCGATAAATATTAAATTTGCAAATGAAAATCCCGTAAGGCAAAGGATATACAGGGATTTCTTTTTAAGGTAAACATGTGCATAAGCCGTAAATGTTCCGCAATTCGTTGTTTTTCAAAAGAATTCAATTATCAGCTTTAAACGAGTGTTTTCCACTCCCAGACTAAGCATGAAGAAAAATTTCAAGTTTTGAAAAGCCCCGTGAAATTTTCTGGGCTTTTCTAAACTCGAAATTTTACTTCATGCGCTACACGTGTAAAACACTGATTTCTAGTGAGGTTCAAATATACATAAATTTCACAATATATTAGTGTTTTATACTCGTGGCGCAGGAAGTAAAATTTCGAGTTTAGAAAAGCCCAGAAAATTTGTCGCTCGCGCCGCTGCGCGACCCTCGACAAACTTTCAAGGGGCTTTTCTAAACTCGAAATTTTACTATATGCTTAGACTGGGAGTGTAAAACACTCTTTTGAATCTTCAAATTGAACTCTTAAAAAAAAACAACGAATATCTAAAGATTTAAAAAAAATAATAAAATAATTTCTTTTAGGTAAACATTCGCCGAAGCTCAACATTTTCCGACATTCGTTGTTTTTAAAATAAGTTCTATTTGAATCTTTAAACGAGTGTTTTCCACTCTCAGACTAAGCATAAAGTAAAATTTCGAGTTTAGAAAAGCCCCGTGAAAATTTGTCAAGGGTCGCGCAGCGACCCGAGACAAATTTTCTGGGTTTTTCTAAACTCGATATTTTACTTCATGCGCCACGCGTATAAAACACTGATTTTAAGTGACGTTCAAAAATGAATAAAGTTCACAATATTTTAGTGTTTTATACGCGTGGCGCATAAAGTAAAATTTCAAATTTTGAAAAGCCCAGTAAATGTGTCTCGGGTCGCTGCGCGACTCTCAACAAATTTTCACGGAGCTTTTCTAGACCCAAAATTTTACTTCATGCTTAGTCTGGGAGTGGAAAACACTCGTTTAAATCTTCAAACTAAACTCTTTGAAAAAAAGCAACGAATAACTAAAGATTTAAAGCAAATAAGCTGAATTTGTAATACGTATACTTTAATGAAAAACTCCCTGTATGTATTGTAACGGTCATATCTTTCCCGTTTTTGAAAATTTAATTAAAGTACGCGCGGCGCTGGAAAAATAGTAGAATTTGGACTTTTACACCAGGCAACACGATACACATCCCGCCGCGGCCGTGGTTTTTGGGTTTTTTGCAAGCCCGATTTCGGCCCGGCTCGTCTCAGCGCGCAGCTGGTGGTTGGATTTTTGCGTGCTCCTCATTAGCCTTTTGGTGTTGTTTGTTTTTATCGCTTGGATTAGCCTGTACGATATTTTCTTCAAATTATTTGTCAGTGATGCAGTTCGTTATCCCGGTAGCACCCGGACGCCAACTCTGCAGGGCCGCCTAACATCTCAGGTATTTCCGTTGTATTTATGATCATGTTAGAAGGATTAGAAGTGTTTAGAAATTGTCGTTTGTGGGAGCCATTTTGTGTGACTTTTTTTGTACAACATTTTAATTCGCGACGCTTCGATATTTTAGGCTCTTTTCCTACCGTTGGCGTGCCGTGAGGTAATCTTTTGGTTGAAGTTTGCCTGAAATTCGTCTATTTGAACGCTGAGTCGTGTATGCGGAGCGCACATTCTACATGAGGTTTTTCCAGTGGCGGCACATGATGTTGGTCGAGGTTTTGAAGTTCCCTTCTGTTTGGCATTGTGCGGATGAAGACCACCGCACCGGCCAGGAATGTCCTGGACTTTGAGCACTGTAGAGAAAACCGCGAAAAAAAAAACAGATAAGCACCTCAACCCGTTGTATTTGTGTGAATTTCGCGTCAATTATTCATTATTCAATTTGCCAGATAGCAGGCAATATTCGGTCTGCTTGTGATATTAAATGCTGGCTCCAGTTAAAATTAATTATTATTGTTGTCACTTGTGTTTGGTTACTTACATAATTGTTAAATTATCATCGATGTTAAGTGAGTCACTACTTAATAAATTACCACTTTTTTTACGAATCTTGTAGTAATATTTTTCAGTGATTCGTTCAAATTATTTATAGATTTTAGTTAAGATAGTATATTTTTTGTTGACTGATATTTACTGTTGTGTCTAGGTTTTTTTTTTGCTATTGATGATATCTTGAAATGTTCTTCCTGTTTGATAGCTGACTGATTATGAGGTATCTTAGCGCGCGGTATTTTTGGTAGTAACCGCGATTACTCAATGGCCATTGACAACTTCGGTTCTAATATTTTTTATGAAATAATTACCTTAATTCTTAACAACCAATACAAAAGCCGCTAGATAACAGAGAGACAAACGTGAAATTAAATCTGTGATTATATTGCATCTTCCTTGATTTAATTGATTGTTACTTGAAATATTTTGCACATTAAATAATTGTTAGTTGTAATACAATTTTGCACTCATTATTAAATGAATTGTTTGCCAAACTTCGGTCTTATTATTGTTACATTCTTTTTGTTATTTTTTTATTTGAATACCAACCGGGTTTAGTAATTTTCCCCAGCGCTAATTTCTAGGAGGGCCTTAAAATTAAAATTACTTGGCGCCTTATAAATTCTTGAACCACCCCATCCGCGAGCTAGCTCCAACCCTAGAAATTCTCAAGCTACCCCCCCAATTTAGTTCAAATAAAAATAATAAATAAATAAATAAAATACCACTGCATAAACTAAAAAGAAATATCCTGACATGTATAAAATAAACAAAATTTAAATAGAGAGGCGTCACAGCATATAAGTGCAAAATTTATAAATGTGGAGATAGAAGTATGAATCTGGGATTTAGATTAATTCAATTCTGTGATTTTGAGGTAAAACCAGTTAGTCGAGTAATTTAAGTTTCACAGGTCAACTTCACAAATACCTTGTAATGGCTCCGAACATCCATCTAATAGTATGTATATTGAAACAAAAAGTATATAAAACATGTCCAACGTGTGAATATGTCTTTTATTTAGGCAAAAATGAAAGGAAAACAGAAAACTGTTATTTCCTCAAAAAAGTCAGATAACTGGTCTTCCCCAATAATCGCAATTTGACTATTATTTCACGTAATTTTAAATGGTTAGGATATATTCGACCATGATTCAATAGAAAAATTGTATCACCGGCGTGCCAATATAAATATCGTCATACTTTATACCGACCGCTGGTATTAAGCACGCCTTCGAGATTCATAAAGTAACCACCAGTTGGCGGCGGCGACGTTCTGGAGATTCAAGCCCCAACATTTGACAACAACTCATAATAGCACAGACCTTTTATTAAAATGAAAGTGTAACCACTCACAAGAAGCCTGACTTTAAATAACAAATGGATTTAATCCGACAATACTCAAGCAGTTCGGAAGAATTGTCTTTGGAATCTCCAGGTTAGTAAATGCATTTTGTGTATCACTGTTGACCACGATCACGACATAACCTATTTAACACTGTTGGGCCTTTTTACAGTGTTGAATTCGACGGCGCTACAAAATGTTCAGTTTGGGCATTATATTGTTGGTGCTTAGGAATCATTTGCGAAATCGTCAGGTTAGTAAATGTAACTTTTCTCGGGTCCTGTTGACAGCGATTAAAAGATAACCTACTTAACTTTCTTGAGTTCTTTACAGTTGACACTTCGACCGTTTCTGAAGACGAGCAATTGCAGAGAAGTCTTCTTGAAAATGAACTATCGATGGAAAACTTAAGTTTGTCCTCTGGAGATGTGACGTTTTAAGGTATTTATTTAAGAAGGTGGTCTTTCATTTAAATGTCTAATTCATTGACAGCTTATAACCATTTTATATTGAACAAATTGCAAAATATACTTAAAAAATAAAAAACCTGTAAAAAAGCGCGAAGGGAACTTGAGGCGAAAACAATTCATAGCGGTGTATCATTTGCGCAGCGAGTCCATCGACCAAAAAGTTTGTCGAATTACTCTTGGCGAAACCGAATCTTTCATTAAAAATTGTCTGACTCACATATGGAAGGAGATGGGTCAGTGGCCTTTGAGTGATCGAAGAGGAAAACAACAACTGCTGTAGTTGCTGACCGTCTGACAGCTAAGAGAGTGGATCATAAGTTTCTGGAGCCAGGTCACACTCATATGGAGTGCGACAGCGACCACGCAACCATTGAAAGAGCTAAAAAATATCAATCATTTGAAATTCATCCCCCAAATAACTGGTATGACCTGGTTCGAAACTATAAAAAGAAATGTTTTATGACTTCAAGGTACTGTTCAAAAACGTGTTCATTAACCGGCAAAACAATGAGTCAAATGAACGTTTTTTTGTGGCATAACGTAAAATGGATTAGATACCTAAAAGAACAAGGTCTGATTTTCTATAAACAGAATTTTCAAGGTGGAGGAGAGTTCTCAGAATCACATGTACGCAGACGTAATACTTGTATATTCAAAACGAACAGCTTTAACTTAGATACACAGGGCCCCACGACACAAGCCGCGAGAAGAAACAAGACTTGCTCTCCATGTTGGATCTTTTGAGACCAGAAGTTCACGACTTTTACAAACTCCTCAGTACGAGTGACATCTCTAATGCGAAAAATTTTGATCCGGATTTAGACGACGACGATTAAACTGAAGAATTTCCAGAAGCGAATGAAACAAGCAACAGTTTGAAACGGAAGCGTAAAAATTGTAATCGATCACCTAAAAAACAACCTAAAAAAGTAAAAACTGTACATGCGATTAATGTCAGACGATCTAACCGAATTTCTTCGCGTCAACCTGTCGGTTACTCATCGATTAATTAGTTACTGTTACATGATGTGTATAGAAAATTGTAGCCAATTGTTTTTATCTGTAAGACAAAGTTACGTTTATTTCATAATTACTGTGGCTAATTTTTTCAAACCCTTTTACACCTTATGTAACTTCCTTTATCAAACATGAAAAATGTCCATATATCATTCGATATATAAATATATCGAATTATAATACTCATATGTTCTTTCATGAATTATATACACTGAATATGTATAAACGTTAGCCATATATGGTAAAAACTGGATGTTAATACATTTGATATGTATTCAAATGGAACATAACTGGTTTTTCCTCAAAAAATATCGCATAACTGGTTTGTCCTCAAAAATGACACTTAACTTGATAGCTTTTGTATAAATTGTGCAAAATGTGTAACAGATAATATTATTTAGAGTTCACCAAGTGAAAATAGACGTAAATACCTATCGTTGTCCGCACAACTCAATTTGACCAAAAAAGTCACTTAACTGGCTTTTTCTTAAAACCACAGTATTATGCGTTGAAACTAGATATTATTGATACTAGTATTGGTAAATAAGAGGTAATAGTTATTTTTTAAATTTTAAAATATATTTTCATAAAATCAAGTTTTATGCATCCCTTTGCTGAAAAATAATATTAATAGTTATAAAATTAATTTTAAACTTATACATTATTGTGTGTAAGCACTACATACGTCCACTGTACTTTCTATAATTACATTTTTATGTGCAACAAATAATTATTGTAATGATGTTTAACTATTAATTCCTTTTTTTTTCACTAGTCGTAGGAAAAGTTGACTGTAAAGCTCAAGTGGATATGACTTATATCTCACTCGGCATTTGGGGCACTCGCCTACGGCGTCGTGCCACAAACTTGCCATCGTGAGATATAAACATCATATCCACTCTCGTTGTTGGCAATTCTAGTCTAAAGAGGATATTATATTATATCAAGCCTTACAACTAATAAGTATAGTGTTTTAGTTTTATACTAAATAATAAAGGTAGTTTTTTAGTTTAACATATATTGAATTTATTTAATAAGATCCGCATCGAATAACCATTCTCCCGTGCCACCATCACCAGTAGAAACGGCAAAGTAATCCAGCTTGACATAGTTCGGATCGTGTAAATAGAGGAAAGGCCTGGAATTACCTCTTCCGATTGAAATACTTTCGTCCGTATGGTTAATGCTAACCCAAAACATTTGGTATTCTTTTGGTATGAGTTGCGGTGTGTTCACTCTTTCCAAAAAGTTGCCATCGGGAGTTTTTCTTATTGTAGATGTTGGTTTTTTGTCAATAATGGCATCGATTATTATTTCGTAATACGGCTGGGTGGCACTGTTTTGGCTGCATATTAGTATTCCAACTTCTTTATCGGCTTGCACGATAAATTCCAAATAATTTTTCGATAAAGGAAAATAATTGTAACTCCTTTTTCCCGCGGCGCTATAGGTTCTTAATTCTAAAACAAAATACACAATTATACCAACAAATTAAAATACACCATTATGTATATATTTAAAGTAAGGCTGGAATTCGAATACGAATTATTTAAATATTCGAATATTTGAATATTCAAATATGAATATTGTAACGTTCACCTTTTGTTACCTCTGAATTGTTAAAGATCTGAATTTAAAGTTAAAAGAATCATAGGTAAATTAGAAAAATTAATTAAATTCAAAACAATAATTTAACGTTGGCGACCCAATAACCATCAAAAGAGAAATAAATAGAAATTATTTTTTTTATTCACAGAAAAAAAAACAGGGTTTTCTGTGGCACATAGTCTTTTGTCCACTAGGGCGTTCGAGAGAATTTAAATGGATCCCTGCTCGAGTTTCACCCACACGTGGTTGTTTCACAAATCACACACATCCTGACAATCCTTTTATTTATTACCCATCTTTGCAACTACGTGTGTATTTTTCGTAAATCTCTTTCCTTTCCTCGAGGATAGCGAAACTCTATTTATCAAAGTATTTATTAAATTATACAAAATGACTGTCACTGGTCAACAGGGCCTAGTAGCCGAGGCTATAAATTATGCAGAAGAAGAAGAATTTAAATTACAAATTCTCGATGTTTGGTTTGTTTACGAATTGTTGTTGTTCGAAGGTCAAACACAGGTCACGTTAAAGAGGATACACGCGTTCGTATTTTTGTTATTCAAATTTGCCCATCGTATGTTTTTGCTTTGATTACGTACAGTGATATACATATGTCGCTTGTGCGAGGAGTTATTATAATTTGCATTGTAGCTTCTTTTAATGATTTTATACTTGCAACGTGGGAGTTTTATAAAATATTATTGTAACAACACTAGGGTTATGTGTTCGTTAGTTCGAAATTACCAATCTTAATCCAACTTAGAGGGCACTCGATTAATTATTTCTAGGGGAAATAGACATTTATAGTAAATTTCCATAAGAGTAATTGTCGAGCTGTGTGTTCAACAGGTTGTTAAAAAAAAACTTCTGAATAACACGTGCTGTGTGCCATTTTTTTAAAGAAGAAATCTTAGTAAATCTTCGTGATCTCTTCTCAATCGTTAAATTCTATATTGAAATTAAGTGAGACCAAATTACATCTTAAGGTAAATTTCAATATATTTTCTATTTCTCTACAAATTTATCGATTTTGTTCTGTGCCAAATCTGAATTGTCTGCATTTGATTAGTTGTCTATTTTAGGCCTCGTTGTTTCAGTTAAATTTTTATTAAAAATTTAATAATCCATTTAAAACCCTTCTGCTAGGAATTTTTGCTGTTCCAGAGGGCGGTTCGTTTCAAATTCTTTGCCACTCTAAGTTCGTGGTATCGAGTTAGAAGGATTTCTCGACGGATTGAGTTAGGAGGTTTTCTGGAAGGATCAAGCTATTTTTTGGTTGCAGTGGAGGCAGAGGAAGAGGTACTTGAAAAGGAAGAATTCGCAGGAAATCTCAGATAAGTGAATTATTAAATGAATAAATCCGTGATTTTAAAAACATTAAATTAAAATTAATTGAATCGATGTTTCATACAATGAACCAATTAGTGCTTATTAAGGAGAATGTTATTAGATTTGTTAAAATGTTAGTTTACATAATTATACAAGTTAACTGTAGTTTAATTTAATATTCTTACCTGCAAAGTTTGAAAAATCGATTTTTCAATTTTATATTAGTCTTATAGTACATCTTTTCAAGATTTCGTAGACGAAATTCCAAGTCATTCTGATGAAAATTGACGAAGATACAGAGTTTTTACCTGCCGGCCGTTCTTGCGGGTATAGCGGACTCAAGGCGGCTCGAGCGCGCGCGAGTTATCGCACCACCCACACTAGAATTATGCTTAGAGAAGAATTCCATTTGATATAAATACATCTTATCGCACTATGATGATTTAATTTACGCTGCGACGTTGAGCAGGTACAGTCGATTTCCACTCCCAACAAAATAAATTCTTTTTAAAAAGTTAATCTTCGGTCCGCGAAAGATAACTGGCGCAGTCGTTCGGATTTTTTGGAGAATTAATCAAAAATTCGTTCGTTTCAACGATTCACCAAAAACCCAAAATCGTCGTGTATTTGTCCGGCTTGTAACGTAAATTCAATTTCCTGACTATCGGAGTCGCAACCATCGAAGAGGAACATCGTGTTCGGTTTCTAGAATCGCCTAGACTCTTCCAACGGTAACAAATTCCCCCTGACTATTGGAATCAACCACGAGAGAGGAACATCGTGTTCGACATCTGGATCGACCAGACTCTCCGACGGATCCCAGTCCCCCAAGAAGAAGAGAAGAAAAGAAGAAAGAAAAAGAAGCCAATCCCAGGATCACCATGAGGCCTTGCACTTAATAATTTGATGTCGAAGTGTCAAATTATTATAAGCCCTTGAAGAAAAGAAGACAGTTGTCAATTTCAAAGACCATAGGAGAACTTAATGCCTATGTAGAAATTTGACACAGAAGAAAGAAACCATCTTTAAAGAAACCATCGAGACTACCCGAAATTCCCATCCTCACCTTAAAATGCCGATATCATTGTTTGGTTATAAAACGTCAAATTAAACGATATCGACGACAATAGCATTTTTCAAAAGACAATAGCATTTTTTTTTTTTAAAAAAACAATAGCATTTTCAAAAATTCGAAATTTACAAAAATAATACAGTTCAATTCAACATATTTTTCCAATCAAAATTAAAATAATAATTTAATTGTGCAAGTGATACAATTCAAATGAACATTATCAAAGGAATCATCATTTTAATCCTCGTGTAAGTAAATGAATAACAATTTAAATAATTTAAACGATTTAGACGAACTAATAGAACATTTTCAAAACATCGATATAAACCCTCAAATAAATAACCCTCAAATAAATAACCCCCAAATAAACAACATGGCTTTACCACAAATTTCAGTTAAAGACATTCTAGACATAATTCCTAAATTTGATGGAGAACCTTCAAAATTATCTACTTTCATAAGTTCATGTGAATCCGTAATGGCAATGATGGCACCAAATAACGATGTCGCAAGAACAGGTTTCACCTTATGTCACATAAGATCAAAACTAATTGGAAAAGCAGCAGTAATGTTAGCAGCCAGACCGTTTAACACCTTACAAGAATTAAAAGATATACTAATTTCACTATTTGGAGATCAGAGAGATGAAGAATCACTTTTAAGAGACCTTGTCATGATAAAGCAAAAAGCAAATGAAACACCTTTACAATTTGCAGACAAATGTATCGACATTCGATGCCTTTTATTGAATAAATTAGAACTTCAAAATATTCACCAAGATATCAAAGACGCAAAGAGAAATTTATATAATGCAACTACACTAAAAGCATATTTAGCAGGACTAAACAGCCACATGAGTCATTTATTACGTTGTAAATCACCAGCAACAATCGAAGACGCAATGCGTATGGCAGTAGAAGAAGAAAATATGAACTACCACCGAACTCAGTTACATTCAAATCAAAATTCAGGAAAACAAAGTAAAACACCAAATCATAATTTAAGAATTCAACCGTTACCGATTCGAAATAATCCGAATTATCAACAACAACAAAATCCGTCAACTTCTAACCAACAATTTTCACAAAGACAATATCAACAACCAAGACAGTTTCAACCTCAACAACAGTTTCAACCTCAACAACAATTTCAATCTCAACAACAATTTCAACCTCAACAACAATTTAAACAATTTCAACCACAACAACAACAATTTGTCAGACCAAATCAAATAAAAAGACAATTTTCCGGAGTAACTAATACATCAAAACTTCGCAAATTTCATAAACCGACACCAACACCAATGGAAATTTCATCAGGAAATACTGCAATGATATACCGACAACAACAACAACCAAGATATATAGCACAAGAACTCTATCACCAAGAAGACCCTGAACAATTGTACGAACAATTTGAAGAATATGAACAAGAAGAATTCTATGATGGAGAGCAATATGAAGAAAATAGTAAAGATTCAACAGAAGAAAATTTTACAACACCAGCCTTGAACAACCCCAATACTTAGAACTCAACATCTCGAATTTTCATAAATTACCTTACATAATAATTCCCGAAATTAACGCGAAATTTATGATTGATACTGGATCAACTAGAACCCTAATAAATGAAGAAATTGCAGAAGAATATTTTCCAGACATAATTGAAATAGATCCCTTCCAAATTAAAACTCCACATCAAATTACAAATCATAATTACTCTATATACATTGGATTATCAGATATATTCAACAGACCAGATATTTTACATAAACATTATATTTTTAATTTTCATAAGGATTATCAAGGATTAATAGGAACCGATTTACTTCAAAAACTACATGCAGTAATAGACTTCAAAAATAATAAAATAGTTACACCACATGCTCAAATTCCACTTCATTTACCAGAAAACAAATGCAACGAAATTATTTTAACATGCAAAAAGAAAATTAAAGTACCATCATTAACACAAATACAAATTCATCTAATGACACATAACTGTGAGAATAAAGAAGGAATGATAGAAAATTACAAATTTAATAACGAATTAGAAATACCAGCAGGAATATGTAAAATTGAAAATAATTCAACAAACATTCTCATAATAAATCCAACTCAAGAAGATATTACATTTATACTTCCAGAACTAAACATTCACTCAGGACCGTTAGAAATTAATAATATTAATTTTGAAGAAAATGAATTAAAAACAGAAATAAACTTTAACGCACTTCAAAAACAAAATTTAAAAAACGTACGTTTAGAACATTTAAACAAAGAAGAATATAAAGCAATTAGAAATTTATGTTATGAATACAGAGATATTATGTACTGTCCAGGAATCCCTTTATCATTCACCAATCAAGTTAAACACTCAATCAGAACAACAGATAATTTACCAATACATACTAGATCTTATCGATACCCACCAATTCATAAAACAGAAATCGAAAATCAAATTGAATCTATGACAAAACAAGGAATAATTAGACCCTCAAAATCACCATGGTCATCACCACTATGGATAGTTCCGAAAAAGATTGATGCAAGCGGAAAGAAGAAATGGAGAATAGTCATAGACTACCGAAAATTGAATGATAAGACTATTGATGATAAATACCCATTACCCAATATAACAGATATATTCGACAAATTAGGAAAATGCCAATAGTTCACTACTTTGGACCTAGCAAGTGGATTTCACCAAATAGAAATGGATAAAGAAGACATAGAAAAAACAGCATTCTCGACAGACAAAGGACACTATGAATACCTAAGGATGCCTTTTGGACTCAAAAATGCTCCAGCGACCTTCCAACGAGCAATGGATAACGTTTTGACAGGATTAAGAGACATATCCATGGTTTACTTAGATGACGTAATCATTTTTCAACATCTCTTCAAGAACACATTCTAAGTTTAAAGAAAGTATTCGAAAGACTTAGAAAAACAAATTTCAAAGTACAGCTAGATAAATCTGAATTTTTACAGACAGAAGTTAAATATTTAGGACATATTATCACAGAAGAAGGAATATCGCCTAACCCAGATAAAATTCGAGCAGTTTTAGATTATCCAATTCCAAAGACAACAAAACAAATTAAAGCTTTTTTAGGATTAACAGGATACTATCGGAAATTTATAAAAAATTATGCGAAATTAACTAAACCTTTAACATCGTGTCTTAAAAAAGGCGCAGAAATAAAACATACATCTGAATTCATTAAATCATTCGAAACTTGTAAACATCTTTTAACAAACAGTCCAATACTTCAATTCCCGGATTTTACCAAACCATTTATATTAACAACAGATGCCTCAAATGAAGCATTAGGAGCAGTTTTATCACAGGGAACTGTAGGACAAGATCGACCCATATCATATGCATCAAGAACTTTAAATGACACCGAAAGAAATTATTCAACAATCGAGAAAGAATTATTATCAATCGTTTGGGCAACCAAATACTTCCGACCATACCTATACGGAAGAAAATTCACAATCTACACCGATCATCGACCTTTACAATGGCTAAATAATTTAAAAGAACCTAACAGTAAACTAATGAGATGGAAAATAAAACTTGAGGAATTCGATTATAAAGTAGTATACAAAAAAGGAAAATTAAATACAAATGCTGATGCATTATCTCGAACACCAATCGAAATTCACCCAATAGAGAATTTTTCTACAAAAGGAAATGTAGACGAAGAAATTGATAAATTACTAGATGACATCATTAGAGAAAGAGAAATCTTGAAAACACCAGATATAAATCCATACAATCAACAGCCAAATTTATCATAACCTATGATCGATTATTACAACGAAATTCCACTAGAAGACGAAACCATGAACACTGTTCATTCAACACAAACAGATGAACCAAGAGAATCAATAAAAATAAGTGAAGAACCGATTAATAAAGAAAGACGTCAGATAATAATAAAAATATCAGAGAACTCAAAACAATCGAAATCAGAAAAATTAGGACAGAGAAAAATAACAAAAATCTATATAGACGTTAATTACTCAAAACAGGATTTGATAAACATCTTAAAAAATTATACTATGGAAAACGAAACATTTCACATGTTTTCTCCGAGAAAAGAATTGTATACTGAACTTTCAAAATTGTATTCAGAAATATTCAACAACAACGGACCCAAAATAATATGGCATACTAAACAGAACAAAAATTTGAAGACTCAAGAAAAAATTGAAAGCGTAATAAGAATGTACCATGAAGGAAAAACAAATCACAGAGGAGCCATTGAAACATACAATAAATTAAAACAGCATTATTACTTCGAAAATATGATAAGAACAATCCAAAATTATATATACAACTGCGAAATTTGCCAATAAGCAAAATACGACAGACACCCACCTAAAATTCCATTGAACTTGACACCGTGTTCAAGAAAATCATTCGAACATTTATTTATGGATGTTGTTCAGATCGAACAAACAATTTATCTCACGATAATAGACTCCTTTTCGAAATTTGGATATGCGAAAAAGATTTTATGTAAAGAAGCAGCAGTTATTGGAAAAGAATTAATTGAATATTTTTCATTATATAAAACTCCTGAAAAAATTACCACAGATAATGGTTCAGAATTTAAAAATACTTTAGTACAAGACCTTTTAGAAGTTCATGCTGTCAACGTTCACTTTATTACACCGGATCACCCAAATTCCAATGGACCAATCGAAAGACTTCATTCTACATTAATTGAACATATTAGAATATTTCGACTTAAAGAAGAAACAAAATCATTAAATATTGAAGAACTTGTCAAATTAGCATTATTGGCGTACAATAATACAATTCATACAAACACCGGAAAATCACCACAAGAAATATTATACGGAACTGACACAAACACCGTGAATGAAATTACTACGAATGAGAATATTATCGACGAACATTTGAAACAAATGAAAATTTTACATGACTTAGTAAAAACCACGAATGTAAGACAAAAAGAAAAATATATCAAATATCATAACGACAGATTAAAAAATGTTCAAAATTTTAGGCCTAATCAAAAAGTTTATATAAGAGAAAAAATTAAAAGAGGTCAGAAAACCGTCGCTAAGTACCACGGCCCATACACAATAATATCTATCGACCCAGACAATGTTGCAAAAATACAAATTAAAGAAAACGTAATTAAAAAGGTTCACTTAACTAATCTAAAATCAACATTTCAGATGGAGGATCAAAACCGAAATGATCAATCAAATACCAGATCATCCAGGACTAATAACATTTAGAATGGGAACAGCGAGCAATATAATATCAGAATGGGATTTAATACATTCAATCGACATTACATCATTAATCGAAATTTTAAAGATATCTGAAGAGCACCAAGAGGAATTTCAACGACAAATTACCTTAAAAGAAAAATCATGTCATACTAATACAGACATAACTAAACAATTACTTGATATTTTAAAACAAGAAACAAGACGTACAAACAATTTAATTAATGAAATTTCACCTTCATACCGAAGAACTAAAAGAGGATTATTCACCTTTATTGGAACAATTCAAAAAACACTCACTGGAAACTTAGATGCAGAAGACGGTGAAAGATACGAAAACAACTTTAATAACTTATTTCATAATCAAGAAAATTTAAAGGCTGATATTACAAATCAAATTTCAATCACAAAAGAATTAATAGATGCAACTAATAAAAGTATTTCAATATTAATTAAAAACCAAAACACAATTGTAAATGATATATACACTTTAAAAATGTCGATAACAAATTTATCAGATTGTGCATGGATTCAAATGACAATCAATACCCAACTAGCTTTAATCGCATCGATCAATGAAATCAATGATTATTTAAATCAATTGATAACAGCTCAAAGTTTTGCTAGACATTCAGAAATGCACCCAAGCATTATTAATCCTCTCAAATTACAAAATGAATTGAAAGGAATTCAAGAACATCTGCAAGATATATCTCTTTTATTCGAACCAACATTAGAAAATATGCCTAAATACGAAGAAATCATAAAAGTCAAAACATACCAAAAGGAAATGGTCATATATTTCATCATTAAGATTCCATTAATTGAAAAATCTAAATATGAATATTATCAACTCTACCCTATTCCAAATAAAAATAATGAATTAATAATACCAGATTCTAAATTCATACTTTTAAACGAAAATTCGTTTATCGAAGAAGACGATCGCTGCTTTCACCTTGAAAAATCATCATATTTATGTGAAGCTAAAGTTTTACATAACCTAAACGAAAAAACATGTGCAGTACAATTAATCACTTACACAAAAGAAAGAAATTGTTTAACTCGAAACATTTCTAATTTTGGAAACCAAATTATCAAAGTTGATAATAGCAATTCATGGATCATAATTGCCGAAAATGAATCCACTATCGAAATTCATTGTTCAACAAAATTGATACAACGAAAATCACTTCTTGGAAATTATTTAATTTCGTTACCTCATGGATGTAAAGGAAAATTTAATTCAAAAACATTAATATCAAAATTTAAAACAGAATATTCCCCATCGTTAATTACAATGCCTAATATTCGTGTAAAACAAAGTGAATTAAACGTAAACTTAAAAACAACAAATATAACTGGAATCGATATATCGAAATTCTCAACTTTAAAACAACAAATAAACACTTTGGAAAAACACGTTGAATCTCAGCAAATGCTTGAAACCCATAACTACAAAATTAATTGGATGCTAGTTGCAATCTCATGCATACTGATTTTGATAATAATATTGTATTTGCTTAAATATTTTATTAAGAACAGACAAAAATTAAAATCTTTCATAATTAAAAGTAATGCAAATCCTATTAACGTTCCATCTGGACCTTATTAGCCGATGTCACTTCTACGGATGGAGGAGTTATCGCACCACCCACACTAGAATTATGCTTAGAGAAGAATTCCATTTGATATAAATACATCTTATCTCACTATGATGATTTAATTTACGCTGCGACGTTGAGCAGGTACAGTCGATTTCCACTCCCAACAAAATAAATTCTTTTTAAAAAGTTAATCTTCGGTCCGCGAAAGATAACTCGCGGCGCTGTTTTACGGACACAGCCGGCCTAAATACAAGTTTTATACTTGTGTTAGTGACTTTAAAGGAAAAATACGATCAGGGAATTAGTCTGTGCAACATAGATTCGCATTCATTCTCTTTTTCCAACATCATCATCTACGCGTATGCGTCGGTGACTACCATAACTTCGGTTCGGTTCTCGATGATCCAATTAATCCTTGAATATTTTGTAATTTGCACTACAATAATTCTGCAGAGATTAACAATTCGGTTTAATTTTCCGATCAAAAGTAACATTTTTTCGGAACTATCAAAGTCAAATTTTAAAACCCGAAAAATGAACTTTTTTCAAACAAGCGCCATTTTGTTAAAAACCCTCAAATTCATTTGCCGAACGATTAATCTCTAGATTTTACCTTTCTTAATAATAAATCATTCGAATTTTTTATTTCAGATAAATATTCTCGACGCAGGAGTGGTCACCGCAGATGGCCTCCGAAAAATACCCTCTTCTAGGAGCGCGTCTCCTGCACAACCGACTACACTTTTGTGAGTGAAGAAAATATTTTTTTTAATCCTATGTACAGGCAATAATTTTTGAAAAATCTTCTTTAGTTTTTCTAAAAAAAAATCCTAAATTTACCCATGGAAAACAGGCTTGCAGGTAGGCATAACCCCTTAATCAAAGTTCGAGAGTTAATTTATTGAAAAAAAGAGAGAAGCAAAACTAATTTCATTATTTTAATTAATCCGAATATAAATTTATGGTTGAAGTTTATAAGAGAAGAATTATTTTTTGTTAAGATTTTTTTATTATAAGATTTAAAAACTGCATTGTTTGAAACATGTGAAGAAGGGTAACGTCATTCTATATCTGAATTTAGTTATGATTTATGTAATTACTTATTTGATTTAGATCGGATTATTATTCAAGTAATTGTTATTTTGTGTATCGGTAGTTTTTCGGTTAAATTGAGGTTCGTTTATTCGGTTTTTAAAGTGATGATAATTTGCGATGTTGATAATTGCGTGCTAATGAGTTTTTGCTAATTGATTAATCCTTATCTTCATTTATTTACTTTTAAATTTGGTACTAAACTTGTTATACACTAAACCGTTCGTTAAAAGTTGATGGGGTTGCCGTTGCACTAAAAATTTGAAAAGAATCCTTGTCATATGGTTGAATCAGTTCTCCTCATGTGAAATATTTTCAACCTGATATCACTTCCGGTTCCTCCGGAAGTAACACCTAATTTGTTATTTTAAATAGAACACCCTATATGTTAGTAATTTTTTGGATTCCTCGTTTATATTGCAACATATTTTATTCGAACATATGTACACTTTTCTCTTATAGTTTTCAAGAAAAAAAAAATATTTCTAAAATGTTGACCTCTAAAAGGCATTTTGAAATCTGTCTGTAACTTCTCTTAAGAATAAGATAAAAATATGATTTATATCTCTACTTGTACCTAACAGATGCCTCCATGAGTAAACTAATTGGAAACTGTCAATTTTGGCAATAAATATAAAAACGAATTAAAATTAATGTCGACTTTCTGCAAAAAGTTTGTCTCCAAATATTCATTGAAACAACTACTTCTCGAGCTAATACCCCGACAGATATTGAATTATACAATGAATATTTGCGTTACGCGACAGCACTGCTGTTCTATGGATAATTTATATGCAAAATGCAACATCAGGTCAAACTATTCTCTAACCAAACTAAATGAAACAAAAGGAAATTGAAATAAATTGAAAACATTACAGGGAATGAATTTTAATTGTCTTAAGCCATCTATAGACGCGTTTCGAGATTTATCCCTCATCAGTATAGCTTTGCTTTAGACTTTCAATACAAAAAATATTAATATAAAATAAACAGGAAACTTACAGGAATGTCGAAGTGTGTCGTCGAAACAGGTACATAAAACTGGGGCGAGTGAAAATGAAGGAATGTTATTTATAGGTAAAGGATTAAGTCATTAGTAGGTGCAAACAATTTGATACCTGAGAGAGTGACATACAGCTTTTAACGGTACAGTTTCATATAAAGACAATTTATCATCAAGAAAAATTGAGTTTGTCAATGTCACTTCGACATTCCATTGTTAGACAACTGAGCTTTCGTTAAAAAACAAAGTCTTTTCGGAAATTTCAAACAACTAGTAGTATTACATGTGAAAATTCGTTTTTTGTCGCATTTAGGCAGGGTATAATGCGCGCATAAGTCGCAATTGAATTTTTTTAGTAGGCCAGAAATGAATGAGATGTTAAAAATAGTGGAAAAATACATGGATAAGCGAGGATTATGTGTGAATGTAGAAAAAACGAAGTGGATGAAGTTTAAGAACAGGGGAAGAGAGGGAAGTAAGAAGGAATTTATGTGGAAGGGTACGTGTATTGAGAGAGTGAAAGAGTTTAAATATCTGGGGTTTGTATTTAGTTGGAATGGGGGGTACAGGGAGCACGTCAGATGGGTTCAACTGAAAGCGAGAAAAGCCTGGCATATCCTAATGGAGAAATGGGGAAAATGGCTTGAGGGGTATTTTCAAATGGCGTGTAAACTGTGGGATGCAATTTTATTGTATGGGGTGGAGATGTGGGGCGTACGATTGTATGAATGTTTTTCCTGAAACAGATACTGGATGCGGAAAGATCTAAACCTAAATATATTCTGCTTCAAGAAACGAATCGAACAAGTGTGCATGTAGAAGCAATGGAGAGAGTGGCGAGGTATGAGAAAAGAGTAAGTGAACTTGGTGACGAAAGGCTAGTGAAAGAGATGTGGCGGACGTGCATGAGAGACGGAGCAAGTGGGTGAAGGATGGAGAGGAGAAGAATGCATGAGAAGGTAGGGGTGTCAGAAATTGTGGTGAATGAGTGGTTTGGAAAAGGAGTGGATGTGGCGGCGTGGATGAAGCATAAATGGAAGGAAGTAGAGAGGCAGGAACAGCAGGAGAGTATAGACCGGAGTGTATACAATCCATGGTACAAACGGTGGCAGGTGCATGGAAATGTGCCAAGGTATCTGAGCAATCTAGATATACCCAGGAAGGAGAAGGTACGGCTGGCTAGGACGAGATGTGAATCGGATGAAAGAGGAAGAAAGATTTGGATGAGTGAACAGTATGGAAGGTGTGTGCTATGCGCAAATAAACATTTGAAAAAAATGCTTGTCATACGGTTGATACAGTTCTCTTCACGTGAAATGTTTTCAACTTTATATCCACCGGAAGTAGCACCAAATTTGTTATTTTAAATAGAACACCCTATGTATTAGTAATTTTTTGGATTCCTCGTTTAAATTGCAACATATTTTAGTTGAACATATGTACACTTATCTCTTATGGTTTTCAAGAAACATAATATTTCTAAAATGTTTACATCTAAAAGGCATCTTGAAATCTGTCTGTAACTTCTCTTAAGAATAAGATAAAAATATGATTTGTATCTCTACCTGTACCTAGAGGATGCCTCTATGAGTAAATTAATTAGAAGCTATCAATTTTGACAATAAATGTTCTTAAAATGTCAATATCTAAGTACCCTCTTCAATATCTAGTGATTCAATTTTTTTAAATGAAATGAACCCATTTTTATCACATGGTACGATTTGGGGGAATATTACCTACAAAAAAGTAACAATTATTAGCAAGTAGTTTCCGAATTATTTCGAAAATTCGTTTTTCGCCGCATTTATGCAGGGTATAATGCGCACATAAGTCGCAATTGAATTTTAATAGGCAAGTAGTGTGCTTTTGTTTTGTCGCGATTGTATTGCGAAATGTCAAATATTAAAAAGAATTAGTACACAATTTTACAGAAATCAACAATATGAATAATTACACAAATCAACAACTTATCAATTTATTCTTTATACATGGCAACTGCCAATTGAAAAAAAATTGATTTCTAACCTTCTAAATCTTTTTTTATTCATCGGCGGCAAATGTGGATAAGTTTCATTAAAAAAGAATAAATTGATAATTTGTTGGATATACTCATTTTGTTGATTTCTGTATAACTTTGTACTGCATTGTTTTTATTATTTGTCATTTCGCATTAGATACGCGGCAAAACAAAAGCATTACTATTCGCCTACTAAAATTCAGTTGCGACTTACGGGCCCATTATTCCCTGCATAAATCCGACAGAAAACGAATCTTCGAAATAATTCGAAAACTACTTGCTTTAGGAGTATAGTTGTTAATACTTTTTTGTAGGAAATCTTCCCCCCAATCGTACCATGTGATAAAAATGGGCCATTCTATTAAAAAAATGAATTACGAGATATTGAAGAGGGTACTTAGATATTGACATTTTAAGAACACTTATCGTCAAAATTGACAGTTTCCAATTAATTCACTCATAGAGGCATCCTCTAGGTATAAGTAGAGATATAAATCATATTTTTATCTTATTCTTAAGAGAAGTTACAGACAGATTTCAAGATGCCTTTTAGAGGTAACAATTTTTTATGTTCGAATAAAATATGTTGCAGTTTAAACGAGGAATCCAAAAAATTACTAATATATAGGGTGTTTTATTTAAAATAACATATTTGGTGCTATAAAGTGATATAAAGTTGAAAATATTTCACATGAGGAGAACTGATTCAACCGTATGATAAGGATTTTTTTTAAATTTTTAGTGCAACAGCAACCCTATAAAATTCAAACGAACGGTTTAGCGTAGACACCCTGTATTTTAAAATTCCGTCGTTTCATAAAAATATTCAATATTTGCATTGATTTTCAACACAATTGTTTTTAAATAAATTCATCAAAAAATTAATAAATTCTGATCAATTAATAAAAATGTTATTTCATATCATTAATTTCCATCAATTATTAATATTATTTACAATAAAGATAATTACAATTATCATAATCTGTCGATTTTTTTAATAATTTTTAATATTTTGACATTTTGTGTGACATTGGACGGGTTTAGTCGATTATGATATATTTCGACATTTTGTGTGGCAAGTTTTCTTTGATTTTGACATATTTAGACATTTTGTGTAACGTTTAGTGAATTTCTATAATTAAGAGATTTTCAACATTTTATGTGACATTCGATATAATCTGACGTTTGTGACATTTGATGTGTGTATTATGACATTTGCGTGACGTCTATGTGAGTTCAATAAAAAACTGAAAATTGAATAATTAATCGATTAATACAAACTTTAATTTTATGAGTCGACAAAAATCTCGAAATCATTAACATTTTATAAATATTTTATAATCTGACGAAAATTTTAAAACATCGAAATCTCATGACCATTTTATAAATCGACAAAAATCTAGAAATATCGATAATTTCAACATGTTAAAAATTTTGACAGTCCACTCCCAGACTAAATATGAAGTAAAATTTCGAGTTTAGAACAGCCCCGCGTAGAAAATTTGTCGAGGGTCGTGCAGCGACCCGAGACAAATTTTCACCGGGGTTTAGAAAATTTTACTTCATGCGCCAAACACTAATTTAACGAAAAATTTAAAAGCACACCCTGCGCGACCCTCGACAAATTTTCTACGCGGGGCTTTTCTAAACTCGAAATTTTATTTCATGCTTAGTCTGCTAGTTTAAACGCTCGTTTGAAACTTCAAGCTTGAATGCTTTGATAAGAGCATTAAATGAAATAAAATGTTTTTAAAGATAATAATTTAGCTTTCACAATTTTGTTTGATATTATTTGAAGTAAATATGACATGATAGCCACAAGAAATTTTAAATTTTTCCCATATTTCCTTGATTTAAGATTTTTTGTCCTGACCTTTTAAAATAACTTTTTTCTGTGGCAAACCCCCATTTTGTTAAAGATTTCATTGTTTTTGTGAATATTTAAGTTGCTTTTGTAAATGTTTACGTGTTTTATAATTTTTATAATGCTTGTTGATTTTAACTTATTTAATAATATCATATGGCTTTTTGTTAGTGTTTTCGTCAATTTAAATAAAATTCCATGATTGTTCTCCAACTTTCCCGGTTTTAATGATATTCAGTGATTTTTTTATATACGTAATTTTCAGGCATTTGTCGATTTTATAATAGAGTTTAATTTGAAGTTTTAAAGGAGTGATTCCACTCCCAGACTAAGCATAAGGTAAAATTTCGAGTTTAGAAAAGCGTGAAAATTTGGTTTGGACCACACCAATTTTTCAGTCATTTTCTATCAAAAATCAAAACTTTTGTTTTATTTAATCGTCTTCGCATGTTTAATAGTTCACGAAATTCCAATGGTAAGCACGATAAAACAAACAATAAACGGTATAAAACAGTGACGTGCCAGGATTTTTACATGGGGGGGGGGGTTTCTAACCGAAGCGAAGAAAAAAAAAACAGTTTAGACAGAATAATATAATTTGTATAACCATAAAATATTTCTATAGAAACTGCAGTTTTCCAGTATTTGGATTTAAAATAATCATAACTCAGAAAATCAATCATGAATTTGCATGAAACTTTCTGCTGATATTGAGAAAACTATGCTCTTTCAAAATACGTAAAAATGAGAAAAAACCTATTTTTTTAATTTTCAACTTATTTTCACTAAAAGTCAAAATTTGTGATTTTTCATCCTGATTTTTGTAGAAGTTGGATTAAAAAAACGTCATTACTCAAAAAAACCAAAGATGAATTTTTAAAAACTTTCTGTGGGTGTTAACAAAACTATGCTCTTTCAAAATATGTAAAATTCAGAAAATACCCATTTCATAGTTTTTAAGTTATTTTCACTTAAAGTCAAAATTTGTGTTTTCTCACCATTAGTTTTCTAGCATTTGGATTTAAAATAACCATAACTCAGAACATTATTTATGGATTTGCAGGAAACATTCTGATGATATTGAAAAAACTATGCTTTTTCGATATACGTAAAAAATAAAGAATACCTATCAAATAGTTTTCCACCTATTTTCAATCAAAGTCAAAGTATGTGGTTTTTCATCCTGATTTTTGTAGAAGTTGGATTAAAAAAATATCATAACTCAAAAATCCAAGCATGGATTTTTATAAAATTTTCTGTGGTTGTTAACAAAACTATGCTCTTTCAAAATGTGTAAAAGTTTGAAAATATCTACATCATAGTTTTTAGGGTATTTTTATTCAAAGTGAAAATTTGTGTTTTTTCACTATGATTTTTCTAGCATTTGGATTTAAAATAATCATAACTCAAAAATCAATTATGGATTTAGACAAAACTTTCTGCGGATGTTAAGAAAACTAGGGTTTTTTGAAATACGTGAAAATTAGAGAATAGCCGTTCGATAGTTTTCAACTCATTTTTACTCAAAATCAAAATTTGTGTTTTTCACCCTGATTTTTGTAGAAGTTGGATTAAAAAACATCATTACTAAAAAAACCAAGCATGAATTTTTATAAAACTGTCTGTGGGTGTTACCAAAACTATGGCCTTCCAAAATATGTAAAAGTTAGAAAATACCCATGTCATAGTTTTTAAGTTATTTTTGCTTAAAAACAAAATTAGTGTTTTAGTTTTCTTTATTTTTGTAGAGTTTCTATTTAAAATACGTCATAACTCAAAAAACCATGCATGAATTTTTATTAATTTCTCCCTGAGTGTTAACAAAAATATGTTCTGTCAAAATATGCAAAAGTTACAAAATACCCATATCATAGTTTTTCAGATATTTTCACTTAAAGTCAAAATTTATGTTTTTTCACTATGATTTTTGTAGCATTTTTATTTAAAATAAACATCGTAACTCAAAAAAACAAGCATGGATTTGCGGGAAACTTTTTGCAAGTGTTAAGAAAACTATGCTCTTTCAAAATATGTACAAGTTAAAAAATACCCTTATCATAGTTTTTAAGTTATTTTCATTCAAAGTTAAAATTAGTGTTTTTTCACCCTGACTTGTAGAAGTTGAATTTAAAAAATATCATTATTAAAAAAACAATCATCAATTTTTTTAAAACCTTCTGTGGGTGTTAACAAAGCTATGCTTTTTTAAAATATGTAAAAGTTATAAAATACCCACGGTTTTGAACTTATTTTCTGTAAAAGTAAAAAATTGTGTTTTTCGCCCTGATTAGAAGTTGAATTTAAAAAAGAATCATAAAAACAAACATGAATTTTTATAAAAGTTTCGGTGGATATTAACAAAACTATGTCTTTTCGAAATATGTAAAAGTTAGAAAATACCCATATCATAGTTTTGAAGTTGTTTTTACTCAAAGTCAAAATTTGTGTTTTTTCACCATGATTTTTGTAGTATTTGGAATTTAAAGAAAAACATTATAACTAAAAAACCCAATCATGGATTTGCATAAAACTTTCTGCGTGTAGTGAGAAAACTATGCTCTTTCAAAATACGTAAAAAATAGGAAATTCCCTTTTCATAGTTTTTAACTTATTTGCACCTAAAGTTGAAATTGTGTTATTTCAACGTGATATTTGTGTGAATTGAATTTAAAGAAAATATAACTAAATTAATCAAGAATGTTACAAAGTCATTAAAGAACAACTATTTATAATATAATTTCGCGTTAAATCAGGGCCAGCGCAAATGCTTACTAACGCACAATTTTTTAATGATTTTAAACACGCGGTGATTTCAAAAATACAAAATAATATTGTTAGCAGCGACTAGGGGGGAGGTTCTAACCCTCCGAAACCCCTTCCTGGCTACGCCACTGGTATAAAATGTTATTGATTATAAGGTAATTATTTGAAAATATTCCCGATTTATAGTTTTGTGTTATTTATGGTAAAGCATAAAACTGCCAATGACATACTTATCTGTTCGGTCCAAACTTGTAAAGTTAAAAGCAAAACTAGTAATAAGATTAAATTGATGGACATCTTGCCGTAATATTAATGCGATAACTACTTCATATCTAGCCTATGAACGACTTTATATAGCTACTAGTATATACACCACACAACCACAGCAGAGATTACTGGTGGTAAAACTTCCCATTGAACAAATATTTGTGCTTTTCTATAATTGCTAATCTGCATACACAGGATGTTTTATGAGATGTCGAATCTAATAAAATAGAGTCTTACTAAAATTGTGCGCAGTGCGCTTTTGTTTACGATATTCATCACAAATCACGTTTTGCAAGTTTTCAGGAAACGAAAAAAAAAAACGTATCAACACAACAAAAAATAAAAAAACGAAATAAAGCTTGTTATCGTTTATACCACATTAATTTACATAAAAGAATACAAAATATGTTATTAAACTTAAAAGTAAACGTATTTTTTTTAGAAAGCATGTAAAAACTTAATTTAGCCAAAAATTGACTTGTGTTGTTTCAGCAATATATGATTCAGTTACAGTTACAGAATATATGTAATTAATTATGATAATAGTTTAAAAATTTAAGAGTATGTCCGAACTTATACAAATATAAATTACCCTAAAGCGAAGTCGGGTATCAACTTTCAGAGTTAGAGGACTTGCGACGACATGAAAATGCCTAAAATCTTCCGATATTTTTTTTTTTTTCTAAAATGTTGGAGGGTAAGTGGAAAGAGACCGAGCACTCAGGAGGTAATCCGTTATGAACCGCATTTTCTAGGTGTCAATGTCAACCTGATATTAGCAGGCAGTAAGGCGACGACACGGAAATGTCTAAAATCTTCCGATTCCTATCTCTTTCCTAAAATGTTGAAGGATAAGGGAAAAGAGACCGAGCACACAGGGGGTAATCCATTATGAACACCAACCGCATTTTTTGGGTGTCAATGTCAACCCGATATTAGCAGGTAGTAAGAAGACCATTTCTTTTCAGCCGGCGCGTGGCGTTATCTTTTGTCCGGTTTTGGGTGGTTTTGATAGGAAGATTTATTTGATATTTATGAAATTATTTAAAATGTAATTATAATGAATACACCATTTGTAAAATAAACTCGAGAATTATGTCTACGTGTAAAATTTAAGGTCAATAGATTTTTATAAAACGTATCTGACGTTTACATTTCGGTAAATATTGTAATGGGTCATAGGGTGGTCATGTGCAAATATTATTTTCGTCTAAAATGTATAAAGAAAATTATCATTATTATTATGGGGATCGAGAATAATAAGATTTCAGTTTATTTTTTTGTTGAATAGTTAGGGAAGCACGCGACAGAAACACTTGAAGTCATTAAGATAAGAGCGCGAGGGAAAAATGCATATGTAGGTTTTAGAAGGAGAGATCTAAAAATAAAACACGATCAGCAGTAAGGGTTAATGAACTAGATAGACGAGAGGGGATTCCGGGAAGAATCGCGAGCGGTGGAAGCCGATTTCCACCTCCAAATTTTCGAATTAATCGCCGTATAAAAGATCAGGAGAAAGGGGAAATAGGACAGTGAAGCTGAAGTCGCGAGAGGGACAAAAGCCCAATCATTTTAGTACGGCGAGGGGAAGTTAAGTGTAAGTTCAAACTGAGATTGAAATAACTGTAAGTACGAGTGAACATGGTGACAAAGTAAAACAAAGTGAGCAGAATCCAACAAACAAATGATTTATTTCCCAATTCTTTTACAAATACGTAAAAGCCGATTGGAAGGAATAAATCGCTACAAACAAAATGAATTATTTCCCAATTCTTTTACAAATACGTAAAAGCCGATTGGAAGGAATAAATCGCTACAAACAAAATGAATTATGTCCCAATTCTTTTGCAAATACGTAAAAGCCGATTGGAAGGAATAAATCAGTACAAACAAAATGAATTATTTCCCAATTCTTTTACAAATACATAAAAGCCGATTGGAAGGAATAAATCGCTACAAACAAAATGAATTATTTCCCAATTCTTTTACAAATACGTAAAAGCCGATTGGAAGGAATAAATCGCTACAAACAAAATAAATTATTTCCCAATTCTTTTACAAATACGTAAAAGCCGATTGGAAGGAATAAATCGCTACAAACAAAATGAATTATTTCCTAATTCTTTTACAAATACGTAAAAGCCGATTGGAAGGAATAAATCAGTACAAACAAAATGAATTATTTCCCAATTCTTTTACAAATACGTAAAAGCCGATTGGAAGGAATAAATCGCTACAAACACAATGAATTATTTCCAAATTCTTTTACAAATACATAAAAGCCGATTGGAAGGAATAAATCGCTACAAACAAAATGAATTATTTCCCAATTCTTTTGCAAATACGTAAAAGCCGATTGGAAGGAATAAATCAGTACAAACAAAATGAATTATTTCCCAATTCTTTTACAAATACGTAAAAGCCGATTGGAAGGAATAAATCACTACAAACAAAATGAATTATTTCCCAATTCTTTTACAAATACGTAAAAGCCGATTGAAAGGAATAAATCACTACAAACAAAATGTAAGGGATATTATTATTATTATTATTATATTACATATGCTTCGCTAACAACTCCGGGATGGTTTTTGTGGGTTTCCCATCTCGTAATGCAAATGCAGGGGCTAGTTAATTTTGCTCCCACAAGTAGAGTCATACATTTTTTTGAGTTTAACTAAATGCACATGGCTTCTAAGCACAAACGTTTGATAATGTATTTTGTGAATATAAATAAAATAAGACATACCAATTCATTAGAAATGTCATAAAAGGTCAATAAACTTTGCATACGTTAAGCTCATATCCTGTTTTATTTATTGTCCACACATCCTCCTAGTCAAATTAAAAGGGAAGAAAGACACAGTATTTACGATAATGCATATTGACAAAAATAACGAACCTGGTAAATAAATAAAAGGGTTACTACACACACAACTTTCCCAATTCTTTTTCAAATACGTAAAAGCCGATTGGAAGGAATAAATCAGTACAAACAAAATGAAATATTTCCCAATTCTTTTACAAATACGTAAAAGCCGATTGGAAGGAATAAATCGCTACAAACAAAATGAATTATTTCCCAATTCTTTTACAAATACGTAAAAGCCGATTGGAAGGAATAAATCGCTACAAACAAAATGAATTATTTCCCAATTATTTTACAAATACGTAAAAGCCGATTGGAAGGAATAAATCAGTACAAACAAAATGAATTATTTCCCAATTCTTTTACAAATACGTAAAAGCCGATTGGAAGGAATAAATCGCTACAAACAAAATGAATTATTTCCCAATTCTTTTACAAATACGTAAAAGCCGATTGGAAGGAATAAATCAGTACAAACAAAATGAATTATTTCCCAATTCTTTTACAAATACGTAAAAGCCGATTGGAAGGAATAAATCGCTACAAACAAAATGAATTATTTCCCAATTCTTTTACAAATACATAAAAGCCGATTGGAAGGAATAAATCGCTACAAACAAAATGAATTATTTCCCAATTCTTTTGCAAATACGTAAAAGCCGATTGGAAGGAATAAATCAGTACAAACAAAATGAATTATTTCCCAATTCTTTTACAAATACGTAAAAGCCGATTGGAAGGAATAAATCACTACAAACAAAATGTAAGGGATATTATTATTATTATTATTATATTACATATGCTTCGCTAACAACTCCGGTTTGGTTTTTGTGGGTTTCCCATCTCGTAATGCAAATGCATGGGCTAGTTAATTTTGCTCCCACAAGTAGAGTCATACATTTTTTTTGAGTTTAACTAAATGCACATGGCTTCTAAGCACAAACGTTTGATAATGTATTTTGTGAATATAAATAAAATAAGACATACCAATTCATTAGAAATGTCATAAAAGGTCAATAAACTTTGCATACGTTAAGCTCATATCCTGTTTTATTTATTGTCCACACATCCTCCTAGTCAAATTAAAAGGGAAGAAAGACACAGCATTTACGATAATGCATATTGACAAAAATAACGAACCTGGTAAATAAATAAAAGGGTTACTACACACACAACACAACGTAAATAATAACACAAATTATAAATTTGTATAATAACTAGGGTCGAACCGTCACAATATTGATCATCATCACATCTAAGCGTTATATATTTTTAACTTTACTGTAAATCAGTGCTTTATACGCGTGGCGCATGAAGTAAAATTTCGAGTTTAGAAAAGCCCCGTGAAAATTTGTCTCGGGTCGCTGCGCGACCCTCGACAAATTTTCTACGCGGGGCTTTTCTAAACTCGAAATTTTACTTCATGCTTAGTCTGGGAGTGGAATACACTCGTTAGTTTAAAATACATCACAATTGGTAAAATATGTATCGTTGGATGCCCGTCTTCAGGGGTGATATGTAAGCAAATTATGGGTCTTAGGAGTTGTCAAATAAGTGAGTTACTCAACTGTTTCCAAGGCACTCTTTACAAAAACAACATTTACATATACAAGTTACCTAACGCCAACACAACAGACTCCTTTCATTATAAACAATAGCACTTATTATCTATTTATCCATTTATATATTATTCTGCTTATTCTGCATAATTGTTATCTCATGATTATTTCGCTATTTTATCTTATTATATTATATTTTATTATTGTATTGTTAGTTATGAATTAGAGACCAAACCGTGAACACGGGTGTTAAGAAATAAATTCCTTTTTAAAAAATCGGTTTGTGTACGAGTAAAGTTAATTGGCGCAGTCGGCAGGATCCCGAAAAGTGAAGATTTCATTCATTTTTCCTTTTCTTTGGATTAATTCGGGAGTTTTTACGGTGGACATCGACCTTCAGAGCGGCCCTCCGAACATTGAGCAGCCCAGACAATTTCCGTCCTGAGAGACATCGTCCACTACGTTCACGAGATCTTCGAGCGAATATCGAAAGTATCCCATGGACATAATACTTTTACTGTAATTTACACAAGTTGATTGATTTTTTAACGCGGATAGTTAAAATAGTGATTTATTTCTGAAAAGACCCAAATTCTGATTCATAGCTTATTTACTAACATATCTAAATCTTGTTCCTAATAATAAACAAAAAAAATAAATAAATATACCAAAATGGCCGTAGCTTTAAAACCCGAATATATGCAAATGATTCCTGAGTTCAGGGGAGAACCAGAACTTTTGCCTAGATTTATTGAAGTATGTGAAAGACTTAAATAGATTTTATAATGCTGAGGATAATAATGATTTTGTAAATGATTACTTAATGACTAGCATAGTTTTAAGGGTTAAGGGTGAAGCTGCTATTAATATCTCATCGAGTGCAGTTAATAATTGGAATTCTTTAATAAATGCATTACTAAATTCATATGGTGACAAACGAGACCATTATACATTAAATTACGAAATTTGCACATTAAAGCAGAATACGAACGAATCTGTGTTCGATTTTTATAATAAAATTCAATCTCTTTTAAATTTACAAGTTGCGTACATCACAAATCATATTGCTGACTTGCAAGAAAGACAGCACTTGCGAATATTTTTTAGGGCTAATGCTTTAAAAGCTTTATTGAGAGGATTAAAAGATCCCATTGGTTCACAAATGCGGGTTAAGAACCCTACAGATTTAAACACAGCATTAAATATGCTTACTAATGACTTTCAAACGGAGGTCACAATCAACAATCCGATAAATAAAGATAAAAATAAAATATTTGCACGACGTCCCATTCCATCTTATTCTGATAACTTTTATCAGCCACGCAATAATTATAACAATGGTCCACGCTATCCTTCTCGTCAGAAAAATAACAAACAATTTAATAGTTCTTATCCGAATCGGAATAATGCATTCCAAAATAAAAATTATAGTTCTTTTAATTATAAGAATCCAAGAACATTTAATTATCATAATAATAATAATCATAATCCTTATGGACCGAGTACTTCAAATACTCCACAAAATTCTGCACCCAATTTACAAAATTCTACACCCATGTCCGTTACTACAGGACGAAATGCCATTATTCCAAATAGGAACCAAATTTATAATATTTATGAGGAACAACAAGATTTTTTAGGCAAAACCGCCTCGGATGAAACTCTTTTGAATTAATGGGGATTACTAATAATTATAGTGAACTTCCTTTTATATTTGACCCCCAAAATAAAATTAAAATTCTAATTGACTCTGGAAGTTCAAGATCTTTTGTAAATCCAAAAATTGCTAGGAAATTATTTAAAGAAAATATTAAAAATGAACCATTCCAAGTGGCCAGCGCACATGGTACCACTTTTGGAAAAAATAGTACATTAATTCCTTTGACGCAATTATTAAAATCAAAATATGCTAATCTTAAATTTTATCTATTTGATTTTCACTCTAACTTCGATGCCCTGTTGGGAATGGATAATTTAAAAAATATACAAGCAACAATAAATATTGATAAAGAAATATTAACTACCCCTAAGTGTAAAATACCACTTAATTTTGGTAATGTTCGTGAAACCCCGGATACGAAGTGCATAGTAGTACCCGCAAGGTCCGAACAAATAATTGAGGTAGATATAAATAATATAAGTAATGGCGATGTAATAATTCCGCATATAAAACTACATAATTTAGAAATTCCAGAATGCATAAGTCATGTTAGGAATAATAAAGCAATCTGTACAATAATAAATAAGGGTGAAAAAGATGAAAATATTTATGTGAAAAAACCATTTATTGTAGACCCTATCAGCGAATATGATTGGGAAATACAAAATGGAAATAAGGAAGAATATAATGTTAATACATTAAACTGTGAAAAAATTAAATTTGATATATTAAAAATACGTACAGATCATATGAACTCAGAAGAGAAAAATGTTGTTACTAATTTAATTAAAGAATACGCAGATATATTCCATATGGAAAATAATAAACTTACGTTTACAAATAAAATAAAACATGCAATTAAAACGTCCGATGAACTTCCTGTATATACTAAATCGTATCGTTATCCATACATTCACAAAATAGAGGTGGATAACCAAATTAAAAATATGCTTGATCAAAAAATAATTAGACCATCTTATAGTCCATGGTCTTCTCCAATTTGGGTGGTCCCCAAAAAATTGGATGCTTCCGGAAAACGCAAATGGCGCGTAGTTATTGATTACAGGAAATTAAATGAAAAAACAATAAGTGAAAGGGTATCTTTACCAAATATTAATGATTTATTAGACAAATTAGGACGATCACAATATTTTACTACATTAGATTTAGCCTCTGGCTTTCACCAAGTAGAAATTGAAGAAAATGATATACACAAAACAGCATTTAATACTGAAAATGGACATTACGAATTTTTGCGAATGCCATTTGGCCTAAAAAAACGCCCCTGCTACATTGCAGAGGGTTATGGATAATATTTTAAGAGGAATACAAAATGAAAAATGTCTTGTGTATATGGATGATATTATTATATTTAGCACCAGCTTACAAGAGCATGTAAATCGATTAAAAGAAGTTTTTAACCGTCTTAGGGACTCAAATTTAAAAATACAACTGGACAAATCTGAATTTTTACGCAAAGAAGTAGCTTATTTAGGACATATCGGTACCCCTCAAGGTGTCAAACCAAACCCAGAAAAAATAAAAGCTATTCAAAATTTTACTATTCCAAAAAATGTTAAACAAATTAAAGGATTTCTAGGATTACTTGGTTATTATCGAAAATTTATAAAAGACTTTGCTGGATTGACTAAACCTTTAACAAAAAGATTAAAGAAAGATGCAATTATTAATATAAATGATTCTGATTATCAAAATTGCTTTAATCTATGTAAAAATGTTTTAACAAATGAACCCTTGCTTCAGTATCCAGATTTTAGTAAACCATTTATTTTAACCACAGACGCTAGTAATTTTGCAATAGGCGCTGTGTTATCTCAAGGAAAAATAGGAAACGATTTACCAATAGCTTACGCGAGTAGAACTTTGAACAACTTCGAAACAAATTATTCAACAATTGAAAAAGAGCTTCTTGCAATAGTATGGGCAGTTAAATATTTTCGACCATATTTATACGGTCGAACATTTCAAATAGTTTGTTATCATAAACCACTCCAGTGGCCCATGAATATAAAAGAGCCTAATTCAAAATTAGTACGTTGGAAATTAAAACTCTCAGAATATGATTACACGATATTATATAAAAAGGGAGCACTAAACAAAAATGCTGATTTTCTCTCCAGAATAGAAATTAATGTAAATGATGATAATGCTAAAGTAGAATTGACGAATGTAGGAGACGAAATCGAATCAATAATAGCACAAATGGGAGATTCACAGATAGATTTAAATGAAGATGAATTAAATTAAATTCTTAATGATAATAATAATGATACAGCGCACACAAATATTGAAAACCCTATTCTTGATATCCCTATTTTAGAAAAAGCTGTAAATTATGGAAATAATCAAATAATAATCTCTGAAGTAAATTGTGCCCCTTCGCCATCAGTAATTAGGTTATTATTTAACAATAAAAAAGAACGTATAAACGTTCAATTTTCAAAATCAGATTTTGACAATAATGTCATTGAATTTATAAAGGAATATACAGTTCCCAATATTAAATATCATTTATACTTTGAAAGTCCAATTTATGAGAAATTTTCTGTAACAATGCAAAAATACTTTAAAAATTCTGCAAGTAATTTTATTAAATGTACAGAATTACTTTGTGACGTAGAAAGTCATGAAGAAATAGATAATACAATACGAGCGTATCACGAAGGAAAGTGTAACCATCGTGGTATCGACGAAACTGAGGCACAAATTAAAAGACGATTTTATTGGCCTGATCAAAGGCGAACAATTCAAAATTTTATTAATCAATGTGAAATCTGTCTGTTACCGGCGTTTTACCGTAAACGCCGGAACTTTGATTTATTCAGTTACTTTTTCGGGCTACATAATTTTTTATTCATTTTCTTACATCGGCACCCATTTCTTTATATTTTTACATGACTGTATTTATCAGCTTCATAAATCACTTTAATTATAAAATGAGTAAAGTCCGTATTACATACATTGAAAGTTGAATTTGTATATTTTGTATATTTTGTATATTTTTAGTGTTAAGTTTAGATAGGTTTTATTTTCTTTCTTAGGATTAGTAGGTTTTTCCCTTGTACAAAATTGCACTCGCATTAAGCGCTTGTTAATCTTTTCGTTACGCCCAAAAGACGCTGTACCTCAAATATTTCTCGGAGACACCACAGGTACCGCTCCGCCCGGTTGTTCAAAACACCCGGGCTTTTGTTCGACGTAATTTGGGGAAAGTACCTGCAAACATGAAGGTACAGCTGAGGCACAATTTGTAAATTCCTCACTTAATTAAATGATAGATAAAACACACCTTTAATAAAACACATACAGACAAGGGCATATATGATGCCACACAACCATACAAGACGACGTATTTTTTTGAAGTAAGTTTAAATGTACTTCTTTATATATATATATATATATATATTTTTTTTTATCAAACCACATAGGGAACATCGTCGATTAAATACCATATATGGTTTAAGTCCTATCGTTGGTACGGATGCTACAACCGCAACACGTAAATATGTAGAAAATTTAAATATACATTTTTCGTTTAAATTTATTTACGCGGTTGTACATCCGTACTGGTTCCCGGCGATAGGCAATTTAAAGAGCGCATGCGCGTGCTCTTGTGCTGAGCAGGCAGGGATGAAAATTCATCCCCAACCCTGTGCGTCAGCCAATGGGAGAAGCTACCCCTACTTGCTTCTCCCTCAACAAAACTGTCTGACAAGCGGTCAGACAGTCAGTTGTTTCCTGAATTTTGAAGAAGTCGTTCCCGAACTTTTGAAGTGGTTTCCTGTATTATTAAAAGTCGTGTTTGTTTTGTGTGGTACTTGTCTAATTTATTTAAGTGGGGTACTTAAATTTATTTTCATTATTTTTTTTTTGCTATTACTATATTTTTAAAGTTCTAGTTATTTTCATATTTTTTTTTTTTACGCGAGTGCAACTTTACTTTCTCTTTTAAATTCGTTATATTTGTTTTTCTTTTGTCTAGTAAATATTTGTTTGTTTTTATTGTTCTCATTATTCATTTTATTCTATTTGATGTGAATAAATCACTAGTTGTTTTTTTTAAACTTTAAACAATTGAAAATTATTTCTTAATTGCACTCCCGAAACTACCCCTAGTTAAATCAATATTAAACAAAGTACTAGTGTTTATGTGCCAACCCAAGAGAGGATCCAGAAGGAAGAAGACATCAACTCTGAGCCAAGGACTCAGAGCAACAAAGGTCGGTATTAAAAATTTATATTTTACAGCTAACTAGCAAGTGAGCAAAGCCGGAGGTTAACGGAGAGCACCGCAGCATCTTTTGTCAAGAATTATTATATTTTTTTGTCAAGCGTGAGTGACCGCCTGTTACAATTGGCACCCAAAGTTATTAGATGCTCTGCCCCCCCCCCCCCCCCCCTGTTAAATGTCTTGTCAGTAAATATGATAGGAAGCCGTTAAACTTAAAATTTAATATTACTCCAACCGCAATAAAACCCTTTGAAATAGCGCATATTGACACTATCGCTTTAGAAAAAGTTAAATTTCTTACAATAATTCAATTCATTCTGCGACGAAATTTAAACCATCAGAAATAATCTCTGGTCATTTAGACACCAGTGACCCACTTAATATTGACATTGAAAATAGATTAGTAAATAATTATATTATTAATCATAGAGAGAAAATGAAATTATTCTATCAAAAAATTAATGAACGTCTTACGACGGATAAATCTAAAATTATTACAAAATATAACGAAACTCGTGAAGAGTTGCCTAAATCTCTTTCAACTAAAGTATTTGTCAAAAACAGACAAAAACAAGCAAAAACAAAAAATAAATATAAACAGGAAAATCTTACAGAATTAAACCCTCAATTAAAAACAGCTAAAATAAAAGCTAAACATCACAATGTCGTAGAAAAAATTCATATTTCAAATATTAAAAGACCTCGAGTTCAAACTCACAATAGTCCAAGCTACACGGACTTCATAAAGTATATGTCAAGTAATAAAAAACTGTTAAATAATAATGTACAAGAAAATAACGAAAGTTTATTTTGCGCCCCTGACAATTATTCTCTAGCCCACTGTGTAAGTGCAGATTTGCATATGAGTGCCCTATGTTTCAAAACAAAATTTGGACAAATTGAAACTTTAAAAAATCAAAACCCAAAAACAAATTCAATATGTTACCTAAAAGATCGTAACCGATATATTCTTTATTTAGTAACAAAATCTAAATATTATGAAAAACCAACATATCAAGATTTTTATAACACTATAATTAATCTAAAGCAATTCTGCATACAAAATAAAATTACAAATTTAGCTGTACCAAAATTAGGATGTGGTCTAGATAAGCTTGACTATAATCAAATAAAATTAATGTTACAATACATTTTCAATGATACAAAAATTAAAGTACACGTTTATTTAAATAAAACTATAGACGACGATTCTCTTGCAGGTCCGTCATCGTCTTGCTGACGCAAGGTCCAGAGATAAGAAATGTTACGAAAAATTTAGGAATGATTCCTACGAATTTAGGACCCGCCAAACTACAAAAAACGGAACACACTTTTGTTCACTATTATGACTTAATGCCTATATATAAAGAATTTGAAAATTTAAATACTCAATATTCATTTTTGATTTTAACAATCCAAAATATATCAACGTTTACAAAAATATTTGATAATTATAATAAAACAATTAGATTTACTCAAAATAAAATTTCTAATAAAATCTTTGATATTAAACTTCAATCAAGTAAGAAAAATAGAAGTAAAAGAGGTCTGATCGATGGACTCGGAACGATAGTTAAAACCGTTACCGGAAATTTAGATGCAAATGATGGAAAAAGAATTGACCAAATATTAAATCACTTAGAAATTAATCAAAAAACTATATACAGTCAATTACAAATGCGATATAGTATAAATCAAATACTTATCGGAAAATTTAATGAAACTCTACGAGATATTAAACATAATGAATTAATGTTAAAATCAAAAATTCTAAAATTAAATGCTCTTCTTAAAAATGAAGTAGATCATGGTAATATTTTATTTGCCAAAGATTTATTTAATCAACTTATTATTTTATATAATGTAATTTTAAATATCTTAGAGGATATTGAAAATTCACTTTTGTTTTGCAAACTAGGATTGTTACACCCTAGCATTATAAGGCCAACTGAATTATATAAAGAAATTGAAAAAATATAAATATATTATAACGAGCAACTCCCTTTTGAACTTAAGGCTGAAAATATATTTGATTTTGAAATGGTCATGAAAGTAAATTGTAAACTAGAAAATACAAAAATTAACTATTTCCTCTCTATCCCAATCAATTACGAAAATGATTTTGAACTTTTCCACTTAAACCCTATTCCTACTAAGTTGGAATCAGACTTTGTGACTATTGTACCCGATATTAAATATTTACTGAAATCAAAAGTTGAGAACAAAATTTGGCCTCTAAGCCGCTTGTGTAACAAAGGTAATAAGTATTATCAATGTCCGGATTCTCTGCTCATGAATCACCATGCCGAATGCGAGAAAACGATTCTGCTACATGAAGACAACCGAAATTGCCAGTTCACCAAGTTAATCATCAATTCAAATCACCTGGAAATTATACCTGACATAAATCAGTACTTGGCAGTATTTCCAAACCAAGAAGACATCAAAGTCGGATGCCAGAAGGAAACACACACCACATCTTTAATTGGCATCCATTTAATTAAGGAAAATGGATGTAAAATCAAGTTCCGAAATCACCAAATTAGATTTCTGGAATCTACTGTTGGAATCCCTATTCTTATCGGCAACCCACAAATTAAATTTGAAAAATCACAATACAACGGGATGACCATCAACCTGAAAAAATTAAATCTACAAGAAGTACCAATTCTTCAACAATTGCCTTCTCTGGATCAGCGACCCAATATCCTGATGCCAAGTATTTGGACTACAACCCTGTACATTGCCGTCTTCATCATCGCCGGATATTTCATCACCAGATGGATAAGAAAAAAGAAAAATCAAGGACATCATCAAGATGATACCAGGATCCACTTTCAACTTCCTGGCGATGCCAGAATCTAAGGGGGGAGGAGTTACCTGACGCCAACACAACAGACTCCTTTCATTATAAACAATAGCACTTATTATCTATTTATCCATTTATATATTATTCTGCTTATTTTGCATAATTGTTATCTCATGCTTATTTCGCTATTTTATCTTATTATATTATATTTTATTATTGTATAGTTAGTTATGAATTAGAGACCAAACCGTGAACACGGGTGTTAAGAAATAAATTCCTTTTTAAAAAATCGGTTTGTGTACGAGTAAAGTTAATTTACATATAAAATGTACAGGGTGAGCGAAACTCAATGTCTCAGCTCTATTATAAGAGAAGAAAAAAGAATAGAAAAAATTTGAAAATAGGTTTCAAATAAGTAAGGTTCATTTTAATCGAAAATTGCATCTTTTTCTAAATTTTGAAACTGAAGTAATGACATCATCGAATATTTTTTTCCCCAGAAACATACCTATATTTTTGGTTATTTCAAAAGAGCTAATTTTTCTGAATGAACTTTGTAGAGAAAAAAATGCTATCTTCTTTCGTTAAAAAATTTAAAGCAAACTTAAAAAAAAAGTAGTAAAAATTCACAATTGTCACGACTTAAACAAGTAGCCTTTGGAAGCAAATAACAAAGCCGCATCTGTCAATAATTAAACTAATGGTTGACAAATATTGTTTTGTTGTCATTTGATTTTAGATCTTAGATTTTGCTATCGTTTTTGCTTTTCATATAATAGAGCTGAGACATCGAGTTTCGCTCACCCTGTCCAATAAACTATAAGTGTGGTACATCATTGAATTCAGAAAAAAATATTCTTCCAAAAAATATGAAAATCCAATTTGGAGCCCATAAGAAAAACAAAAGTTGGCTATGGTCCCTGGGTAAATGTTATAGTTATCTTAAATTACAATATGTTACTAGATTAATCGTCAAAAGGTGCCTCTATAATGTCAAAGTTGTAAATGTCTGGATTTAATAGTTTTTGAATAAAATTACAAAAACGAAATTTCGAAAAATCCGTTTATTGACAAGGTATTGTCAATAAACGAAAAAACGAAAGAAGATATTTCAAATTTGTTTTAAGATTAATATTGGGCCCTAAATTACGCAACTATTCCCCAACTTAACCGACTCTCTATCTATTCAAATAACCGAGATCCCCGTACATTCTGTTCAAATATATAGAAAACGTAAATGGCAAGTTTTTTTTTATAAATAAAAGTTGTTTTGTTTGATTTTTCGATTAGAATGCGAAGAGTTTAGTGAGTATTGCTCAATCATTATTTTGGATTAAACCAATATTTTTTGAGAAATTTGAGTTTATAATTGAGGATTTTCTAATTAAAAAAAATAATATCTAGAAAATGTTTGCAGTTCTATTTTTTAAAACACCATCAAGAACTCCCCCCCCCCCCCCATCCTTGTGTGATCTTAATTTATATTTAAACACTCTTAGAACTAAGGTAAGCTTTTTTGTTTTAAACCCGTTATAACAATATATTAAAACGAAAAATTAACCACGGTAATTAACCACTGTTAAAATATATTGCTATTATTTGTTTTTAATAAATACGATCATACATACCTTGTTTCAGTGGCGTAGATAGCTTTTTGTGATGGGGAGGGGATTTGAGTTAGTATGTTGTTTCATAAATTTATTTTTAAAGTTATACAAAAACAAGTACAAAAAATGATTCTTTCTACAACCGTCAAAAAATGGTGACATTGACACACCGTTCTTAATTTGCAAAGTGTGCTATTTATTCACCGTGAAAAAATGTAATAATTTAGCTTGAAAAAATGTTTTTTTTTCACGCTAAGTTCCAATATGGCAGCTATTTATGCAAAATATAATTTAACAATTTTTATATAATGCGATACCTAGCAATTCATTGTCCGTAGGTGCTTATGATGTAGGTGGTTTTAAATTTGTAGATTTCTCTTCTCAATAGGCCAAAAGTACGAACTTGGAAATGTTTACTATCTTTTTCTTCGTACACCAATCACAAAATTGGCAATTTGTTTTTTTGTATTGCGATTTTGATTTCTTCGGCAATTGCTGCATCCTTGATCTCCGTGAGAGTATCACTTCCACTGGAAGCGTCGTAATTCATTAATATTTGTATGCACACAAACTGTGGAAATTTTGACAAATTCAATCACTGTGTTCGCGCCAAATCGCGAATGTGTTTTATATATTTAGTGTTTTTTATATTAATTTATCTTGGTGTACAGGGTGGTCTAATTTCGATGTTGCTTATGGGCATCTCGGTAAATATAAGAGTTATAAAAAAACCGATGGCGGAATCGCGACCTCTTTTTTGAGACTAGGATAATGCCGAAAACAAAAATGCACCATCTTGTTTTTTTCAGAAGTTATAGGGCAAAATAGGGTTTTCTTGATTTTTAACTTTAATTCATATCTTGCGTAATTTGTGAGATAGATAAAAACTATAAATACTTTCTTAAGACACTTTTTAAAGTAGAATCCAGTGGCGTGGGCATTTTTTTATTTTATGAACACATTTTCGAGTTATAGCCAAATTATTTTTTATTTAAATGTAAATCATAGTTGGCTTTGACACAGTTAAAAAGAGTGTTTTTCACTGATTTCAAAAATATATACTTTTATGAATTTATCTTGAAAATAGTGTTCCTATAGAATAGAAACTAAATTTTAATCTGCTAAATAATACAATACGGAAGACAATAGCCATTATAAATCATTTCCATGCTCAATTTTAATTAATTATTCCATTGCAACAGCAATGAGTTCTGTTCTTCCAACAAGATGGAGCAGATTACTTTTGGATGCAAATTTAGGGAGCAATTTGTTGGGAACATTTAGACCAGTTAGGTGGTTTGCTAGATCTCCAGATCCAACACCGTTAGATTTTTTAATGGGGATACCTGCAGGACAAAATTTACAAGCAGCCTAAATTAATTTAGACGTATTGGAACATTTTCATGATTTTTATAGGAACTGTTCCCAACATTCAAATTTGTATCGCCATTAAAGCTGTAAGAGGTAAATACCAAAGATGCATTAAAAATAATGGCCATCAGTTCGAATATTTAAAATAAGTTTTTTTTTCTTAATATATAAACATTTCAATAAATATTAAAAATAATAAAATATTTATTACTCAAAAAAGGATTATTATTATTTAAAAAATCATTAATTTATAATGTTTATCATAATTAAAACTGAGCATGCAAATGATCAAAAATGGCTATTGTCTTCCATAATATATTATTTAGCTGATTAAAAACTAGTTTTTACTCTATAGTAACACTGTTTTTTAAGATTAATTCACAAAAGTATATATTTTTGAAATCAGTGAAAAACACTTTCATCAACTATATCAAAGCCAACTATGATTTACATTTAATCAAAAAAACAATTTGGCTATAACTCGAAAATGTGTGAATAAAATAAAAAAATGCCTACGCCACTGGATTCTACTCAAAAAGGTGTCTTAAGAAGGTATTTAAAGTTTTTGCCTGTCTCACAAATTACGCAAGGAATTAATTAAAGTTAAAAATCAAGAAAACCCGATGTTGCCCTATAACTTCTGAAAAAAACAAGATAGCGCATTTTTGTTTTCGGCATAGTCCTAGTCTCAAAAAAAGAGATCGCGACTGCGTCATCGATTTTTCTCTAACTCTTATATTTATCGAGATGCCCATAAGCAACATCGAAATTAGACCACCCTGTACATTTTTAACCGTTTGGGCTTTTTTGCCTGTATTTTCAAAACTTTCAGTTTTCTTTTGTTCACATTTTGAACCTTTTTGCTACAACCTTTCCTTTGTGTAAAATTCTTTTGTGTGCTCTTTGGGCTGCGTTTTATGACATATTGCAGTCATAACTTAGGAGCGAACCATTGTCCGAAAATGTTGAGCTGGACAATGGACTTCGCTACGGACGTGCTCAATTGGCTTCAGCAAGAATTACGCTCTCCGCTGAGGAAAAGCCCGTCAAAGTCATAAAACGCAGGCCGAGCCAAATGTGACTATTTTTAGAAATTCCTCTACTATCCTCGCTTATCTCGTGTCAGTCTACCTCTTTTTCTTTCTGCACTTTTGCACCGCCCTTAAATCTCCCTCCCCTAGTCACGTGGCTCCTTTTGCTTTCCTGTTTTCATCTTTCTGTGTCCACGACACGAGTAAGTAATCAACCCAAACGACGTAAAACTTTGTTCAAATTATTAACTTCTCTTATTTTGATCTTTAACTTAATTTAAAATTTCTGTGTTCACTTTTCTCATTATTTCTACTACTTCCTTTTTTGTTATTTGTTAATTATTTATCTTTATTTTGCTTTGTTTGTACATATTTCGATGCACGTTTATTCAATAAATATTTTGTTTGTTTATTATACAACGTGTTTATTTAATTTTAAAACGAATCGCTAACTGCGTAAACACACTGATTAATGTTTTTGTTAACAAACTCGTGTCCATGGTTACATTAACTTAGGCAATTAAGTATAATAAAATCTTTTAAATGAATTATTTAATTATTAAAACTTATTTATGGTAGAATTTCTTTCTTTGCGGTTGTGGAAAAAATGTTTGTATTTTGTGCGAAAAATGAGTATGTTTTTTGACGCATTCGAATTCATTTTTAGTCTCGACCTGTGGTCTCGACTAAAAATGCATTCTCGATGCGTCAAAAAAACACTGATTTCGCACATAATACAAACATAATCTGTATGTTTATTATTGCACTTTTTCCGTCATTTAAAGAATTGATGATTGGCGTACTAAACGTATTTCACTTGCTAATTGGTTAGTTATAGACCATTTCACATTAAATCAGCGTTTTATACGCGTCGTGCATGAAGTAACATTTCGAGTTTAGAAATGCCTAATTTGTCTCAGTAGCTCTGCTGCGCTACGCCCGAGCCAAATATTTAGGCTTTTCTAAACTCAAAATTTTAGTTCATGGAAACACTCGTTAGATGATCAATCATAACCAGGGTTGTTATGTTTAAAACACTTTGTTTTAAAACAGTGTCTTAAACATGTTTAAAAACAGCCGTCGTGTTTTAAACGGTTTTGTTTTAGACATGTTTTAAATCCTAAATTTGTTTAAATCATGTTATAAACGTTGAATTTGTTTAAAGCCGTTTTTTATTATCTTAACTGCTAAAAATTAATATTTGGTGAATTATATTTTATATTACTTCATTGAATTTTTTGTTTGCTTTTAAATTTTAGCTAAATTGTTTAAGATATTTCAAATTACATTATCAAACATAACATTTTATTACAATAAAACTGTGTGTGCATAAATGTGGTTTTTAAATACAGGGATTTTTTCTTTCAGGTATACATAAGCATACGCTGTACATTTTTCGACGTTCGTTGTTTTTTGTTCAAGATTTCAATTTGAATCGTTAAACGAGGGTTTTCCACTCCCAGACTAAGCATGAAGTAAAATTTCGAGTTTAGAAAAGCCTGAAAATTTGGATTGGCCGCGTAGCGAAGCGGATAGATTAAGGAATCGGAAACTGAACATAATTTTTTTATTTCAAACTGTTGTTTCTTAAATTAATTTTTCAATACCCAGATATGACGTTCCTTTTTTTTTTATAGTATTTACTAAAGTTTTATTTTGAGGGGTAATGTCAATATTTGGACAAACAAAAAAAGGTTTTCTGAGCTGTCTAATAGGGGCAGTACAAATGTTAGGAAGTGTTGATGAAGTGGACGATTCCGCACATGTTACCTAAAAAAAAATTTATAAATATGCACATATTTCCTTGTTACACATTTACCTTTAGTGGAATTAAATCACTGTCAATATTTGAAGAAACAGTACTCAGGTCTGCAACAAAAACAGATGGGATAGCATCTTGTAATAATCGCATACTTACACTAAAGGGAACAAAGCATTCCTTAGAAAAATGCATGTCGCAGATTCTCCAATTGCATCGGGACACATCAGATACAATTCCGAGAATATGTCTCCACATCTCACATCTAAAAAGGTACATTTAAATTAAACACTGTTTTAATAAACAGCTGAAATCAAGCAAACAAGCATCATATCAGCATTAAATGTTGCAATCATAATGCGATTTTAGGTTGATTATATAACATCACAGGGTGCAGAAATTAACGTCACAACAACAACAAAAATCTACTCCATTTTAGTTCACAATTTGTTAATAAGTAAGATTAATATCCGTAACTATCGGATTTCTGTAGCCGTTTACCAAAATCGATTCTACCAACTTCACAGATCAATTGGATTTTTTAAGTTTAATACATCTCGTCTCAAATTAATAAGAGCAGGTTTTCGCAAACAGCTAATAGATACTACATTTTAGTGCTAATTAAACAATAAATTAAGTTAATTTGTTATCATGTTTTATTTGTTACACAGAAACAACATGCATATGCATTATATTAGTAATGTGCATAATCAGTTATAATCTTTTAAATGGTACTACATTTGTGCGTACATAAAAAGGAAGTGCCGTTCGATTAAATCACAATTCAAATTATAATTGGTTAAAACAATCGATTCAGCTCATTACATATATTGAATTTGTTTATTCCTAATGTAATAACTGAATTAAAACCTTATAAAATAGATATCACTTGTGCAAAAGCGTGCATTGTTACATATTTAAGCTATAGCCCATATTTTGAAATTAAAGTTAAAACTCACTTACGCGATTTCACTTTATGTAATTCTGTAATAATATAAGTATTCGGTGAATATAAATGGTAATGGTAATGAGGATGAAATGAGTAATTGTAAATACTTTGAAATAATGACAATTTCGGATTTCGTGGTAAACAGAACAATTTCTTCACGTCATCTTCTGCAAAACCACAAATCATGCAATATTTCACTCTCTCTCGACTCATATTGCAAATTTGGTTCCAAAAATATCCAGGAAAATCGGTCTAACCTGCAAATAGCAAAAGATTAAATACAAATGGCGTGTCACGTGTAGAACACAAAATTGGAGGCAAGCAGACATCTAGTGCATTTTTGTTAGAGCATTTTTGTTGCATTTTTACAGTTTCCTATTATAATTTTCTAGTGGAGCCGCCTGCGACGCCGAAATCCTTGGGTAAACCATCGGTGAAATAGAGCTATGGGCATTTTACTGTTGTTAGACAAGATGGAAGTTTTGGTTTCGCAATTCCCTATATTGTTGACACCCCGTGCCTTGTAGTAAGAAGTCTATGTGTTTTCAGCCGGCGCGTAGCGTGATCTTTTATCCGGTTTGTTTTAATACGATAATTATGAAATTAATTAACGTGTAATTATAACTAATACGACATTTATGACTTAAAATTAATAATTCAATTAATCAAAATATCATTATTTTCTTGTTTTTACAATAGTTTTGACAAATAATAATCATGAACTAACCCATCTTAGCCAACTGTACTAACTGTAAAAATTAAAAAAAAAAGTAGTGTTTTGATCACAATTTGACGTGTGGATTTATTTACTGTAAACATACCTTCTAAATACCTTAATAATATTTTTTGTAACAAAACATTTCATAAATTATTGTAATCATTAAAACTCACCCGATATTTATTCACCGTCAAAATAATTGTATACTTTCAGAAATTATCTAATTTAAAATTAAATTTCTCAAAAACTATTTTTAGAAATTAATCATTTTTTAATCTTCAACGCTGAAAATGTACATCTCACCTCAAAATATATTTGAAAAACATTAATATAAAAAATGTCAATCAAATAAATATAATAAGAATCAACATCAAGATTGTTGAGACCTTTACTATGTGGTATACCATTTCAAATAATGAATAGAAACATTACACAAAGTTTAATACTACTCAATATTTGTATTAAAAGAATACCAGAGCTGGGATGAATCCTCAAAAATAGGATTCGAATCACGAATCCGAATCACTTAACTTAATTCGAATCACGAATACTCGAATAAAGGATTCGTAAGTGAAAAATATGATTCGAATCCTCATTTTTGAATCACGGATACAAATCCTCTAAAAATAAATTTCATCTATTATTTGCAACCAGTAAGATTTTATCCCATCAGTTTCTATTAACAAAAATGTTCAAAACCTAATTATTTACCGACTAAATATCTGATTAAATAATTATTTTAATTAATGATAATATATGTGTTATTGAACTTCAGAATAAATCAGTGTTTTATACACGTGGCGCATGAAGTAAAATTTCGAGTTTAGAAAAGCCCCGTGAAAATGTTCTACGCGGGGCTTTTCTAAACTCGAAATTTTACTTCATGCTTAGCCTGGGAGTGGACAACACTCGTTCTTAGAAGATTCAAATTGAAGGATCGCTTTAGATTACTAAGTTTATTACCATTTTACGAAGGCTACAGCTCGAAGGACCAATCATGGTTTTTCCAAAAAACAACAAATATCTGAAGGTTTACAGCATGGATAGGAAAGAAAACATCTAATTTGAAAAACAAAACAAAATTGGATTGGTTTTCAGTGCGTTTTAAACTTCACTTGAAATCAGTGTTTAGTACGCGTGGCGCATAAAGTACAATTTCGAGTTTAGAAAAACCCCGTGAAAATTTGTCTCGGGTCGCTGCGCGACCCTCTACAAATTTTCTACCCGGGGCTTTTCTAAACTCGAAATTTTACTTCATGCTTTGCCTGGGAGTGGACAACACTCGTTCTTAGATGTTTTAAATTGATGGATCGCTTTAGGTTACTAAGTTTATTGCCATTTTACGAAGACTACAGCTCTAAGGACCAATCATGGTCTTCGGAGACCGAAGAACTACAGGGAATTGAAGTTTTTTTTACAAAAAAACAACAAATATCTGAAGGTTTACAGCATGGATAGGAACGAAAACATCTAATTTGAAAAAATATTTCAAAATTGGATTGATTTCAGTGCGTTTTAAACTTCACTTGAAATCAGTGTTTAGTACGCGTTAGAAAAGCCCCGTGAAAATTTGTCTCGGGTCGCTGCGTGACCCTCGACAAATTTTCTACGCGGGGCTTTTCTAAACTCGAAATTTTACTTCATGCTTAGTCTGGGAGTGGAATACACCCGTTAGTTTAACGAAAGAACTTTAATAAAAACCTAATAAATCATTTTACCCAATTTCATTAATAATTCATGATTGTTTTAACTGTTTTGCCAGTATATACTAATTTCTACTAATTTCATGAAACTTAAACCCATTTAAATACCTATGCTGATTTTTGTTATTTGTTTCTTTTACTTCATGCTTTATCAGGGCTTGAAATATATTTATATTTAATACGAATTAACATTTATTACAATATATATATATATATATGTTTCTTCGGGTTTGGTCCCGCGTATTTTCTTGGCTCTGGTCCATTTTATTTTTAATTCGACGTTTCGATGACGTCGCAGTCATCATCGTCAGGAATAACTATCAAAATTCCATTGCTCTAGCAACCACTTGTGTGACTTTTACGTACTACTTGATTCGTGAATTTCTTGTTTGGCTTCGTGTTACTCTTCTGTTTTGTTCTTCTAATGATGTAGTAGTGACAATTTTAATATTATTCTCTGAAGGGGTTGGATTTTGAATTTCTTGGTTGTTGTTCGGAGATAATATTGTGGCGGCTAACTCTTTAAAATGGGTGGCTGGGTCGTGGTAAAATAATTGAATTAAACAAAAAAATAAGTGATAACCACAATCGTGAATTTAATAATAATAAAAATTAACAGATTTCGCACATACAAAATATAAAAAAAATATAAATTAAATAATGTTTCGCTAACAAAAAAAACAATCAACAACAAACTCCGCAAACATCGATAACACAAAAATTAAATTGGGCGCCACCTAGGAGCACTGTCCTAGGGCGGTAGTACTACAACAGTAGCCTGTCTCTGTAAATTAACTTTCAGGTATCTTTTTGTTTGACTTAGCTTTATCTTTTCCTCGACTTGGGGTTTAGCTCCCACCCAGTCGGCGAATCCTCGTCCCTTGCAAAAAAATCGAAACGAAATCCGAGCGCAGAATATTTGGTTGGATCCCAACGTAAATAGGTTCACCGAATTTATTTGGCGCTCAGAGGGCCAACCGTAACCCTACATAATAATAAAAAACTGTAGCTAATTCACGCAAAAAAACAAAACGAGGCATTACGTTACCCTTTTTTTTTATATAGAAAACAAAACAAACTCACCCCAAGACAATGTCGAACACCAGTAGCGATAATTTTAGCGGCAATGATCGGCAATCTTGATAACGATAAACAGCGATGACGATAGCGGTATTCGGTAGCGATAGCAGTAATTCAATATTAGCAACAGCGATATGCTCCGTCGCCCAATCTCTTCCTCGCCGCATCCAGCGCGCTCGCACGCCTCCCCCCTCACCAAAAATGAGCGCGACCCGAAATTTTCAAAAAAAACATTTGGTGCCGAATAGCATTGCAACGTAGGCAACTGAAATTGCGCGCATAACTTAAAATATCGCCAATGCAACATTTTTATTCTCAAAAATTAAAATAAAAATGTTACACTACCCCTCTCCCCGGCATAAAAAAAATCTTAACACAGATTTTTTTTAATCTATTGGTTCAGCTAAATCACCTGACCCAAAATATGGCTTTAAGTCTTTGATATGCCATCTTCCGACATCATCCCCATTTTCGTCGCACAGTTGGTAGATTACAGGCGAAATAACCCTTTTGACGCTACATAATACGAATTTAGGGGCTAACTTTGCACAAAATTTGTCAACTGCCTTTGACAAAACCTTATTCGATTTCCATACCAAATCACCCTCTTCGAATTGAACGTTACGTTTCCGCAAGTTGTATAACTTAGCATTCCGAGAGTACGCTTTATCAAGTCGATCCTTCACTTTAGAAAAAATTTGAGAAATTTCTGATAAGTCATCAACATATTTTTTACGCGATGCCGTCTCAACCGTAACGCATTTATCATCTCCATATTTTTCATAAAATTCTCCACTACTAGGTACAGTGCGACCGAACACGAGCGTATTTGGCGAAAATCCGGTAATTTCATGTACGGCGGAACGGATTGCGTAACCTATTCGATGAATATCTTCATCCCACTTATTGTGGCTTAAATCGTCTTTTATAAAACATCATATAACGGTACCGATGACGCGATTCACCCGTTCTGTGAAATTCACCTGAGGGTGGTACTTTGCATTAAACCAAAGCTTTTGAACGCCGTATTGTTTCACTAAATTTCTGAATTTGGAGCCAGTAAATTGAGTGCCATTATCCACCATAATTATTTGAGGTACACCGAACAATAAAAATACTTGATTCTCTAGGAATCTGACAATTTCATTCGCGGTGGCCTTTTTTAAAGGTTCGACAAACACGAACTTGGTAAACCAGTCTGTCACTACTAGTAGGAAAGTGTTGCCTCTTTTTGAACGCGGCAAAGGCCCAATTAAATCGAGCGATATAATTTGAAACGGAAAATTTACAATTTTTTGTTTTCCCATCAGCCCAGCGCGCGCGGTGTTTAGTGATTTTTGCGCGCCACAAACGTCACACGAACGGATGTATTTGAAAACATCGGATTTCATTTTAGGCCAATAAAATTGCTCGCGTAAGCGCTTAAGTGTTTTGAAATAACCGATGTGACCGGCTTTCGCGTCATCGTGAGCTGATTTAAGAATAAAAGGGCGTTCTTCATTCGGAATAATTCGCTTCCATTCAGGGTTATTTAACGGGAATTTTTGATTCTCATTATCAAAGAACTTAAATAAGTAACAGTTTTCGATACGAAATCTTGCGTAATTTTTGGGGTTATTCTCAACTTCCGATTTTAATTTCAAATACCACGGGTCGTTGATTACAATTGCATTTTCAAGAGCGTTAACGTTCGGCAAACGGGATAGTGCGTCAGGCACGGCGTGCAAATTTCCCTTTCTGTGCTCTAAATTCATGTCAAATTGTGACAATTTCATGGCCCATCGCGCTAAACGACCTACAGGGTCCTGCATTTTTGTTAACCATAACAGCGAGTAATGGTCAGTGATGGCCTTGAATTTAGTGCCTTCTATATACGGGCGGAACTTTTCCACGCCAAAAATTAAAGCTAAGCATTCCCGCTCCGTTACAGAATAATTTCTTTCGGCTTTATTGAGGGTTCTACTTGCATAAGCTATGACGTGTTCGCCACCATCCGACATAATTTGCGACAATACCGCCCCCACACCGACATTGGACGCATCCGACTGCACGATAAACTCTCTAGTAAAATCGGGCGCAGCTAAAACAGGCGCGGAAACTAAAGCCGTTTTGATTAGAGAAAAAGCTATTTCTGCTTCCTCAGACCAGTGCACTTGGTTCCCCTTTTTCTTTCCCCGTAATAATTCGTTAATAGGCGCTACTAAGGTCGAAAAATTATTAACGAACCTCCTATACCACGAGCACATACCCATAAACCGTTTTATTTCTGTAGTTGTGCGCGGCACCGGGTAATTAACTACTGACGAAACTTTATCAGGATCGGTCCTCAATCCTTGTTCATCTACCACGTACCCTAAATATTTAAGTGATTTTCGGCAAAACTCACATTTTTCAACATTGACTGTAAGGCCGGCGTTTTTAAGGCGTCTGTGCACCTCACGCAACGTCTCAAGGTGTTCATCAAAGTTGTTATTAATGACGATGATATCGTCTAAATACACAAAAACACTGGGTTCAATTTCAGGCCCGAAAATTTCATCCATGAGACGTTGTTGAGTTTGCGCAGCGTTATTTAACTCGAACGGCATGACGTTAAATTCAAACAAACCGCGTCCTAATACAGAAAATGCGGTTTTTTCTTTTGATGATTCTTCTAACGGCACTTGCCAAAATGCACTTTTCAAGTCAATGCTACTAATAAATCAGGCATCTCTTAATTTATCCAAAATACTATCTAACCTCGGTAAGGGGTATGCGTCACTTTTAGTTATTGAATTTAATTTTCGGCCATCGAAACAAAATCGGTACTCTCCTGTTTTCTTTTTAACTAGGAGAACAGGAGACGACCATGGGGACTTACTCGGTTTAATAACTCCTAACTCAAGCATTTTGTCAGTCTCTGAATTTAAATGCCCCTGCATAACCGGCGACAGCGGAAAAGGCCTTACTTTGAAAGGTCTTTCATCGCCCGTATCGATAAAATGATCTACTAAGTTTGTCTTGCCCAAACCATCTGAGGAAAGATCAACAAAAATCTGCATTACGGCATCGAGCTTAGCCTCCTGATGAGGTGAAAGCAAAGCGCGATCACTAATCCCAAAAACATTTAAATTCGAGTTTTTAAGTTGTCCGTTCATAACTTTATTTGAAATCCAACGGTCGGTTTTAAAATCAAAACATACTTGATATTTTCTTAAAAAATCAATGCCGAGAATTAAATTCACTTTTAACGAGGGCACGACAAGAAAGTCGAAATCATCTTTAAGATTGCCGGATTCAAAAATAGTTTCATACTCCCAACCACTTCTTGTGTCATGCCGTCGGCAGTTGTTACACAAGAAACGTTATTTGGTAAAGTTTCGATCGAATTTTCTTTGGCAAAATTTAAAAACTCCGAACCAATCACTGATCGGTTAGCTCCGGTATCAATTAAAGCGATAAATTTATAATTTAAAACCATCAGCTCGATATGAGGCCTATCATCTCCGCTACGATAATAAAACAGAGGGTTAACATTAAATTGCGGTGCGCAAAATTCTTTTACTTTATCTAACCATGAACGCCACATTTTTTTATCTTCCGACCTAAAATCAGCCACAAGGAAGGGTCGGCATTTACCCATCCTTGATATCAGTTTTTTGAACATTTTGGGCACTGCAACTTGCTAACCCCCTCCTTTCCACAACCAAAACAAAATATCAACTTTTTAGTACTCTTGCAATCGCTATATCTGTGGCCAGTGGCATGACATTTCCAACATTTACCTGACAAATCGACTTTACCGACGCTATTTTGTAACTCTGGAGGTTTAATTTGATTGTAACTTGCTAATTTTAATTCCAAAGAATTAATTTTATCTAACAACATTTTACACAACGCGTTACCATCCGTGTTATCAGTGCTCACTGAACATGCAAGGCCTGAATGAGACAAGGTATCAACAGATAATTGACTGTAGTTGGAATTTTCAATTTTTCTACATAATGACATTAAGTCAGAGGTGGAAGTAATCTCAATTAAACTTAAGTGGACGTTATAAATAGGTAGTAAATTCTTTTTAATTAATTTGACAATTTTTTCTTCACCTGGAATTTCATTTAATCTTGAAAACAAATTTTCCATACTACTAATATACAGCGACACCTTCTCTGCTTGCTTTCTGCCACGTAATTGTGCCCAAATATACTCATCGTAATCTTCCGGTAAGAAGTCTAACTTTAAACGCTCTATTACTGAATCCCAATCATGAATTTTATTTCTAATCGATCTAAACCACGATATACCCGCGCCTGAAAAAAGATCAATTGCCGACCGAAAAAGATCATCTTTCGTAACGTTCCTCGCTACGCGCAATTCCTCGACCCTTTCTATAAAATTTAAAACGTCCTCGGAGCCCACCTGACCGTCAAATTTTAATTCCCACTTACAAACAGGGATTGTCGCGACTTTCGGCGCTACTGAGTTCATTGCCTGGGGGTTGAAATTTATATTTTCTTCAGTATCACTTACATCACTTCCCGCAGTGGAAGACACGATAATACGTTCATCAACAAACGTACTGGACATGGCTTTTGTAAGCTCATGTGAAATACGAGACAGTTTCGCTTCAAGCAAATCACATTTGTTAAGAGATTCAGTTTTAAATGTTAATAATTCATCGGTCTGGAATTTATCATAACGTTTCAATCGTTCGCATAAATGAAACAAACGAGAAAGAATTTTCCTTTTACTAATTTTTGCGTCTTTGCCGGGAAATGATGTAAGATTCTTTTCTATTTCTGATAAGGAATCTGTAATTTCTTTTTGAAATCGAGAGGTCAATGTATCGTGAACGCCCGGCAAAACAGGTTTTTTATCAGAAATATATTTTCTTAAAATAAATTTCAAATCGTTAACATCGGCATTATCGCCGACCTCGAATCCACGTATTGATAATTCATAAATGATTTCTGATTTTCGTAAATAATTTATATTCATTTCTCTTTTTATTAATAAACGCAACGAAAAGAATAAAATTATGATCGCTTGAAAGTTAATTTACTATTGAGCGAATTACAACAATTAGTTTCCGAATTCAACAAAAGCGAAATTGAGTTTATCACTTATGCAATTATTATTTTGTTTATGTTTAATTAGATAACAGCCCCACGTTGGGTGCCATGTGTGGCGGCTAACTCTTTAAAATGGGTGGCTGGGTCGTGGTAAAAAAATTGAATTAAACAAAAAAATAAGTGATAACCACAATCGTGAATTTAATAATAATAAAAATTAACAGATTTCGCACATAAAAAATATACAAAAAATATAAATTAAATAATGTTTCGCTAACAAAAAAAAAACAATCAACAACAAACTCCGCAAAAATCGATAACACAAAAATTAAATTGGGCGCCACCTAGAAGCACTGTCCTAGGGCGGTAGTACTACAACAGTAGCCTGTCTCTGTAAATTAACTTTCAGGTATCTTTTTGTTTGACTTAGCTTTATCTTTTCCTCGACCTGGGGTTTAGCTCCCACCCAGTCGGCGAATCTTCGTCCCTTGCAAAAAAATCGAAACGAAATCCGAGCGCAGAATATTTGGTTGGATCCCAACGTAAATAGGTTCACCGAATTTATTTGGCGCTCAGAGGGCCAACCGTAACCCTACATAATAATAAAAAACTGTAGCTAATTCACGCAAAAAACAAAACGAGGCATTACGTTACCCTTTTTTTTATATATATATAGAAAACAAAACAAACTCACCCCAAGACAATGTCGAACACCAGTAGCGATAATTTTAGCGGCAATGATCGGCAATCTTGATAACGATAAACAGCGATGACGATAGCGGTATTCGGTAGCGATAGCAGTAATTCAATATTAGCAACAGCGATATGCTCCGTCGCCCAATCTCTTCCTCGCCGCATCCAGCGCGCTCGCACGCCTCCCCCCTCACCAAAAATGAGCGCGCCCCGAAATTTTCAAAAAAAACATTTGGTGCCGAATAGCATTGCAACGTAGGCAACTGAAATTGCGCGCATAACTTAAAATATCGCCAATGCAACATTTTTATTCTCAAAAATGAAAATAAAAATGTTACAATATATCAAGTAGTACTTAAAAAAAATAAAATAACATTGAAATTGTCACTACTACATCATTAGAAGAACAAAACAGAATAAAATATATCAGCTAGCAAAACTTTGGATGCATGTAGAAATGCAGTAATATAGGTTATTAAATTAATACTGTTTTAGTTATAATAAAATTATTGACCACTTAGCCATTTAACTACAAACTACAGCAGCCGCAGGGTTGTTAAAAAACGTTTTTTTTTTATTTTAATTAAAACAAACAGTTTTTTTTAAATGTGTTTTTTTTCATTGAAACAACGTTTAAAACATTAATAATTAAAAACATGTTTAAAATTTGGATTGGCCGCGTAGCGAAGCGGAGCGGCCAATCCAAATTAGGCTTTTCTAAACTCGAAATTTTACTTCATGCGCCACGCTTGAAAACACTGATTTAAAGTGAAGTCAAAAAATCATACACATATAACAACGATTATAGACAACCTAATATACGTTAGAGTTATTAAGTTGCATATAATCACTGTTTTAAACAATTTGTTCAGTGCAGAATTTGATTCACGTTTTACTCACATGTACATATTAGATTGGTAAAGCCGTATATTTCAAACTTTGCTATATTTTAGTGTTTTATAAGTGTGGCGCATGAAGTAACATTTCGAGTTTAGAATAGCCTAATTTGTATTGACCGCTCCGCTTCGCTACGCGGCCAATCCAAATTTTTAGGCTTTTCTGCACTCGAAATTTTACTTCATGCTTAGTCTGGGAGAGGAAAACCCTCGTTTAAAAATTCAAATTGAAATCTTTTAAAAAAACAACGAATGTCGTGAAATGTACAAAATATGCATATGTTTACCTGAAAGCAAAATTCCCTGTACTTAAAAATCATATTTGTGCACACACGGTTGGGATATTTTATTGTAATAAAATGTTATGTTTAATGATGTAATTTAAAATATCTTCAACAATTTAGCTAAAATTTATAAATGTAAACAAAAAATCTTAATGAAGTAGTAAAAAATATAATTTAGGAGATTTAAGATAATGAAAAATCGTTTTAAACAAATTTGACGTTTAAAACATGTTTTAAACAAATTTTAGATTTAAATATTTTAAAACACGACGGCTGTTTTTTAACATGTTTAAAACACTGTTTTAAAACAAAGTGTTTTAAACATAACAACACTGAGCAGCCGTCAATACGTGATTCGAATAATTTTTCGGAATCACTTCCTTGACTGAAAACATAAATTTGTATTATTGTGTCAGGAGAAGAGATTTCCAGCGTAGACAGGCGCTGGAAAACACTTCACTGTTCTTCAAAATATAAATGTTCGTCCTCTTTATTTCCGTAGCTATGAACTATTTTATTACAGATAATATTTTTCTTTCTAAAATTGTATTTTAAAAATTACTTACTGTATTTTCGTTGCTCAGTATTGTTACCGGCGCTTTACTCTAAGCGTCGTTAACTCAACATTTTTCAAATTCATTGTAACAATGGTCCCATTCTCAATTCCAAAATGTTGCTTCACTTTAATTCAAATAAGTAAAGTTCGCGCCCCACACACATTTCTCCGCAGCTACCTAAAACCAGGAAGAATCCTGTAAAACATCCTACTATCCGTGTCACAGCATTTTGGGCACGGAATAACTTAGCCGCACGAAGCCTCTTCTACACGACCGCTTGGAAAGCGCGTGTTTGCAAAGCGCACGTTTAACTCGGGAAAAACCGAAGTTTGCGATGACGTCACAATAGAAGCCACAGGGATATGCTTTATTCGCGGTTTATAGCAAAACCGCGAATCACACCAGAACACTACAACCACCATTCAATAGCTGAGAGAAAGACCATCAATTTAAGTACAAACACTAATAAGAGCTTCATAGTAGAAGCCTATAAAACTTCGAGCTGTCACAATGTGGAAAATGCTTTCACGACGAGTTTCCACGGGAAAACAATAATACATAACAATTGCTTTATGTCTGGGAAAGGTTAAAATATTTAATTCTTAAATATTTTAGCTATTATTTCATATTTACTTATAGCCCAGGCATAATGATTCATGACCCTCCTTTGTTTGTGGTTTATTTTAACATTCAACGGCAATTGTTTATGTATAGTTATTGCTGACTATATCAAAAGATGCGCATTGTCATGCTGCATCTTTTGGTATAAATTTAATTTCCAAATTTCATAACAATCAACCGCTATTCAATATTAATTCAATAATTCGCCTGGAATCATTTCAAATTGGATATGTATATGTTGAAAATAATTTTCCCCGTATTTTGGTATACATATCATGGGCAAATATTATTCATAAGCATTTTTTCATTTGTTTAATTTTTTTCTTTCGGGCCACCCCGAAATGGCTCCAGCGGATGCCAGGAGAGAAATGGTGCTCTTACCCCCCAAAAACGTAGAGGGGCAAGGCTTTTCGGCGTTTGGCATAAAAGCCCAGCGCCCTAAGCAAAAGGAAGCCATCATTCAGACTTGAGACGGCGAACAGTCAGGTTGTTCGTCTCTCCTCTCTGGAGCCCTCTCCGTCGCTTTCGAGCTGCTTTCTTTATCATTAATTATTCTTAAGCGTTTTAGCTATTTTACAGCCAAAGGTGATCTGAGGTTTTAAGAGATTAGCACGCTTATTATAGCACGCTAACCGAGAATCTGCCTTGATTTCCGCAAGGAACGCTCGGAGATTGTCGGGAGGCAGTCAAGTTTTAGAGTGTTGCTCTCAACATTTCTACTCTTGATTCCGCTTAACGATAAGCAGGCCCGGGGGATTTTGAACCCGGTGCCTACCCAACACCCGTCTTCTACGCTATGGGTAAGTCCAGGCGTGGAAAACGGTCCACGGACCCCGAAGCTCACTTCGACCCCATATACCCCTCCGTAGAGAGAACCAGGCGTAAAAACCCCCAAGAGTCCCCCGACCTAAATCTACAGTTTAGCGCCATGAACAATAAAATCGATTCCCTTACGAATACAATCGCAAACCTCTCCGAACAAATCCGCCTAAAGGATGAGCAACTTGCCTCCATGCAAGCGCACATCCTCCGCCTTACCTCCAACCCACGTCCCGCTGATTACAGCGAGGAGATCATGGAGGTAATGTCTCCCCAACCCCCTAGGGAAATCCGATCCCCCAGGAAACCCCGCTCCCCCAGCCGCTCTTTCTCGCCTGTTTTAAGCGAGCCCCACACGCCCGAACCGCCGCGCACGCCCTCAGTCTGCGACGATGCCGCGCTACGAAGACGACGGGGAAGGCGAGTTCATCCCTGTCAAAAAAAGACAGCGCCGCTCGCCGGCAAACACCCCTCCTCCCCCGCCCGCCAGCCTGGTGCGCCCCTCCGCCACCCTAAAGGCCAGCCTGAAACCGGCTCCCAAGCCGCAACCCCAGGCCAACCTACCCACCAAGCCCGCCTTAACCTACACCACCACGGTCGTCAAAAAGTCCGAACTCCCATCGATCGAACAGATCGCGGCCTCCAATGAAGATTTCCAACACTTCAAAAACACCCCGCCTCCTATCACAATCATAAAAAAAAATCTCTGGGAAAGAATTTCCAGAGATTTATCCAAATCAGGCGTTAACTGCCTTAAATGCAAATTCTACAGCTCCTGCATGAAATTTTAGGTGCAGTCCGCCGAAAATTATCGCAGCGTTATCCGCTATCTCCGTAATAACAACGTTGAGTTCTACACCTACGCCCTCAGCGAGGAAAAGGACTTGAAAGTCGTGATCCGAAGTATTGACACTTCCATCTCCGATGAGTGGATTGTCAAGCAGCTGAAAGCACTCTCCTTATCCGTGCTTTCAGTCCGCCGCATGGGGAACAAATTCAAAAAGTTCCCCATGGTGTCAGTCCACCTGGAGAACACTCCCAAAGGCAGAGAGTTACTGCAACATATATGTTGAAAAACAAAAACCCTCCAAGGGATTCATTCAGTGCCACAAATGTCAATATTTCGGGCACAGCTCCCACCGTTGCAACGTCAACCCGCGTTGCGTGAAATGCGCCGGCGATCATTTAATGGCGGATTGCACCAGAAAGGACAGAGACGAAGATTCTCCCCCCAAATGCTGCAATTGCGGCCTAAACCACACCGCGAATTATCGCGGTTGCTCCTCATTCCCCAAAAACCGGCCATCCAAAAGCTACTCCAACGTAGTAAAACCTCAGGGGCAAACACAGCCACAACCAAAACCCCAACCGCCGCCACAAGCCAAACCCCAACCGCCGCCACAAGCCCAAAAGGCGGCCCCCAACGTAATCCCACAAATCCCCCAACTCCCTCAATTTTCACAACTTAATACTGCGGCACTTGATCCCAATCTAGTCGCACTCCTTACCTGGACCTTAACCCAAATCCAACAACAATCCTAGAACTAAAAATGGCTGCACAAAATCAAATGGCTTCTGACAATTCCAACAGAATTTGTACATGGAATGCCAGTGGGCTTGCTAACCACACCACCGAACTCGAAGAGTTTTTACATCACCACAAAATCCACGTTATGCTCATAAGCGAATCACAGTCAAAAAGTACCCGGGGCCTATTCATTAACGGATACCGCCTTTACCTAAATCACCGCCCCGTTCAAATCGGCGGCGGCACAGCCATTTACATTCACAACGAAATTGAGCATACCGTGCTAACGAATCCGCAACTAGAAAACCTGGAATTAACCTCAATCCTAATTAAAGCGAACGGCGAAAAGTTTAAAATCATGAGTTTATACCAATCCCCCTCGAATCCCTTTATCGTAAACGATTACAGGAATATCTTCTCCAAAGATGTGCCTACAATAATCGGCGGCGATTTTAACGCTAAACACGCGAGCTGGCAAAGTCGCCGGTCCAATCAAAAAGGCAGAGAATTGCACAATTTCATCGTACAACACCCGTACGACATCAAGATAGCCAGTCAAGCGTCACCGACGTTTTACAGCCATGCCGGCCACAGGCCGGATATCCTTGATTTTTTTCTGCTAAACCGCATCGAGCACGATTTCGACACCTGGTCGCACTCTGAACTCAGTTCTGATCACAATCCAGTTTTTCTGGAAATACACACAAACCTAACAAGAGTTGAAAGACTAATCACAACAATAAACTGGCAGAAATACACCCATAAAATGCTCGAAAAACTCACTCCCCTCCCGAAAATTAATACCAAAAAGCAAATCGATGAGGGAATTACTTTCCTCACAGATTTAATCACAAGTACAATCGAATCGGTTTCGAAAACCAAAACCGTTCCGAAGAATAGCAACCCGCTACCAAATAACATCTTAATTAAAATTCGGGAGAAAAACCGCATCCGTCGGAATTGGCAGCACACACGCTGCCCCCTGTTGAAAAACAACCTCAACAGGCTAAACAGTGAGATTCGGAAAGAAATCAAAATATTCAGAAATGATAGCTGGAACCGTCTTATCGACGACGCGTCTCAACATAAACCCCAAATGTGGAAGCTCGCTAAGAGATTCACTAACAAAAACAGAACGGTTACCCCGGTTATTCACGGAAGAAACGGACTTGCCTTCCTATCGGAGGACAAGGCCGAGGCTTTCGCGGAGAGCTTGGAGTCTCAGTTCTCACCAAATCCGCTCACAACAAGCGAAGAGCTTCTCGAGGAAGTTGACGACGCATTGGATAGCCTAGAGCAATTCACATCCCACACACCAAAACCAACATCCCCCGGTGAAATCAGATCAATCATAAAGCATGCGCCGAACAAAAAAGCGCCCGGTCATGATAAAATCAGCTATACTTGCTTGAAAAACCTCCCTAACACCGGAGTAGTTTTCCTAACAAATATAATCAATGCCTGTCTAAGAACAGGTTATTTTCCACAAACGTGGAAACACGCAGTAGTGATAGTCATTCCGAAACCTTTTAAGGACCACAAATTCCCGCAAAACCACCGGCCAATTTCACTGCTGTGTACGTTAGGAAAACTTTACGAAAAAATTCTGCATTCTCGCCTGACTGAATGGACAGACGACCACAAAATACTACCGCGCACTCAGCACGGTTTTATTAAAGGCCTCTCCTGTAACCACCAGCTTATTAGAACCAGCGACTTCATAACCAACGGTTATAATAGAAAACATAGCACTCTCGCTGTTTTCCTCGACGTCGCGAAGGCGTTCGATCGAGTGTGGCACGAGGGACTGCTGTATAAGCTCATGATACTTAACTACCCGTCTTATTTGGTAAAAATAATCGCAGAATTCATACGAAATCGCACTTTTTCGGTTCGCTTCGAAAATTCAACTTCGGCACCGCGCGAAATGACCGCCGGTGTCCCCCAGGGGTCAGTACTTTCCCCACTCCTGTTGAACATCTTTGTACATGACCTCCCAACTCCGAATAACATCTTAACGGCCCAGTATGCAGATGACACCGCTTATCTGTACCGTGGTAAAAATATCCCACACAGTATCTCTAAAATCCAGGCCGCACTCAATGAACTGGAAGAGTGGACAGATGAATGGTGTATCCCTATTAACCCAGAGAAAAGAGAGGCTATCTACTTCACTCAAACCAGAAACACCCCCCAAGATAACCTCACCTTCAGAGGCACACAAATTCCATGGGTAAACGAAGTGAGATACCTTGGTTTACAAATGGACAGACACCTAAACTGGACAAGTCATGTTAACTCTGCAATCAGAAAAGCAAAATGCGCCTTCGGGCAACTAAAGTCACTTCTGCTTACAAATAGCACTCTCTTCCTAGCTAGTAAAATTCACATTTACAAAGCTATTATCAGGTCAAAATTGACCTACGGATGTCCCTCGTGGATCCATATCTCACAAACGCAGATGAACAAACTGGAAGCCACGCAGAGCGTCATGATCCGCCGGATCGTAGGCGCTCCGTGGTTTATCAGTAATGTCCAGTTACGAAGCGAAACGAAAGTGCCAAAACTCCAGGTTTTCATTCGCGATTTGGCGATTAAAAACTGCTCGAAATTCGACGTCTCCCTCCTTCAGGATCACTTAGGTGTACCTGAAAATTTCCGAACCAGGAAAAAACGTCCACTCCACCTAGACGTTGTCACTTAATTTTTTAGGAAAAAAGTTTAAAGTAGTTAAACTTTAAACCGCTTCCTACCTAAACCCTACCCCATCCACCCGAAACCAATATATGAATACTGCTATAGTACTCACACCAGCCAATTTCTACAAAGCCATTTTTACTACTTCTTCCTATAAAGTATAAAAAGTTCTTTATTGGACTTGACATACAAGAGGGGGATTTAGTCAGTAAGAGTATGACATAACCTACTGTTATCCCTCCCATCCGTGGGCAGGATAACAGAAGGTATCCATGAGGATTTTCTCCTCCTCTCTCCCCAAAAAATAATAAAAAAAAAAGGAAGCAGTTCACACCAAGTGTCGAATCAATCAGTTCATCAACCAGTTCTCACCAAGTGCCGTCTCAAGTCCGCGTTATTGTTATCGTTGTAAGTTAATTTATTTTATTTTTAAATTGTTATTTCACTTAATTTTGTTTTCACTTGTATATTTTTCTTATTGCTAATTTTTGTTATATGTTATTTTCTTGTATATTCATTCACGATTTCTTTTCAATTTTAATTTTTCTTTAAATAAATTCTTTACTTGTTACTTTTCTTAAACAAGAATTTTTAATTCAAGTTACCTGACAGAATTATTCAGAGTCAATTAAACATAAGAATTTATTTATAACATAAGAATTTTATATAAGTGAAATAAACAATAAACCAGGTAAGATAAACTTCTTTATTATTTCTTTTATTGTGTGTAACCTCTACCCTGAGTTAATCGAGTAATCACGGGAAACCGATTAAAACGTTTGGCCAACAAGTTTACGTTTCGATCGGGAATTGCGACTCACAAGTCAACGTTCTTAAAATCCCCCGTTGATAGTATGCATCAATCACGCCTTTTTGTATTTATTTCAGATTTTATTACACACACCAGTCACAATACACACAACAAAAATAATCACTAAAGCTATTTCACCCAACGAAATGAAATTTGGCGGCATATAGATTTAATTTGGCGGCATATAGATTGGCGGCATATATGGATACTTTTCGCGAAGAGTGTACCGCGTCTGAATTACGATTTAATCCACTAGACGGCAGCATTTTACGGAGACAAAATAAGTCAATTTTTAAAAGGATTTTACTAAAGCATCGGTTGTCGTATTACATTAAAATTTAAAATATAGTTGTATTATATTATTAGTTTTCTTTCTATCCAATAACTTTTTTAAAATCCCAAAATTTAAATTATTTTTTTCAGATCTCAGAAAATACAAAATTTAGAAAAAAATCATTGGATAGACGGAAAGATAATATGTAATATATGATGTCAAAATTATAAATGTTTATGAGCACTCCTTAAAAAATAAAATTAATCATTATTTCTAGTAGTATTTGTAATTTTAAAATTAATATATAGAAAACGTAAATAGCAATTTTTTTTTATAAATAAAAATTGTTTTGTTTGATTTTTCGATTAGAATGCAACGAGTTCAGTGAGTAATGCGCAATAATTATTATAAATTAAACCAATATTTTTTTGAGAAATTTGAGTTTGGAAATAACTTACAAAATTATAATCTCGAAAATGTTTGTAGATCTATTATTTCAAAACTGTCATTGTGTGATGTTAATTTATATTAAAACACTGTTAGAACTAAGGTAAGCTTCTTTTATTTGAAGCCCGTTATAACAATATATTAAAACAGTTAATTTTAATTTAAAATATATTGCTATTATTTGTTTTTATTCTAGAACAATACTTTGCATTTTTAAACAAAATTTGATTTAATAAAACACATACGCTTACAAAAAAACGATCATACATACCTTATTGCAGTGGCGTAGATAGCATTTTGTGATGGGGGGATTTGAGTAGGTATGTTGTTTTATAAATTTATTTTTCTAAAGTTATACAAAAACAAGTACAAAAAATGATATGTTTATCGTAGCACTTTCTTCGTCATTTAAACAATTAATGATTGGCATACTAAACGTATTTCACTTGTTAATTGGTTATAGACCATTTCACAATAAATCAGCGTTTTATACACGTGGCGCATGAAGTAAAGTTTAGAAAAGGCTAATTTAGCCCGGTCGTCCCGCTGCGCGCCCGAGCCAACTTTTTAGGCTTTTCTAAACTCGAAATTTTACTTCATGCTTAATCTGGGAGTGGAAACACTCGTTAGACGATCCATAATAAACTTAATTTGCAGTTGTTTTATTGTAAAATTTATGACTAAAATAATTAGACCTAATGTTTTAGTCAACTTTTAGCGTATACGATTTTCCTTCCAGTTTGACCAATTTTCAATCTGATAACGTTAAAGGAATGGTAATAGTAATTATTATGAATTTCATACATTTCGAGCCATTCTTGAAAAACATCTTGAAGTGTTAATAATTGAGATGATCCAAAACATTAACAACACTAATTAATATTACAAAGTGATGAATTTCATCAACATTTACAAAATAATGAAATGGAAAGAATACAGGGAATATTTTGTAAGTATTCATACGCTGTGAAAGTTGCGACATTCGTTAATTTTTTAAATAGTTCGATTTGAAGCTTTAACCGATTGTTTTTCATTCCCAAATTAAGCATGAAGTAAAATTTTAAGTTTAGAAAAGCCTGAAAATTCGGTTTGGTGAAAATTTTTATTCTTTTCTAAACTCGAAATTTTACTTCATGCGTCAAACGTATAAAACACTGGTTTTAATTGAATTTCAAAATATACGTCCTTAGCATATTGCTTTAGTAGCCAATTAGAAACTCCACAATGTTTCAATGTTTTATACGCGAAAAACACTCGTTAAAAGCTTTAAATTTAACTCTTAAAAAAACAACGAATATCTTGAGATTTACAGCATATACTCCGAAACTCTTAGTATCTGAAATCTTGCTAAAGTTTCATGTTTTATATATATATATATATATATATATATATATATATATCTTTATTGACATAATATGTACATAAATCAAAATAAATACATATAAATATAAATACAAATTGGTCTTTCCGCCTGGATTATGCAGTTTCTGTCATTGTCGATTATGGTGTACAAAAGGGTCATGATTGTTAATGTCGTCAATTGTCTTGTCGAAATAGTACTGTCCTTTAATTGTCGTGATAGTTAATGTTATGAAATGATTAAATGAAATCATGAATTGTGATGCTGGGTTGTTGTCACTTGGGTGTTGTCGCTTGGGTGTTGTGTTCTTGTCTCGGGGAATACATAACGGGTTAAGAAGGTCGTAGAGGATAGGGTTTGACGCAAATTTTTCAGCTAAGTGGGCTAGGCGATCTTCTATGGGGATACCTTTAGTCAGCTCATATAGAAGCGTGTTTAAAGGATTATGGAGGGGGTTTTGGGGGTAGGGGCCGTAAGGGCCGATCTTTCCGCAACTTGGATATTTCTAAGCGTCATAGGATGGGGGTTATAATATAGGATAGCAGCTTAGTCAAGTAAGGGGCGGCATATCATTTTATATATATATATATATATATATATATATATATATATATATATATATATATATATATATATATATGTACAGATGCGTCTATACTTATGCCACGTTTCTTATAGGTAAGACTTCTAATGTGTGCCGCCCGATTTTTGAATTTTGCTTTGAGGGTTACGGAGTGGTTCTTAAATGTGAGTTTAGGATCGAATTGTATACCTAAGTATTTACACGTGGCTGAGGGATGTATAACATGATTGTTTATAAAAATAGAGAAAGGGGAGTTGTGCGGTCTGTGAAAGGGGATTAGGAGTTGGGATTTGTTAGGGTTGATCGATATTCGCCATTTTGCGAATCACGTGTCGATTAGGCCCTCTAGAGTGCTAAGGGTAGTGTGGAGGCATGGGCGATTAGCGCAGAGTCGTCGGCATAGAGCAGGGGATAAGCCGATTTATTTATATAGTTAGAATTGGGGTTGTAAATATCATGTACAAGGAGGTTATAGAGGAGTGGTGATAAGGGAGAACCTTGAGGCAAGCCTTGTTCAGGAGTAAAGGAGTTGGAAACAGAATGGCGTATTCTGACTTGAAGAGATCTATTGTGAAGGAAACTATCTAGGAGATTAATTAAGTGTGGGGGTATATTGAGGAAGTTGCACTTGTACAGCAAGACTCGGTGCCAGACAGAGTCAAATGCTTTTTTTATGTCTAAGAATAATACTGCCAATCTATGGCCTTCGAGGCTTGCTGTTTGGCAATTTGACGTAAGGATAGATAGAAGTATAGTTGTGGAGCGGTGTTCGAGGATTCCAAATTGGTAGGGGGTGGGATAATGTCGGATATACAGGTAATAAGTTTGTTTTTGACTATTGCTTCAAACAATTTGCCAAGGACAGGGAGCACAGTAATGGGACGATAGCTGCAGGGTTCTAATGGTTCATTTACTGGTTTGTGTATACAGGTAATGATACCCTTTTTCCATTCCAACGGAATGACTTGAGTGGAGTAGATGTAATTAAATATCTTTATTATATATGCGTTGATGTTCGTTGGAAGAGATTTTAGGATAAGTCATGGAATGTTGTCGTAACCGAGCGCAGTGTTTTAGCCCTTATTGAGATTTTCAAAGTACTTTTCCTCCTTTATATCATCAGCTGGAGTGAGAGAAATTTGGGAGGTTTTAAAAGACACGTACCAGGAATTAACTCTGTCGAGGAAGTCGTTGTGATAGTCGATGTGGTCTGCCATTGTGTAAGATTGTTCGAAATATTTTTGTAATATCAGTATCGTCCGTCACTGTCTTTTTTGTCGTGGGGTCTGTGATCTTTTGGATAAAATCTGTCTTACGATACTTACTGAGTTTCTTTATTTCTTGCCAGTATTGTTTTCCATGTAAATCATTAATTTTTTTACATGATTTGATCCATAGGTCACTTTTGTATTGTGCAATCATAGTGTGGATGTCTTTATTGATTTTGTTAAATGTTTGTTTAAGGGTCGTATCGTCAGTCTGTCTAAAGTCTCTGTATAATTGTCGTTTATATTTAATTAGGTGGAAGATATACTTTGAAAGAGGATATTTGTAGAGTTTTTTCGTGATGGTTGGTGTATGTTGTTGTATTGATTTGGTTAGGGTATCTGTGAACAAGGCGATGGTGTTAGGATTGAATAATTGGTTTGTAGAGATAAATTTAGTCATTTCGTCAGTTACTTTTACGGTGTTCCAATTTTTATAGTTTAAAATTATCTTAGGAGGGGAAGGGAGAGGGGAGCAAATATTGAGGGAGAATTGTATGGATATGTGGCCTGAACATACATCGGGAACGAGGATAACATTTTGTATTAGATGTTGGATATTACTTGTAGAGAGAAGGACATCGGAAGTGGTTGATTGGTTGTTGGACATAATATATGTGGGACCAGTGTGTATACGAACAAAATTGGAATTTGATATAAAGGAGGGGAATTGTCTTGATTTAGTTTTGTTAACGTTGCTGCAATTACGACAGCATTGTTATACAGGGATGCCTTCGTGAAGATTGTATTTTCGACGGAAGAGGAGTTACGAATGTATACAAGGAAAATATGAAGTAGGAATTGGCGAAGCTCAATGATACAGTGCAGACATTCATTCATATGATTAGTTATTTTTGGAGGATTTGATTTTAACAGTTTGATTTCTTGACTGGCTGCCACCAATGAGCCACCTCGTTGGTTTTGTAGGGGAATCGAGGAAGGAATTTGGATAAAGAACCAGCTATTAAATGTAAAAGATTTCTTTGTTTTTGTTTCGACAAACATTATCACATCAATGGGATTGTTAGTGAGGTAATTGGATAATAGATGGGATTTCTTCGAAAGGGAGTTGATGTTGCCATATATATATATATATATATATATGTACAGATGCGTCTATACTTATGCCACGTTTCTTATAGGTAAGACTTCTAATGTGTGCCGCCCGATTTTTGAATTTTGCTTTGAGGGTTACGGAGTGGTTCTTAAATGTGAGTTTAGGATCGAATTGTATACCTAAGTATTTACACGTGGCTGAGGGATGTATAACATGATTGTTTATAAAAATAGAGAAAGGGGAGTTGTGCGGTCTGTGAAAGGGGATTAGGAGTTGGGATTTGTTAGGGTTGATCGATATTCGCCATTTTGCGAATCACGTGTCGATTAGGCCCTCTAGAGTGCTAAGGGTAGTGTGGAGGCATGGGCGATTAGCGCAGAGTCGTCGGCATAGAGCAGGGGATAAGCCGATTTATTTATATAGTTAGAATTGGGGTTGTAAATATCATGTACAAGGAGGTTATAGAGGAGTGGTGATAAGGGAGAACCTTGAGGCAAGCCTTGTTCAGGAGTAAAGGAGTTGGAAACAGAATGGCGTATTCTGACTTGAAGAGATCTATTGTGAAGGAAACTATCTAGGAGATTAATTAAGTGTGGGGGTATATTGAGGAAGTTGCACTTGTACAGCAAGACTCGGTGCCAGACAGAGTCAAATGCTTTTTTTATGTCTAAGAATAATACTGCCAATCTATGGCCTTCGAGGCTTGCTGTTTGGCAATTTGACGTAAGGATAGATAGAAGTATAGTTGTGGAGCGGTGTTCGAGGATTCCAAATTGGTAGGGGGTGGGATAATGTCGGATATACAGGTAATAAGTTTGTTTTTGACTATTGCTTCAAACAATTTGCCAAGGACAGGGAGCACAGTAATGGGACGATAGCTGCAGGGTTCTAATGGTTCATTTACTGGTTTGTGTATACAGGTAATGATACCCTTTTTCCATTCCAACGGAATGACTTGAGTGGAGTAGATGTAATTAAATATCTTTATTATATATGCGTTGATGTTCGTTGGAAGAGATTTTAGGATAAGTCATGGAATGTTGTCGTAACCGAGCGCAGTGTTTTAGCCCTTATTGAGATTTTCAAAGTACTTTTCCTCCTTTATATCATCAGCTGGAGTGAGAGAAATTTGGGAGGTTTTAAAAGACACGTACCAGGAATTAACTCTGTCGAGGAAGTCGTTGTGATAGTCGATGTGGTCTGCCATTGTGTAAGATTGTTCGAAATATTTTTGTAATATCAGTATCGTCCGTCACTGTCTTTTTTGTCGTGGGGTCTGTGATCTTTTGGATAAAATCTGTCTTACGATACTTACTGAGTTTCTTTATTTCTTGCCAGTATTGTTTTCCATGTAAATCATTAATTTTTTTACATGATTTGATCCATAGGTCACTTTTGTATTGTGCAATCATAGTGTGGATGTCTTTATTGATTTTGTTAAATGTTTGTTTAAGGGTCGTATCGTCAGTCTGTCTAAAGTCTCTGTATAATTGTCGTTTATATTTAATTAGGTGGAAGATATACTTTGAAAGAGGATATTTGTAGAGTTTTTTCGTGATGGTTGGTGTATGTTGTTGTATTGATTTGGTTAGGGTATCTGTGAACAAGGCGATGGTGTTAGGATTGAATAATTGGTTTGTAGAGATAAATTTAGTCATTTCGTCAGTTACTTTTACGGTGTTCCAATTTTTATAGTTTAAAATTATCTTAGGAGGGGAAGGGAGAGGGGAGCAAATATTGAGGGAGAATTGTATGGATATGTGGCCTGAACATACATCGGGAACGAGGATAACATTTTGTATTAGATGTTGGATATTACTTGTAGAGAGAAGGACATCGGAAGTGGTTGATTGGTTGTTGGACATAATATATGTGGGACCAGTGTGTATACGAACAAAATTGGAATTTGATATAAAGGAGGGGAATTGTCTTGATTTAGTTTTGTTAACGTTGCTGCAATTACGACAGCATTGTTATACAGGGATGCCTTCGTGAAGATTGTATTTTCGACGGAAGAGGAGTTACGAATGTATACAAGGAAAATATGAAGTAGGAATTGGCGAAGCTCAATGATACAGTGCAGACATTCATTCATATGATTAGTTATTTTTGGAGGATTTGATTTTAACAGTTTGATTTCTTGACTGGCTGCCACCAATGAGCCACCTCGTTGGTTTTGTAGGGGAATCGAGGAAGGAATTTGGATAAAGAACCAGCTATTAAATGTAAAAGATTTCTTTGTTTTTGTTTCGACAAACATTATCACATCAATGGGATTGTTAGTGAGGTAATTGGATAATAGATGGGATTTCTTCGAAAGGGAGTTGATGTTGCCATATCAAAATTAAAGACCGCCATTCTTACTAACAATATGCGAAAAACCTGTTTGGATACCGGATAAGGGAGCTACGGGGGGATGACACTTAGGGATTCGAGATCGACCATAACGACAAACATCTTGTTTCCTCAAAAGTTAACATGAGTGTCTACGTTGAATGAATCAATAAAACGAGTTTTCAATTTTTTTATGAGTGCTTCTCTGTCTGTCACTGTCGGTTCGTTTATTTTTGTAGTGTAAATGTCAATAATGTAGTCATTAACTGTGATTGGATTATGAATGCGTGCGTTTTTTGTTAGGTCCTTGTCAATTTGTGATGATTTTTTGTTTTGATTAACTATTTTCACGTTCGGAATTCTTTCTATAGGCTTGAGCGGTCTGTTGGCACATTTTGTTGACCATACACCATGGTCTGTTTCTCCACATCTTTTGAATTTTATTGGTAGGGCAGTGTTGCATGTCGATGTGGGGTGTTGTCCTGCACATGTTTTCTGTGCAGTTGCTGGCAACGTAGTCAAACTCAGTGGCGGCCCGTGATTTTTTGGGACGATAGGGCAACAGGAGGTCTGGGGAGTGTGCGCCCTAAATTTATCACGATTTTTGAAGTGTTTATTTAATATCAAAAGTTAAGAACAGAAAAAAATTAAACTCACCATGATATTTAATTAACTTGTTTGAAAATAAAATCCATTCGCCGTTCCTTGGAATGGGTAAAATGATTAATAACCAAATCATTGAAGTTTGGTGTCGAATTGAGTAATTGTTTTTTTAGTCTGCTTTTCTCCATGGTATTTTTAGAAAATGTTTTTATTCTCTTCAAAGTAGAAAAACACCGTTCACTTTCAGCTGTTGTCATCGATATGGTGCAAATTATTTTCAATAGTTTCACAGATTCGACAAATGTAGTAGTTAAATTATTTTCATAGAAACATTGCAGTAATGTTAAAGCAGATGAAGCAGTTCCAAAATCTGGCCTATTATACAAAACTACCAATTCATGCTTAAAAGCAATTGAATCCGAATTAAAAGTCTTCACGCTTATCTAGAATTCAGTTTCGGGGAAAGAATGTTGATGTATTGAAAATAAGTGTGGATGAAAAAGAAGAGCTATAGATAGGTGATCACTAAACAAAAAACGGTCATCAATATTGTTAATAATAATGTCGCACACTTCTTTAGCAACCATTTTATGTTTGACTTCATAACGGGATTTCCATCGTTATCACTATTTTCATTGTAATAATCGTAATCAGTTGAGTTCTTCACATACTGAATTGACGATTTAAATGATGACACACAAGACTGCATTTGAAAACTGTCAATTTGACGATGTTGTAATTGGTTATAGAGAATTTCGCAATGCGGCATGATTTTATTAAAAAAATATAACCAGTAATTGAAATCATAATCACTTAAAATGTTTTTCAAGCCTACAGCTTTCCTTCTTGTCGACTGGTCACTAGTTTCATCATCAATGATCCGCGCCAGACATGTGATAAGATCTTTTTTATATCTGAAGACACTCACAACACATCTTGATTTAAAGTTCCATCTGATTGGTGCAGATCGCGGAAGTCGATTTTTCACAACCTCATCCAGAAAAACTATCTAGATTGCAAAAGAAAACTTTCACTTGTTTGTTTTGTGAGGCAGCCCGTTCAATTATCACATTAAACTGGTGCGCGTAACAGTGAATATAATTTGCATATTTGTAAATTTCTTTAATTTTTGCCTGAACACCGTTGTTTTTACCACTTATTACTCAGGCGCCATCGTACCTTTGGGAGATTAACTTTATAGGAGTTTGGTTTGCTAATGCCATCAGCAGTATGATTCTCTGGTTGCAGAAAAGACAGAAATCGTTCTTGAATTTTTCCGTTCAACTCGTATCGAACTATAAAAACTAACTGGGAAAGTGTAGCCGAATCTGTTGTCTCGTCTGCTTGTATAGCAATGTAGTCAGCTTTGTTAATTTCATCGAGAATCAAAGTGCGGCAAACTTCGTAGATACTATCCAATAATTCATTTTAAATGGTTTTTGACAAACCCATAAAAACTCTATTTTTAGATTTATTTATGTGATCCTTGAGGGTGCTATCAATTTCTGCCAATAAATTAACCAATCCACAAAAAATTCCCGGATTCGCACTTTCTTGTGTTCCGTCGTGGCCTCTTAGAGCGATTTCAAACATGCTACAAAATTAATGCAGTCTATTAATTTTCCAAGAGTATATCTGTTTTTACTGACGTTTTCATTGTGCTCAAATATATTTAATCTATATGCAGTGTTCAGCTGGCACATTATATTAATCTTCCCCAAAACTGAATACTCTATCATGATACTAAGATGTTTTTCACTTATTTTATGTCTTTTTACTTTTTCACCAAGGTGTTTTAAATCACTAATACCTGTAGAAGTCCAGGCCGGGTCGCTTTGTGGAGAATTCTTAATTAAGCACACAAAAAAAAAACACAACCAGTCTGATAAACAATAAGAGCTTCGGTTGAATTTTCTCGACACGGTTTTATTAGTTTTTTAATTGTGCACTACATACACAACATACGCGCACTGTTGCCTATTTCACACTGAGCCCGGGACAAACCAGAGAATGCCCCGTTGCTAGCGTAGTTTCCATCGCTCGATTGCGACGCAGACGTAGCAGATTGAGGGCAATATGCGAGATGCCCCAGAGCCCGTGTTTCGAAAGCATACTCATTGTTATCAAACCCCGTTGCACTCGCTGCAGCAGCCGCCACTGGTCAAACTTGTTGGGAGGGGTAGATAAGTTAGTGGTTTTCTCTCTATAACTGTATAAACTTTGCACATGAACCTAAATTGTTAATGCAAAAGTTTTGTGAATGATTCGAGTGAAGGTGTTATAACTCTAATCATCTCAGTAGCGAAATCGTCCTTCTTTGCAATGATAATCTCTGGCTCAACACCTTTAATGATGCAGCAATATGAGGGCGCAGGTGCGCTGCGCTGAGTTGATGCGGCCGTGTTAGTGTGTGCGTGTGGGGGGCTGATTGAATATAATGAACGAAACTCGTGGATTATACGCTTTGATTACAATGATTTTAGCGCTCTTTCAATGTTGTTTTTTGTTTCATTTGATTTTATTAAAAATCCCAACTTAGTCTTGATAATTAACGCGTCGTTGTCGAAGTTACGCTCATTCTAAATTAAGGCGAACTTAATGCGGGTTAGATCGTTGATTGTCGTGAATGTAAATGTGTTATTGTATTGTTCGTGGTTGTGTTTTATGTTTTGTAACTGATGATTGTTGTAGTTGTGTCGGATGAGTTGTTCGAGGAGTGATTATGCTTGTTGATGGCTGTGATTGTGTGTAACTGACTTGTGAATGAGATGCTGATTGTGTGGTATATGTGGGGTTTTGATTGCCTGTCTGTTGACTTTGTTGTGTGGTCATTTGTAGTTTTTACACTATAACCTGACGTGTGTCTTCTTTGCGGTGGGGTATTTTGCCGGCCGGCCACGTCTCTTCGGAATCGGAACTATGAACTCGGAAGTGTCCATGTTTGGATCATCCTCGGTATCGTCGCTCATCCTCTTAGTTATACCCAGAAGGGTGTTTGTTATTTGTATGTGTAAAAAATAATAAACTCTGGCTAGCTTTGATAAAAAGCTCGCACGTCTGACCGTCTGTAGATGTTGTATATATACTGACTTCGCTGTGTATGGGATGATGGATGTGGCGGGCTGAGGAGCTCATAAAAAGAGCGAAACGATCGTCGTCGTCTTCTGTCCTCCTTGCACACTCACTTGATATAATAATTATTACGGACCTAATGCGCTGTTATTTCTTATTTGGTACTTATAGGTAGGTCGTTAATTCTAATTTGTTTAATTTATTTCGGCGTTCTGAATATAATCATCGCATTGGTTCGGGTTTCTCGCCGCTCCGATGCTAGTCGAAGGTTTAAATTAAAAACCGACACTAACTGTAGAAGCAAAATGAGATCAATGCCCATATCAATGCACTAGCATTAATAAATACTGACGTCAATACCGGCTTATGGTTAGCGAAGTCAATATATATACAACTTCTACAAATTAAATGAGTGTGAATGGGATGATGGATGTGGCTTCCACTACCAAACTACGCATGAAGTAAAATTTCGAGTTTAGAAAAGCCCCGCCTAGAAAATTTGTCCAGGGTCGCGCAGCGACCCGAGACAAATTTTCATAGGTCTTTTTTTAACTCGAAATTTTACTTCATGCACCACGCGTATGAACACTGTTTTATAGTAAAGTTCAAAATATATATAACGCTTAGATGTGATGGTGATCAATATTTATCAAGATGTGGCGAAAACATGTCTTTGTTTGTGAATAGTTTTGGAATAATAATAAAAGTAGAATAAATTTATTTAAGCAACTAACCAGGTAGGACCCTTAATAAAAAGAAAACTGCACTGCAAAGGAAATGGTACCTAAGGGCAGCTAGTATTTTGCTGTTTATTTACACAATAACATTACAAAAAATGTGGCGTTAAGTTTTTGACCGAGCACGGAAGAACAAATAACTTTTTCCTTGTTGAAAATGATATTTTAATATTTTTTAGGCAGATTTTAATTGTCAAAGATTGTTAATTATCAAAATAATAAATTCTTTCGACAATTTTTATTATGCAGTCAATAATTCTACTTACTTTAAGGAAATAAATGGATGTCACAGATTTAAATTCCGTTAACTACACGCTTATCAATCCCAAATACAAAACTCGTGAAAATCCCACAATTGTGCCCGCCAGATGTGCACCGCTCCAGGGTTACTTTTAAAATTGGCACTACGGTTAGGTATAAAATATAAACGCTAACTGCATAGAAAATTTAATAGAGCTAATACTAATCTATCGAAATAGTAACGTCAAAATCCACAAGATAGTAATTGTATTTTTTTACTTTTGGCCAGCTTTTCGAGATTCTGATCTACTGTGCGGTGGGGCGACCTAAAATGTGTATTCATTTTTTTAAATTTTCTTGTTTTATGCAAAAATACATAATTAATGTGCAATTTCCTATTCGTATATTCGAACAAAATTGTTTTAGTGCATACTACAAATATGACACTTCAATTATTATTTGTTATATTGCAAGTTTCCAAAAGTTTTAATTATAATGAATTAAATACATTTATTGCTAAATACCCACCAAATAATATTCCCACTGAGCAAAAAACAAACAAATAACGTTAGATCAACATTGAAGCAACATTAAACGTTGTTTTGATGTTGATGAAACATTACTTAAATGGATTTACTCAGTGGGTTATCAACTATGCTTTGGTGTCTGGTAAATCTGTGCGTTTTCACATGACATGTGTCTGCTAACTAATTTAGAATTACTATGCATCCAAGATTTGTTTAATAATATTGATAAAAAAATGGTCAGTTTTAGCGCTACCTATTTTATCGCTGTTACTCGAAGTTGTTATTTTTTGCAAGTTCTCGTTAATTCGCGTCGCACTCAACTTGTTAAATTACTGCAAAAATTAATGGAATTTATATGGCGTTTCATTTAAAATATAAAAATTGTGAAACCGAAAGCGTAACAAAAGTTTCCTCATCACTACTAAATTCGAATTTGTTTTTATTATAAAAACATCAAATTTGAATATGTTATTATTATTATTGTCAGATAATAAACAAATCTGTTTTGTGTAACACCCGGTATATAATAAGGCACAATATTTTTGTTTTCTATGCATCAGACTTATCGTCTTAGTCGCCCCTTCACCACAATCAAATCGCAAATCTGCAAGGCTCGAAAATCAATCAAAGTTAAATAGAAAAAAGCGCCAAGATAAAAGGTGCCAGAACGCTGATGCGGTGCGTTAATTTTTGAAGACACAAAAACGGTTTACTAATGAAAATAAACAAGTGGTGTTATTATCTGTTTGGAAAGGTTGACGCGATGCCCGTCGATGTAGGTGTGCTTGAGAGAGAGGAGCGTGTTTTTACTCTCTAAAATGACGAGAGATACGATTTCGGCAATTCAATCGCTAGTATGAGTATTCACGCTATTTGATCAAGTATTCTCTAAGTGTATTTTTGTGATTTCAAACAGAAAACTTCTCACTTCAGCTATTAATGCAGTTCGTGAGTTTTCGACGTCGAACTAGATGTCGGCAACCGCGAGAGGGTTGCGTGACGCTATTTTTAGCTGAGTTTGCTACTCTATATAAATTATGTACTCAATGTCGTCACCTTTAAACCACATGGTAAAATAAATCACCACATTTGTTAATGAACGTATTAAATTTGCAAACACTTTAATTAATTTGTTTATTGAACAAATGGCAGTCCTTTAAGGTTTTCTTTAGTGCCTGGCAAGAGCTAGTTAACACTATAGAATTTAGGATGACAAATGTCTAAAACAGCTAAGCAACGTTTTGAACTGATCTAGAAAATAAGTAAAATAATAATTAATGTTATCTGCTTTCGTGTTATAACTTCTTTAAAAAAAATTTAGTTTATGAAGCGACACCCTTTAAGGGTCTTTTTCACTTTTTGACCTTGACGAAATCGAGTCTAAAGGAAAATGCGCCCCTGGTGGCGATGTTGGACATGGAATTTGTTTTACAACACAGTTGTTCATCATATATGATTTCTATAAAATACTCGTCATGCAATACTCCGTTTGTTAGCCGCACAGAACCGGTCTTTTGCGCGTTGTCGGGTTGAGGGGAGTAAAAGGGGAAAACATTTATTCATTTCTCGATACATTTTTATTTTCAAGACGGACTAGCTGTGCATCCATCTCTTTCTAACGGTTTGCGCTGTTTTTTTAATTTTACTTCTGCAAATCCTTGCAATTTCATCGTTTGGTTTGTTATTTTGAATTGTGTATCCGATTTTAATTAAAGTGAAAGTGAAATAATATATGATCGTAATGTGCTTTCGATATTTAGGTTTTTGTTTGACTCTACTTATTGGTACTGGGTTTTGTTATAATAATCACATAACTGAGAGGCAAATGGAAGAGGAGGTTATGTAATATTTGTTTATTTTTTGATATTTTCAAAAATACTCGGGGGATATTCACAGCACCCATGCAATTTATCATTAGTGAGTCAACTATCAACTATCTACTTCTGACTCAGCACAGACCATTAACCCATTTAAATATCCGCGGGATTTCTCAAAATATCAAATCAAAGTTGAAATTACGTAAAAAAAAGGCGATTAACAGATTTATTTCGTTTAATAAAATGTAAAAAATCGAAGTTTTATAGAATCAATATGAAATTCACATGATTTGCTTAGAATTGATTGCACTTACATCTGATTTAAGGAAAGTTAAAGAATTGTAACACATTTTCCTAAAATATTGAGCCAAACTTGAAATTATGCAATAAAATCAACGATTTCAGGAAAACTGTTTCTTTAAAAAATTGTAAAGAATTAACAGATTATCAAATTAACATCAACTTAATAGAATCTACACCGAAATTAATAAATGTTGATTAGCTATTATTGAAATTTAAATATCTTCAGTAGATTTTCTAAAATATTAAATCAAAGTTGAAATTTCGTAAAAAAAAATAACTTAATATGGGATTTATTTTGTTTGAAAAATTGTAAAAAATCAAAGTTTTATACAATCAACATGAAATTCACATAATCTGCACTTACATCTGATTTAAAGAAAGTTAAAATATAGCAACGCATTTTCCGAATATATTGAGACAAAGCTGAAATTATGCAATAAAATCAACGATTTTAGGAGAGTTGATTCTCTGGAAAATTTGTAAAAAATTAAAGTTTTATACAATCAACAAGAAATTTAGAAGATTTACTTAGAATTGATTGCACTTTAATGACATTGAAAGAAAATTGAATTATCTCAACGCGTTTTCCCAAAATATTAAAAAAAAAGTTGAAATTATACAATAAACATAAACCAAGTGGACCGGGTTCAACATAGGTTCCTTAAATACATTGCCTTTAAATTCAATTTTGATTGCACTTATCCACATATACTGTCATATGTTAATTTGCAATCGCTCGTGCGACGACGCTTAAATCCAGATGTCATTTTTATTCACAAATTAATATCAGGTGTGATAATCTGTCCACAACTTTTAAGTTTAGTGAACTTTCATGTTCCAAGACGCTTATTACGGAGCAGTTAGTTATTTTATAAACAAACGTACGGAACCAATTACTGCACTAATTTTGGTATCAATAGGATTTGCTGCAATAATATCAATTTCGATATTTTTAGTGGAACATTGAAACACCTACGCGCATTCTTATTAAAGGAATAGTTTATTGTGTACATGTTCAGTTTGCCACTTGTAAATTAAAATTGTGTTTGTAGCCTAGGAAATAAAATTATTTTTTTAATACTTTAGACTCATATGTAATTTTGTTAGTTTTAAGAATCACGAACTGTAGTCTCGTATTGTATATGGATTGTATATGAATAAATAAATCAACGATTTTGAAATGTAAAAAATTTACAGATTATTAAATCATGGAATCTACACAAAGAATGAACATTGATTGGCTATATTTTAAAATGAAAATATCTCCAGTAAACTTCAAAAATATTAAATCTAATCAAAGGTTTATGCAATCAAGATAAAATTCATAGAATTTACTTAGTATTCATTGCACTTATATCTGCTTTAAATAAAATTAAATAATCTCAACGCATGTTCTCAAAATATTAAGCCAAAGTTGAAATAATAAAATCAACGGATTTAGGAAAATTAACTTTGGAAAAACTCAAGTTTTACACAATCAACAGGAAATTCACAGAATTTACTTACAAATAAAGCAAATAAAATTATCTGAACACATTTTCTTAAAATATTAGGCCAAAGTTGAAATTATGTAATTAAATCAAAATAAATAATTTTAGGAGAATGCTTTGTTTAGAAAAATTGTTAAAAATCAACAGATTATCAAAACTAACACAAAATGTATAGAATCCACATAGAAATTAATAAATTTTTATTGGTTGTTATTGAAATTTAAATATCTCTACTGGATTTAATAAAATATCGAATCGAAGTTGAAATTTTGTAAAGAAAAACATTATTCACGAACTAATTTTGTTTAAAAAATTGAACATGTTATGCAATCAACACAAATGTCACAGAATCCACTTAGAATGCATTGCACTTTAAGAAAATTAAATTATTTCAACGCATTATCTTCAAATATTAAGCCAAATTATGCAATGAAATCAACGATTTAAGAGAATGTTCTCTTTGAAAAAATTGTTAAAAATCTACAGATTACCAAACCAACACGAAATTTATAGAATCTATACAGAGATAAATAAACATTGATTGACTTTAATTGAAATTTAAATATCTTCAGTGGATATTCGAAAATATTAAATCAAAGTTAACATTTTATTTGATATATATTTATTTTATCAGTGTATTTTTATTATTAAATAAAATTTCATTCATTTTGAATAATTTTTGATGAACTATTGCAATGACTTGTCGATAATTTAACACGTAAATCGCGGCGCGGCATTCACTTGTGTGTGTTTTTTTAAATTGCGGGAATTCGTTGTTTCAAAGCGGTTAATTTGAGGCTTTTAACGAGTGTTGTCCACTCCCAGAGTAAGCATGAAGTAAAATTTCGAGTTTAGAAAAGCCTAAGAATTTGGATTGGCCGCGCAGCGAAGCGGAGCGGCCAATCCAAATTAGGCTTTTCTAAACTCGAAATTTTATTTCATGCGCCACGCTTAAAACCACTGATTTACAGTGAAGTTCAAAAAAACACACATACAAGAACGATTATAGGCAACCTAATATACGTTAGAGTTATTGGTTTGCCTATAATCACTGTTATAAACAATTTGTTCAGCGCAGAATTTGACTCACGTTTTATTCACATCTACATATTAGATTGCTAAAGCCATATATTTTAAACTTTGCGATATTCAGTGTTTTATACGTGTGGCGCATTAAGTAAAATTTCGAGTTTAGAAAAGCCTAATTTGGCTTTTAGTTTTATGTCAGTGACAAGAGCCTGAGTCAGAAGTAGACAGTTGTGCATACATCACGGATGGGTTGCCTATAATCGTTGTTGTATGTGTGTGTTTTTTGAACTTCACTGTAAATCAGTGGTTTTAAGCGTGGCGCATGAAGTAAAATTTCGAGTTTAGAAAAGCCTAATTTGGATTGGCCGCTTCGCTTCGCTACGCGGCCAATCCAAATTCTAAGGCTTTTCTAAACTCGAAATTTTACTTCATGCTTAGTCTGGGAGTGGAAAACCCTCGTTTAAAGTCTCAAATTAACCGCTTTGAAACAACGAATACCCGCAATTTAAAAAAATACGCTGAAATTATCGGGATAAGTATACTTAAAAGAAAAATGCCCTGTATGTTCTTGACTATTACAGCGTTTTTTAAAATTGCGGGAATTCGTTGTTTAAAAGCGGTTAATTTGACGCTTTTAACGAGGGTTTTCCACTCCCAGACTAAGCATGAAGTAAAATTTCGAGTTTAGAAAAGCCTTAGAATTTGGATTGGCCGCGTAGCGAAGCGAAGCGGCCAATCCAAATTAGGCTTTTCTAAACCCGAAATTTTACTTCATGCGCCACGCTTAAAACCACTGATTTACAGTGAAGTTCAAAAAACACACACATACAACAACGATTATAGGCAACCCATCCGTGATGTATGCACAACTGTCTACTTCTGACTCAGGCTCTTGTCACTGACATAAAACTACATTACACCCACATTCATCTTATATGAATTAATTTCGTAGTGACAATAAATGTTCTCTCCGTGTATTTATTTGCAAATTGTGTTTAAACACTCACCTGATTTTAGCCTTTTGCACAATACACAATACGCTTGCGAAACATTATTTTTGAATTTTCGCACACCTTCACACTGTTGGCCCATTCGGTCATTGTTCTCCATCGAGTGCACGTCGTTCTTCGCGCAGAGAGGATTTTTTACCGGTGAACGCAAATAAAATAACCGTGTCGGTTGTGTATTTTCACGGAATTAATAGTGGTGCTCTGTGTATTACACAAGAAGTGTTAAGAGGACGTCAATCCAATGGATAACCCGGCTGGGTTTCCCTCGGGAAACCCAGCGACAATTTCTTCAGTCGCAAGCCCATCCACAGATAAGTCGTACAATTACTTAATCGCTCCAGGAATTTTATCTCAATCATTAGATTTACTCAACGAAGACAATTTTGAAGTTGATTTCAATAAGACAAATTCTTTTGACAACATTAACGCCGTAATCGCTCAGACTTCGACGGATACACCTGTTGCCATGTGCACGACAGATGAGGATATAAATAGCCCGGTCAATCAACCAAAAAACAATCAAATAAAAAATGTAGATAATCCCAGTTCCAATTCGCAAAATTTAAACAGCTCAAATAAACCAAATTACAGATATGATGCTAGTGATAGGGGTCCCTTTGTAGTGTATCTGGAGGGTGATCAGAATAATTCATCTATTGGCAGATTACATCCAATGGCTATTGGAAAATTTATTTTGTCTTGTCATAGAGATCTACAAAGTCAGGTTATAGAAATAACATCAATGGGAAGAAATCGAGTTAAAATCTCTTTAAGAACTTTTAGTTCGGCAAATAAATTACTAGACTCGGATGTTCTTAAACAGCGTAATATTATAGGCTTTATTCTTCAATTTATGGTTCGTAGATTGGGAGTTGTTAAGGGGATCGATACATCAATTTCAGAGGAGGAGTTAATTAATGTATTAGAACCACTTAGTGGAGAAAAATTCAAGATATTAGAAGTTAAAAGGTTAAATAGAAGAAAATTAGTGGATGGACAATCAATTCTAATTCCCACTCAGTCAGTCTTGGTTTCATTTAAGGGGCAACATTTCCCAGTAGGAGTCACAATTTATCGAGTTTTATGTCATGTTTAGCCTTATGTTCAACGTGTAGTGCAGTGTTTACGATGTTTAAGATATGGTCACATTAGCAGTCACTGTAGAGCTCAGGCGAAACGCTGTGCGAAATGTTTTGGTGATCATGATTCTAATGATTGCCAAGCATTAGTCGATATTAGGTGTGTACATTGTGAAGGGCCTCATAGCTCCATAAATCGCGCAGAATGCCCCGAATTCGCTAAACAAAAATCAATTAAGTATATCATGAGTTTAGAAAACATTTCTTATCGCGATGCGGTAAGTAAGCATAAATCATCATTTTCAAACGCAGTAGTAAATTTCCAAACAATCAGTCAAAGTGAGTTCCCAGAGTTACAACATCCTAGAACGGTAGTTAAACGTAGAAGACCGGATATTCAATTTTCGCAAAATATTTTAAAAACAAGGGAAAAACATGGGAATGGAGTTGCAATTCAAGCCAATTTTGAGCACAACACTGCAGTTACTTTAAGTAACACATCGTTAACTACAATAATCAATGATATATGTAGGTGTATGATAACTTTGATTAAGAGCAAACCGGATTCCATCGATTTAGAAGCAGTTATTAAGAAACAGATTGAAACGATATTTACATATTCACGTTTACAGAATTCAATGTGAATGTAATAAAATGGAACGCACGTTCATTAAATAACAAAAAAGGTTCTTTAGAACATATAATTTTTCATCAAAATATTCACCTATGTTTGATAAGTGAACCCTGGTTTCAACCTCAAAATAACTTCGTATTCTCGGGTTTTAACGTTTTCAGAGACGACAACGAGAATGGTAAAACGGGGGCATGTATTCTATTAAATAGGAATATAGCATATCAAACATTTAATTCATATTATAGAATTCCGGGCGTTAACTCGGTCGGTATAGAAGTCAAATTTACAAACAACAAACAGATAAAATTCATAAATCTATATTGTAGTCCTAATACGAATATAAGTAAAAACGAATGGGTAAAATTTTTTAATAGCTTTCAAGGTTCGTTTGTTGTTGGGGGTGATTTTAATTGTCACCATACAGCATGGGGCGACTCTAAAGTAGATAATAAGGGATTGGGTCTGTTAGAGGCCTTAGAGGACTGCGATTTGAATTTTTTAAATAACGGGGAACCGACTTTATTAAATCGGCTGAATACGGCACCATCAGCCATAGACATAACTATATGTACACCGGATGTAGCTTTACTGTCCACTTCCTGGGAAGTTCTCTGCAATACCTTGGGTTCTGACCATGTTGTAAAATATTCGCAATAAATAAAAAATGGAATTTCAAACAAGCTGATTGGTATACATTTAGTAAAAGCATGGAGGAATTGTCATCAAACGCCTTAAAAAAATAATACATCTTACTCGAATTTTATAGCGGATATCAATCAAGCTTGCGAAATATTAATCCCACGGTTTAAGAAAGGGCCAAGATCAACACAATTTTGTAAGCCATGGTGGAACGAGGAATGTCGGCTAGCTATTGACATGCAATCTAGAGCCATGAGGAATTTTAGGAACAACCCTAATATCACTAAATGACTTGAATATAATAGATGTGTGGCTACTGTTAAAAAAACTATCTCAAAAAGTAAAAAACTGTCTTTTAATCAATTTTGCGAGAACCTAAACCGATCCACTCCAATATCCTCAATTTGGAATGAAATTAGAAAAATAAAGAACAGCTCTATGAAAACACTCAGCCCATCATTGAAGTGGATTGGTGTGAAAACTTCTTATATAAAATAGCACCGATATCTGTCAGTAATTTATTTCCTTTTGAGGTAATTGATAAAGAATGTTACTTTTTAACGAATGAAATAAAATACGAAGAATTTATATTGAACATTCGTACTAGTGGTAGCACGGCTCCAGGGCTTGATACTATAAATTATAACTTGATCCATAAATTTCCAACAAATACTAAAATGCAACTTGTCAGAATATTTAATAATATTTTGTCAAATGCAGAAATTCCAAGTCAATGGAAAGAATACAAAGTTATTCCATTATTAAAACCCGGTAAAGATCCGCAAACAGTGACTTCGTATCGACCCATATCACTATCATCTTGTGTACTTAAAACTTTCGAAAGAATTATTAAAAGCAGAATCGAATGGTGGGCAGAATCTCAAGGTATTTTCCCTAAAACTCAATACGGTTTCCGAAGATTTTTCTCTACCCAGGATGCCCTGGGTACTCTGATAACCGACGTACAGGTTGGTTTTTCGCATAACCAATCAATCTCAGCTCTCTTCGTAGATATCCAGGGCGCATATGATAATATGGATTTGACTTTACTTTCAATGAAATTAAAAAAAATAGGCTTTCCTGTCCTCATAATTAAATTTATTCACGATCTAATGAAAGATAGACAAATATATTTACATGTAAATGGGAAAGTATACGGACCGCGTACATCAAACATAGGCTTACCGCAAGGTAGTATTTTATGCATTATTTTTGTACGATGTAGAAAATATATTTGACTCTACAATTAAAGTCATACAGTATGCTGATGATATTTGTATCTATACTAAAGATAGTCAGATAAATGGGTGTTTCTCAAATTTGGAAAATGCATTAATAAGATTTAAAGCTTATTACAAGGAGAATGGCCTAACTATATCAAAAGAAAAGTCTCAACTTTGTACATTTACGCGGCACAATTTTGAAACAGATCAAGTAATTTTGGATAATGACACATTTCAACATAAAAAATGTATTAAATTTCTAGGCATGCACATAGATCGAAAACTGTTATGGAAGCATCACATTAATTATATTTTGTCAAGAACGGAGAAAGGCATAACTATCTTGAGAATGCTGTCCTCTTGCAATTGGGGGGCAGATCCGGCGATTGCGTTACTTATTTATAAATCTTATATTAGATCAATAATAGATTATGGCTCATTTTTTTACGGTAATGCTAGTAAATGCCATATTAAAAAAATAGACAGAGTTCAATACAAATGTTTTAGATTTTGTGTCGGTGCATTACTTAATTCCCCAATAGCTTTTTTACTAGCAGAAACTAATGAAAGACCGCTGCATATTAGACGGGAGCAATTAGGCTTAAAGTTTGTCCTATCTTTAATATCAAAAAACTCTAAAATGCTAAAAAATATATTAGATTTAAATATTCTTGACCTATCAGCGAAATACTGGATTGTAAAAAAATCTCCAATCCTTGTTGACTGTTACAGAAGTCTTAATATATATGAAAACAAACTGAAATATCCGAATAAAAACTTAATATACAGTATACCTTATACTGTATTAATAAAATCAATTAAATGCTATTATTTTGACAACGATTTAATAAGGAATGATCCCTGCACAAATAACTCAAAATTTATTGAATTCATAAATTTAAAATGGCCAAAGGCCTACCGGGTTTACACAGATCGTTCACATTGTGATTCTTTGTTTGGTTGCGGTTACTATGACCCTCAAGCGAAGGTCAGAAAGGCATGTTCTTCAACAAATATTATGTCGGTTTATACAGCGGAGTTAATAGCCATTTTGGAAGCTTTAAAATATTTAAAAACCGTAAATTTAGAAAACTCTAATGAAATCATAATCATTTCTGATTGCAGAAGCATCCTTGATTTTTATAAATCATTCGGATTTTCATCCAAATTAAATGAAATTTCTGCAAGGGTAATGGAATACATAAATTATTGTCAAATAAATGTGTCCTTGATCTGGATAAAGGGGCATTCGGGTATCAGCGGCAGTGAGGTAGCTGATTCTGTGGCAAGAGAAGGCTTAAATGGTGATTGTTATTTAAACTATTCGCTCACTCCCTCGGATTTGTTCAATTATTTAAACAGACAACTAGACTAGAAATTTCAGACTTTTGTTAATAATAGTAATCTTGAGTTGTTCTATGAAAGCATTGTGCAAGATGTTCCTCAGAAACCATGGTTTATAAAGGACACGGATACATCTAAATTGTTTGTGAAAACAATTACAAGATTACGTTGTAATCAAGGGATTTGTCCTTATTACTTAAACAAGATTAAGGTTAAAACCGACCCTTTCTGCCAGTGCGGGGAAGTTGGGACCTTAGATCATATAGTGATGTGTTGTCAAATGTTTGATACCGAAAGAGATATACTGTTAAACTCAATAAATAGACATTTGACCCTTCCATTAAATTTTAGAACAATTATGGACTCAAAAAATATATATGTGTACAAGCAGGTCTTTAAATATTTCCAATCAATTAACATAACTATATAAGTTCTTTTTTTTTTATTTTTTAAATTTTTTATAAATTTTTTTTTTAGTATTAATATTTAGGTTAAGGTTTAGGTTTATTATTTCCTATGTTTCATCCTTTGTTGGGCATCCCATGTACCGCGGCTCAGTGTTGATTGTGTCTAAAATGCCTTGATGAGCCCCTAGGCGAGAAGAGTGTGATCCCTGTATTATCCCAGTTAGGAAATTAGATGATAAGATTAGAGTTGTAAAGAGAAAAAGGAAGGAAGAAGGAGAGGAAAAATAATTGAAAGTGAAAAATTTAGAAACAAATGGGAATAAATTAAAGATTAAAGAAAAGGAACAAGGAAGAAAGGGAAAACAGAAAATAAAAAAGGGAAGCAAAACAAAAAAAAGGAAAGAAAGAAAAAAAAAAGGAAAGAAAGAAAAAAAAGGAAAAAAAAAGGTAAAAATGAATGAGTAAATGAGTGGTATGGAGTAAAAATAAACAAAATTAAATATAATAGTAATGTTAGCTAATGGATGTTAATTCCAGGGCCAGGCAAAAGCCGTCTTGATAAAAAAAAAACACTGTTGGCCCTGCAAAAAACACACTTTTAAAAAAAAATCTATATTAAAATAATTAAAGTTGTAAAACCAACTCAGAATTGCTATTAAGATAGCAATGTCGTAATAAGTTTGCCGTAAAAACAGCAGTTTGAAGAGCAAAGATTAAAAAAAAGTGTAAAATATCTAAAACGCTACGAGAACAAATCATAAAAATCTGCGAGTAGTGGCTTAGAATCGTTAAGATAACGACTTTTTCAAAGAAATCCTGCTAATTGTTGTCACGTAAGACCGTCATCTATTAAAGACACCCTGAACTAAAAAATACCCCATTTCTGCTATACAACCACTAGGTGGCGAGACGGTATGCGGAAAATTGCAAAACGAGTGAAAATTTTTATTTGATCCTTCCCAGGCCATTTCGTGAAAATATAACTTTACAGAAATGTTCAGGGGGCAAAAATAGGTCCGGTGTGCAACGATTTTGCAAATCCGTGAGAATTTTTAAAGATTATTTCGTGATTAAAAATTATTGCAATTTTCATGATTTTTTTTCAGAAAAACGATAATAGCTAGAATCATAAGCGATGCACACAGGTGCTAAAATGGGGTCAAAATTAAGTATGAATTTTTTCATAACTCTAGCTTTTCTGGGAAGGCTGGAATAAAAAATGACGATTTTCGTACATTAAAAAAGACCCTTAACTATTATTTAATATAACAATGTGTCAGTCGATTTTAGACTTAAACTTAGGCAATCTATCACAAGATGGCGTCATATTTCAAATCTATTATAAGTCAAATTTGAACAATAAAAACGCATTGTACTTTTCTCAGTAAAAAAAGAATTAGTAAATACGTTTAGTCATTTGATTATTTATTATTGTTAACAAATAAAAGCTGAGAATTGTATGTAAGCAACTTTATATACTTTAGCTATGATATTTGAAACATGGCGCCATCTTGTAGTAAATTATCTAAATTCAAGTCTAAGATCGACTCACACATAGATATATTGATAGAGTTTCTCTTCTTGATTTTACATTTTCATTTTAAAATTATTATATTGACGCATTTAGGAATACTTCTTTTATTATTTGTTATTTTCTATTTCTTTTAAAAACAATATTTTGCACCTTTGGGAAATTGCCATCTTAATCTGATATAGTGTAAAGCTGGCTTCTGCCGCGCATTATAGAAAACAATATGGCCATCTTTTGTTCACAAAATAAAACACAAGCAACATGTCTTCCGGTAAATACATCAATTGACCTGTTTAAAAGCACAGTACACTACTATAATAGTAAGGAAACCTCGACCTCTCAGGCGTAATTTGTGTAATTTATGTAATTGGCACCGGGAGCAACGGTCTGCACGTACACATCACATGCCGGCACTTAGTTCCTAAGGATCATCAGCAGAAGTAGGTTATAGTGCTTGTGTTAAATTCGCTGTGAAATTGTTTATTATGGCTAAGCCGAAACGTCTTATGAGATTCTGCTTTCTGGAATGTACGGATGTTCAGAGTAAAAGGCACAGATTTCCTAAAAAATATCCCGATGTATTTGATAAATGTCCATGGATGAGATGTACAAGAAATTCTTCGTTTGTGAGGCGCATTTTCTTCCTGAAGACATTATACCAGGATACAGGGAATTAAAGGTCACTGCGGCTCTGTGTTTAAATATGCTTGGTAAGTTATTTTTAATTAAAATAAATTTGAACATTTCTACAAAGTATTGTAATCAAAATACGTATATGCTCAATTATATAAAAACCTTGTAATGGAAACATCACGGTCATGTAAATAGAAAATTATTACTATAGAATATTGCCAAGCGTGAATTTACACAAACAAAAATAGGAGATAATTACTCATAATAATGTAAAAAATAAGTTATTATTTAATATTATATATACATTATAATTTATTTTTGGCGTAAATATAGTATTATGCCTCCATGTCATTGCGCATCCTAACTGGCACAGATTCCAGTGGCTCTCAAAATGTTCTTGTGACCTGACCGTGGCCGACTGGGTAGAGCACCTGATTCTATTTGACCAGGCACACAAACTCCTGAGTTCAAATCTCGCGTACTCATGCTAACCTATTTTTGATGCAAAGAAAAGTCAAACAATTTGTAGATGGGTATTCTTATTATTACTCATTATTTACACTTAATAGCGTAAAATTCTTCAATGGATTTGGACTCATATAGATTTATAGAATAACTAACATAAATGAATACACTCTTGGAAATTCATTTGGGCTAAAATCTACTTTGTGTATTTTACCGAAAAAAATGTTTGCTCACGTTGAATATTCCACATACTTCTAGGTTAGGTTAGGTTAGCAGAAAGGTTTGCAATAGAATAAATTGCTTAATCTCTTTGCGCACGATGATTATTTTACATACTACTAGGACTCAATATTTTTAAAAAGTTTAAACTAAATATTTTTTATTTAATTAACATTTCCGGTCGAAATTAATTACGGGTGTGAAGTTAGCAATAGATCCAGCAATAGATTTTAAAAAAATCATATCTCGGAAAAAACAAAAGCAAATTAAATGAAATTGAAGATATACCCTTCAAATAGCCTAAATTATTACCCCAAGAAATATAAAACCCTTAACTTTTACCCTTCATATTTTTTCACCCCTTCCAAAAATATGTTATGATTTTTTTTTAATTTGGCAATATTTCATAAAGTTACTTTTTAGCTCAAAACATCTCTATAATACCTTCTTTTGATAAGTGAAATCAAAAAAACGTTTCGACACCCCGTTCGCCACTAAACTATTGTTTTACCCTAAGATTTCAAAAATTAATATCTCAGAGAAAAAAAAATACAAATCCAATAAAATTTAAAATACACGATAAGAGATGTCTAAGTTATCACCCAAAAAAAATTGACTCATAATTTTTACCTATAATATTTTTTCACCCCTTCTAAAAACGTAATCAATTTTTTTCTACTTTGGCAATGTTCCATAAAATTCATTTTTATCTCAAAATATCTCAATTCTACCCTCTTTTAATACACCTAATCAAAAAAACGTTTCGTCACCCTGTTCACCCCTAAAATATTTTCTTTACCCCGTGAATATGGAAATCAATATTTCCGAGAAAGCAAAATCAAATCAAACAAAATATTACTAAGGAATACATCTTAATTAATAGCACAAAGAAGATCAACCCCTAAAATTACCCTTTCATTTTTTCTTGTCTTTAAATGTAATATATATATTTTTTTAAATTCACAATCATCTTAAATGTTGATATGTATCATATATTATTTCTTTTTATCATGAGTGTGTTTACTCTAATAAGCAAAAGAAAAAAAAGTGTCAGGCACTTTACCCCCATATAATAAAATAATAATCTCCTGCTCGTCGTATGGATTTATATGCGTATGGAATTATGTGCAACGATTTAAACATTATTTTTTTCCGAATTCGGCAAAGAGCCATAGATAAATAAAAATTGTTATTCTTATCATTAATGTGTGTACTTTCATAATCAAAAGTCAAAAAAACGTTTGGAGCCCTATTCCACACCCGAAAAAAAAAATCTCCCGCTCGTCACGTATGGATCTATATGCAATAAATTAAACATTATTTTTTCCGAATTTGGCAAAGAGCCATAGATAAATAAAAATTGTTATTCTTATCATTAATGTGTGTACTTTCATAATCAAAAGTCAAAAAAACGTTTGGAGCACTTTTCCACCCCCGAAAAAAATCTTCCGCTCGTCACGTATGGATCTATATGCAATAAATTAAACATTATTTTTTTCGAATTTGGCAAAGAGCCATAGATAAATAAAAATTGTTATTCTTATCATTAATATGTGTACTTTCATAATCAAAAGTCAAAAAAACGTTTGGAGCACTTTTTCACCCCCGAACAAAAATAAAATCTCCCGCTCGTCACGTATGGATCTATATGCAATAAATTAAACATTATTTTTTCCAAATTTGGCAAAGAGCCATAGATAAATAAAAATTGTTATTCTTATCATTAATGTGTGTACTTTCATAATCAAAAGTCAAAAAACGTTTCGAGCACTTTTTCATCCCCGAACAAAAAAAAAATCTCCCGCTCATCACGTATGGATCTATATGCAATAAATTAAACATTATTTTTTCCATATTTGGCAAAGAGCTATAGATAAATAAACATTGTTATTCTTATCATTAATGTGTGTACTTTCATAATCACAAGTCAAAAAAACGTTTGGAGCACTTTTTCACCCCCGAAAAAAAAAATCTCCCGCCCGTCACGTATGGATCTATATGCAATAAATTAAACATTATTTTTTCCATATTTGGCAAAGAGCCATAGATAAATAAAAATTGTTATTCTTATCATTAATGTGTGTACTTTCATAATCAAAAGTCAAAAAAACGTTTCGAGCACTTTTCTACCCCCGAAAAAAAAAATCTCCCGCTCGTCACGTATGGATCTATATGCAATAAATTGAACATTATTTTTTTCGAATTTGGCAAAGAGCCATAGGTAAATAAAAATTGTTATTCTTATCATTAATGTGTGTACTTTCATAATCAAAAGTCAAAAAAACGTTTGGAGCACTTTTCCACCCCCGAAAAAAAAAAATCTCCCGCTCGTCACGTATGGATCTATATGCAATAAATTAACCATTATTTTTTCCGAATTTGGCAAAGAGCCATAGATAAATAAAAATTGTAATTCTTATCATTAATGTGTGTACTTTCATAATCAAAAGTCAAAAAAACGTTTGGAGCACATTTTCACCCCCGAAAAAAAAAAAAATCTCCCGCTCGTCACGTATGGATCTGTATGCAATAAATTAAACATTATTTTTTCCGAATTTGGCAAAGAGCCATAGATAAATAAAAATTGTAATTCTTATCATTAATGTGTGTACTTTCATAATCAAAAGTCAAAAAAACGTTTGGAGCACTTTTTCACCCCCGAACAAAAATAAAATCTCCCGCTCGTTACGTATGGATCTATATGCAATAAATTAAACATTATTATTTCCATATTTGGCAAAGAGCCATAGATAAATAAAAATTGTTATTCTTATCATTAATGTGTGTAGTTTCATAATCAAAAGTCAAAAAAACGTTTGGAGCACTTTTCCACCCCCGAAAAAAAAACAAAAAATCTCCCGCTCGTCACGTATGGATCTATATGCAATAAATTAAACATTATTTTTTTCGAATTTGGCAAAGAGCCATAGGTAAATAAAAATTGTTATTCTTATCATTAATGTGTGTACTTTCATAATCAAAAGTCAAAAAAACGTTTGGAGCACTTTTCCACCCCCGAAAAAAAAAAAATCTCCCGCTCGTCACGTATGGATCTATATGCAATAAATTAAACATTATTTTTTCCGAATTTGACAAAGAGCCATAGATAAATAAAAATTGTAATTCTTATCATTAATGTGTGTACTTTCATAATCAAAAGTCAAAAAAACGTTTGGAGCACATTTTCACCCCCGAAAAAAAAAAATCTCCCGCTCGTCACGTATGGATCTGTATGCAATAAATTAAACATTATTTTTTCCGAATTTGGCAAAGAGCCATAGATAAATAAAAATTGTAATTCTTATCATTAATGTGTGTACTTTCATAATCAAAAGTTAAAAAAACGTTTGGAGCACTTTTTCACCCCCGAACAAAAATAAAATCTCCCGCTCGTCACGTATGGATCTATATGCAATAAATTAAACATTATTTTTTCCATATTTGGCAAAGAGCCATAGATAAATAAAAATTGTTATTCTTATCATTAATGTGTGTAGTTTCATAATCAAAAGTCAAAAAAACGTTTGGAGCACTTTTCCACCCCCGAAAAAAAAAAAAAAAATCTCCCGCTCGTCACGTATGGATCTATATGCAATAAATTAAACATTATTTTCTCCATATTTGGCAAAGAGCCATAGATAAATAAAAATTGTAGTTCTTATCAATAATGTGTGTACTTTCATAATCAAAAGTCAAAAAAACGTTTGGAGCAATTTTTCACCCCCGAACAAAAAAAAAATCTCCCGCTCGTCACGTATGGATCCATATGCAATAAATGAAACATTATTTTTTCCGAATTCGGCAAAGAGCCATAGATAAATAAAAATTGTAATTCTTATCATTAATGTGTGTACTTTCATAATCAAAAGTCAAAAACACGTTTGGAGCACTTTTTTACCCCCCAAAAAAAAATTATCTTCCGCTCGTCGTATATGGATCCATATGCAACAAATTAAACATTATTTTTTCCGAATTTAGCAAAGGGCCATAGATAAATAAAAATTGATATTTTTATCATTAATGTGAAAAAGTGCTCCAAACGGTTTTTTGACTTTTGATTATGAAAGTACACACATTAATGATAAAAATAACAATTTGTATTTATCTATGGCCTTTTGCCAAATTCAGAAAAAATAATGTTTAAATCGTTGCACATAATTCCATACGCATATAAATCCATACGACGAGCAGGAGATTATTATTTTATTATATGGGGGTAAAGTGCCTGGCACTTTTTTTTTACTTTTGCTTATTAGAGTAAACACACTCATGATAAAAAGAAATAATATATGATACATATCAACATTTAAGAAGATTGTGAATTTATAAAAATATATATATATTACATTTAAAGACAAGAAAAAATGAAAGGGTAATTTTAGGGGTTGATCTTCTTTGTGCTATTAATTAAGATGTATTCCTTAGTAATATTTTGTTTGATTTGATTTTGCTTTCTCGGAAATATTGATTTCCATATTCACGGGGTAAAGAAAATATTTTAGGGGTGAACAGGGTGACGAAACGTTTTTTTGATTAGGTGTATTAAAAGAGGGTAGAATAGAGATATTTTGAGATAAAAATGAATTTTATGGAACATTGCCAAAGTAGAAAAAAATTGATTACATTTTTGGAAGGGGTGAAAAAATATTATAGGTAAAAATTAAGGGTTAATTTTTTTTGGTGATAACTTAGACATCTCTTATCGTGTATTTTAAATTTTATTCGATTTGTATTTTTTTTTTCTCTGAGATATTAATTTTTGAAATCTTAGGGTAAAACAATAGTTTAGTGGCGAACGGGGTGTCGAAACGTTTTTTTGATTTCACTTATCAAAAGAAGGTATTATAGAGATGTTTTGAGCTAAAAAGTAACTTTATGAAATATTGCCAAATTAAAAAAAAATTATAACATATTTTTGGAAGGGGTGAAAAAATATGAAGGGTAAAAGTTAAGGGTTTTATACTTCTTGGGGTAATAATTTAGGCTATTTGAAGGGTAAATCTTCAAATTTCATTTAATTTGCTTTTGTTTTTTCCGAGATATGATTTTTTTAAAATCTATTGCTGGATCTATTGCTAACTTCACACCCGTAAATTAATTGCATATCTATATAGTACTTGTCGAGTACTTTCGAATAATATCATTTTTATCTATAATACCCACGGAGTGTAAGATAAGAATTTTACCCACGAGGTGTATAGTAAATTCTTACCTTAAGTGTAAATAATGAGTAATAATAAGAATAACCATCTACAAATTAATTGTTTGATTTTTCTTTGCATAAAAAAAGGGTTAGTATGAGTACGCGAGATTTGAACTTGGGAGTTTGTTTGCCTGGTCCAATAGAATCAGGCGCTCTACCCAGTCAGCCACGGTCGGGTCACAAGAACTTTTTGAGAGCCACTGGAATCTGTGCCAGTTAGGATGCGCAATGACATGGAGAAAGAAACATACATATTTTCTTTTATGCAATTTATTTATCAATTTCACTAATGTAGACTTTCAATAATGTGAACAGTTCCTTTCAGATATCGTTCACATAATCGATCGTCTACTCTACTTATTAATTAACTTAATTGTTGAGGCAAATAATAGTTGAAAGTTCATTTTGATTTTAGGTTAAATAAAACACTTATTACCAGTGACGGCTCATCAGGGACGGCAGGGTCGGCCAGGCCGTACCGTTTAATTTGATTGAACAAAAATTATAAATTCTTATTTTCTCAAAAATAAATATTACGCATTTTTTACAATAAATATATAACAGGCTAATAGGTAGTAATATTAATAAGCAATCAGTATAAGGCCGATAAATGCGGGAATTTATTTTCATTTAATATATGTTTACTAAGCAACTTTGTTACCGCAAAATCGGCCAGCCGTAGATTTTCAGATTATGAATATTAATACAAGCGTAGACGTCATCACGAGAGTCAGTGCAGTTTCTGTCGTTACATTTCCCCTGTAGTGTGAACGTATGTCCGCAAATGGTTTACTCGAGTACGGCAAATTTGCCGGGGCCGTACTCGCCGTTCTTCCACACAATACTCCGATGCCTAGTGTCGATGCAAACTTTAAATTCGGTTATGTTACAGATCACAGATTTTTATTTTAGAATTAGTGGATTTATTTATCAATGTATATTTGATTATTTTCATATTATTTTAAAGTAAAATAGGTATTTACTGTAATACAAATTGGTCAATAAGGCCAACAATTAGCCGGTATTAAAAAACAGTTAAAATATATTTATCTAATATTTGTTTTCAGATATCAGAACATATCTCGCATTTTTAAATATCAATAAACAACAGATGTAATTTAGAAATACAAACAATAATTAAATAGTTACCGAATTGTAATTTACAAAATATTACCTAGGTATTTTAGGTGGATTATGAGAAATATATCAGTGTATAATTATAATTTACCATTTTATGTACATAACATGTTTAAAAATGTTTGTAATTCCGAGAGCATCTCTTTATTTTTAAAAGTCTGGCTAAATTATTTAATTTCAAGTATCGTTTTAGCAAAGTTGTATGGTTCGGTACGGCAGGCCGTTTAGTCTCAGTGCGCCGTAATACATTCGGCTGACCCACTTCCTTAGATCACAAGCCGTCACTTCTTATTACTTTTAAACACAGTATGTTGTACTCGCAAAACAAACGTCATGAGTACAATAAAGTGTGTTTGAAAGTAATAAGTGTTTTATTTAAACTATAAAATCAAAGTACTTATTATTTCATATGGGAGGATAATTTATTTTTATATTTTTTTATAGAAAATAATTACGTGGATAACTTTAGTTCATGTAATTGGCACAGGAGGTGTAATTGCGAGTTTAATTGGAAATTACATTTTTGATGATTAATATTTCTTATATTTTACAAAAGTGTTTGGTTTTATAAATATCCAAAAATACACGTCTGCTTATTTAGATCTGTTTTGTCTAAATATTGTAGTATCTCAAAGACTTAATATTGTTCGCGCTAAATCACGAATTTTGAATCATTTTATGTGTTATTTTTTTTAGTTAATTTATGTAATGTGTACATTTTCTATTTCTTTGTGTATATTTCTTTTATGCTTGTTTCCTTTTGTGTCTGCGAGGGAGGCTGTATTTTATGACCGTCAAGCGTGCTCAAAGCCAATAAACCCTTTTGTAAACAGTTTCTTGTTGGACAATGGTTTTGAGTGTGGACATGCAAAATGGGCGTAATGTAGGATGAGCCGTCCAGCGGATTAGGACCCCATGTCATAAAATACGGCCTTGGCTAAAATTTCTACCTGTGTGTTTTCTTCTTCTTTCTCTGTTTATCTCAAACTTTTACTTTAACTCCCTTGTAAATTCATTTGTTTAAATTTATTTAGAAGAGTCTATTTCCACTGCCTTCTATGAAGAAAACCTAATGGCAGAACCAGCTCTAATAACATCTTCCTCTACACCTGGTCCCGCAACAAGTGTATTGAATACAGGTAATTGAATTTATATTTGTTTACGAGAAACTAGAACTATTTTTGGAATATTAAATTTTGGTTGAAATTAACAATTAATGAAATTTTTGTTTATGTTTAACCCTTATTTATGATTTGATATAATGTATACAATATACTGTATATGCCGGCACAGATTGTTACCGACAGCGCGCATAAAGAGACTGAAGAGCAAGAATGGCGACGGCAAAGAGGCAGAAAGAGAGAAAGGATGTGGAGGGATGGGAAAGGCAGGAGGAGGAGATCAGGAGGGGGGTGTTTGGTCGAGGAGCGGGAGTGCAGAGATCGCCGCAAGGAACAGGGGAGTTGGGAGAGGGAGAGGGAGGGGATAAGAGGAAGGTGGCAGACACCTCGTTTGAGACGGAAGGAGAAAAGGGAAGAGATGAAGAAAATAGTGGTGAAGGATGCAATAGGAATTGTAGGGAGATGGTGAAATTAGTGTTAAAAGAGATAAGGAAGGAGAGGGAGATGTGGAAGGAGGAGATGAGGGAAGCAAGGGAGATGTGGAGAGAGGAAATGAGGGAAATGAAGGAAGCATGGAGGAGGGAAAGAGAGCAATTGCTACATAGAATAGTGGACCTGGAGGGGCAGGGGGAGAAGAGGGAGAAACAGGAGAAGACGAATAACATCGTAATAAAAGGGAAGGTGTTAGAGGAAAAGGGAGAAGTAAAGGATTTCCTGAAGGAGGCGCTGGGCATAGACGCGGAGGTGCAGGAGAGTTATGTGGTGGATAGGGTGGGAAGATTGGTGGTGGTAAAACTGGGAAAACTGGACGAAAAACTGAGTATAATGAGAAGCAAAAGTAAATTGAGAGGAATGCAAGAAAGGATTTTTATAGATGAGGACCTGACAAAGGAGGAGAGGAGGGTGCAAAAACGCCTAAGAGAGATAGCGGGACACCCTCTCCTGTCCTGGGGAAAGTGACAAGAGTAGGGTACCAGAAAGTGATAATTAACGGGGAAGAGTGGAGATGGAACAAGGAGAAGGAGATGTTGGAGAGACAGGAGGTGGCAAAAAAGGAAGGAGGTAGTGGGAGGGAAGGAAGGTGAAAATATGATGATGGAGGAGGAAGTTGGGAAAAGTGCGGAGGTGGAGGAAGGGGGGAGGAGAGATGGGGAGAGCGGAGATAGAAGGGTCAACGGGGGGAAGATAGGGCAGAGGCGGAAGAGCCGTGAGAGGAACGGGGGACGAGGAAGCAGGTGTGGGGGAGGGGAGGAAGAAGAGGCGATAACGCTAGGGTTTTGGAATGTGGCGGGAATAAAGTCTAAAGGGCAGGAGTGTAAATGGAGGAGAGATTTTGAGGAGTGGGTAATCGGGAAGGACGTAGTGGGGATAGTGGAGACGTGGATGGTGAAGAAGGATTGGAGGGAGGTGAAAGGATGGTTACCAAGGGGGTTTAGATGGGAGATGAAAGAGGCGACCAAATGTGCGAAAAAGGGAAGGGCGAAGGGGGAATGATTGTTGGATGGAAAGAAGACAGGAAAGGAAGCAAAGGGGAGATGATGGAGGGATGTGAAGGACTGGTGTGGGTGAAGTACCAGCGAGGGGGATACAAGATGAACGTGTGGGTGTTATATGTGAGTAAAAACTGGGGAGACGTAAGGAGGGAGATAGATGAAAGAGCAGGAGAAGGAGGAAGGTGGATTGGGGGGGGGGGGGGATTTCAACGCGAGAATAGGAGAAGCGGGGGGAGGACTTAAGGAGGACGGTTCAATGAGGAAAAGGAGCTCGCAGGATAAATGTATAAACGGGGAGGGAAGGAGAATAAAGGAGTGGGTGATGGAGGAAGGGTGGGAACTGTTAAACGGGTGCACGGAGGGGGACTGGGAGGGGAAGAAAACGTACATAGGGGCAAGAGGGGCATCAGTGATTGACTATGTAGTGGTGAAGGGAATAGCAAGAGGGGAGATAAGGAGTATGGAGGTAGAGGTGTTGGGATCGGATCACCTACCGTTAAAGGTGAAGATGTGGATAAAGGAGGGACACGGGAGTGAAAGAGAGCAGGATAGCGAGGTTCTGGAGTGCGGGATAAAAGCGATGGAGGATATGAGGAGAAAGTTGGGGAGGGTTAAATGGGAGGAGGTCATCACGATAGAGGAGATGGGGCGGATAATAGTGGGGTGTGGAAGAAAGAAAAAGGGGGAGAGAAGACGGGCGGATGCGTGGTTTGATGAGGAATGCAGGCAGAGATAAAAGGAGCTGAGGAAGGCCGTGAGAGAGTGTGTAGGAGGCGTAGGGGGAGAAAGGAGAGTGGCGGAAATAAGGAGGAGGTATGAGGATGTATGTGAGAAGAAGAAGCTAAAGGCGGTGGAAGAAGCGAGCGAGGATTTGAGGGAATGTAAGAACGAGGCGGAAATGTGGAGAATATTGAGGAGAGGGGAGAGAAGGAGACAGGTAGGGGTGTCGCTGAGGGAATGGACAAGGAAATGCAGAGAAGGGAGCGGAGTACCAGGGGAGATTGGAGAAAGCAGATGTGGAGACAGAGGGGAAGAGTTCACGGAGGAGGAGGTGGAGAGGGCGTTCAAGGAAGTGAAGAGTGGAAAGGCGGCAGGGAGGGATGGTCTCAAGGCAGAGATGTGGAAGGAGATTGGGGAAAAGGGGAAGAAAAAATTCAGGGAGCTGTTGAATCAGATGTGGAGGGGGGAGGTGAGCTTTCCGGAAGAGTGGAGGGTTGGGATGATGTGTCCGGTGTATAAAGGAGGGGATGAGAAGGAGGCCAGTAGCTATAGGGGGGTAACGATAACGAGCATTGGATATAAGCTGGCGATGATGATAGTGAGGAATCGCATGGAGGTAGAGGTGGAGGAAAAGGGGATACTGCCAGAGACGCAGGGGGGGTTTAGAAGGGGGAGGGGGACGAGGGAGCAGGTCTTTACCCTGGTGCGAATGGTGGAGAGAGTGATGGAGGAGAAAGGATGTGTGTATGCGGTATTTATGGATCTGAAGGCAGCATATGACTCGGTGCCGAGGGGGAGTTTGATAGAGTGCTTGAGAAGGAGAGGGGTGAGTGAGGGGATGGTGGAGTGGGTGAGGAGACATGGGTGGTGGCGAAAGTGGGGAAGGAGGTGTCGGGGTGTTTTAGAACGTGGGAGGGTTTGAGGCAGGGGTGCCCGCTGAGCCCGATGCTCTTTAATGTATATGTGAGTGAATTGGAAGAGGTGATGAGGAAAGGGCAGGCGGGGGGAGTGGTGATGGGTAAAAGTAAAGTATGGATGTTGGCATATGCGGATGACGTTGTGTTAGTGGCAAGAGAGTATGAAGGGATGAAAAAGATGTTGAAGAGAGTGGAGAGGTTTATGGATAGAAGAGGAATGAATGTGAATGTAGGGAAAACGAAGTGGGTGAAGTTTAGAAATAATGGGAGAGAGGGGAAGGTGAAAGAATTGGAGTGGAAGGGGGTAGTTATTGAGAGGGTTAAAACCTTCAAGTATTTAGGGTTTTGGCTTAAAGGAACGGGAGGGTATGAGGAGCATGTGAGGTGGGTGCAGAGTAAGGCGAGGAACGTCGTGGGGAATGGCGTGGGGGAAGTGGATGGGGAACAATGTGACGGTTGCGTGTAAAATATGGGATGCGTGTGTGAGATCGGTGCTAATGTATGGAGTGAATGTGTGGGGGACGAGAGGGTACGAGCTGATAGAGAGGGAGCAGATGTGGTTCCTGAAGCGCATGTTGGGGGTGGAGAGGTCCACGCCCAGCTACATAGTGCTTCAGGAGACGAACAGAGAGAGGCTAGAGTGGGAGGCAATGGTGAGGGTGGTGAGGTACGAGATGAGATTGTGGGAAATGGAGGAAGAGAGATTGGTGAAGGATGTATGGGTGACGAGTGTGTGTGGGGGTGAGGGTAGATGGAGGGGGGAGAGGAGGAAAATGTATGAGAGGGTAGGGCTGTCGGAGGCGAAGGTAATGGAATGGCTAGGAAATGGGGTGAAGGTGGATGAGTGGGTGAGGGGGAAAGGGAAGGAGGTGGAAGGGCAAGAAAGGCAAGGGCGTATTGAGAGAAGTGAGTATAATGATATGTATGGGAGGTGGCAGGTGTATGGAAGAGTGCCGAAGTATTTGATAGAGAAGGGATGGGGTAGAGAAGATAGGGTGATTGTGGCAAGGGCGAGGTGTGGATCGGAGGAGAGAGGAAGGAAAGTATGGATGGGGGAAGAATATGGAAGGTGTGTGTTGTGTGGACAGGGGAAGGATACGTGGGGACACTTGGCGGAGGAATGTGAGGGGGTGAAAGAGGAGTGGCTGGGAGCGAAAGGGAATAGAAGGGTAGTGGAGTGGATGAGAGAGGATGGGATCGGGGTAAGGACGTTGGAAAAGCTAGGGAGGGAGAGGGAATACAGAAGGGAGGGTAAGAGGGATACGGGAATGGAGTAATAACGAATAAATTGTAAATAGTTTGTAAGATATGCCAATAAAGGTCTTTTTTTTTTAACTGTATATGCTATAAATTTTCAGATATTCGTCGTATTTGAAGAGAGTTCAAATTGAAGCTATAAGCAAGTATTTTCCACTCCCTTTGCCTGGGTAAAAATAAAGTCAAATTTCGAGTTTAGGAAAGCTTGAAAATTTGGCGAGGTCGCATAGCTAAACTCACGTATTAAACACCGATTTATTCGAAATCATTCACACACACATACATCAAGTTCAAAATATATTACTAAAGCAGCATGCTACAGATACAATTTCGAACTTTACAATATTTCAGTGTTTTATTCGCGTGGCGCGCATGAAGTAAAATTTCGAGTTTAGAAAAGCTTAATTTGGCTTAGTCGCTGCTCTGCGCTACGCGACCTTGTCAAATTTTCAGGTTTTTTTAAACTCGAAATTTTACTTTATGCTTCTCCAGTTAGTGGCATTCAATTCGAATCCCGTTCGAGAACAACGAATATCTGAAGATTTACTTAAAAGAAAAATTCCCTGTATGTACACAGATAAAAAAAACCTCTCTGTATGTTGAAAATAAATAATTCTGTATGTTTCTTTTATTTATTAAACTAATTTTTTATAACATTTTTATAGAGCCAGCTTCACTGATATTCTCCAGCACCTTGTGCCTTGAATATTGTACTGAAAACCAGTAATTGCATATAAATATAATTTTTTTTGTTGAATCTGAAATTATTATTTGATTTATGATAATGTCATAATATTTATACAAAAGTGTTATTTAATTTTAGAAGTCTTTAAAACACTTAGTCTTAGTATTTTTTTTTTGCAAAACTTATAAATAGTAATAAAAATTATCAACTTCATGTAACTCACATAATTAATATTGAGGAAATAAAACTTATAGTTTATGAACTATGTATAATAGTATCGATATAATTAATTTAGATTTACACAACAGTTATCTTACTTTTTTTTATTACAGGCAAATGTTGTAGAAGTTTACTTAAAGAAGATAATCTTTTAAAAGCTTCTGAGTTGACTTCAAAGGCTCATAAATTTTATATGAAACTAAATAAATGGAGTGTAGACATGGAAAAATAACAACTAAAAATTACTTCATATAAAGAACGTTTAGCGATGAGAAGTTAGCCATAAATGGTGGTAACCCTATTAAATTTATAAATTGCAAAAACCGATATTTTACTCATACATAGCGCTAACCATTCGATTGCATTGTGTAATAGGAGTACATATTAACTATTTAAGACTTTACATTAGCACTTTTGATGTAAAAAGTGAAACTTGTATTGCTATTTGATCAAGCGATCTCAGGCTATTATAAAACGAAAAATCTCTGTCTTAGGCCTACCTTTGGGGGTTGTTACTGAATTGTCCTATACTAAGGAAGGGGTGAAGAGCAATTTTAAGCAATAACATTTTAGTGGCTTAATACTGAAAATATATTATTATATTATAACATAGTTGAGCGATGCCGATTACATTATTTTCAAAGTGAAAAATAAATGTATTAGGCCTAACTTTCGGGGTAGTGGCTTATTTGCTCTTTATTTAAGAAGGGTTGAAAAGCAATTTTAAGCAATAAAATTTTAGTGGCATCCGAAGACTGAAAAATTACGCTTATTTTATGAAATAGTGCAACGATGCCGATTACATTATTTTCAAAGTGAAAAATAAATGTAATAGGCCTACCTTTGGGGGTGGTGGCTGATTTGCCCTGTATTTAGGAAAGGTTGGAGAGCAATTTTAACCAATACAATTTTAGTGGCATCCTACGACCGAAGAATTATGTTTCTTTTATGAAATAGTGAAACGATGCCAATTGCATAAATTTCAAAGGGAAAAATGAATGTAATAGGCCTACCTTTGGGGGTGGTGGCTGATTTACCCTGTATTTGGGAAGGGTTGAAGAGCAATTTTAAGCAGTAAAATTTTAGTGGCATCCTAAGACTGAAAAATTACGCTTATTTTATGAAATAGGTAAACGATGCCGACTCACATAATTAATATTGAGGAAATAAAACTTATAGTTTATGAACTATGTATAATAGTATCGATATAATTAATTTAGATTTACACAACAGTTATCTTACTTTTTTTTATTACAGGCAAATGTTGTAGAAGTTTACTTAAAGAAGATAATCTTTTAAAAGCTTCTGAGTTGACTTCAAAGGCTCATAAATTTTATATGAAACTAAATAAATGGAGTGTAGACATGGAAAAATAACAACTAAAAATTACTTCATATAAAGAACGTTTAGCGATGAGAAGTTAGCCATAAATGGTGGTAACCCTATTAAATTTATAAATTGCAAAAACCGATATTTTACTCATACATAGCGCTAACCATTCGATTGCATTGTGTAATAGGAGTACATATTAACTATTTAAGACTTTACATTAGCACTTTTGATGTAAAAAGTGAAACTTGTATTGCTATTTGATCAAGCGATCTCAGGCTATTATAAAACGAAAAATCTCTGTCTTAGGCCTACCTTTGGGGGTTGTTACTGAATTGTCCTATACTAAGGAAGGGGTGAAGAGCAATTTTAAGCAATAACATTTTAGTGGCTTAATACTGAAAATATATTATTATATTATAACATAGTTGAGCGATGCCGATTACATTATTTTCAAAGTGAAAAATAAATGTATTAGGCCTAACTTTCGGGGTAGTGGCTTATTTGCTCTTTATTTAAGAAGGGTTGAAAAGCAATTTTAAGCAATAAAATTTTAGTGGCATCCGAAGACTGAAAAATTACGCTTATTTTATGAAATAGTGCAACGATGCCGATTACATTATTTTCAAAGTGAAAAATAAATGTAATAGGCCTACCTTTGGGGGTGGTGGCTGATTTGCCCTGTATTTAGGAAAGGTTGGAGAGCAATTTTAACCAATACAATTTTAGTGGCATCCTACGACCGAAGAATTATGTTTCTTTTATGAAATAGTGAAACGATGCCAATTGCATAAATTTCAAAGGGAAAAATGAATGTAATAGGCCTACCTTTGGGGGTGGTGGCTGATTTACCCTGTATTTGGGAAGGGTTGAAGAGCAATTTTAAGCAGTAAAATTTTAGTGGCATCCTAAGACTGAAAAATTACGCTTATTTTATGAAATAGGTAAACGATGCCGATTACATTATTTTCAAAGTGAAAAATGAATATAATAGGCCTACCTTTGGGGGTGGTGGCTGATTTTCCCTGTATTTAGGAAGGGCTGAAGAGCAATTTTAACCAATACAATTTTAGTGGCATCCTACGACCGAAGAATTATGTTTATTTTATGAAATAGTGAAACGATGCCGATTGCATAAATTTCAAAGGGAAAAATGAATGTAATAGGCCTATCTTTGGGGGTGGTGGCTGATTTGCCCTGTATTTGGGAAGGGATGAAAAGCAATTTTAAGCAACAAAATTTTAGTGGCATCCTAAGACTGAAAAATAAGCCTTTTTTATGAAATAGTAAAACGTTCCCGATTACATTATTTTCAAAGTGAAAAATGAATGTAATAGGCCTACCTTTGGGCGTAGTGGCTAATTTGCCCTGTATTTAGAAAGGGTTAAAGAGCAATTTTAAGCAATAAAATTTTAGTGGCATCCTAGGATTGATAAATTACGCTTATTTTATGAAATAGTGAAACGATGCCGATTACATTATTTTCAAAGTGAAAAATGAATGTACTAGGCCTACCTTTGGGGGTGGTGGATTATTTGCTCTGTATTTAGGAAGGGTTGAAGAGCAATTTCAAGCAATACAATTTTAGTGGCATCCTAAGACCGAAGAATTACGTTTATTTTATGATATAGTGAAACGATGCCGATTGCATAAACTTCAAAGGGAAAAATGAATGTAATAGGCCTACCGTTGGGGGTGGTGGCTGATTTGCCCTGTATTGATGAAGGGTTGAAGAGCACTTTTAAGCAATAAAATTTTAGTGGCATCCTAAAACCGAAGAATTATGTTTATTTTATGAAATAGTGAAACGATGCCGATTGCATAAATTTCAAAGGGAAAAATGAATGTAATAGGCCTAAGTTTGGGGGTGGTGGCTGAATAACCCTGCATTTGGGAAGGGTTGAAGAGCAATTTTAAGCAATAAAATTTTAGTGGCATCCTAAGACTGAAAAATTACCCTTATTTTATGAAATAGTGAAACGAACCCAATTACATTATTTTCAAAGTGAAAAATGAATGTAATAGGCCAACCTTTGGGGGTGGTGGCAGATTTGCCCTGTATTTGGGAAGGGTTGAAGAGCAATTTTAAGCAATAAAATTTTAGTGGCATCCTAAGACTAAAAATTTACGCTTATTTTATGAAATAGTGAAACGAAACCGATTACATCATTATCAAACCGAAAATTGAATGTAATAGGCCTACCTTTGGGGGTGGTGGCTGATTTGCTCTGTGTTTAGGAAGGGTTAAAGAGCAATTTTAAGCAATAAAATTTTAGTGGCATCCTAAGACTGAAAAATTACGCTTATTTAATGAAATAGTAAAACGAAACCGATTACATTATTTTCAAAGTGAAAAATGAATGTAATGGGCCTACCTTTGGGGGTGGTAGCTGATTTGCTCTGTATTTAGGAAGGGTTAAAGAGCAATTTTAAGCAATAAAATGTTAGTGGCATCCTAAGACTGAAAAATTACCCTTATTTTATGAAATAGTGGAACGATGCCGATTACATTAATCCTTTGGGGGTGGTGGCTGATTTGCTCTGTATTTAGCATTTATTGCTTAAAAGTGCTCTTCAACCAGTCCTGAATATGGGGTAACTACCACCAAAGGTAGGCTCATAACATATTCTTCACTTCACAAATTATATAATGGGCATTGCTCAAACATATTATAAAATAAGCATAATTTTTCAGTCTTATGATGCCACTACAATTTTATTGCTTAAATTCACTCATAAACCCTTCCTAAATACAGGGCAGATCAGCCACAACCCGCAAAGGTAGGCCTATTACATTCATTTTTCATTTTGAAAATAAAGTAATCGGCATCGCTAAACTATGTTATAAAATAAGCGTAATTTCTCAGTCTTAAGATGCCACTACAATTTTTTTGCTTAAAATTCCTCTTTAACCATTCCTTAATACAGGGAGGATTAGCCACAACCCCCAAAGGTAGGAGGCCTATTACATTCATTTTACCCTTTGAAATTAATGCAATTGGGATCGTTTTACTATATTATAAAATAAGCGTAATTTTTCAGTCCTAGGATGCCACTAAAATTGTATTGCTTAAAATTGCTCTTCAACCCTTTCTAAATACAGGGCAAATTAGCCACCACCTCCAAAGGTAGGCCAATTACATTCATTTTTCACTTTGAAAATAATGTAATCGGGAACGTTTTACTATTTCATAAAATAAGCGTAATTTTTCAGTCTTAGGATGCCACTAAAATTTTATTGCTTAAAATTGCTCTTCATCCCTTCCCAAATACAGGGCAAATCAGCCACCACCCCAAAGGTAGGCCTATTACATTCATTTTTCCCTTTGAAATTTATGCAATCGGCATCGTTTCACTATTTCATAAAATAAACATAATTCTTCGGTCATAGGATGCCACTAAAATTGTATTGGTTAAAATTGCTCTTCAGCCCTTCCTAAATACAGGGAAAATCAGCCACCACCCCCAAAGGTAGGCCTATTACATTCATTTTTCCCTTTAAAATGTATGCAATCGGCATCGTTTCACTATTTCATAAAATAAACGTAATTCTTCGGTTTTAGGATGGGACTAAAATTTTATTGCTTAAAAGTGCTTCAGCCCTTCCTAAATACAGGGCAAATCAGCCACCACCCCCAAAGGTAGGCCTATTACATTCATTTTTCACTTTGAAAATAATGTAATCGGGAACGTTTTACTATTTCATAAAATAAGCGTAATTTTTCAGTCTTAGGATGCCACTAAAATTTTATTGCTTAAAATTGCTCTTCATCCCTTCCCAAATACAGGGCAAATCAGCCACCACCCTCAAAGGTAGGCCTATTACATTCATTTTTCCCTTTGAAATTTATGCAATCGGCATCGTTTCACTATTTCATAAAATAAACATAATTTTTCGGTCTTAGGATGCTACTAAAATTGTATTGGTTAAAATTGCTCTTCAGCTCTTCCTAAATACAGGGAAAATCAGCCACCACCCCCAAAGGTAGGCCTATTACATTCATTTTTCACTTTGAAAATAATGTAATCGGCATCGTTTACCTATTTCATAAAATAAGTGTAATTTTTCAGTCTTAGGATGCCACTAAAATTTTATTGCTTAAAATTGCTCTTTAACCCTTCCCAAATACAGGGCAAATCCGCCACCATCCTCAAAGGCAGGCCTATTACATTCATTTTTCCCTTTGAAATGTATGCAATCGGCATCGTTTCACTATTTCATAAAATAAACGTAATTCTTCGGTTTTAGGATGGGACTAAAATTTTATTGCTTAAAAGTGCTCTTCAGTCCTTCCTAAATACAGGGCAAATCCGCCACCACCCCCAAAGGTAGGCCTATTACATTCATTTCTCCCTGTGAAATGTATGCAATCGGCATCGTTTCACTATTTCATAAAATAAACGTAATTCTTCGGTTTTAGGATACCACTAAAATTGTATTGCTTAAAATTGCTCTTCAACCCTTCCTAAATACAGAGCAAATCAGCCACCACCCCAAAGGTAGGCCTATTACATTCATTTTTCACTTTGAAAATAATGTAATCGGCCTCGTTTCACTATTTCATAAAATAAGCGTAATTTTTCAGTCTTAGGATGCCACTAAAATTGTATTGCTTAAAATTGCTCTTCAACCCTTCCTAAACACAGAGCAAATCAGCCACCACCCTAAAGGTAGGCCTATTACAATCATTTTTCACTTTGAAAATAATGTAATCGGTTTCGTTTCACTATTTTATAAAATAAGCGTAATTTTTTTGCTCAAAATTGCTCTTCAACCATTCCTAAATACAGGGAAAATCAGCTACCACCCCTAAAGGTAGTCCTATTACATTCATATTTCCCATTAAAATTTATGCAGTCGGCATCGTTTCACTATATCATAAAATAAACGTAATTCTTCGGTCTTAGGATGCCACTAAAATTGCATTTTTCACTTTGAAAATAATGTAATCGGTTTCGTTTCACTATTTCATAAAATAAGCGTAATTTTTCAGTCTCAGGATTCCACTAAAATTTTATTGCCTAAAATTGCTCTTCAACCCTTCCTAAATACAGGGTGAATCAGCCACCACCCCCAAAGGTAGGCCTATTACATTCATTTTTCCCTTTAAAATTTATGCAATCGGCATCGTTTCACTATATCATAAAATAAACGTAATTCTTCGGTCTTAGGATGCCACTAAAATTGTATAGCTTAAAATTGCTCTTCAACCCTTCCTAAATACAGAGCAAATCATCCACTACCCCAAAAGGTAGGCCTTTTACATTCATTTTTCCCTTTGAAATTTATGCAATCGGCATCGTTTCACTATATCATAAAATAAACGTAATTCTTCGGTTTCAGGATGCCACTAAAATTGTATCGCTTAAAAGTGCTCTTCAACCCTTCCTAAATAAAGAGCAAATCAGCCACCACCTCCAAAGGTAGGCCTATTACATTCATTTTTCCCTTTGAAATTTATTCAATCGGCATCGTTTCACTATATAATAAAATAAACGTAATTCTTCGGTCTTAGGATGCCACTAAAATTGTATTCCTTAAAATTGCTCTTCAACCCTTCCTAAATACAGAGCAAATCAGCCACCACCCCCATAGGTAGGCCTATTACATTCATTTTTCCCTTTGAAATTTATGCAATCGGCATCGTTTCACTATTTCATAAAATAAACGTAATTCTTCGGTTTTAGGATGCCACTAAATTTTTTTGCTTAAAATTGCTCTTCAACCTTTCCTAAATACAGGGAAGATCAGCTACCACCCCCAAAGGTAGGCCTATTACATTCATTTTTCCCTTTAAAATTTATGCAGTCGGCATCGTTTCACTATATCATAAAATAAACGTGATTCTTCGGTCTTAGGATGCCACTAAAATTGCATTTTTCACTTTGATAATAATGTAATCGGTTTCGTTTCACTATTTCATAAAATAAGCGTAATTTTTCAGTCTTAGGATGCCACTAAAATTTTATTGCTTAAAATTGCTCTTCAACCCTTCCTAAACACAGAACAAATCGGCCACCACCCCAAAGGTAGGCCTATTACATTCATTTTTCCCTTTGAAATTTATGCTATCGGCATCGTTTCACTATTTCATAAAATAAACGTAATTCTTCGGTTTTAGGATGCCACTAAATTTTTTTGCTTAAAATTGCTCTTCAACCTTTCCTAAATATAGGGAAGATCAGCTACCACCCCCAAAGGTAGGCCTATTACATTCATTTTTCCCTTTAAAATTTATGCAGTCGGCATCGTTTCACTATATCATAAAATAAACGTAATTCTTCGGTCTTAGGATGCCACTAAAATTGTATTGCTTAAAATTGCTCTTCAACCCTTCCTAAATACAGAGCAAATCAGCCACCACCCCCAAAGGCAGGACTATTACATTCATTTTTCCCTTTGAAATTTATGCAATCGGCATCGTTTCACTATTTCATAAAATAAACGTAATTCTTCGGTTTTAGGATGCCACTAAATTTTTTTGCTTAAAATTGCTCTTCAACCTTTCCTAAATACAGGGAAGATCAGCTACCACCCCCAAAGGTAGGCCTATTCCATTCATTTTTCCCTTTAAAATTTATGCAGTCGGCATCGTTTCACTATATCATAAAATAAACGTGATTCTTCGGTCTTAGGATGCCACTAAAATTGCATTTTTCACTTTGATAATAATGTAATCGGTTTCGTTTCACTATTTCATAAAATAAGCGTAATTTTTCAGTCTTAGGATGCCACTAAAATGTTATTGCTCAAAATTGCTTTTCAACCCTTCCTACACACAGAGCAAATCAACCACCACCCCCAAAGGTAGGTCTATTACATTCATTTTTCACTTTGAAAATAATGTAATCGGTTTCGTTTCACTATTTCATAAAATAAACGTAATTCTTTGGTTTTAGGATGCCACTAATTTTTTTTGCTCAAAATTGCTCTTTAACCTTTCCTAAATACAGGGCAAATCAGCCACCACCCCCAAAGGTAGGCCTATTACATTCATTTTTTCCTTTGAAATTTATGCAATCGGCATCGTTTCACTATATCATAAAATAAACGTAATTCTTCGGTCTTAGGATGCCACTAAAATTGTATTGCTTGAAAGTGCTCTTCAACCCTTCCTAAATAAAGAGCAAATCAGCCACCACCCCCAAAGGTAGGCCTATTACATTCATTTTTCCCTTTGAAATTTATGCAATCGGCATCGTTTCACTATTTCATAAAATAAACGTAATTCTTCGGTTTTAGGATGCCACTAAATTTTTTTTGCTCAAAATTGCTCTTCAACCTTTCCTAAATACAGGGCAAATGAGCCACCACCCCCAAAGGTAGGCCCATTACATTCATTGTTCACTTTGAAAATAATGTAATCGGTTTCGTTTCACTATTTCATAAAATAAGCGTAATTTTTCAGTCTTAGGATGCCACTAAAATTTTATTGCTTAAAATTGCTCATCAACCCTTCCTCAACACAGAGCAAATCAGCCACCACCCCAAAGGTAGGCCTATTACATTCATTTTTCCCTTTGAAATTTATGCAATCGGCATCGTTTTACTATATCATAAAATAAACGTAATTCTTCGGTCTTAGAATGCCACTAAAATTGTATTGCTTAAAATTGCTCTTCAAGCCTTCCTAAATACAGAGCAAATCAGCCACCACCCCCAAAGGTAGGCCTATTACATTCATTTTTCACTTTGAAAATAATGTAATCGGTTTCGTTTCACTATTTCATAAAATAAGCGTAATTTTTCAGTCTTAGGATTCCACTAACATTTTATTGCTTAAAATTGCTCTTCAACCCTTCCCAAATACAGGGTAAATCAGCCACCACCCCCAAAGGTAGGCCTATTCCATTCATTTTTCCCTTTGAAATTTATTCAATCTGCATCGTTTCACTATTTCATAAAATATACGTAATTCTTCGGTTCTAGGATGCCACTAAAATTTTTTTGCTAAAAATTGCTCTTCAATCTTTCCTTAATTCAGGGCATATCAGCCACCACCCCCAAAGGTAGGCCTATCACATTCATTTTTCACTTTGAAAATAATGTAATCGGTTTCGTTTCACTATTTCATAAAATAAGCGTAATTTTTCAGTCTTAGAATGCCACTAAAATGTTATTGCTTAAAATTGCTCTTCAACCCTTCCCTAACACAGAGCAAATCAGCCACCACCCCTAAAGGTCTATTACATTCAATTTTCACTTTGAAAATAATGTAATCGGTTTCGTTTCACTATTTCATAAAATAAGCGTAAATTTTCAGTCTTAGGATGCCACTAAAATTGTATTGCTTAAAATTGCTCTCTAACCCTTCCTAAATACAGAGCAAATCAGCCACCACCCCTAAAGGTAGGCCTATTACATTCATTTTTCACTTTGAAAGTAATGTAATCGGCACCGTTTCACTATTTCATAAAATAAGCGTAATTTTTTAGTCTTAGGATGCCACTAAAATTTTATTGCTTAAAATTGCTCTTCAACCCTTCCTAAATACAGGACAAAGCAGCTACCACCCCCAAAGGTAGGCCTATTACATTCATTTTTCACTTTGAAAATAATGTAATCGGTTTCGTTTCAGTATTTCATAAAATAAGCGTAATTTTTCAGTCTTACTATGCCTCTAAAATGATATTGCTTAAAATTGCTCTTCAACCCTTCCTAAACACAGAGCAAATCAACCACAACCCCCAAAGGTAGGCCTATTACATTCATTTTTCACTTTGAAAATAATGTAATCGGTTTCGTTTCACTATTTCATAAAATAAGCGTAAATTTTCAGTCTTAGGTTGCCACTAAAATTTTATTGCTTAAAATTGCTCTTCAACCCTTCTTAAATACAGGGCAAATCAGCTACCACCCCCAAAGGTAGGCCTATTACATACATTTTTCACTTTGAAAATAATGTAATCGGTTTCGTTTCACTATTTCATAAAATAAGCGTAATTTTTCAGTCTTAGGATGCCACTAAAATTTTATTGCTTAAAATTGCTCTTCAACCCTTCCCAAATACAGGGTAAATCAGCCACCACCCCCAAAGGGAGGCCTATTACATTCATTTTTCCCTTTGAAATTTATGCAATCGGCATCGTTTCACTATTCCATAAAATAAGCGTAATTTTTCAGTCTTAGGATGCCACTAAAATTTTATTGCTTAAAATTGCTCTTCAACCCTTCCTAAATAAAGGGCAAATCAGCCATCACCCCCAAAGGTAGGCCTAATACATTTATTTTTCACTTTGAAAATAATGTAATCGGCATCGCTCAACTATGTTATAATATAATCATATTTTTTCAGTATTAAGCCACTAAAATGTTATTGCTTAAAATTGCTTTTCAACCCTTCCTAAGTATAGGACAATTCAGTAACAACCCCCAAAGGTAGGCCTAAGACAGTTTTATAATAGCCTGAGATCGCTTGATCAAATATCAATACAATTTTCACTTTTTACATCAAAAGTGCTAATGTAAAGTCTTAAATAGTTAAGATGTACTCCTATTACACAATGCAATTAAATGGTTAGCGCTATGTATGAGTAAAATATCGGTTTTTGCAATTTATAAATTTAATAGGGTTACCACCATTTATGGCTGAAAAATTTATGGCTAACTTCTCATCGCTAGAACGTTTGGCGAATGCTAATAAAATTATTAAAGGGCAAAATTTGGAAAACCTTTTAAGGTGTTAACAATCTGACATATAATTTTATTATGTGCCAAATAAGGAATTAAAACCTAAGTAGTCAGTCTAGGAGATATACGATCGATAACAATTTTTTAGCATTATCTTTGTATAAAGGCAGTGGCAAAGGCTACAAACTGCTGCAGAAGATATTTGCTCTGCCATCTCCAAGAACACTAAACAATTTGCTCCAAAAAATTTCAATTAAACCTGAAATTAACAAACAAATGTTTCAGTCACTAAAGGCAAATGTAGACAAAATGAAAGATGAAATAGAAAAGGTATGCATCTTTGTTTTTGATGAAATGGAATTGTCTCCATCAATGCATAACGAAAGAAAAAATGATTGTATTACTGGATTCCAAGATAATGGAATTAAAAAGATCCTTTATTTGCCAATCTCGTAAATGTTTTTATGGTCAAAGGCATTTTTAAACACTGGAAGCAGCCACTTGTTTTCACATTTAGCAGTGGGCCTATGAAAACGCTCCAATTAAAAATAATTATAACAAAATTAATTAAAGAATGCTTCACTGCGGGCTTGAAGGTTGTAGCCACTGTATGTGATCAGGCCACTACGAACAGAGCTGCAATCAACATGCTACTGAGAGAGACCAACGAGTATTTTTTTAAGAATACTCCAAATAATAAATTTATTTTTATTTTGAATAAAAAAGATTATTCCATTATATGATGTTCCACATCTTTTTAAAGGAATAAGGAATAATCTCCTTACAAACAAATTACATTTTAAATTAAATGGAGATGAAAAAATTGCAAAATGGGTACATATTCAGCAATTTTATGAATTGGATACATCAAAACCCCATTTCAGGATCTGTTCGAAACTAACAGACAAACACGTGATCCCAGGTAAAATAAGGAAGATGCAGGTGAAAAATCTTATATAGTTTTTTTTGTTATTTCTTTTTATTATTTATTTTAGATTTTAGTTTTTTCCTTATTTTTATTAATTACAATGAGGGCGTGTGTTTGAACAACTTAAGTAAGATTGTAGAAATGTTTCATGAAATAAAAAAAATATATTTTAAATTAATTAAATCAGATATTTAAAAGCAGTTACCTGGAGAAATATTTATAACGGATAGTGGTTTTATAATAAAGTAGACAAAAGTAATATTTGAAGCAATATATTTAAAATAAAACAAATATACATAAAAATAGAATTGAAATTATAATTGTTCAGACATACATTTATTAAAGATACAAATAACTTTATAATACTTATAATGTAATTGTATCGAAAGAGTAAGCGTTTGTTACCCAGGTTTATAAAAAATAAAAATATAATTGAATGTTTAATCAAGCTCTTAAATTGCATCGTTAATCATTTTATCCAACACCTTTTCGTTTTCTAAATCCGCTATACGTAAATGGCCCTATGCTAATGTAAATGCTAATGTATGTTAAAATGTATCTTTTGTCGTCTTTTGAATTCAATGCAATTTTGTTTTGAAGTTCTGTAAACATATTATGATAACTGGATCTAAATTTGTACATTTTTTTATAAACTGCACCCCCATTCTCCACTACAGTAATGTAATCATTTACCGTTAAATGTTTTTTTATTACATATTTTTTAACACCTTTAGCTTTTTTAATCGAGCTTGAATTGAGTAAATTTACACAATACGCCTTAGCACCAGTTCCATAAAATGATTCAATGATCTGACCTATAAATTCGTCTTTCATTTTGCCGATGTAAGATTTATTTGGAATGATGCAATGCTGATTGTCAACTGGATAGTTGGATGTATCAAACTTATCAATATTAATTTTAATATCATCGTATATATTTTCTGTAAAAACTTGAAGAACTAACGAATCTGTATCTGTGTACAATAATGTTACATTGTTATCGTACTTTCTCTTAAGGAAACTATAGAAAAAATCATACATTACAGTTTTGGATAATTCTAAAATAGAAAATCCTACATACAGTGGTTTTGTGTACTGCACTTTGAGAACACCCATTTCCACAGCGACTAAATTATTACAAAATATTTTTGAAGATTTAAAATTTGGTTTCGATATATAAAATTCTGCACCAGATTTCCTGAAATGAGAATCCCAATGCGTACATAATTTAATATCAACGCGATTTTCAACATTCTCCATCGTTTTTCCAAATACAACATTATTCATACTTTTGTAATGATTGCGTTTAAATTCATTTTTAGATTGTTCTCTCTTACTAGTATTGAAATCAATATATTTTTGCATCCAATTATCTTGTTTAAATTCTAAAATTCTATGTATCCGTCGCAATTTTAAGCCTTGTGTTAAACATTGTTTTAGATTTTTATAATGAATAATATATTTTTCTTTGTCATATAAGGTAGGAATCAGTTTAGAATATTTTGAATTTGGAGGTATTGCCGATTCTGGGCAAAAAGGAAAATCATTATGGTAATCCTGCAAAGCTATTGGATATTTTAAATCAACTTCAAACACATAACCCATCTCACCATCATCTTCCAGTGATGCGATATCAAACTCGAGAATTTCATTTTGATCAAGCTAGCGAAACTTTCCAACAGGAAGCTTACATCTCATAGCATACCCATACAAATTTGTAGCATCTAAATAAAGAATATATGAAGTTGGTTCAGAAGCATTAAAATTTGGTAAAAACTTATTATTTGCTTCAGCTTTTCGTTGAGTGCACATACTAAATCCACCTCTGATACCCTTTTTAAAAAAATGTAACATGTCAATGTCTGTCAATAATTCCAATTTTACATTTGTCATCCTTAACAAAGCGTCCCAAGCAAATCCCGGTGCTGTGAAATAGTGTGCAGGGTCGAGTTTGTAGAAATCTAATGACATTTTTCGAAAATTTTCAAATACGTCAACAAGCAACAACACATCAGATGTCAAATAAGTGTTTACGTAGTCACGTAATGAATTACAATTAAATACATCCCATACTTTACAAGCTCTTTCATAGTTTATTCTGGATATTTTTTCATCCGTTAAATGATCATAAAACTCATCCTCACTTGGCAAATGATTGTAATTTAATTTTTCAAATGAATTCATAAAACTATAAGGAAAAACGCCTTTCTGCCGTATTAGATTAACTTGTTCATCCTCCTGAAACCTTTTTTCTTATTTCAACACACTGATCATTGTCCAAAAGTGATCCCAATGTTTCTAATGATTGTGATAAAAATTTAAATGAATCTACAAATCTTAGTTTTATAAATACTTTTCTCCTTTTTCCGTTACCATTAATATATTCACCAAAGCGCACATTTTTTGTAAAAGTTATATACTTTTCTTTGTTTTGTGCAATAACATCAACATCTTCCTTGTTTAATGCAATCTTTTTTACAAACATATGACTGTCATAATTTGAAAGATTATGAAAAAATATTGGAATATATTTTGGAATTTTATGGGCTGGGCCACGAAACTTTCCTGTTAAGTGATCATGATCATATACTTTATCATTTACTGACAATGTTCTTTCGCAAATATGACATAAATTTCTTTCATATATTAGTTTTTCTTCCGGTGTTAATGGTAACATTTCTTTACGTACTCCTAAATAATTTTAATATCGTCTTCTAATTTTTTTACAAATTCTTGTGCGGCATTTTCTCCATTATATATATTAAACTTTGAAAGACTATCATCATATGAACATTTTATGTGGTATGCAAAAGCATAAGGTTCATGACGAAAACATTTAACTGTGTACGGTTTACTCGAATCTGTATAAATAGTATTATTGTTAACATTTACTAACAATGCCTCAAAATCAGCATAAACTACAAAAGGAATTTTCATTTGTTTTTGATAATTTTCAAACTCTATTATATTTCCCAGAACTTCTTCACCCAATTTATTAATTTTTTTACTACAGTTCGGAAGAACAGCTTTTACATTTCCACAATCTTCTTCTTGATGTCTTTTTAATTAATCTTTTTTAGAAAAGTAAATTAAACAACCTTCGCATATAAATTTTTCATGACCATGTAATGATATTTGAGTTCCAATTAAACGCGACCAATTTTTAATCCAGCAATAATGATTCTGATTGTCTATTGAAATATACAACAAGTTTATATGAACTATTTTCTTATTCTTTGATATTCGTAATGGAACGAATTCATAGTCCATTTTATTTTCGTTAAAATATTCATTAGCGCCATAAACGTTTATTGAAATATTATTTTTACCTTCAAATATATTGATATCTTTTATTGTAACTGGAAATTGTAAATTTGAAAAGTCACATACTGTTGAATAATGTGGATATGAAGATGGTCTCTGTGCCAGTCCTGTTGGAACCCGAAGTGCTGAAGTGATTACTGCACGTTTTGCCTTTATTGAAGCAGGTAACTCGATGTAACTAGATGCTCTCATTGGATTATATACATTGAAATTAAGTTCATTGCTTGTAATTTTAAATAATGTCCAACCTTAAAAAATAATAATAATAATAATAACATTAAAAATCACCAAGTTTCTAACTTTACCTTAATCTTTCTCCTGAAATTCTGACATCTTGGTTTTAATTTCGTCGAGGAAGTGTGCGTATGTCTCATATAGATTCGTTGCAGTGGTGATAATTTTGTTCGACGTGTTAAACGATTTTATTTCAACATTTTCTTTTGCTGTCAAAAAGTACAATGCAAAGGATTTCATGTTTAATTTAAAATTTCCAATAACCGCCAATTTACTTTCAATGAGGGTAATAATTTTCTCCCTCACTGAAATGGAAAACTTGTCTAAATCAACATAGTGTCCAGGTTCGGTGATTCGGTAACTTGTTATTTTGCCCCCATAAGCTGTAGATATTTCCTCTACTCCATCATCAACAATAATAAATGCATTACTTTTGTGTAAATTAGTTCTCAAATGGGCGGCAAAACATGAGCTATCTACTGTTATGTTACATACATCACATATTCTGTGTTTTGATGTTGATGCAAGTTTTTGTCGTTTATTTGGAATTTCACAAACTTGTTTCGATGTGGATGGATTTTCCAAAGATGTTGATGGAAGTGGATTTACCATTTTGATATCTCCCTGTTGTGTGGATCGGGGTAGAATAAGTTTCATTGTTGGCTTTTCTCCTCTATTGCTTACATATGAGTTTTGCTTGGAAACACACGAGCTTTTTTCGTGTCGTTTTAAGTTGTCTCTTCTTGTAAAATTTTTACCACAATATTCGCACAAAAACATGCTTTAAATGTAATAAAAGAGTAAGTTGCTTTACACGTCAACACACGATATGATGCTTGGGCCAATACGTTTCCTTTATATAGTGAACTTAATTAAGAAAAGGAGGAGGTTTAACTATGAGGAGGGGTAAATTTAATATGACGAGGAACAACACATTCACTCACACATGCACACACTCACACAGAGAAAAAACATTTTACAATCATTTTAATCCTCTTCTTCATCCATGTCAGTCGATGTGTCCCACACTGATGAAGTAGAAGATGATGAAGATGAACTATCTGTTAGTTTACGTTTTACTGTATGTTTTGTTAGCTCGAATAACGGTGTTAAGAAACAAAATTCACAATAACGTTTTCGTTCTAATATCCATATATGCAATTTGTCTTTTCGAAATAAAATATTCTTTTCGTATTTTATCCTGAATAATTTTGTATTAGGTTCTAAATTGTAAATTTTTTTCTACACCAACGGCAATATCGGTTTCCCTGTGTATCAATCCAAAATCTTTTTTTAACTAACACTAAAAATGGATTTTGTGGAATGTTCATAATTTTGGAAATATTACCATTAGGTTTTAATAAAAAATCCACTATATATTTAGGTAATGGATTGTGACATGTAAATGGTCGGCATTTACAAAGAACCGAATACATATTTGCTTGTCGTAAATGTCCAAATGTCCAAACATAAAAACACCAATTGTAAAAAATTGTCTTACCCAAACATTTTGGTATTTCTGCTAGGCGTACCATTTTTTTACATCTAACCGATATTCTATTACATTTAAACACACTTGTTTTAGAGCGATTGCTTGTAAAGTTTTAACAAAACTCATTGTAGATAAACTTAAATTTGTGTTCTTATATTTGACAATGCAAAAATTGATTTGATCTATGGAAAAATAGCCGGTTATTTTATATTAATATTGTAACCTTATTGTAAAGGTCAAAAGTATTGCAATTTAGCTTCGCCTTATAAAATTTCAAAAAGTGTTGCAATTTTTGCCCCGCCTTTTAATTTAACCACACCTTTATGAGTAAAGGTAATTTTAGTCCCACCTTTTAATTTTACCACACCTTTATGAGTAGAAGTTAACTCAAAATCTTTCAAGAGGTGTTTTACTTTAAACCCCTCCTCCTTATACATCCTCCTCGGTTTACAAGCTATTTAAGCACCAACACACTAAGTTGAGAGGAACAAACTGAACAGCGGTTTTAAAGTGTGAATCATGTGTAAGTAATTTATTTTAAATAAAACAACATTTAAAAAAATATGTTTTGTATTTATAAAGAAACATTTACATTTGTATTACATATATTTTATATATTATATTTTTTTATTACAGTCCGCATACAAATCTATAAGGAAATTAGAGAGGAATATTGCAGGAGATTCAACAACAAGCGAGTAAACAAGTTAATACATACATGTAAATAAGAGAAAATTGAGATTATAATAATTTACAGGTAACCATAATCGAACTGGATGACTCGATACCGCCAATTCCTCTACCCCGGGCAAATATCATCATCCAGAGGTCGGAGTATACGGCCATTATTTGCCCGGAGGATAACGCGCTCGTGTGGTTGCGAATCCATAACCCTTTATAATTTAATAAAAGACTAAATATTTATAGAACATTTTTATTTGAAATCCATGAATTATGTGAATCATCCAAACCCAACCATTTTACTAAAACTTTATTCTTCATTCTTTTAATAACTTTTTCGACGAGATATACATCCTGATGTTGAACTTTTTTTAATTCTTTCTCATAGAATCCTCCAATTATGTCCTGGTTTTTTATATCTCGTAGTAGATATGTTCTGGGGTTCGTGTTTTGAACTTTGGATACTGTGAAGATTTCGTTGGACCAATTTGGGGTGTAATTTTTATCAAATGCTTGACGATGTTTGCTAATCCTTACGTGGTCACTAACTTTAAATTTCTTCCTAAATCCATCAAAAACTTTTAAATTACTGTACACAGAATTTAACAATAATTTTTCCTTATTTTTATTTACTTGTTTTGGTTTCATACCAATTGTTCTATGTTTTGTATTATTATATTTATTAATTATATTTTGTAGAATACTAATCCAATTATAATTGCCTTGCATGCTAAATTCCTTCCACATCAGTTCTTTAATAGTTCTATTGTACCGTTCAACAATTGAACCTTTTAAAGATGAAAATGTGCTGTAATGATTAATTCCATATTTTTCGCATAGTTTTTTAAAATTGTTGTTGTAAAACTCAGTACCATTGTCTGTTTGAATATTTTCAGGTATCTGCCTCTTTTTCAACAATTTTTCCATTTGTAAGGCAACTTCTTTTCCAGTTTTTGTTTTTAACGGTAAAGCCCACCCAAATTTAGAAAAAGCATTTATAACCATCAATATATATTTGTATCCTTTATTTTCCTTGGCATAAGGTATCATTTCAACTAAATCCGCTTGGTGTAAATCATTTAAACTCTTCAATATTACTCGACGTCTACGAAAATGTTTCCGAACTGGGGCGTGAATTTCATCAATTACATCGCGTTTAATGTTGGGTTTCATTAGTATTTTGTTCGATTAATATCTAAATGCAAAACTTCTTATCGACACCTTCTGGAGTCGCTGCAAATCTGCGCTTAATTTGTATTGTATCATTCAATTTAAGGTTTGTTAATTCAGACAATACATACTTTTCATTAATAAATAGAATTACATTTCCCAGGTAATTTGTTTTGAGAACTTTTCCAGCGTATAATGTGTTTTTATATAATATATCACCCCCCTTATTATCAATTGTATAGAATCCATCGGAAGATACGTTTCCGTTGCCAGCAAGTGTCAAAATTAACCTATATCTTCTATCTTTATCTGTTTCATCGAATTTAAAATACCTCTGAATTATCTTGTCTAAATTGTTAGATTTTTTAATATAGCTCGAGACACTATGCCCATGTACATGTTTTCCAAATTTGTCAACAGTCATTGCACCAAAAATAGAATTTCCAAATTTGTCTAAACTCATTTTATACACCGGTTGCTCGTCTGGTGTCTAATGAGATAATAACATATGTTTATTTCAGGAGCCATACTTAAATTACTTTATAAAGTTTGCTTCCTTCAATTCTTCAATTATTGAAATTATTTCATTTGTATGCGCATTATTGCCAGCACTTTGTGAAGCTAATAATAAGCGTAATCTATCTACAAGTTCATTCGGATTATCCCAATATTGCAATTCTAAGGAAGAATTGGGATTCATTTTTTTCTGCAAACCGCGTCCAACTTTCCATTTTTTAGTCCACCACACTTTTGGAGGTTGACCATTTAAAATTGGCTTAATAATGTTTACATATTTCAAAGCTTTATTACCAATACGTTTTCCGCTTGGATCATAATTAAATCGCGTCGCAGATGTTTGCTCTAAAATACGTTTATAATTTCGAACATTGTAACGTTTAATTTTGGCGCAAGGAGTTTTAACGAGGTGGTTAGGTTGCATAGCGCAATGAGTTTTACGCGGCGGTTGGCTTGCATAGCGCGCGTCGATCGAATTCGGCTCGATTGCACCCGCGTGCGCATTAACGGTGATGCTAAGCGAGCGTGAACATGGTGGCCGTAGTCAGTGAACAAGAATTAAGAACTACCGCTGTCGGATCAATGAAATCACCATTCTAAGTTATTATTAGCCGCGCCTGTCTACAAAAGGTTAGTCAAATAATTAATCAATTATTCTAATCCAAGTAAGGGACTCATGTAATTAATTTCGGTCGTTTTACGGCAGGGTTTTTTTTTTGGTTTGTGTGTCATTGCCGTTGATCACATCCCGTCGTGCTGTCCTGTTGAAGAGTGCTGTAGCCATCTGTGTTGTTTCCTATTCACCACCGAGTGCCCTGTTTGTAAGTGGGACAGGAGAGGGGAACCTGACGAATTAGGGATTACGGGAGGCAGCCGCGGTAGCCACGGGAACCCGACAAACGAGGGAGTACGGGAGGAGGCCGCGACAGCCGCGCTGGAAATCAGATAAGTTTTTGTCCGAGTTTAATATCAACTGGGCGAATCTATTGTCCGGACGAGGGGTGTCATTTTCCTCGCGGGGAGAAATTCCGAGGGTGTCGTGTTTGTTTTGAGGACGGTGGCATGGTCAATTTCCGGGAGCCATATTACAAGAATTGAACTATTAAGTTATGATGAGAGGTTGCAAGAAGTAAAGGATTGATTGAGGGGTCAGAATCGTCACCTGCGCGTTGGAAGTAGGAAATGCGTAGTTTGAGTTTATTGTGTTTGAATTGTGGAATTGTATTTAATTTTGTAATTCTAAAGTGCACTTCAGAAACCATTCTTATTTGTCATAACTAGTTTTTTGTGAATTTACTAAAGCAAAACGAAGGGGGGGGGGGGGGTAGAATAAATAATAAGTTTTGGGGTTTAACTGAATCGGAGTCTTTGTTCTTGAAACCTGTCATATGAGTATTAGTGAAGTTGTCAAGTTTCGTAATTTTGACTTTTCTGGGCTTACTTTAATTATCCTTTTTTTAAATTACTTGGCGCCCTTAGGTAAATATATAGTAAATCGAACCACCCCGTCTCCACTGAGTGACCTGGGTCAGGGATAATTAGTTTCAGGAAAGTAAGTCCCTTTGATGAGCCGTAACTTCACTAGTGCGCGCGAAGAGAAAAATACGCCACAACATCAGGTTTAAAAGTGTAAGGGTCCTTTTTAAAAAGTAATTCGTATAGACCGGTAGTGCCCTTATATGGCACATCGTTAATAACAACATTTGCTCCATCAAACTTAAGTGCCGCGTTTCCGATATACAACACACCATCAAATGTTTGAAGAACTCCATAACGAGTATCGAATTTATCTCCACGATCTAATTTAAAGTCAATCAAATATGCGCGAGGTATATGATGAAATTGTTTCAGGGTTTGTTGTAGTACTGACGAAGTATTAAGTTCGTCTACCAGTCTATCATGAGCTTCATCTAAACGTGTGGTAGCAGTCCGTAGGACTGTAGCGTCATCATCAGAATCTACGATCTCTTCATCATCATCATCATCCTCGTCATCATGTGTGAGGTTTCTTGTTCTTGAAGTTTGATAAACTTCTTCAGTGTATCCTTTTGCAGTATCCTCCATCGGTGTTGATGTAATAATATCTTTTTTCAAATGCAATTGATGTCTCGGTCTTCTGGGTGTTGATGATGACGTTTTAATGGGTGTAAATATTCGTTTGTGTACTTTAATTTTCAACGGACCTTTCCTAATAGTTTCCTCAGATGACGTTACATTGGATTGCGGTGTAGTAAATATTTTTCTGCGTATTTGCGATTTTCTACTTGAACCTAATCCCGTTTCTTTTTCTTTAACATAACTAGAATCAATAGGAACAATTTCTTCATTGAATTTACTAGCGATTTGTTTCAGTGGTTCACTTAAGGGTAATAACGTTGCGGCAAGATGTTCTTTTGAGTCTGCAATATCTGTTTTTAACGATCGAATTTTATCACGCAAAGCACTACGTGCTTCCACGAGTTGCTTTGCAATGTCTTTATCCATGTTAAGAACTCAAAGTGTCTGTAAACACTGATAACATCTGCATCGTTACAGCGCTTTTTAAATAGTCAGAAATTTATCGAAACCTTTTCGATAACGACCATTCGTTACAGGACAATCTAAATCAATTACGAATGGAGAATAAGGTTGCTTACAACATTCTGTGCAAGTTTCTAGAAATGTATTCAATGTCATGTCACCTATTACGTGATCATTGAAAATATGCTTTAAATTTGTTGCATCTTGCTTAAATATTACCAATAAATTACAATTGTCTCGAACCAATTGCTTTTGAATGGCACTAACTTTGGCATATTTTAAAACAATCAACATTTTTGTGTCGACCGTATGAAAAAAAATCCTTAATTACATTATGACCGGTCGGTGAAATATCATCAAATATAACAATGGAATATTCTTTAATATTTTCAGGCGGTCCAAGTGATTCAACATCCGAAAACTCAAAATAACCACATTCTGGCACGTCTTTTACTATTGATCGTAGATACGCGTATTTATTTTGAAATAATGATTTTGAACACAAGTATATGTTTTTAAAACGTAAACCGTTGGTTGCAAGTAATAATGATAGCATTGCATTTGTTTTACCGCAGCCAGAAGGGCCTATAATAAGACCTCTTTTGCAATTTCCTCCAAATAGATCACTATGTCGTTTATATCGAAACTCGTTAAGATCAAAATTTATTATTGGTAATGACAAGCAGTGATTTTCAATATTTACCGACATAATAATGCTATATAAAATAAACCCAACCCTGCGTAAAACTTAATTTTTGAAGGGTGAATGAAAAGAAATTGAATTGTCAACAATTATATATTACAAATAATATTAATAGGTAAATATAAAAACTAATACTAAATAATAACTATAAAAAAACTAATACTAAATAATAACTATAAAATAATTCCCTGACAGATGGTAACACACATCCAAATGACTAGTAGCGACACACATCAACCACACACGACTAGCAACAGACAATGACCACAAAAGCAGATGTAGCAATCAAACACCTCATTACAATTGTTTGAAAAGAATTAGACTTGAAACAAATTGACAAATTTAAAAAATAGTTACAAAAATGTAATGTGCTTTCACAATTAAATTTCTTTTAAACGTTTTTTTAAACTTGTCAATGAATAATGCTCCTCTCGTAGCTGATTTTGTTTTGCAGCTAAGTAATTACTAACGTCAGGGGTGTTACAATTAGTAGATTACGCAACCAACTCAACCACATCAGGCTTTGAAAAACTATTCAAATTATCGATTATACTATCAATTCTTTCCAGTCGATCATCAATGGATGTCGTGAAAGAGTCTTTGCGAGCTTGCATAGAACGAATTGTTCCTTTATCACAAATGATGGCTCGCATAAACTCTTCGAAATTGTTAGTAGTAGTGGTTAAGGGAGGAATCTGGTTGGGTGGTATAAATGTCGGTGGAGGAGCGTTAAGATTGGGGTTAGTTGCTCTTACTACATCTGCTGATGAAGATCTTCCAGGTAAAACTGTATTGGTTATTTGCAATTCACGGACAGAAGATCGAACAGCACCGTTATCTTGAGAAAGTGTAATTTCTTGTGATAACCGCACTGATTTAAACAAGCCACCCAGCTCACTGTCTCCCATATCCGAAACTGCAAATAGACCATCAGTATTATTTTCCGACTCGACTTGGCTGGAAGATCTTTGGCACCCACCTGCAGGCCACAATCGCAACGGAGACTGAGTCATCTGAGCTGATTGCTGTGGCCCAGGTGTGCTCGATTTTGTCCCTGCAATTAAACAAAAAACATTGCAATTAATAAATATCATTAAATATTACAAAAAATACAGGACTTACCTCTCACGTCATTGGTTGCAAGTGATGCATCAAAACCTGGCTGGGAAACCACCAAGTTTACCAATGACTGAGGAAATGTATAATTTTGCCCAGTCGGTACCGCATCATAATTTTGTCCAGTCGGCATCGTCTAATACGTGGAATCGTTTTGCACGATGACAAACTGGTTTGAGGGTTGAGGTTGTGCAATAATTTGGAATGAGGGTTGTTGTGGTGGTTGGATTTGCATATTTTGTTGGATTTGGAATGAAGGATTTTTTGTTTGCGGTTCGACTAGGTGTATGCTCTGAAGGCGTTGTGGTTGATGTGTGCTGCTGCTGTATTTGTTTTTTGGCCCTGCTTGGATAATGTCGAAGGTTGGTGGTTAGAAGGCGATCCAACAAGTAACGGCATTGAACACATAGGATTCGTTCGCCCTGTACACAATAATTATGCATTAAAATTATAATTATGAATAGAAAATAATGCATAATAAAATATCTAATCAACCCGGAAATAACCTTTAGTCTTTCGTTCCATTTTCGCTTTCAACGATCGATCAGTTGCCGGTTCGCCTTTCTCCTTCGAAAGCAATTTATTTGATGAATCATCTGCCACTGATTTCTCTTTGTCATTTGTAAACAAATCAAAATCATCCCATGATTCATCAAATGAAACTGAAAACAATAACAATAGATAATCTAGAAACATTTAAATAACACGTGTTTTAAATACTTTTTACATCAGGTCCAATTATGTTAGGATGTGCATCTGAATTGGTGGTGCTCTTTTTCTCAACTTCACCTTAAAAACAATAGACAATAAATAAGATACATTTGATTAAATAGAATTAAAGAAAAACAAAATACCTAACATATTCCCATCCATGCTGGAGTTCAGAAAATCGTCAATACAAATTATCTTGTTACCTAAAAGCAAAAACAAACACACAAAATAAGAATATCCAAAATATGTTAAAAATATTCAATCACCAAAATATAAATAAAGACCACTTACCTTCCATTTTAGAGTGGAGATGTTGTTCGTTCCAAAACTTGCACTAGATGTGATTTTTTGGTTTGTTCTGACTTGTTTTATACCCAATTTTGAGGTCAGCAAACGGTAGCGAAAGTAAAACAAGTGAGGGGAAATCGAGGTTAAATTTTTTTTCGGGGGGTGGGCGGAGGAGCCAACTGGGGCGCAGGGAGGAGCCAAGGAGGGGGCGGGGCGGGGGAGTGGCCAAGGGGGCGTGGCGTCGGAGGAGCGAAGGAGGGGCGTGGCAATGGGCGTAGCTGGAGGGGGTAATTTTATTTTGACGCCTCCCCGCTGCCGAAGGGGGGGGGGGGGGGACGAACGTATTTTTAGACGTTTTCCCCACTAACCATCATTCTCTCTTTTTTTTTTCTCTTTCTTTTTTTTTCTCTTTCTTTTTTATTTATTTTTTTAGTTGCTGCAATTAAAACAAGTTATATTATAAAAAACATTTTTTATTTCTTAATCATGGATACATTGAATATTTATTAAACAATATACATTGAACAATAACAATAACAGCAATCACAATTTACGATACTCTTGCAAAAGAAACAATCCTTCTTCATTGGTGGTGGTTCATCGACATGTGTCATCCAATTAGCCGTGTTGAAATGTTCATTGCATGGCAATCTTCCTTATGAACATTTCATTGTGCGTATGTGGTCCGGTAATATGGGCCATAAAGTAGCGAGTTCCAACGGTTTTATTTGTTTCAGCAAATAAATTAATGTAGAATTAGTAGCACGTTGATCTGCTAGAAATGGTGTCCCGTCTCTACCGATATATTTTGATAATGCATTGTTAATTCTTCTTAAATAATTAATAACATAATACTTTAAGTTACAAGTATACTGTCGAACTGTTTCCATGTTAACACAGTTGTGAGCCAATGCCGTCTGATATTATTTCACTTTCCGACTCAATTATATGCATTTAAGTTTGCTGTACATTTGTTCTTTTTTCTGTTCTACTCCATTTGCTGAAGGTTTTTTCGTCGCAACCTCTTTTATAAAATTGTTTCTTCTTCTTCTTCATCTTGCATGTAATAATTGATAAGATTTGACATTTTATCGTAGATATAATACACATTTGTTAATGCACACATTGTATAATCTGTATCTTTGTGATATACACGATTCCATTTGTTTCTGGATCTCGCCTAGCTATGGAAAAGTGACAGTTTAAGTATTGTAAATGGGGCTGGTTGTGTTTTAAATCAGGGTTTTTAAATGTCACTGTCAGATGTTCGATTTTAAGGTTATAATTTCTGACTATTGTGATCTTACACTGTTGCCTGTTTTACAAATTTTCAGATATAAAAGGATAATAATATGCAGTTTTAAGATTAACAAAATTTACTACTTGGTTTTTGTACATACAAACACAGCAATAATATTGTATATAACAAATATAATGAATTCGGCTCTGCAAACTTATTTCGTCATCCATTTGTATTTCTCGCTTGGGTCTTCCCGTTAACACATTTTGATCAACTCCATCCATCCACCTTAATTTTGGCCATTCTCTCTTCTGTTGGCCCTCAGTATTTTTTTGTAGAATTGCAAATTTATTCCCACCCCCTTGTGATACTGATAATTTTCATGTCAAACAATGTTTAAGCCCTCATTCCACTTTTATTATTTAGTCAAGAGTACCTGCATCTGAATCTTCTGATGTTTGTTCTGAGCCAGATTCCCCAAGCGAAATAATAAAAGGAGAAATGGTTTCAAAAGAAAGGTTCCCCATGTGTTTTCTCCAGTCATCCGAAATAAGTTTTTCACAATGATCACAGAAATTTTGCCACATATCGGATGTACATTTTGAGAGAGACTCAAGCCATAAATTCTGAACACGATCCTTAGCTGGTTGCTTAGAATTTATGTGCTTATTGTAGTAAGTCTTACAAAACCCCCATGCCATTTCAATTGGATTGTATTGACACTGGTATGGCGGTAATCTAAGAACTTCGTGCCCGTTCTTTCTCAAAATGTCATCAACTACGTAAATTTTGTCATTTGATCGAAAAGGTATAAATAAAGCCCATAGTTCCTTTTTGGTTAATTTTGGATTGAATTTTACATTGTGTTTAACCAACCACTCCTGCATTTCGCATTTCTTACAAGAAAATGAAGGAGTTTTGTCTAATTGCACAGAATGGTATGTAGCATTATCCATAATAACTACACATTTCCCTGAAAGCTTAGCCAAAGCAGGAATAAGTTGATTATCCACCCAATTTTGGAAAGTATTACCATCCATTGTGGCATGGTAATCTCGGTCATTGTTTTTCGAATGTAATAAAAAATCGCACCCATCCGAAAACCCACTCCTATACCCAGCATGTAGAATGGTGAAGCGTTTGCCTTCATTTTTGAATTTAGTTGGATTAATTTTATATCCGTTTCATGTACCCAGCGTCGAACCACGGATCCATTCTGATATATCCATGTTTCATCCAGGTATACGAATTGGATATCTTCACTGGAATTTTGATACTGTAAAAATTTTCTAAGGAAAATAATTTTAGCTGCAACAACATGTTTTTGTTCACAGTGAATTTTGCGCCCATTAATTAATTTGAATTTATACCCCATACTTCTAACAACCCTATAAAGTGTTGTTCTACTCCCATGGAACTCATAATTTTCTTTCATATCATTCAAAAGATCTCTCAAAGTAAAATACTGATTTCTAGAGTTATATTGCCAAATTAGTTGTTGCAGATCTTTTCTAGCTAGGTGATTCCAAAAATGGCTGTTTTTAGATCGTTTGCCAGAAGTAGTAGATTTCAATTCGTCAGGTCTTTGTCGTAAAATTAATTGTAATGAAGATCTCCCTACCTGAAACGTAATTATCTTTAATTAAATATATATGATAATTAAAATACTAGACATACCCCAATAATATCTATTAAAATCGTAATAATATTGTGATGCTGTAGATTTGGATAACTTTGCCTAAAATGTTTGTAGGATTTCAGAATTTGTAACCTTTTTGATTCAGAGATAATCTTTGGCATGTTAATATTTAATATGTGCCTGAAATAATTTTTTACTTTGACATTAACACAGCATTGCAACACTAGATTAATTTGATTTAATAATAAAATGCTCGAAGAAGCGACCGCGTGGCGAAATAATTGTTGCAAGATTAACAATAAACCTCTTGAAAATTAAAAAGAGGATTACTTATGATATCATAAATTATTGCAACACTGTTAAAATAAGGAATCAGGAGTGCCAATTAATAAAAAATGTAAATGTTGATACTGCAACATAACAACACGAAAGCATGGCTAGGCGAGATCCAGAAACAAATGGAATATATTATACATACACTTTAGGTGAGACGCTGACAACTTTATATCCAATCTTTTAATGTCCTCAATTGGCCGATCCAATATTTTCTGTAGATATTGTGATTTTTGCTCACCTCTCACATAAATGTTTTTAGCTTTTTTACTAAACACTCGAATAATTTTATCAATTTTATTGAGTGGTACATTTCCACTAGTCCATTCCAAATGATGGAAATTTGAAGTTAACCAATGTGTTGTTCGACGTTGCTTAGCAGGTAAACAATTTACAGAATGGGGAGCCTCAAACAAATAATGGCTAATTCGACGTTTGCTATCATAAATAGCCACTTCTTTCGGTAGTAATTTATCATTACTATCGTAAAAACCTTGAATGTCGATTATGATATAGTCCAATGTATCCATAATTTGTTTGTGTACTTGTTAATTCATTCACTTCTTGTACTTGACTGATGTGTAAAGCAAATTACACTACTTTCATAATGACAATCGACCCTCCTTGTTTTATAGCAACAGGGAATTGCAGCAGGACGGGTAACACCTCTTTTACAACAATTCTTTTACCACTTTTGTTAGTGGTGCATAATAAAACGCCTTATCGTGCAAAATTAAACAGTATGCTGTTGTATTAGCCGGAACTGGTTCTTTTGAAGTAAATTCAATTTTAATTTCAACGCCACTTTTGTGAATAGTGTCTGCCTGATACGTACAATCGATTCCTACTAATGGAATTTTCTCTTTAAATTCTGCTGGTGAAAACATTGGTTCACTTTCTGGCACATAGTAGTATGATTGTTGGAATCTGCTATACATATCGTACACAATAGCATATTTATTGTTATCAAAATCAATATTTAAATTATCATACGGAAATCTTGTACCGTTCAAAAATACACTTACGTTTGTCAACTTTATATTATCAAATAGAGCCATTGAAGACTTCATCTGGCCTTTTCGAAAATAATGTATCTTGGCGTTTCAAGTTGCGGCGCCGTCTTTACGGCCCATGTATGTCTTGTTGTTTGCGGCAATGACGGATACTCATGAATCTCCCAACTTCTAAACCATAAATTGATATTTTGATTTTTGTCAGTTAATTTTGTCAAGGCTAACTACTCTCGTAGACCGACTGCAATTTGAGGTATTCTCGAAATAATTTTATCTATTGTCAATTTTACTTTTTCTTTTTTAGCTTCACTTTGAACAATTACATCGTTATCATCGTTATTCCGAATGAGTACCAACTCCTGTCTACAGTTTAATACAACTTTCTTAAAATCTTCCGCAAATCCTAAAATACTTTTAAGCGGTACACTAATTGCAAAATGTCCATTGTCATCGACTATATCGCAGAAACCTTTTTTCTCAATGTCCCACCCTGCATTTTGTAATTTAATCATTTCATTTTTATTATACGAAAAATATCCTTTCATACATGATGTCACTCCCACGTTTCTAACGGAATCCACTTGAACACCATTCATTAAATACCGAAGATCGCTAATCATAAAGCCTGCTGGGTTGTTGACTAATTTTGAATTCTTACTAGCCTCGTTTTTAACATTCCCATCCTCACCAACTTTCCGTAGAGTACCCTCTACATATAAATAACTCTCTCCTGGTAATGTATAATTGTCAGTTTCAGGAACCGTTATTCTAATTTCATCATTATTATCAAAACTTGCCGATCCATAAGGTTGGTATGAATGATACTCGTAACTGACTATTGCATTGTTAGATTTAACTTTGTCGGTAACATTTAAAATGTCCATTATTTTAGTAGTTTATAGCCCAAATCTTTTAAGAATATACGATTTTCTGTTGTTAACTTCTTCACTTTTTTTAGGCTACTGCACACATTTTTCATATCGCTACCCAATTTATAGGCTGACCGGTTTGCTGTGTTCTTCTTCTTCTTCTTCTTAACAATATGGTTCCTCTTTCGATTCGACGTTTTTGAGTTATATAACTTCATCTCATTCAACCTTACGCAAGTGTAATCGTGTCGTTACTTCTTCACCTCTAAAATTGATCAATTTCCCTGATTGATCCAACACTCTTACCACAATTGTACTGATTATATCTCCAGTAAAAGATAAATATATAGGTAAATGTAGCGATTCTACCATCTTATATCCGGCCGGCACTTTAGGAAAAAAATGATAAAGCACGTGTACCGGTTCACCGTTATTATAAGAACCGCTCACTAAATTGCAATAAATTTGAATTGCATTGACTTTGTGGATATTAACAATATTTTCTGCTTCATAACTCTTTCCGCCCATTAGTACTTTCTTATCAAATCCCAATAAGGTTCCTATACTTTTTTCAGCTGTAAAATCGATTTCTACATCGGTTTTTATGTGCACTTTCTGAGTATTATTATTACCGCGTATACGGACCAATGCCGTATTGTCAATGTCCCCTTCTATTTTAGTCTCTATAAAATCAGAAATATCATCTAAACCGTAAATTCCAACGGGTAATTCTACTATTTTTTTGTTGTTTCCTATTTTGTAGTGAAATAAATTATTTGATATGTCAACGTTTGGAATTGAATTGAGTGACTCAAAATTGAGTAAAGCCAACTCATATTCTTCATTTTCATCTTTGCTCAAATAAATCGGTGGATTAAAATTGCAACTTAACTCGGAACTGATTCCGGTCAACGTAAACGTAAGCGAATGAGAAGTTTTCACCATTGCGTTTAGTCTTCGACTGATGTTTAAATTGTTTTCTTAATTATTTATTAAAAACATTAAACACAATTGTCCACAGTTTAAATCATCGATTGTCTGGTAGCGTTCATAGTTATAACTTATAACATTATTCTTATCATCTGATCTTAAATATTTTTCAATTTCAATGGAAGGTTTTAAATCACCGAAACTGTCAAAGTATTTTACTCTACTGCCACTTTTTTTATAAGCAACCCAATGCGTTCCTTCACTTTCTTTATTGTCTAAATTGATAACTGCACTTTCATTTTTTTAAATTTTTTTCGGTAATGCATTTCTCATATAGACACCTCTAAACGATGGTATTTTCAATAATTTTGCTATTTTTAAAATTTCCAAATTATTTAGAGGTCTTTTATAAAGGAACATTATTTTGAGTTTTTTGAATATTCGGGAAAATATAAGCCACATCCTCTTTTATATGGTTTTATGTAATAACCAGAACCCACTGATTTGGCTTCCATAGCTCTATTGTGTCGCTCAGCTTCTTTTTGTTGTTCTTTAGCTGATTTTGCACTGTTTACTGCTTTCGCTATAGCGGCTGCTCCTCCTCCAAGGGAACCCAATGCACCTAAATCTGCAAATAATGGAATCAACGGAAGAAATCATTCTTGTTTCGGTATAGGAATGACTACGTTTTGGAAATTTAATTTTTCTCTTATATTTTTTCAAAACATTATATGCAGCTTTTGTAGCATCAAATACACTTTTATGTTTTCTTCTACTGATAGCGTTTCTGGCCAGTCGAACTGCCTTGTTAAACGTTAAAGTACCACCCCGACTCATTCTTTTGCGATTTCTACCCTTGCTTTTTCTCTTTTTTAGACCCATTCCAAATGAAGTTTTCCCTTTCATTGCTGCTGCAACTCCTGCCGATGCAATCTTTTCTCCGGCACTTGGACCAACCTTCTGAATTATTTTTTTTGCAGTTTTGAGTAACCTATGATCGGCTATATGCCTTTCGTTTAAATTATTTGTATTATCGTACACTATATCGTGCTCTTTACAAGCTTCGTCGAGTTCGTTTATTCCTTTATCGCCTCGCGCTAATCTCTTTTCTAATTTTGTTCCAGGCCCACAATAAATATATCCAGGTAAATGAATTTCAAAAGGCAGCTTGTTTATTAATTTATTTAGTAGCCCCCGACCGATCCATTTGATAGTTCTTTTACGACTGACGGGATAATAGACATACATTTTATTTTAAAGGTATACAAATAAACTGTGGCAACTTAAAAACTGTTTATTGATTTTTATAATTTAATTTTAACAAACATTTACCACTTCACCTAATACTAACACATATACTAACTATGTTCTACTTAAACCTTGAGTTATATACATTCTCCCTAAAACTACTTTGTAAACAAAAACTTATTGCTAATTCTATTCTTTTCATTTTTTCTTTGAATCTTAAAGAATCATAATAATATATATGCCATGCACCTTTCCCAGCTTCTTTATACGCAAATTTCCATACATACATATTATGAATAATATTTTTACTTTCACACATTACTACTTTCTTTTTACTTCCCATTATTATAAGAATCTAACATTATATGTTGCATATCAAAATCGAACAATAACTTATCATTACCATAAAGTAACAATTCATCAATCATACAAGCATATTCATTACATTCGCCTTGCATTATTTTCGAAAAACGAGTTTTCATATCCCCATCCAGTTCATTTAATAAACCCAAGCAAGAATAGTAATATTCACTAAACTTAAGATTTTTTAAATATTCCAAACGAGACGAAACAACATCAACCAGTTTCCACAATTCACGAAGACCTTCATACGATAAAAATACGTGATTTCCACCGATATCAATTCTTGCAACTTTACGACAATTATTCATTAAACTAAATGAAATGTTTACTCCATTAAAGCTGATTGTTTGATCCGTATCTACATAAAAAAATGTTTGGTTGATATTCACTTTTTGTTCTAAAAATACTGTCCACATCTGTTCATTCAAAGAAATTCCTTGCCCACCCTTACCCAATATTCTAATAACTGGTTCAAGATTAAGATCTATGTCCAAACCTACCGACACCCATTTAGAATTACTTTTATTTAAAAAATACGTATTCGACGACAGTAAATTTTTCATAGCGTTCTTCTTTTGTTTTACAAGTTGATTGTTGTGGTTGGCATCATCGTTGGTATCGTTGATATTCCATGGAACATCAACAGTAGTAGTCTCACCATGATTCGGTAGATTTATATTCGAAAAAGGTTCTTCACCCTCTTCAAAAAATCCCGAGTCATTTGCTGAATTCGCATTATCAATTGGCCCATTATTTTGAATATGTGCTCTAATAATTTGTTTATTACTCGGGTTTTGTCGTTTCACTAAAATTTCACTTCAATCAATAAATTAATTTATTTTCAAAATAATTACAAATACTTACTTATTATTCAATTTATTATAGACAACAACTAATTAGTGACACAGTTCTGGCAGATGTATTCTTGACAACAACACGTGTACTGTAATAAGTTACACCCATCCGGCAGATCTTATATAGTCCCATAATATTATGTTGGGGGGAGGTTCTGTATATATTTTTACATCACAACGACCTCACATACTTCTCCTCTGAAAAGGACTAACTACTTTATGATTTTCCCGCCTAACGGAGGTCGTTTACCCACTCATTAGAATCCAATTGAAGGCATTCAATACCTTCAATCATCGATGTTGCTAACAACACTTTAACCGCATTGACAATATTTATTAATAGATTCATATATGACATCTTATGTATTATTCATCAGTCGCCCTTGAACCATCGAGATGAACACATCTTGTCTTGTGCATGGTCCGCCTATAGCGATACAGCGCATAAAAGCTGTAATGTATCGGGTGAAAATCTTAAGGGGGTAAGGGCCCCTTTGGATTTTGATTAGACACATTATTTGTCTTTAATGGATGCTAGACAATACGTTAGACCGTGGACTGTAAGCACTCAAGGGTGATATTTTTAGCCGATTATATGAACCCTACCTCTTCTATTTAGTGAAAACTATCTTAAAATTATTAAGAGTATATTGCCTCTTTAGAATCAATAAAACCGTAAAGTAACCTCCTCCTCCTCCTCCTCTTCATTTTATGAGGAGGAGGAAAGAAGGTTCTTTGGAGATTCTAAAAAGACACCTCCTCCCTACCAGGAGGTTTTAACTCTTTTAATCATTTTGAGGAGTTTCCTCTCAAATGAGGAGGAGGTTCTAGAATCGGCTGTAACCCTCTACAAATATACGCTAGTCGCTCATTTCACTGATTGTAACAATTAGAAAGCAAACCTAACTTACTTCACCAGGGCCGATTGTTACCGGCGTTTATTTTACAAACGTCGGAAACTGATGATTTTTCCAGTTTTTCACTGCGACAACGCAAACATCGGTTTTCTAATTCATTTTCCAGTACATACATTTATAATTTAACTTCATTTTAGCTTATTCAGCATTTTTTTTTTTACATAATTCATCTTTTTTTCACACCAGCTAGCAGCGCCAGCTCGCTGTTAAAATCATTTTATTAATTTCATGAAATAAGTTACGTTTGCCGCGTATATTAACGGTTCCTGCCACATAAGCGACAAACAAATGTTGCGCAATTATTTATCCCGTGCACTACGTGTACGTAGTGGGATAAATAAACGTGAACATTTTTGCCCTAGCAACATTTGTGATTCATGCATGCCCTAGACTTAAAAACATATTAGATAGCTTTTCGCACCGTCGAAATTCCGCGCTTCCGCGAAGCACAGCCGTATTAGTTAAGTTAGTTTTAAATTTGTACATATTAAATTAGGGAACGGCTGTGCTCGAAATGTTCATGCGGAAGGGCTGGGGACCAAATGGTTACGCCACCCACGCACACCAATATTAACGTGCACGTGCGGGCCACACTCTCTTTTCGAGCCAATGAGGGCTCGCCCGAAAAAAGGAAATTTGGCCCAGGGTGAAATAAATATACGTGCCCCAGCCCTTGGAAAATCACTGAACACTGAACTCTCAGACTTGCATCCAGACATCATCATCGCCAAAGAATTACTTCACTGTCGAAGTGCATTTCCTACTTTCGTGCCACCAAGGATCACTTCCACGTGGAAGTGCATTCCCAACTTTCGTGCCTCAAAGAATCACTTCACCGTCGAAGTGCATTTCCAACTTTCGTGCCGAAAAGGATTTTTCCTCCGAAAGGAAAAATTCCCAACTACCGCGTCCACAAAGGATTTTTCCTCCGAAAGGAAAATTTCCCAACTCCCGCGTCGCATCATTCATTAGAAATTACTTCTCTGTAAGAAGTAATTTCCAACGGCCGCATAAAGTAAATAATCGCGAGTTAGTGAGCCTATTCTCGTAACCGCCATATCATCCACCGCTGGAAAACTGTATAAACAATTTCACTTTAAATCCACGACACGACGAGAAGCACGCACCAGATTTCACAGCTAAGCGGCTGCTGAAAATTTCCACATTAATAAAAATTTAAGTCGAACGCCTTCGGCGGTGCTCCACCGAAAACAAATCGTACCACTGAAACAAATACGTAACAATTCACGACATCGTGTTCGTTGCCGCTGGCACGAACCTCCCGCCCACTACGCTGTAGCACGGTTATTTTTGCCGCTGGCAAATAACCCCGCAGCCATCGCCGTCCTCGCCACAGCAAGGCCGCCACCAGGGCAAACAGAACCACGTCGGTTGTTTCTGACACGATTTGTTACGGTTTCAGTGGGAAACGATAAGCACCGTCGTCGAGCACATTTTCCCGACGACACGACGGGAAAGCGTGAACCCCGACGCTTCCCCACCGCTGATAGCCAGCGCCTTCCAACACAAGTGGAGGCGTCCCCCAAACATCCGCGTCGCGACAACCGCGCATCCGCGCCCGCGACAACCGCGCCATCCGCGCCCGCGACAACCGCGACATCCGCGCCCGCGAATCCGCGCCCGCCGCGAGTTAGGGTGTTTAGACACTGCTGTGTAATAACTGTGTGTACGTTGAATATACCTGTGATAAACTGTTAATTCCTGTGTATAATTCAACACAACACCCCCACCTCCTGTAGATGCTGTCCAGGAGCGACGCCGCCGAAGCAGCTAAGGCCCAGCAGACGCCTAGAACTTCCGGTAAGTACAATTTTGAACTAAGTGTAAAGTGTGCCCTCATTTTCAAGGAAACTGAGCTAGCCTCCCTGTCACCTGGCCAACAAGTAAGCGGAAACCAAGTTTTCCCGGTTTTCCTCTGTTCGAGCAAAACCACTTGTTAGTGTTTTCACAACCAACCTTTGTGCTGTGCATTAATTGCCGCCTTGGCACTAGCCGGATAAATTGCTCCGCAATTTCCGGCGAAACCGTCGTGTCCGGCCAGTTGCGCGTGAACTTTCACCTCACTTGTTCACCCCGTTCCGCACGCCGTTGACACGAGTGTGTTACCGGCGTTTTTCCGTAAACGCCGGAAAACTGATGATTTTACGCTATTTAGCAACAATTTACGCGAACAACGGTATCCCAAATAACTTCATTCATGCATTTAGCTTAATTTAAAACTATTTTGGCTCTTCTAGCACGCTCCCAACATTTCGTCATGATGAGTCATAGTTTTTCCCAATCTTACGCGATGACTCATCGGTTTAACCAGCGTCCGCATGAATCACCAGCTTGCAGCACGTACGCTCGCTGCCTAAAATCATTTTTCTTTATTTTTTAAAATACGTTAAGTTTGTTGCGTATATCAAAGGTTTCTGCTAAAAGCCAAGAGGTCGAGCATTGTTATAAACAACGGTTTATAACAATGCACGCGCCCCAAAAGGCTAAATACCGCATGCCAAAACCACATGAATGTTCCCTCCTACACAGATAATATTCTAGCATGTTTTTTAGGCCCAAATCTAGTAATATTAGAATACTTTCTGCTAAACAACAAACATTTTAAAACAAACAGGCCGAAAAACAATAAAGGGACATTCTGCCCGCTGAACACGGCAAACATAACTATAGTAAACATGTTACATTTCCGCAAGAAACAAACAACGCGCTACGCGCTTGTTTGTGCTTATTTTCCGCCTGGAAAAACATAAACCATATTGTACATGTGCATGCCCTAGGATAAAACATATAGCTAGCCCGATCCCGTACGCGCCTATTATTTAATAACACACAGCTTTAGTTAAGTTAGTTTTAAGTTTAGCTTTAGTTTTGTAAATATTCATTTAGGAAAGCTGTGTGTGTAAATTCTCGCGTGAAGGCTGGAGAAGAAGTGACGATCATCCCCCACCGTCGACCTTAATATTTATACGAGGGTGCGGCGCTGGCTCCTCGCGCTCCAGTGGCCATTCAGCGCGCCGCATTTTTTCACCCCTGTCGCAACCACCAATCAGAAAAAGTGGAATGGGGAGGTATTGGCCGCTGGGAGGAATAAATATACGCGCCCCAGCCTTCGGAAGTAAATTAAACGGAACACTCTCGACGTGGAGGCAAGCAGATGAACGACTCCCACAGGGTTCGCCGATCTCCCCAGGACTTTTCAACATTTTTGTGGCGAATATCCTTAAATTTGAAAGGAACAAATTCTTGTCGCTGTACCAGTTCGCGGACGACACCGCGATTCTAACGTACGGGCCAAACTTCGACTTGGCGAGCAGAAAGCTAACTCAAGCAATTGAGGAAATTAACAAATACGCCGTACAATGGAAAATTAAGATCAACCAAAGCAAAACAGAGGCCATCCTACTTGGACGAAAAAGGCCGGAAAAGAACTTCATCGCTCCAGGGAGAAAGAAGGTGAAACTGAAAAATTTCGCGACGTACTTAGGCGTGACAATCGACAGAAGAATGACACTCACAAAACACGTCAAGAGGAGGGCTAACTTGGCCAGATCGAGAGCAGCCAAACTATATAGAATACTAAATAAAAGTAGTAAAATCAGTATTAAAAACCGGCTACAAATATTATAAATGGTCCTGGTCCCAACAGCAACGTACGGCCAAGAAATCTATATTACAGGAAGCGAAAAAACCAAACAAGAAGCAACAAAGATAGCTAACACGCTCATCAGAAAATCCCAAGGAGCACCTTGGTATATAAGGACAGCAAACCTGAGGAAAGACATTAAAGCGGACGACCCGCTGGTTACAGCAAGAACGAGAAGGGAACAGATGAAAGAGAGGCTAATAAATCATCCGAATAAAGACATCTCCGACAAGGGGAGAAAACTCGCATGAGAGTTAAAACTACGTCCCTAGAGACTACAAGAAACATCTGGTTCCACACCAAACTGGAATCAGGCAGAAAGGAAACTTATCATAGCCCAGAGCTGAATATACTTTAACAGACGAAGATGAAAAAAAAAAAAAAAAAACTTCGAAAGTGGAAGCATCCACCAACCATCCGCGTTCGCGACAACCGCCAAACGCGCTCCGCGCCCGCGACATCCGCGTCCGCGAATCCGCGCCCGCCGCGAGTTAGGGTTATTAGGAGTGCGAAAAACTGTAACATTTGTGTACATTTATTTCTGGAATAGAAACACACCATTCTGAACAGAATCGGTTGTTTGTTGTTTTTTTTTGGCCCCTTTACCCCGTTGAACAAAGTATTGTGCTGTGTTGTGTGGGAGCCCAGCCGTCCGGGAAAAGCCGCCGCTGTCCGGAACGAGCCAGACGAAAGAGAGCCAGACGAAAGGAAAAGGAAACCGTAAGTAACAATTTTACTTAGCAGTGAATTTAAGTGTATCGATACCTCAGGGACTAAGCTAGCCCTTTTACGTCCACCGACTACCAAGCTACGCAGGTAGTTTCCCTGCTCGGGAAACCCAGCTTGACCAGTGTTTTCACGAGCCGGCCGTCGCGCAGCTCAAATTGCCAACCGCGCGCGCGATTGCTTCGCGATCGCGACACGGACCGGCTTGGTCGGTGACAGGTACGCCCGAATCCGCTTTCCACCGATTCGCGTGCCGATGACAATTGGCGCCCAACGTGGGGCGAACGTTGTAAAAACGAACCACCCCGTAAATTCACTTTAAATTCAATCCTCACAACAGCAACTTCTCGTCAAAACTAAAGCTCTCCTTACTCAAGTCGTAATTTTAATTTATGTTCTCGAATCTTAGGATTCCAAGTTCCGATTTTTCTGCAAACAAGCATTTTTTATAAACTCACTTGGACTTAATTTATTTTTCTTAAATTTAAATTTAGTTATCTCTTATTAATAAGTGCGTAATAAATTTAATTTATTTATTTAAATTCAAAAACACAGCGTCAAATTTTATTACTTAATTCAAATCAATTTAACTCTGTCAAAAGCAGAAAATCGCAGCTGATTTTTATTATTTTGAGAAAAGAAAAACTTTGTTTTATTTCGACGTCAGGGCGTAGTTTTGAGTCACTCAAGTTCTGATTATTTGCATAAATGCGAATAAGTTTTAAATCAGTCAGAGACTTCCCTTAAACCCGTTTCCGTGTAGCACCATATTTTTTAAATAGCTTTCTTTTGTACTTCATCGCATTAACTGCGTCAAAGCTCAGAAATAATAATTTAATTAAATTTTCTGTGAAATCATTTACAGTACATTTTTTTCTTCTTAAATTAATTATTATTTCTCGTAAATGGTGCTAACGCTACGAATTTCACACTTTAAAATTCACCGCTTCGGTTACAATATAACTTTAATCAAGTGGTGACATTTTTAATAAAATAACCAACGACATTAAACACCTCTCGACTGGCAAGTTAAATTAACTTTATTTAGTGCTAAATTAAGGCTAATGCTGTTATGCCTTATTTAAGTTTTATTCACTTAATCCAAGCCGACCGAGACGTGCTTTTAGGTGGTTATTTTTTCTTTGTGCGAACTATTTTGCTTCAAGCTAAACAAATTACATTGAGCTAAACCTAAGTGACGAACGTAGTGCATATTTTTGTTCGTAATTATTAATCTTCGTCACGAAGCTTACGGGGCCGTGGCAAGGAAATAATTTTTCTTGTCTAAGAAACCCTCTTGTATTATAATAGATTACTGTTTGGTTAATCCTAACTTAATCTTTTAGGCACGTAACCGTTAATTTTAATTTTTAATTTAAATTAATTAGTTGCGTAGCATAGTTTTTTATTATTTCCTTAAACTCTAAGTTTAACTGCACTCATCGTTCGTAAGTTACACTTAATTTTAGCTTAATTAATGTCTCGATTGTTTTGTATATATATTTCCGTGCACCAGCACTTTTATCGTTCCCACACTGATTAAGTCTCGAGCAAATTATCCGTTCCCGAAAACTTTTCAACGCACATTTATATTTTTCGGGGGGGGGGGGGGGGGGGGGGGGGCATGAAAACACGTTCTGAGAGGAACACAGACGTAATCATGCAAAGTCAGAACGACTCCCTCGACACGCAGGATACGCACTCTTTGTCATCCCGCGTGGCCACGAAACCGCGAACCACGCCGCGGAGAGTCATGGAGATTCCCCCAGGATATTCCGGCCAGCTGGTTAAGGATAACCAGGCCAATACGTCAGGGCTGAATGCCCAAAACCTCGTGCAGGCCGACTCCCGACACGCTATTACGCCTCGAGCGCGGTCTAGGCACCTGCACCTGGACATCGTCACCGTCGACCCATTACAGCCGTTACCACCGCTGTCACCGCCCAGCCATACACAGTATGTGCCCGCACAATACGCCCCCGCGTAGTCCGTACCCGCGAGGAACGTGCCCGCACAGTACGTGTCTGCAATAAACGCCTCCGCATCTGGCTCAAACGAACAGACGCAATATGAGGATGCGAGATCCCGCCGGGAAGAGCGGGAATACGAACAGTATCCTCCCCGCGACAACGCTGAGAGTCGATATTCGGACCTGGAGGGCTTATTCCGACCCCGACACATCCCCGAGTATTACGCCCAGGAGAAGTACCTGGAGGAGCACGCCCGCCGAGCGAGCCAGCAGACGCAGCGCGAAATGCTGCGACTTATCCGGGAAGACGGCGAAGTGAACCGGAAACAACGGCGAAATTTACCGGGACGAACCCGCGTAAATTTATCGACGCGTTGGAGGACGAGTTTGCCGATATGGAAATCGCAGACAGCGAGAACAGGCGCGCACTTGCCCGAATCGACAAGGGGATCGCGCATCGTTACGCCGGCTACTTCGCCGAGGACGTGCCCTGGATCCAGGCCCGAGAACTTTTCTGTGCCAGCGTCGACCCGGAAACCGTCGCCCACGACGAATTGATCAAGATGCTGACCACGCCCCAGGGAAGCCAACCACCCGGAGTTTTCGCGCTCCGGAAAGAGGTTCTCTTTCGCCGCTACGAATGCCTGTGGACGGAAGAGCGGAAAACGAAGATTATGTGGAGGTTGGCGAGCAACGAGCTGCGCCAAAGCCTTGTTTTTCTGCCGGAGACCGTGACAGATTTTGTCATCAAGGCAGCTAGGATCGGCGCTTCGCAGGTCGCCCCGATGCCGACGATGACGATGCCGAAACCCTCCGGACAGAACGTCACGGAGCCACGACGCCAACAACAGGCGCCCGCTAATAATTACCGGCAGCAACCGCGTAATTATTATCGCGGCCACACGCAGGCAGAACCCCGGCCTCGCGTCAACAACACACAGGGCCAAAACTGGCGACAACCTCGCCAGCAGCATCAAAACGACGACACGCAGTACGCGCAGGCAGAACCCCGGCCTCGCGTTACCGTCCAAGGACGGAACTCACCGCCCCCTGCGCAGACAACGCAGCGGGGAAGCGAAGATCCCCGACCGGCACCACGTTACGAAAACCGGAGAAACGATCGGTACTGGCAGAACCGCGATAACCGTCAGGAACGGGCACCGCAACAACCTGCGCGGTACGAACAGGAGATCACGAAACGGCCACGTTCCCCACCGACGAGCCAGCCGCCCAAACGGAACACGCAGCCGAGAACGACCACCCCGGAACCACAACAACCCGGCCCTTCCACCACAAATGCCGCAGGAAACCCCGCAGGGAATAGGTACAAGGGTTTGCCTCTTCCACGTCCGAGAACGCCGCCCATGTGCCAGAGGTGCAACGGAGGACGGCATTGGCACAAAAATTGCCCGAACTTCCGGTCGGGAAACGATCAGGCGAGTGGACAACGGGAGAACCGCACCTGATCCACTCACACCTCCGGACTTCTCTGCCACGCCAACCTGGAACCGCCCCCGGACTGCCCGCAGGAGTTACACCACAGCTAGCTCCGATTGCATTAATCGCGAGCCAAAGCTTGATTAAGCTACCTCTCCGCCTCCCGCATCTCACGATCGCGTGTCTACTTGACCTCGGGGCCGGGGAGAACTATATCAAGCCGCACCTCGTCCCGAACTTTTTACCAATGCGCATCACGACGCAGCTCGCTAGACAGGACGCCACCGCCGACATTACTGGAACCGCAAATGTCGAGTTCCAGCTCGGCGACACCCGCTTCGACAAAGAATTCCTAGTCATGCCGACGCTACGGTACGACGCCATATTGGGACTAGGGTTCTTCGTCAAGCACGACGTCGTGGTAGATTGTCAACGGCAATGTCTTCATCTGGGAAGAGGACTTCGCCAGACAATCTACTGGGCAGAAGGCGAACAGAGGAGTAAAGAGGCCGAAGCACCCAAACTCGACCACGGTTTCACTGGCGAAACCGCTGGTCAGTTCGACGAAATTGTCCGACGCTTCGCTCGCACCCAACGGAACCGTACGACGGAGCATACGATCCGGCTTACCCACCAAAACCCCATCCGCATTCAGCCATACCGAGTAAACCCTGCTAAAAAGCAAGAGATAGACCGCCAAGTCGCCGAGCTCCTCACGCAAGGAATCATCGAGACTTCAACAAGCCCTTACTCGTCTCCGATAGTCCTGGTGAAGAAGATGGATGGGGAAAGCCGTTTCTGCGTGGACTATCGGAAGGTGAACGACATCACCGTAAGCGAGCCCATGCCGATGCCCGTCATCCAAGAGTCCCTGCATGACCTAGGCGACTCGAAGATTTTTTCGACGCTGGACCTGAAGTCGGGATATTGGCAGATCCCGATGGAAGAGGCCAGCAAACCCTACACGGCATTCAGCACACCCGACGGCGGCCATTACCAGTTCCGGGTAATGCCGTTCGGGTTGAAGAACGCCCCGGCTACCTTCCAGAGGCTGATGAGACAAGAGGTGCTAGCGGGCATGTTGCACGACTTCATCATCGTCTACCTCGACGACATCATCGTGTTCTCACGTACTTCGGAGGAACACCTCCGACACCTGACCCTAGTCCTGGAGAGGCTAGACCAGTTCCTTCGCCAGACCGACGTTGGAGTACCTGGGACACATGGTAGACGTTGACATGACCCGCCCACTAACAAAGCACCTCGGCCAAATCGCCAGCTTCCCCATCCCCCGGACAAGGAAGCAGCTCCGAAAATACCTTGGCCTCTGCAATTGGGTAAGGCAGTACATAAAAGACTTCGCCATTATTGCTGCCCCCCTTTGCGACCTCACTGCCACAACAAAGCCCTTCAAATGGACTCAGGAAGCCACCGCTGCCATGGACAAGCTCTGGAAGCTCACCGAGCAGCCCCTGAAGCTGCACCGACCGCTGCCTGGACTACTCTACACCGTCCAGACGGACGCGTCCAAACTGGGCATTTCGGCCGTTTTGTACCAGACGGACCTGGAGGGCAACAAGCGGATTATAAACTTCGACTCGGCGAAATTGAAGAAAGCGGAGAGGAACTACCACATCAACGAGCAAGAGTGCTTAGCGTTGGTGTGGGCCCTAAAGCGTTATCGCCCGCTGCTGGAAGGGCAGCACTTTTAAGCTATCACAGACTCCAGAGCGCTTACATGGTTGGGCCAGTTCAAGGACGTGAAGTCGAAGCTAACGAAGTGGGCACTTCTCCTCCAGAGCTTTGACTTAGAAATCGAGTACTGTCCTGGGAAGGACAATCAACTGGCCGACCTGTTAGGCAGGGATCCCGATGACGCTTCAGTAGGCGAGATTCCCGAGCTCGAAACGATCCTGCAGCCCTCCCTTTATGTGATAACCCTGCCGATCACGCAGATTGTCCACGAAGCACAGCAAGCCGACGACGACACCCAATCTCGGAAGCAGATGCTGTGGGACCCGACCACGAAGATTGGGAAGATCACGACCGACTGCTGGAGCTCGTGGATGGGTACATATACCGCCGCGCCGTACCAGAGAGGGGGGGAACCCTCTACGTACCACCCGATGCTCGTCAACGTGTGCTGCACGCCTTCCACGACGAAGCTGTCCACCCCGGAAGAGACGAAACCCAGCGTGCCATCCAGACCAGGTACTTCTGGCCCTCCATTCCCGTGGATGTAAGACGCTACGTCCGGGAATGCATAATATGCACCGCCACCAAGCGCGGACACCCCCAGCGTGTAGCCCCTCTCCGAGCACGCATCCCGATTGCCCCGTTCCACACTATCGCTGTTGACCTGATCGGCCCGTTACCCGAAACCCGCACGAAGAAGAGGAATATCCTGGTGATCACGGACATATTTACCAAGTGGGTTGAAGCCTTCTCACTTGGCCAAGCTCGAGCGAACAACATCACCAGGATATTGGAGGAGCAGGTCTTCCACCGGTTCGGGTACCCGAAAAACATCATCAGCGATAATGGACCGCAGTTTATCTCCTGGCGTTAGAGACGACAATGCCAAAGATGGGAAGCGGAGGCATACTACACTCCGATCTACCACCCCCAGGCGAACCCAACCGAGCGGTGGAATCAGGAGATTAAAAAGGGCCTTCGTGCCCGGATGCAAGGCCAACCGGCAAACGAGTGGGCACAACACCTGCAGCTGATCTTATTTAATCTCCGGACACGACGCAGCGCCGCTACCGGTTACACGCCCAGCCAGGCACTCCTCGGGTACGATCTGCCTCACCCAGAAGACCGAGACCTCGCCCAAGAACTCCCCGTCGAAGCGCCAGCCCACGCCCATCGAGAGGAGCGGTTGGACGAAATTCGCGACCAACAACGCGACTACGTCCGTCGGTACGACCAGCCCGACGAACCGCCCCGCTACCAGGAAGAAGAAGAGGTAGTCATTAGGAACCACCCCCTACAGGATGCGAACAACTCTGCTGGATTCGCAGCTAAAGGGATCGGTCCGTACAACGTCCGTGACATATACTCGGGACAGGTCTACCGAGTGGACCGTGACGGACAAGTTAGCCGAATCCACCAGGACGACATTCGTCCAGCGCCCCGCCAACCAGTACGACCGGCCCGACCACCGCGAGTTCGGAGAAACCGCGGCTCGCCATCCCCGCCACGTACACCTGAGCAGGTGGCCGCCGAGGACAGTGACGATGTCGACCATCTCGCCGTTCCTAATGACCCGCCGCCCTTCGCCGACAACGATCCACCGCCCCTGGCCGACCCCGAAACACAGCGACGATACCACCCCTCGCCGAGGCGCGACCAGCGCCGAAGGCGGGGACACGTCCCATTCGTCGAGGTGCATGCGAGCATTTCCGACAAGGACTCTTCCCCTTCTGGTAGGTACAGATCCCAGTACTTATTCCAAGGGAATCAGCGGGGCGTCCGACCAGGATGCTCCCCTCCTTCGTTGACAAGCGGTCAACAAGGACAGACGCCTTTATCCGATGACGCCTGGACAACTCACATTCCCCCCCTACAGACAATTTTGGACGCTCATACCTCCCGAGTGATGGACGCTCAGTGACCGAGTGTTAGTTTTAAGTTAGTTTAAGTATAGTTTAGGACTGTAAATATATATATGTAGTGACATGGACAATAATATTGCAAGTGTCGCAGGGATGCGTCTCAGCGCGAGACGTATTCCGGGATCCAGGCTAGACTGTCCCAGCAGTCCAGCCCCAGTTTGGCGCCCCAAGCCAAACATCCGCCTGACCCAGCAGGCCGATGGCATCAGTTCGCCACAGCGAGAACCGAACTTGACCCGGCAAGTTCGACCTCCTGGAGGACAAAGAAGAACACTCCAGACTACAAAAACTTGTAAAAGAGATAGTGACCGCCCGGAAAGAAGAGAACTAGAATCGTGCAATAGAGGAAACAGAAGAAAATTCTCAAAACATCTGGAAATTGCTGAGGAAATGCGGGCGGAGGAGCTGCCTAAACACTCCTATAGAGAAAGACGGCCGAAAATGGTACTCGGATGACGACAGAGCCGAACGCTTAGCCGAACATTTCGATCAGCAATTTTTAAACAACGACACCACCGACGCCGCAACCCAGTACGCGGTGGAAAAATCTCTTAAAAAAATAAGAATTTCAAAGGCAGCAAAACCGAAAGAAACCATCACCAACGAAGAAATAAAAAACACGATCAAGACATTCTCCAATAAAAAGGCTCCCGGGGACGATAACATCCCGAACCGAGCAATTAAACTGGTACACGAGAACGCGACTAACAGAATCGCCCGGCTGGTTAACGGAATACGTATCCACTAAGTCTTCCCGGCGAGTTAGAAGACGGCGGTGGTAATCACAATCCCGAAAGGCGGAAAAGACCCAACGAAAGTAGAGAACCGAAGGCCGATCAGTCTGATCTCAAGCTTGACCAAAATAGCCGAAAAAATCATTCAAAAGGACATCAAAAAAATCACAGAAGAAAGGAATATCCTGCCGGTGAACCAGTTCGGTTTCCGCAACCATCTCGCAGCAGTCCAGCAGTCCGCGAACCTGATTGACTCCGCGAAGAAATCAACAAACAAACTAGGGACAGCAGCTATAATCAAAAGCTTACGATAGGGTGTGGAAACAAGGACTGGTGCATAAGATGCTGACAAGTAGTTTTCCGCTTTGCTAGCCAAGCTGATCGATGACTGGTCGACAGAATGGAAATTCAGGATTAGATTCAACGGAGCACTTTCGTCATGGAAAACCACAGCAGAGGGCCTACCACAGGGCTCCCCGCTCTCGCCGGACATGTACAATCTGTATGTTGCAGATATTCCGAAATTTATCAAGAAAAAGGGAGTCTCGCTGTACTAATTCGCCGACGACACCGCTATCCTAACCCGAGGAACAAACTTCGAACTGGCAAGCACAAGAACCGCAGCAGCCGTATAAGAAATCCAGAAGTACGCCCGGAAGTGGAAAATCAAATTAAACAACAAGACCGAAGCCAATCTGTTATGAAAAAAGAAGCCGATCAGAAACAACATCTAACTGAATAAGATAAACAAAATTCAACTAAAAACAACATCACCTACCTAGGAATCACAGTGGACCGAAAATTGGACTTCCGGAAACACGTGAAGAGCAGAGGACACCTAGCAAAGAAAAGGGCAAGAAGCCTCCAGAGCCTCCTAAAAGAAAACGGACCGCTGAGCAACAAACACCGTGTAAAAGTGCTCAAAGCAGTACTAAAACCAGTAGCAGAATACGGCCAAGAGATAGCTGTCACGGGCAGCGAGAAAACGAAACAAGTTATGACCATCACCGACAACATTCTGATCCGGAAAGCTCTGGGAGCCCCCTACTACGTCAAAAACGACACCCAAAGAAACGACATCGACGCGAGAAACCCGATCGAAGTTGCCACAGAAAGAAGGATTCAAATGATTGAAAGACTGAAGAATCACCCTGTACAAGAAATCGTCGAAATCGGCGAGAGTTTAAGTCAACCGTCTTAAACTGAAAAACTCCCATCGAGGAAAATGACCCAAATCTGCAGGCCCCAACCCCTGCAGATCCTACCATAAGCTCACTAAACATAGCGAAAGCTGAAAGTTTTTTAAAAAAGGAAGAAAAAAAAAATCGAAAATCTCATTCAGACTTGAGACGGCGAACAGTCAAATTGTTCGTCTCTCTTCTCTGAAGCTCTCTCCGTCGCTTTCTAGCTGCTCTCTTTGCTTATTAATTATTCTTAAGCTATTTAGCTATTTTGGAGTTAAAGGTGCTCTGAAGAAAATTGCTGTTCTTTTTAGAACTGTAATTTTCTTTTCAGAACATCCAACACCCTTTTACCGTTGTAAGCTTTTTAGCTCGTTTTTGCCAGCGCGGAAAAGGAGCCGCCGGACCTGGTGTTTTGGAGAGAACTCACCACTCTACTCCATACACCCAACACCATTTACCGGGTTTGACCGAGCTTCTTAGCTTGTTTGTGTCAAACACGGCAAAGGCGCCATCCGCCCAGCTGTAATCTTTTATTTCCTTTTCAGTGTGGTAAACGTCCACGTGGTTAGCGCGTATTATATACTGCCCTGACACCAGAAGGCGCGAACGAGAAAATTTCTTACGACCTTTGCAGGGAGACCTGTTTAGGTTTTAAGAAATTAAGTACGCTTATCATAGCACGCTAACCGAGAATCTGCCTTGATTTCCGCGAGGAACGCTTGGAGATTGTCGGGAGGCAGCTAATATCAGAAGTAGTTGCACTCAATGAAACTGATAGTGGTTCCGCTTAATAATAAGCAGGCCTGGGGACTGAGTGAACCCAACGCCTACCTCTCTAAACCGCTGATAAGCCTAAAAATGGCAGATCAGCGGTCCCAACTCGTCGATTACGACGAACTAACCGTCAAGGATATGTTGCTGGAGCTCCTCGCCGAGATTAAGCGTCTTGAACAATCAAAATTCCAAATTAACCAATACCTATCATTCTGATGGAACCATTTCATCCATGGACGATGATACCGACCATGAGTCATCCCCGTGCGAGCTTTTTAGCCAGCATCGCCAGCGCCGTTAGCACCCTCTGACGACGAAAATTTGTCAGAAATGACACTTGCCCCGGAACTAGCTCCGTTAGCGCCACCCCAGCAACCAGCCGCCGAAGCTACTGATCGACGAACCAGCCCCTTCACACCGGCTAAGAAAGCCAAAACAACTTCGGCCCCCAAGCCGATCTCCACCGCCACTCCGAACGGTTCTGATGATGCAGGCTTCTAAGTCTACATGGACCGGAACCACCGGAAAAAGGCGAAGCCTTCAACCTCGATGGCTCCGTCTTGGCTTACGTCAATGGACCACCGCAACTCCAGCTCCCCAACCCCACCCATCGCTGTTAAACCAGCAAAAGCAAAGGCTCCGGCACCACCGTGGTAAACAAAAAACAACCTCTTCCGAACGATAAGATCGACGAAATCGAGGGATTTCTCTAGCAATCCTCCGCCTATCCACATCCTCGATCTCCCGAAATGGGACGCTATTTCCGCCCACCTTTACAAAAACCTCCGAATCCCCGTCCTCAAAGCAAAAAATCTATCCAACTCCATTAGATTTTGCGTGCAATCCGCCGATAACTACCGAGTAGTTATTAAATACCTCCGGAGCATAAATGCTCAGTTCTTTACATACACTCTAAACGAGGAAAAAGAGTTAAAAGTAGCACGCATGTCACTGATGAATCCATCATCAAACAGCTTAAGACCGAGAATTTCCCAGTCCTTTCAGTTCGCTGCATGAGCAACAAGCAGAGCACTTAGAACATACCTCTATTTTAGCCCGTGTAAACGGAGAAAATATCAATATTACGAGTTTATATCACTCACCTTCAAGACCATTCACTAAAAACGACTACATAAACATCTTCTCCGAAGATGTTCCCACAATTATAGGCAGCGACTTTAATGCCAAGCATCCTAGCTAGCAAAGTCGGCTCACAAACCCGCGAGTAATTTAACTTCATAACTCAACACTCTTACGACATCAAAGCCTTAAGCCAACCCTCCCCAACCTTCTATAGCTATGCAGGCCATAGGCCCGATATTATCGATTTCTTGTTGATAAACCGAATCGAGTGCAACCATGACATCTGGTCAATCTCCGAACTCCACTCTGATCACAATCCTGTGTTTCTTTATATTCATGTCACTATACTAAAAATGCTCGAAAAACTCACTGCTATTCCGAAAATAAGGAATAAGGAGGAGATAGATGAGGCCATTACTTTCCTTACCAATTCAATCACGGATGCGGTCGAGACGGTTTCGAAAATCAAAACCGTCGTGAAAAACAGCCGCCCACCTCCAAATAACATCCTCGGTAAAATTTGAGAGAAAAACCGCATCCGCAGACAATAGCAACACACCCGTTGCCCTCGTATCAAAACAAACCTCAACAAACTCCAAACAGAAATTCAGAAAGAAATCAAGACATTTTCAAATTCCAACCGGAATCAAGTAATCGAGGATGCATCATTATACAAACCTCAAATGTGGAAGCTTACTAAGAGATTCACAACCAGACATCGAACGACCACTCCGGTTATTCACGGAGGAAACGGACTTGCCTTCCTTCCGGAGGACAAGGCCGAATCCTTCGCGGAAAGCCTAGAGTCACAGTTCTCCCCGAACCCGCTCACAACAAGTGACGAATTACTCGACGAAGTTGAGGAAGCATTGGATCGCCTGGAGCGAACCCCAACCCATACTCCCAAACCAACATCTCCTGCCGAGATCCGTAAAATAATCAAATATGCGCCAAATAAAAAGGCGCCAGGCCACGATAGTATAAGCTACGCATGCTTAAAAAACCTCCCCAGCAAAGGAATAGTTTTCCTAACTACCATGCATGCCTAAGGATAGGCTATTTCCCTAAAGCGTGGAAACACGCAATAGTGATTTTAATCTCAATACCTGGAAAAGACATGAACTTTCCACAGAATCACCGACCTATTTCCCTTCTGTGTACACTGGGAAAACTATTCGAAAAAATTATCCATGTCCGCCTCAGTGAATGGTCGGATGATCATATGATCATCCCTAAAACGCAACACGGCTTCATAAAAGGCCTCTCATGCAACCACCAACTTGTTAGAACCAGCGATTACATAATCAACGGCTTTAACAGAAAGCAGAGCACGTTAGCCATCTTTCTCGATGTTGCGAAAGCGTTCGATCGAGTGTGGCACGAAGGCTTGCTATATAAACTCACGTTACTTAAGTACCTACATATCTAATCCACCTGATCAGGGAATTCATACAAGACCGCACCTTTTCGGTTCGTTTCGAAAACGCTACATCTCCGTCACGCAAAATGACTGCTGGCGTCCCATAGGAATCTGTACTTTCCCCACTCCTTTTCAATATAAATGTTTATGACCTGCCAACCTTAAACAATGTACTTACGGCCCAATATGCAGATGATACTGCTTATCTATATCGAGGCAAATATCTGCCCTTTATGATTCCAAAAATCCAGCCCGCACTTAACCAACTAGAGGAGTGGACAAACGACTGGTGTATTGCTATAAATTCTGAAAAAAGCCAAGCAATCTACTTCAATCAATCTAATAGACACTCCCAAGAAAACCTTACCTTTGGAGGCACACCAATTCCATGGGTAAAACAAGTGAAATATCTTGGTTTGCAAATGGATATCCACCTTAACTGGGCAAAACATGTTCAATCTGCGATCACTAAAGCTAATTCCGCCTTCGGGATTCTAAAATCATTGCTTTTAACAAAAAGCACCGTTTTCCTCGCCAGTAAAATTCACATTTACAAGGCAATAGTTAGGTCAAAACTGATCTATGGTTGTCTGTCATCGATACACATCTCGGAAACGCAGATAAACAGACTGGAATCTACGCAGAGCCGCATGATCCGCAGGATCGTAGCCGCTCCGTGGTGTGTCAGTAACGACCAAATCCGAAACGAAACGAAAGTGCCGAAATTACAGGATTTTATTCGTCAATTGGCAATTGCACACTCCTCTAAATTCGACGTCTCCCTCTTAGAAGATACCCTCGAAATTCCTGAAAACTTCAGAACTAAAATAAACGGCCACTACAACTGGACGTTACCAATTATTTTTTTTTTAAATGTTTCAGTAATGATTCTGACCCTCTTTTAAAAAGTATACTCCACCCACTCGCCACTAAGATATGCTACTCATTTTGAGTAGCAAATTCGAAAATCACACATTCAGGCTTAAGACGTCGAACAATCAGGTTGTTCGTCTTTCTTCTCTAAAGCCCTCTTCGACGCTTTCGAGCTGCTCTCTTCGCTTATTAATTATTTTTAAGCTATTTTACAGTTCCAAAGGTCCTCTGAGAAAAATTGCTGTTCTTTTTGGAGCTGTAATTTTCTTTTCAGAACATCCAACACCCTTTTACTGTTGTCTGGCCGAGCTTTTTAGCTCGTTTTTGCCAGCGCGGTAAAGGAGCCGGCGGACCTGGTGTTTTTTTAAAGAACTTACCACTCTACTCCATACACCCAACACCCTTTACCGGGTTTGACCGAGCTTCTTAGCTCGTTTGTGTCAAACACGACAAAGGCGCCATCCGCCCAGCTATTAGCACGCTTATCATAGCACGCTAACCGAGAATCTGCCTTGATTTCCGCGAAGAACGCTTGGAGATTGTCGGGAGGCAGCTAATATCAGAAGTAGTTGCACTCAATAAAATCGATATTGGTTTCGCTTAATAATAAGCAGGCCTGGGGGACTGCGTGAACCTAACGCCTACCTCTCTAACCGCTGATCAGTCTAAAAATGGCAGATAAGCGGTCCTAACTCGCCGATGGCGAGGAGCAATCAATCCGGGATATGATTAACGACCTCCGCTCCGAAATCAAACGTCTTCGACGTAAGAATAAGGATAAGGATCGTCGTATCCGTATCCTGGAGAGATCCAACTCCAAGCTCGCCTAAACCTACCATTCCGATAGGACCTCCACCTCCATGGACGATGTTACCGACCATGAATCCTTCCCGTCTGAGCATTTTAAAAAGCCAGCACCGCCGGCGTCAGCACCCTCTGACGACGAAAATTTGTCTGAAATGACACTTGCCCCGGAACTAGCTCCGCTAGCGCCACCCCAACAACCGGCCGCCGAAGCTACTGTTAGGCGAGCCAGGAGGAGCTGGCTCACCGAGCAGTAGCTTCGGCGGCCGGTTGTTGGGGCTCAGAAAGCCAATACCACCGCCACTCCGAACGATTCCGACGATGCAGGCTTTCAAGTCTACATCGACCGGAACCACCGGTAAGAGGCGCAGCCTTCAACCTCGTCTCGGCTTACGTCAACGGGCCGCCGCAACTCCAGCTCCCCAACCCCACCCATCGCTGTTAAACCAGCAAAAGCAAAGGCTTCGGCGAAAGCTAAGCCTGCGCCACCAACTCCAGCTATTGTTTACCACACCACCGTGGTAAACAAAAAATAACCTCTTCCGATCGATAAAATCGACAAAATCGAGGGGCTAGAGAATTTCTCTAGCAATCCTCCGCCTATCCACATCCTCGATCTGCCGAAATGGGAAGCGATTTCCGCCCACTTATACAAAAAATCTATCCAACTCGGTTAGATTTTGAGTGCAATCCGCAAAATAATCAAATATGCGCCAAGCTACGCATGCCTAAAAAACCTCCCCAGCAAAGGAATAGTTTTCCTAACTACCATGTTTAATGCATGCCTAAGGATAGGCTATTTCCCAAAAGCGGGGAAACACGCAATAGTGATTTTAATCCCAAAGCCTGGAAAAAGACATGAAATTTCCACAAAATCACCGGCCTATTTCCCTTATGTGCACACTGGGAAAACTATTCGAAAAAATTATCCAAAAGGCCTCTCATGCAACCACTAACTTGTTAGAACCAGCGATTACATAATCAACGGCTTTAACAGAAAGCAGAGCACGTTAGCCATCTTTCTCGATGTTGCGAAAGCATTCGATCGAGTGTGGCACGAAGGCTTGCTATATAAACTCATGTCACTTAACTACCCTATATCCATCTGATCAAGGAATTCATACAAGACCGCACTTTTTCGGTTCGTTTCGAAAACGCTACATCTCCGCCACGCAAAATGACTGCTGGCGCCCCACAGGAATCTGTACCTTCCCCACTCCTTTTTAATATATATATTTATGACCTGCCAAATAATTCAGACTCATTCAAAACCACATTCCTTAGAGCCGAAAATGAAAAAATCTGTTGAACTTCTTCATCAGATCCGTCCAAAGCACACAAGTCATAGTTTCTTTTGAAACTATAAACTTGTATTTAGGAAGAAAACAAAAAACGCTTAGACCTTCGTCGAATGAGGACGTTCCAGTGCGACCATTAGCGTTAATCACCGATAATCCCAAAGTGCCTATGTGCGCACCGGTGGAGATACACAATTTTGAGGGTAGTTAAAGAAAATATAGAACTAATTTTTATTGATAGTCCCAGGCCTCATCGAGTTGGCATTTTTTTATATAACACTTTCTAAAGTTAAAATTTATATTTAAAATATATTTCATATTCAAATTTTTTTAAACTTTTGTTCTAAAATATTTAGAGACTTGATTTTTTAACCATAATATACAGTATTATGTTATAAACAATAGTGTAAAATATTATATTGATAGTACGCCTACTATCCATGTAAAATTGATGTTTTCTAAATCGCTCAACTTTAAGCGTTAATTGTTAATAATATAGGGGTTTAAAAAAATATTAACATGCACGATTAGAAGGGTTTCATATATCTACAATAGAGTGGATATGTTTTTTTCTCAAAATTTTTAATTTACTTTTTTTCCTCCAAATCCCCCCCCCTGCCGCTCGCGCTCTGATTTGGCACAGTGTGCGCCACAACAAACTACCTAGCCGCGAGCTTTTGTGAAGGTGAACGTCACACTACATCAAAATCGTCCTCATAATAACTTCCATAGTTCCAAATCAGTTAACCTAATTAAAGCTTGTGAGATTTGCAAAAAAAATTTATCATGCCACTTTATTGTAAATTATTGTAAAAAACCGGGACATATAATTAACGAATGTAGATAACGCGAGTTCAACAATTCAAAAAATAAAAAAAAAACAAATGTAAATTTAAACTTAAACCAGTCACCCAAGACGAACACTGCTTCGGGGGACTTATCTCAAATCCAGGTGTTCCAAATTTAAAAATTCTCATATCAAATGATGATCTCAATAACGTAATTATTAATTGTAACTTGGCACGTAATGAGACCAAACAGCTCAAACTTTTAGTTGATACAGGTGCAGGTGTTTAGATAATAAAAGCTAGCAAATGAATTCCACAAACAAAATGTGACTTTAGTAATAAATTAATTCTACCCGGACTCAGTCCTAACAACCCTGTCGACACACTTGGAAGTTGTCACATTCTTTTAAAAATACAAAATAAAATAATTCATTCAACATTTCAAATTCTGAACTCTGCCCCGAATGTACCATTCGATGGTCTTCTTGGTAATGACTTTTTCGAGAAGGAAACGGCAACAATTAATTATTCTAGCAATACTGTAACACTCCGAGGAGTTTTAATTACTGTACATACGGAAAACTCTAATTCTGCAGTACATACAATCGTACTTGTTGCCATTTCAGAAACCGTAGTAGAAATTGAAATTATAAATCCCGAGGTTTAATAATGAGTAATGCCATAATTTTAAATATCTAAATATCTTGCAAAATCTATCGTAAAAGTTAATTCAAATAAGAAAGCAATTACGACTATTTTGAATACAAAATTGGTGGATCGCGAATTTCCTTTTTCCTTTTTCCGTAGTCCTAGAACCAATTCCTACGTCTAAATCAATTTTAAACCCAAATATAAGTTTTGTTAATTCAAATAAAAATCAATGTAGAAAAAATATATAAAATAAAAAAAAACGATTGGATCACTTAAATCTAGAAGAAAATAATTCTGTTTTAAAAATTTGTAATAAGTTTATTAACATATTTCACCTTCCTGGTGATAATCTAACTCACACTAAAACTATTAAACACGAAATTAAAGTAACCAATCCAAATCCTATATATACAAAATCGTATCGCTATCCGAAAGTCCACAAAAACGAAGTTAACAAACAAATTAACAAAATGTTAGACGATAATATAATTCAACCGTCCAATTCTCCCTAGTCTTCTCCTCTTTGGGTAGTACCGAAAAAGCTAGACGCATCTGGTATACGTAAATGGAGAATTGTTGTCGATTTCAGGAAGTTAAACGATATTACTATCGGTGATAAATATCCGCTTCCTAATATCTAGACCAGTTAGGTCATTCAAAGTACTTTACTACCCTAGATTTAGCGTCTGGTTTTCATCAAATCCCAATGAGCGAAGCCGATCAAAAGAAAACCGCGTTTACTACTCCATTAGGACATTAATGCCATTCGGTTTAAAGAATGCTCCTGCAACCTTTCAGAGGTTATTGAATAATGTGTTAACTGGACTTCAGGGAGTCCATTGTTTTGTATATTTAGACGAAATTGTCATATACGCTTCTTCACTTCAACAATACAGAAAAATTGTAAAAGGTATTCTCAAAATTAAAAACCAACAATCTCAAACTCCAGCCAGACAAATGCGAATTTCTAGGACGAGAAGTCGCATATTTAGGTCATATTATTTCTGATGAAATAATCCTGACAAATTTAAAGCTATTAATACTTTTTATATTCCAAAAAATGTTACTTATTTAAACAAATGTTAATGTCACAACCTGTCTTGCAATATCCAGATTTTAATAAAGATTTTATTCTCACTACTGATGCATCCAATGTAGCTATCGGAGCAGTACTTAGTCAAGGTGTTATTGGACATAGTCTTCTAATTACATACACATCACGTACCTTAAATCAATCTGAAACACATTATACAACTACCGAAAAGGAACTTTTGGCAATCATATGGAGCATAAAACATTTTAAGCCATACTTATATGGTAGAAGATTTAAAATTGTTACTGATCATAAACCACTAACTTGGCTTTTTAATTGTAAAGATCCTGGATCTCGATTAGTAAGATAGCGTTTACAAATAGCTGAATACGATTACGAAATTATTTATAAACCTGAGAAAATTAATTCAAATACAGATGCTCTTTCTCAAATAGTATTTAAAACAAACAATTCGTCAGGTATATATACGAAAAAATTACTTTATGTTTGATAATGACAAGTTAAAGTTGTCGAAACTATAGTCACAATAAAATCCTCAGTTATACAAACAAAGTTAATTGTCTTATTTGTGTAAATAATGATGTATAACGAAGTAGAAGCCTCCACAGTGAACAGTTTGATTAATGCTAGTGTAGCTTACAAGGCAAAAAAGTATTTTGAACTACAATTAAAAGTGAAACAAGCCTCTTTAAATATTAAATTTCTCCAACAGTGTATAAAAATAAACATCACCCCAAAATTTATACAAGTTAAAATCAGTATTAAAACACGAGCTGCAAAAAATGCCATAAAGTCCGGAGAAAAAACATGGTTAAAAGATGAAGTGAAGTTTTGGTTCCATAGACGAGATATTCTATTTACCTACATAAAAATTCTATACATTGAACTCACATCACATCTACATCCAGTAGAGTTCGACCTCCTAGATGATTTTGTACGAGACAAGGTCAGCCGCATCTGTCACAAGAAATTCATGGTCCAGAGGAAGAAACTTGAAAACTTGCTGGCAAGGAAAGAAGAGAGTGAACCGAAGTTCAAACCCACAACGTGTCATCCGGAGCAAAATTTCCACCCATGTTTTGTGAATCAGAGTGAAGTGCGGTTTACCAATAGTGAAATAGAATTTTTGAAATTAGGACCCAACTACGCTCCACACCTATCCCCTAAACAGTACAAGGATATATTAGTCGTGGAATTAGAATGAGCTTTAAGTAAAATCCCTAACTGTGAGTACAGTAAACAAAAAATTGCTAAATTAATTAAAAAGTCAGCACCTACAAACTTTAATAACAAAATAATTAAATCAATAAAAAATAAAATTGAATCTAACAAGCTTACAATCACCAAAGCAGATAAAGGTAATTCCGTTGTAGTTTTAGAAAAATCAACATACAATTCAAAAATTAACGATTTTCTGCAAGCATCGGATATCATTGAATTGCAACAAGACCCCATTCCTAAATTCCAAAAATCCCTTAAATCCATTGTTAATGAATCCCACTCAATCTTTGAGAATTGTAATAAATCTTGGCTTTTCCCCACGAACCCCATATGTCCTAGATTATATGGATTATTAAAAATTCACAAAGAAAACTCTCCTATAAGACCTGTAGTCTCTTTTATCAACTCGCCGGCCCATAAAATAGCATGCCACCTAAACACCTTATATAGAGAGATAACTGATTTCAAAGACCCTAGAGCAGTAAATAAATTCCAAAGAATTGAGTAACAAACTAAAAACCCATCACTTTCCTCAAAATCATAAGTTAGCATCATTCGACGTATCAAATATGTTCGCTAAAATCCCACCAAACGATTGCATAGACCTAATAGGCCTTTGAGTCCTTTGCTTGCTGAAATTTTCATGTGCAATTTAACAAACATTACATTAGAGTCCCCGTTAGGCAAAAAGCACATGTTATGTTATGTTATGTTATGGGGTCGGTGGGTCGTGTGGCCTCTGGGCCTTTCGAAGTTACCTCGACCTAAAAGATCTTTTGTAACTATCCCTGACCTACTTGAGTCCCTCAATGTCTAGACTTTTTATGAAGTCTACTATAACTTGAGGGTTAATGTGTACCAGTTCCTCGGTGTTTAAAGTGGCCGATGACAGGTAGTTCCCTCTTTGAAGGGACAAGGCAGGGCATTCACAAAGTAGGTGCTCTGCTGTTTCTTGTGCCTCGTTGCAGAACCTGCAGTTGGCATCAGTTGTTTGACCCATCTTGGTGAGGTGGTACTTCAGAGGAGAGTGTCCAGTTAGAAGGCCGGTTATGAGCCTTAGGTTGCCCTTACTTAACCTGAGAAACTGACCGGCTCTTACGGCAGAGAAGGCGATGAACCTTTTCGCCTGCCGCAGACCAGGTGTGTTTCTCAGGTGAGCACTTTTGGCAGCATTTTCCCATTCCCGGATCATCCCCTTGATGCGGACTTTAGTTATTCCACTGTAAGGTTCTGGTCCGACAAATGGAGTCTTGGACCCTTCCTTGGCAAGGTTGTCGGCAATTTCATTGCCTTTGATCCCTGCGTGTCCCGGAACCCAGGCCAGTTTGACTCTGTTGTTCCTAGCCAGCTGCTTTAGGGATAGCTTGCACTCCCAGACAGATTTAGACTTGCATGTAGGCGATTCTATTGCCTTTAATGCAGCTTGACTGTCTGAGCAGATGCAAACCCTCTGTTTGTTGTATACCCTGTCTAAACATATGTAGGCGCATGTGTTCAGGGCCTCGATTTCTGCCTGAAATATCGATGGGGATCGTCCCAAGGCCCTTGATTACTCGCATCGAGGGCCAGTGATACCGATTCCGACTCCGTTCTCAGTTTTGGATCCGTCAGTGAACCAAACTATCGAGGAGCCTTGTAACTGCTTGACCCTCGCTCCAACATCATGGCGGCCATGGATGGCCACTTCAATCGTTGTGTCGAAGTCGTAGTCAGTTGACATGTAGTCTTTGGGCATGTATATCGCTCTTTCACACACAGTGTTGAGGATTTTTAGGTGCCCGTTAAGGTATCCATATTTTGGTATGTCTGTCTGGATTATTCTTAATGCGTCTAGTGCTGCTTCCCTTTTCACGTGCAGATGCAGAGGTGTGAGATTTAGCATAGCCTCCATTGCTCCAGTGGGGCAGGTGTTCATAGCCCCTGTGATGCCCAAACATGCCAGCCGTTGAACTTTGCTGAGCCTTGCTTGGGTTGTGATCTCCGTTGTCTTCGTCCGCCAGACAACGGAACCATAGGTGATTATTGGTCTTATCACCGTAATGAAAAGCCAGTATATCATCTTGGGGTGTAAACCCCATCGTTTGCCAAATAGCCTGCGGCAAGCCTATATTGCCCTTACTGCTTTGGCAGTGATGTTATCTACATGGGTTTTCCAGTTTAGCCTCTTGTCAAAGGTGAGGCCGAGATATTTAACTGTGTTGGAAAGCCCAATGAGTGTCCCATTCATGGTTAGTGCCTTAAGATTTAATTTTCTACGACCTATAAATGGGACAATTACAGTCTTGTTGGGATTGATAGTGAGCCCCTTCTGCATGCACCATGTACTTACTTTCCGAAGGGCTGACTGCATGCGGTTGGACACCGTATCGTCATGCTTTCCCCTAACTATGATGACGATGTCGTCAGCATAGCCTTGTACGTCAAAACCGTCGTTGGATAACACCGATATTAGCTCATCGACAACTAGTGACCACAGCAGGGGCGATAGAACCCCGCCTTGTGGGCACCCCTTTACTGCGAACACAGTTGCCGACTCATCGTCAATGGACAGTGTGATCCTACGACCTTTGAGCATAGCATGGATCCATTTGGATGTGGAGGCGTCAATTCCTCTTGATTTGGTGGCCGTGTCTATGGAGTCGTAGGAGGTGTTGTCAAATGCACCTTCGATGTCCAAGAATGCGCATAGAGCCACTTCTTTGCTTGCGATGCTCTTCTCTATTACACTTGTTAGTGTGTGAAGGGCATTTGTTGTTGATTTGCCTGCTTGATAGGCAAATTGGTGTTTGTGAAGGGGAAACGACTGAAGAGCTTTCCCTCTGATATTTCTATCAATGATTTCCTCCATTGATTTTAGGAGAAAGGAGGTAAGGCTTATAGGGCGATATGACTTAGGCTCGTCAGTTTGGCGTTTGCCAGCCTTTGGTATAAACACCACCGCCACCTCCCTCCACTGCTTGGGGATATACCCTAGAGAGTAGCTAGCTCTGAATATTTGCGTGAGACGTGGTAATAACTCCTCCCCTGCCCTTTGCAAAAGGGCTGGAAAGATGCCATTTGCCCCCGCGGATTTGAACGGCTTGAAGCCGTTGATCGCCCATGGTATTATGCTTGGAGTGAAGATCTTTGTTGCCAGTTTATAGCTTTCTCTGGTAGGGCGTTCTTCTACCTCAAAGCCGATGGCAGGTAAGTCTTCACTGTTAATTGCCTGGGACCCAGGAAAGTGAGCTTCTAGGAGTACTCTTAGACTTTCTTCTAGGGTTCCAGTGTATTCACCGTTGGACTTTTTTAGTAGTCCAATACCGTTCGTGTGATCCTTTGCAAGGACTTTTTGGAGGCGTTGTGCGGGAGGTAGATCATCTATCCCTTCGCAGAAAGTCCTCCAAGTTTTCCTTTTAGATTTTCTTAGTTCTTTCTTTGTACTCCGAAAGGGCCTTTCTGTACTCCTCCCACTGTCCAGAGGCTTTAGCCCTATTAAAAGTACGCCTAGTTTTGGCCTTTAGGCTCGCGAGTTCGCTGTTCCACCAGGGCACTTCTCTAACAACAGCCTTTTGCTTGAGTGGACAACTACTTTCGTAAGCGATGTTGATTACTTCTTGTAATTGTGCCGATGCTGCTTCTAGTTGCTCGACTGTTTCAATAGGATTCAGTGGTCCCGCAAGTTCCGACGTAAGACGCTCTTGGTAGGCATCCTAGTCGGTATTTTTGGGATTTCTGAATCCATTGATGTGGTTATTACCACTGTCGATGTCAAACAGTATATGCTGATGGTCTAATAGTGAGACGTAATCTGAGACGTGCCAGTTTTGTATGTACTGGCTTATGTAATTATCAGCTAGGGAGATGTCCAATACCTCCTTTCAAACTGATGTGATAAAAGTAGGTTTATTGCCCTTATTGACTATATCTAAGTTTTCACCTAAAACATAGTCTAGCAGGAACTCACCTCTTCTGTTGGTGTCCGTACTGCCCCATACAGTGTGGTGCGCGTTGGCGTCGCAGCCCAGGACCAGGTGTTTGTTTTCCTTCCTGCACCAGGTGATGAGGCGTTTGACCTCTTCTGGTGGAGGGGATGTGGAGTCACCCGGGAAGTAGGCCGAAGCTATAATAATTGTCCTCTTGCTCGTCCCCTTAGTGACTCTAATTTGTGCTGTGACCAGATCTCTCGTGATGAATTCTGGAACAGGAATGTAGTTAGTGCCGGCTTTGAATAACAAAGCGGCCCTAACGTTATTGTGTAAGGTACTATAGATCAACTTACAGTTTTTGGATTGGAGTCCCATAATTTGGCCTCTTCTGGTCCAGGGCTCTTGAATGAGCCCTATGTCTAACTGCTCCTTAATAAACCTCCTAGAAAGTACGCTCGAGGCCGCTTTAGCATGGTGGAGGTTTATTTGGACGCAAGTTAGTTTTTGAGGTGATCGGGTCATTATGGCTTTCCGGGGGCAGGACTCAGTGTTCCTTTTCTCCAGGGGCCAGTTTCTCCGATCCCCTCACCTGCTACGGATGGGCTGTCCGGCTGGTTGTTTTTTGCCGGTCCAGCCTCCTTCTCGGCATTGGGTGCGGAAGCTGGTGAGTAGGGCTTCTCGTCCGTCCCTTCCTCTAGCTCCATGGTTTCTGGAGCGTTCTCCAGCTCCATGATTTCTGGAGCATCCGCTTTTTCGGGCTCATTTTGTGGGGCTGTCTTACCTGCCCCCGTGGTCCTTCTCGGCCTTAATTGAATGTGGCCGAATTTGTAGCTCACCCTATATGCAGCCTCTTTGAGGCTTGCCGACGATATGCTGTCCACTGATAGGGCGAGCTCTACTGTGGGGCCATTGGAGGTTCTCCTTAGCACCCTCCAGCTTTGTGAGGCTTTGAGGCTGTTTTGGGCCTCTAAAAGCTGCAGTATCCTCTCATTGGAGTATCCTGCGCTCGATGGGAAGTAGCCAATTACTATATCCGTATGTGGAGAATCTTTTTCTTCCACATACTTCAGCATGGCGCCATCCCACGGTTTTAGTGCTGGCACGACGGACTTTAGCCAGTCTGCAGTGGCCTTATCCGCACATACCAACATAAGCCATCCTGGTCTATTGTTGGAGCTTAGGAATTTTGGGCGAATGTCCCCTTTCTTTAGCTCCACAATTTTATCCAGGATTGCTTCCTGAAGCATTGTTAGTTGATTTGCATCAGCTAACGCCTCAGGGAACTTACTAGGCATTATACCTACCCGTATGCTCCCTGCTGCCTGATTGAAGGAAGGCTTCGGACCTTCGCCTTCAGTTGATTTACGGGGAGGCCTTGATTTGGTAGCCACTGCCCGTTTTTTCGCTGCTCCCGAGGAGGAAGCAGCAGAGGGAGAGGTGCGAGGTCTGGAGCCTCCAGCCTCAGCCTTTGCTGTCTGATTGCCGGAAGGTCTTTCCCCCGCCTTCGCCCTCTTAGTTGGAGCTTTTTTCTCCGGGGTACTGCCATCGGACCTGGGCCTTTTGTTGTGGCCCGCTTCCTTGGACTTGGGAGGATTAAGGGGAATTACGGCTTGTGCTCGGGCCTCCTCCATGGTAACCCCTTGTCGCAGGAGGTATCTATACCTCTTCTTTGCCGCACCACCTAACTTGGGATATTGAAATCCCTTAGTTGAGGATTGATCCTCTGTGTTCTGGCCAGGCCTTTCAGCCTGCTCCAGATTTTTAGGGATGTCGGTGATATCCGTGGGGGGGGGACGTAGGATCCCCTTCTTTTTTGTTTTTCTTATTTGTTCTCATATTTGGTCCCACGAGAAGCTAGGGAAGTAACAGGTCACCCGTAACAGAGCCCCGCATGCTACGAGAAGGCTAGTTGCAACCAGGGGGCGCCATCTCCCTGGAGGTTGGGACCGGTAAAGACTAGTCTTCTATCTAGCCACGCATCTTATCGGCCCAGTCCCCTACCTTAAGATTTAGGATTTTATTGAGGTGTCCTCCTCTTGGTCCAGGCGGTTAAGCCAAAACCCCCCTCAATCTCTGCCCGCGAGACATGACCACGTCAGCAGAGATTGAATGGTATTACGAGGGCACACTGCCAGGCAGTATGTGGACCTCGGCATCGTTAACCTCAGTGCAATCCCTTAGCCACGATACGACAGCCGGGATGAGGGGAGTTGGTCCGCGGCGATAGCCTTCGGTACCACCACGCAGGATGTTAGGCCTGGAGTGATCCCTGTAGCTACCACTAGCCATTTCAACTGGGTCGATATGGCCGATCCCCTATCCGCCACCTGGGGACGCGCTTGATAGCTCTCCACGCCACAAGCAAAAAGCACATAAACATGTGGTTTAGATACGTCGATGATATTCTAGCTTCCTTCATAGGTTCAGATAGGCAACTTTCCCAATTCCTAAAATTTATTAACAACATACACCCGAATATAAAATTCACAGTAGAGACAGAAATTAGTAATAATATTAAATTCCTAGACCTTTCAATAACCAAAATCAACGAATCACTAACATTTGAAATTTATAGAAAACCTACATTTAGTGACCGTGTAATCCCCTATCCCTTGAATCACCCACGAAAACATAAATTGTCCGCGTTCAATTCAATGATATACCGTGCTTTCAACATTCCACTCTCTGAAACAGCATTTGAAAAAGAAATTGATATAATTAAAAGTATAGCTATTTCAAATGGCTATACTTCAGCATTAATAGACTCATTGATTAATAAATATAGAATGAAAAAAGTAACTAAGTATATATATGCAGGCAATTACACATCTTAAAAAGACCAAATATTCAGATCCCTTACCTACTTTGGTGACATCTCATTACAAATTAAAAGCATTTTATTAAATTAGATACAGTATTTTTAATCCGAAAACAAAAATACCCACTGTTCACAGATCAGGGATATATAAACTAACTTGTAGCGATTGTAAAGGAGTGTATATTGGTCAATCTGGTCGTAATTTTAAAATCAGACTCAAAGGGCATCTTAGCTCTTTTCGGCTTAATTTGATTGATAAGTCGTCATTCGCTAGACATATGATTGTAAACAATCATACTTTTGGCGAGGATGTACTGTCAATAATACATTTAGCCGAAAAGGGTCGTAAGATGGACCTCCTGGAGTCTCTGGAAATTCACAGAGCACGCGCTAATCCGGAAATTAGTGTAATAAAGGACCAGCTTGAGTTAATATAGACATCCATTTTTAAAGGACAAACTGGGAGAAATTTTGAAACAAGGCAGCGGGAGCACAGAAAATCAATAATTAACAGGACAACAAACATAGGATCGAACCAATCCACATTTGTCGAAAAGGTCGGAAGCTGAACCGATTAGAGGGATTAGAGATCTAACAAGCCATCAGCAGGGGGGATTATCTACTGAACAATCAACATGAGGTCAGCAACACCGACAACAACATCATTAGCGCTGGAATGTCCACTAATTAGCCTGTTTGTTTGTACATATATATAGGAACATTTGTCAAATTCAAATTAGTTTTAACTTTGAAAATGATCGTAACGGATCGAAACACGTGTCAGGCAACTGAAAATAAAAATATCGAACGTAACAAGTGTAGTCCTTTACCCAATTTGAAAATTTGGTTCCATCAAGAAAGTAGCAGAACAAGTATCGAATATGCATAAAATTTAATCAGGTCTTAATAAAAAACTTCAGTCCAATTTTACCGGACCCTTTAAAATAATTAAAATCAATCAAAATAAAACTGTAACGATACTAAAGAAAAACAAGCACGTTACTTATCACATTAATGAAATTAAACCTTTCATTGCAGTTAGTACATAATATCATGATGCAACTCACTATGCTCCTATTATTAATCCCCTGTATCCTTTCAGCCGACCCAGTGTATGAGATCAAACAATTAAATAATAGTTCGGGATTATTTTATCATCACTTAGGAAAAACAAAACTAAGTAATTTTCGTTTTACATTATTTTCATATTTTGATCTTCATGTCATTGCCGATCAATTGCACTTTTATCGAAAAAATTCTTGAGATTTGCTTTTAATCGAAATTAATAGATTGAAAATCAAAATTCAATCAGTTAATAATTTAGCTGGCTATGAGTTTAAAAATGAGCAATTAAGAAGAGGTCTATTTAATGGAGCTTCATATGTAATTAATTGGCTCTTCGGTATCCTAGATACAGAAATTGCTAGATTTTATGACCAATCAATTAAATCTCTTTTTGCTGATAACAAAAATGTTCAAAAACTTATGTCCCAACAAATCAAAGTTGTATCTGGAACAATCACTAATTTTAATACCTCTATAGAAACACTAAAAATAAATAAAGACTTGGGAAAATTCACCGAAACGTCGAAGAAGGAGTTCATCTGCCAACAAGTTCAAATAAGAAGGACATCGGAAAAACCAATCTGCGAAACCGTACACATAACTCAATCACTCGCAGAATACCTGATTTTTGTGATGTCCGCACCAACCAGTTCAACTTGGAGATATGGTACCCCCTAGGAAGTAACGAATGGATATTCGCCATTACTACACTAATTGAAGTAACAATTAGCTGTCCTTCAACCAACATTGTTAGTACAGAAATCGATTCAACCGGATAACTACAACTTTATCCGCAATGCAAAGAATATACACCAACGATGGTTTTGGAAGCCACTTCAAACAGATTCCAAGATGTACATCACACGGTTCCTCATTTCAACATATTAGACGATAATTGCTGCAATAACAACTCCCATATCAAAGATTTTATACCTGCTAAAATAGCACCAATTAAAATTATGAACGCAGGTTTAGACGAATTAAAAATTGCAAATTTTAAATTGCAACAAATGGATAAAATTTTTGAAAAAAATTATCAGAGCAATCCCAGTCCTTCATTCGGACTGTTTTTAATGATTTCCTCAGTAGCAATCAGTATAATAATGCTAATACTATTTTACTGCCTCCTACGCTGTTGTGGATTTACACGACTTCTCAAAAAACTATGTTGCTGTTCAACAACAGAATCCAGATGTTTAAACATTTTCAATATAAACATCACCTCTCTAATTACCAGAGAGCAACTTTCTATGATCATGGATGAAGAAAACCGAGACAGCGATCATCAATCGAACTCCAGCAAATTCCTGATTCATCTACGACTCGCAGAAGCTTAACATGTATTTAGTGAAGTGTAAAAAGCAGAGTAAAGGTGAAATGAAGACAAAAGAAAATCGACGTCAGCATGCGTTTAAGTAACTATGTACTTTACCTTCTTTTATTTTTAACAAATATTAATCTCGGTAACAAAAAAAAACATTAAAATAATAAAATTTAATAACTAATATATTCATATGTTCAAAAATATCCTACATGTAAATATTTTCGAAGTAAATTAATTACTTTCATAGAAATAAAATGAAAGTTCCGAATTCATACAAATAAGGATCACAAATAATGTAATATTAAGTCAATTTTTTATTTATTTAAAAATCATAAGGCTATTATTAAACCCTTATAATTTATTATTATGGGGGAGGTGTTAGATTCCCATCACATAATGTTTATTTTTAATCTAATCTTCACCACTTGTATATTCTTTTAGACACGTATTATTTTTACTACTTCTTGGGATTGAGATTTTCATTAGTACATTAATATTCAAAACCTAAAACATCCCTTATTAAATCCGGATGTATTTATTACTATGCACCCGCCAACATAATCAAAATTCAAGGGAATGACCCTTCGATAATACTTTTGAACTTCTAATTAATTCTAAGCGAAGATCGTCCCATTTCAAAACTCATTATACAGGGTGTATTTGAAATAACGAGCAGGCTCTTAGCCACAAAGAGATTATATTATTTCTAAACATAATGCACAATTATTTATATAATGTATGAAGGTTTCTCCGCCGATTTAAAATTAATCCTCTTCTCGGAGAGAAGAGCATTAATTTTTTTTTTTTGCTGACGTAATGATTTATTCTTATTAAATAATTATGGTATTAATGATGGGCCAGTCCTGTTGCCGTTTGTTAGTGGTAGATTTTTAGTATTTGTTTTTTTGAACAGATGCTTTAGCCTGTAACTCCGGTTATTTAACCGTTTCAAATTAATATCTTCCTCGTAGAGGGAAATATTAATTTTATTATCTAAAATCTGTTCATGTAGTCGGTTCTTGTACTCAAAATTAAACCATAGTAGTTAAACCCTTGGCTGTGTTTCGGAACATTGTAGAAAGGATACTAGGTGTATTTTCCTGAACCCTAATTCCTGCGCTTGCATTACAATTGTTAGCGACCCGGCCAATAGGGACTTTTAAACATGTTACTGCCGACCACTTCGAACTTGTAGGTACATTATCACATAACTGAGGGAGGAGAGGGTTCTGACGACTGCAAACCTAACATTGCACAGAGGGACTGAAACAAGCAGGTGAACTGACCGCCAAGGAGAGTGGAGCACCACCACTACCGCTTCCACCCGATTGCACGCTGTTGCATTCCATCCATCCATCCATGCTTAAGCGCTACACCTTGCTTACTTAAACACACAGGCCCTACAGCCAATACCACCTGAACAGGAGAGTCACAATACCCTACACATTAGTTGGTGAGGCAAACCTACCACCTGAGGAGAGAGCCAGTACTACCATCGTACCTAACAAGTCGATTTTCATTCATTTAGTTTAGCTAACGGCTGGTTTTTTTTTGTACAGGTTCTAAATTCCATTTTATTCACTACGTTATTTAGTCATAAAATACTTGTTAAATCAGATTGTTTGTGACACATTGATAGCTATAATATATTGTTGTTGAGTTGAATTTTGTAATAGTTAATTGTGTGACCCCATTTCAATAGTTCTTTTCCCCTTTCTGCTACCCTGTAGCTGGCGCCCACAATAGTGTTGAATTTAACTTTTAACAGTGAACCCCGGCCTTCGCACCACTGACTTAACCCTAGCCGCGGTAAGTGGCATCTCCTTATGAGAAGGGGGTGTTATAAAGTGCATAAGTAAACACATCGTGCACGTGGTGTTATTATAAAATGACAAGGTGGAGTGAAGATACCACTCTAAAATTTGTACAAGAGTATGAACTAAGGGAGTGCCTTTGGAAAAGAGTATCCGCACCACATATTCTCATGAATTACAAAAAATAAAAGCATCTGAAACATCTGGTGCAGGCACAGATTCTCTGTATAAACCAAATATGAAGTGGTTTACAATTTTACATGAAGCGCTAAAATCTGTGAATATTGCTGAGGCAAAAAATATACAAGGGAATATAGTGAGTATAGTTTTATTGAAATTATATATATTATTAGATGTTTATTAAAGTGTCATTCTACTCTGCCAACTGACTGATCCTTCTCCTACGAAATAATCAGCATAATTGTCGAATACTGCGTGCATCCCTAGACGAATGATTTTGTGCAGTTCTAGGTAGATTCACCAGTCCCTCTGTAGACACATCTCTCCAATTTCCTTCAATAATACGACCACTACGTGTGTCTTCAAAATCTACTGTTGGAGCATTAACGTTACTTTTTGTTTTGCGAAGCCAATTATGTAAAGCACAACATGCTTTAACCACTTTATCAATTCTTTCAGGGCTGACTGGGAGAGGTCTTCCAAATATTCTAAAACTTGCAACTAGGATTCCAAACGCATTTTTAACTATGCGTCGCGCTCGAGACAAACGATAATTATTTTTTTTGTTTCAACGTTAAATTATCTTCTGGATAAGGTTTCATAAGATATGTTTTCAAAGGAAAAGCGTTATCTCCGACTATTAAATTATTTTTTAGAAGTAGGTTATTTTCCAAAGCTGTACTTAGTTCGCACTCCCTAAAAACACCTCCATCTGACACTCGTCCGTTACATCCCACATTTATGTAACTGAAACAATAGTCGTTATCTACTACAGCCATTAGTACTATGCTGTTGGTATGTTTATAGTTATAATAAAAACTTCCAGCATCTGGTGGTGCCTTGAACACAATATGTTTTCCGTCAATCGCACCACAACATCAGGGAAAATTCCATTTTATTTGAAACCCAGACTCTATTGCTTTCCACTCTTCAGCATTTGCAGGTGCCTGGAAATAAAAATAAAGTTGAATAATGATACATTTGGAACTTTTTTAACAGGAAAACATCGAGGAAACTGCTGTAAAGGAAATTGCCAGAGAGGAAAATACTAGTGATGAAAATAGTAGAAACCCAGAACCTCCAGAACAACACTTCGTCACCCCAAGCACGGGTACTCGGAAGAGATGATTAAAGGAGCTTACAATGTTGGTAGAAAAGGTTGGCAGCATTACCAAAACAATGAATACTACACAAAGAGACACTACACATGAATTTGATCTGTTTGCGAAAAGCATCGCAGGTCAGTTAAAGGCAGTGCCCTTGACGATGGCATTGCAGACTCAACAATATATTCAAAATTATTTGTGTCAATTACGTATAGAAGAGTTACAGAGGAATAGTCAGGCAGCAAGTCTTCGATATACTCCATCACCTTCGTTCTCAACTACTCTCAATGTTCGCCATCACCAATCCCACCCTTGCTCTCCCCAACACCACAAGGGGTTGACGACATTCTACAGAACGCTTTACATTCTATTGTGAAAGATAATTAAACTGTTTTTTTAATTATCTACGGTTACACAAACATGTAATCTTATATTTTCATTTTTCAGTATTATAATAATTTGCTAGTGTTTAATTAATAAATGTTCAAAATGTAATAAATAGTTTTTCTTACCTGTATAAAATCTATCAATACTTGGTATATAGCTTCGCACACTTCAGGCAACATCATACATATGCTGGATTTGGATACTCCGAAGAAGTGGGATGGGCTACGGAAACTATTTCCGGTCGCTAGATAATATAGTACAATATGTAATTTTAGTTTCGGTGTTAAAGCACATCTCGTTCCAGTATCATTTTTCACTAACATAGGTGCAACTTTTGGCAACAAGTAGCTAAAAGACTCTTCTGTAATCCATCGTCTTGTAATCCAGTTTCTCTCCCACATTCGTTTACGTTGTCTTATCTCGATGGATATTTCAAATTTCAGTTCTTTAATTATTTCGTTTAAGACGAAATTTACAATTTCTACTCGTTGCTCACTCTCCATTTTAAAACGAACTAACGAACTTGACTAAACGCTAGCGCTAAAAACATTAAATACGTGTAAACGCATGGCTACTTAAAATTAAGTTAAAAATTTAGTTAAAATTTAGTTGACTTAATACGTGTAAACGAGCCTTTACTCGTGATTGTGAATTTATTTGTTAAGTGAACCACTGTGTTTGATTTCGACGTGAATCCCAGGAACACAACACATTGAACCATTGGTCACTTCACCTTGTTTTAAGGAGGGATTTTAATTAAGCTTAGCGTTTTCTCTCATGACATGAGACACTTCTCGGCTCAATCACAGATTACGGTCGATACCTTTTTTATCAAGTATGCCGGCGCCAAATAATTTGACGCGATTTATAACGAACGACATTTCATTTTACAAAGTTGTTTACGAGTTTACCTTTAGGTGGCGCGTATTAGTTCGAACATTTTTATCTTAAAGTTGGCAGCGAAATGCTGCTAAACGATGCGGAAATTAGGGTTAGAGTTATGTTTGTTTGCTTTTTACTGTACAAATAACATTAAACACGTGTGCAACGCTGGTAAGTACATAATAAAACTGCAATCCAAATTAAAAAAAATCAAAATTGATTTTATTGACGAAACTGGGTTCAAGTGCGAAATATATCGCGCGTTTACATTTAAATTCAATTTTCCTTCAATATGCAGCTAATTATGCTTTTGTCTTTATTTTTGTTTATGTAGTTAAATTTTAATAACGATCTTCATTTCGACGTGCCATTATCCTTATTAAAATGGCAACACATTATAATTTGAAGTTCTTCACAGTATGCCTGGCAGATAATGCGAAATTGATTGAGTGATTGATGAGTGTGGGTATAACTGGAAATGAATATATGTGCTGTGGTGATAAAATGACTTTAACAAAAAAAAGTGTCTGATGGGTATGTTTGTCGTTGTCAGAAGCGAGGTGTGAATGAGCATGATGTTAAACGAAGTATACGAAAGGGTTCATGGTTTGAGGAGATCAGATTGTGCAACATATTCTGCCAGGCACTATCATTGTAAGCGATTGCTGGAAATCTTACGACTGCCTCCAGAACGAAAGATTCAGCCACCTTCGAGAAAACCATTCGATCCAATTCAAAAATCCGGAGACAGGTGCTCACACGAACACCATCGAGGGCACATGGACAGCGGTGAAAAGAAATGTTGACGGCAACCATTGTGTGGGGGCCGACGCTAGGCAACCATACATACACATACACACCACCTAGCGACCACGAGCCCAGCGGACGAGCCGACGCGCCACCCGGCAAGGACTGTACGCGCCACCAGCAAGGGCTAACGTATCGCCCGCCGACGAGAGGGGACGCGCCTAGAGTTATTCCAAGGGCAAGTCCGCGACGGCCCTTCATAACGCGCGGCGAACTAAGCAGAAGCAAGCTCTCCTCCGACAACCGTCAGGAGATACCACAGCTGGGACACTTGCATACGCTAGTACAGTAATGCGAAAAACGTCGAACTTCCGTCTAAATTTAAGACGAAGAGTTCGACGATTAAGAAAAGTTCCAGCAGCTTCAGGCCCGACCAGAACCATTCGACTCCAGTCCCAGTGTCACCGCTGCCACCGACGCCCAGAAGGAAACTGATACTTAAACCGTATCCTCGCCTACATCGCATCGCGCCGACCAAGCCACTCTACGCCGGACTAAATCCATGGAGGGTTTACCCCGACGACCCGAGAAGATATTCAATGCGGAAACACTATCGCCGCTCACAAGAGGAACAACCCTCACCCTGTATTATATGTAAATACAATTGTATATAAATTGAAATAAACGACTTAAAAGCCACCTCTGTTTAATCACCAAAATAAAAAGAACACAAATAACTCCAAACATTGTAAGAGTCAATTTGACTCTTACTTGTTTGAATACATTTGGCGCCGCCAAAATTAGCTTCACTTTAATTAGGGTATTTTAGAAACAATATCGTATTTTTTTAAAACAGACAAAATGTAAGAAATATATTTATGAATACATTTGGTGATACCATTATTGTGAAAAATAATATAAAAATAAATGGTCAAAAATTAGTTATTTTTTTAAATTATTGGATAAGGTTTCATTTTTTTTAATTAGTGGCCTGTATCGACTAAAACATTTATCCGCTGTCTAACACTAATGTGGCCCGTTGCACCAAGTGAATACTAGACGGCAAAACATGGTGCTATGCAATGCAGCCGATCGTTAATAAGCAAACTGTAAGACGGCTCCTTATCACTAAATGTTACGTTACAATGTTATGAGCAGGTAATAGTTCTTTTCAACACGGGGCTTTAAATATTTTAAAGGCATGGTGTGCTATCAATGCCACAAACACTTTTGAGAAAAAAAAAATACTAAAAACGACTTAGATCCTTTTCCTTGACCACAAAATATTAGAAGTAAAATCGAATAGTATGAGTGTATACGGCTGACAGTACTTCTAAATATCCATGAAATATAGAGATCTCAATGTAAGCAACTGAAATAAGTCGAAGATACATTTTTGCCACTAAGGACTAGACGTAGCTTAACACTTTATAGCCCACAGCGTTTTTTACCAATGTACAAAATGAAACATTTTGGCTTTAGGCGAGAAATTTCTAATTTTAAAGCTAAACATTTTTTGGCAAATGAAAAGATAATTTATTTTTAATGCTTAGCTTAGTACCTAGAGAACTTGAGGTTATTTCATGGGTGTAGCTGTATCAGTTATACATTCTAACTCGGGCCTCCCCAGACCATGACCTGGCGGTCCCTCGTTTCCTAGGATCGAGAGGCAGCATGATTCCATGTGCACCAGGGCTAGAGCCGTGAATCTAACAGTTATACATCTTAACTCAGGCCTCTTTGGCGAGATCGAGGGCAGCATGATGTCATATACGATACTTTTGATCCTGGGCCCCAGAGCTAGGGCTAGGACTCCCTTGTGAGGGCCATGCTACGTAGGCTCTATTGTAGGCCTTAACCAAATGAAAAATGTTTTGCTTTAGGATTAGAAACTTCGCGAAATTTGAAATTGGTTTTTCAATACGAATTAAATGTTGCTTGGCCGTACCTTGAGTACTCGAAGTTGTTTCATGGGCGTAACTACACCGCTTAGCAGCTGTAACAGTTATACGTCTTTACTCCTCCCAGGCCAGGATCTCTGGTGCCCCTCCTTCCATAGAATCGAGAGCAGCATGATACCGTACTTGATACTCCTGATCTGGGCATCAGTCCCCCGTTTCATAGGATCGAGGGCAACTCAATGTGGCCAGTTGCACCAAGTGTATAATGGACAGCATTACGTTACACTGTGTCAAATTTTGACATGGTGCTACGCAATGCAGTCGATTGTTATTATTAGAGTCCAGATTTTAAGCATTTTGCTTATTGTCAATTTTATAAGCAGAACAGATTGGTTTTGAAATCTCCACGTTTCACGAAAAAATGCAATCGTTTGACACTACTTTTATTTTGCATATTTAAGCTTACTTTGCTTTTTCTTGCATATTTTAGCTTATTTTGCTTATTTTGCTTTTTTTCTGCGTATTTTCGTGTTTTCGTGTGCTTATTTTTTTTCTATTTTATTACACACATTATTATTTAATTGTTTGATTTTTCACACGGGCAGAAATGCCGAACGTTCAATAGCGGGAATACTATTACGCTTGCCACAAAAATCGGAAAATCCCCGAGTAACGTGAATAATGTTTTGGTAAATAAATAGAGAATTCCCGATGTCCATTACGGGCTGAGTACGTGATTTACAAGATTTTCATATGTGCTCAGATTTAAGAGAAATTAACACAAAACTCTTCGGACTGTCGAAGCTATACTGTGCTATATTTTATATCACTACAAAATTATAACTCGAGTGTAGTATAGAGTAACTGATGTGCTAAAATATAATTGAAAATGCCGAAAGTCAGAGACAAATCTTTGCCTGCAAGTTGGTTGAAACATTGCCCTGATTTAGTCCTGGAAGGGTCGAGAATATTTTGCAGATGTTGCATGAAAACGGTAAGTGAAATGTTACATATATTTATATTAATTTAAAATGTATGTGTTTCGAGTGGTGACAAATGCCAAAACATGTTCTTAGAAATTAATAATAGTTGTTTACTCTGTTATTCTGTACACGCTGTAGCTATTTACTTATTGCGAAATATAATCATGAAAATGCTGCCAAATTAAAAGTAGGGGTGTGTGTTTTCAATTAGTTTATTATTCTCCGTAAAACTCGTAAATGTAACAAATAATAATAATCCTTTATTTGCATAATAATAACATTCAACAAAAAAAATATATAAAGGTACATATTAGTGTAAAATTAGGAAAAATTGAATGTAACAAAATGCGCATCATAAGGCGGGATTCAGTGTTGGGGTAATCCCCAAACTGTTCTACCATCCAAACCTTAAATTAAATTAAATATTTACTTTATATGTGGAATACACTTTGTATCTACGAATTAAACAAACATGAACAAATACTCTATACATATATATTTTGTGTTACATACATTGAAAATCTAGCCATCACGATTGTTATTAGCACTTCTGTAAATGTATTTTAACTGCCAACTTAAACTTGCTCAAATTAAGATTTTTAAATTCATTTGGAATTTCATTATACATCCTGTATATTTGATAAGAAAATGACCGTTCATATAGAAAGGTGCGGTGTTTAGGAGGAGATAGGCGCCCTTTAAATCGAGTATTTAATGTATGCACATCATCTCAAAATGTAATTTTATTATAGAGGTATTGTGGTGATTTATTTATTATCACTTTATGAAATAAACACAACGTCTGACGTTCTCGCCTAGCAGCCATATTTAGCCACCCTGTTTCAATAAGTTTATATGAAATTCTGTCAAACTTTCTGATTACTAATATAAAACGCAGGCATGAGTTTTGGACTTTTTGTATGCGATTATTAGTTATTCTATCAATAGCAGAGTTATATATTGGTGAACTGTATGTGAATTGCGACAAGACAAATGCATTACATAGCATGATCTTCATTTCTATGGATAGGCATGAACGGTGAGGATACAATCTTTTTAGGTTAATATAGGCTGTGCTAATATATCTATTGATATGTTTTTTATATCTAAAAGAATTATCGATAATTACGCCTAGATTTTTAGCTTTTGTAACATAAGGCTTCTGTAACATAAGGAATATCAGCACCATTAATCAAATCAAATAAGATTTTTACTGAAGTAAATTAATACAGGTAAATATTGTAACTAAGCATTTCCAATACACTTAATTAAAATTTAAAATGAAAGCTCTTAGAGAAATATACAAAATTAATATAATATAGGTGCTATCGATGGAAATAAAATATTAGGACAAGCAAAATTTGTTTAGTGTGTCTTGGACTTGTCAAGTAATTGTCATTAGATATATCAAAGTTTCAAAATTTACACAATAATACGTCTTCCATTTATTTGCATATTTTCACTGTCACTCCATAACATAACCTTTCTTTAAAAAAACCTGACTTAAGCGGTATAAATTTGATTATGTTTGACATGGATAATGTCTTTTTATTTGTCCCAACATTTTATGTCCACCGATAGTACTTACTTATCTAAATAAATCAGAATCACTAATGTAATGGTAAATATTTTCTTTTTAGATATCTATTAAAAAAAATATAATGTGGTTCAACATATTAATACAACTTCTCACCAAAATAATTCTAAAAAAAGCAAGAGCAACGGAAAGCAACAAACGCTAGAAGAACCACTAGTCTACAAACTGCATAAATTCTCGATTGATTTGTGCAATGCCATGGTTTCGGCGATTATTCCCTTTAACAAATTAGAAAATACGGTATCTAGGAAATTTCTTGAAACATACTGTAACAGAAGTATTCCCAGTGAAAGCTTTATTCGAAAAAAATATTTAGACAGGGCAGCACTTAATTCTAATTTTGGAATAGTCAGCTTTGATTTGATGGGAGCCACCTTGGATTTTGACTGAAGTATTGTTGTAAACGTGATACCGTCGATAGTTGTTTTCGTATAAACTACCGCTCCATATACTTTTTCTGAGGCGTCGCAATATCCATGTATTGTCGTGTGTTGTGTAGATTGGATTTTGCGAGGGACAATGATTTGTTCCACATCTCTAAGATCACGTTGGAACTGATGCCAATACGTTGTAATGGTTTTAGGGGTTGCTTCATCCCAATCTAATTTATGTTTCCATAATTCTTGGATTAGTAGTTTGGCACGCAAGATGATTGGCGATAACCAGCCCAGTGGATCGAATAGTTTTGAAATTTCTGAGATTATGTGTCGTTTTGTTGGGGCTTCTTTGTGTGTTATGTGAACCTTGAATTGGAAGGTGTCTTGTTGAGGGGACCACCATATTGCAAGTGATTTTCGAAGTTCTTCTTGTTGGATTTCAATGGGGTCTTTTAGTTTTAAATCTTCTGGCAGGGACTCTAATAATTCTGGTGCGTTGCTTGACCATATACGAAGTACCAGGCCTCCTGTCTTGAGCATGTGTATGACTTCATGTTGTAGCTCAATTGCTTCTTCTATGGAGTTGGTGCCTGATAAAAGATCGTCTACGTAGAAATCGTTGAGAGTTATTGATGAAGCTTTTGGAAAATTTGTTGCTTCATCAGGTGCAAGTTGTTGCATAGTGCGAATTGCTAAATAGGGTGCTGATGCCGTTCCATACATTACGGTTGTAAGTTGATATTCTTCAATTGCTTCCTTGGGGTTGAATCTCCATAATATTCGCTGGTATTGTTGATCATTGGGGTGTATATTGATTTGCCTGTACATCTTCTCTATATCTGCCGTGATTACGATTTTGTGCATGTGCCATCGTAACATGATTTTAGAAAGATCTTATTGTAGTGAGGGACCGGTGTGGATGATGTTATTTAGACTTACTTTGGATGATGTTATTTAGACTTACTTTGGATGTCGTTTTACTAGATGCATCAAAGACAACACGGAGTTTTGTTGTACTGCTTGACTCTCTGATGACTGGTTGGTAGGGAATGTAGTATGCTCCATGATTGTATGATTGTTTCGGAACTTTTGTCATGGGCCCCAAGTCAATGTATTCTTGTATAAAGCTTGAATACCGTTGAGCAAGCGTTTTGTTTTTCGCTATTTTCTTTTCTAATTGAATGAGTCGTGCGGCTGCCTGGCTAAGAGAATCTCCTAATGTTAGCGTTGTAGATTTGAACGGGATGCGTACCATGTATCTCTCATCAGATTCACGCGTGGTTGTGCTTTGATAATAGTCTTCGCACTCTCTGTCCGCATCGCTTGGTGGTTTGGGTGTAGGTATTTCTTCTGTCTCCCAGAATTTTGTAAGTTGCTGATCTTCAATAACTACCATTATGCTGCAGCTGTTCGGAATGTTATGGCTGTTTGCGGTTCGTGAAGCTCCGCTTATTAACCAAATTCAGATTGTTGCCCTATTTGGTTGTTTGTTTTGATCAATCCTTCCAAGATGATTGCTTCGTATTCTTGGATTCCGATTAGTGCATCAATCTGACCTGGAATGTTGAATGTGGGATCAGCTATCCACTTGTTGTTCCAGGTACTATCTAAATTCGGTAGTTTGTTTATTGGCTGAGACTTTGTTATTTTTGGAATGATCTGAATTCATGTTGAATTTACTTGGGAATCTCGGCAACATGATTACGTTAATCTTCCATTTTGCTGTTTGAATTGTTGCTGCGTTGATTCCAGTAATCGTAGCTTGGACTCTTTGTATTGGGAGCCTTAATCTTTGCGCAGCTTCTTCAGTGATTAATGAGATTTGTGACCCTGTATCGATTAGAACTCTCAAATATTTGTTTTCGCCATTTGCAGCTCTTGCTTGTACAATGGCAGTAGCCAATACAGGTATCTTAGTATCACTTTATTTATCTGCAGTTACTGCACATGCAGTTCTTGCGTTGTAGCTGTTTTGTCGTCTATCAGTGGGTTGTTGAACTGTTTGCCGGGATGCTGTTTTGTTTTGTGGCCTATCTCAATGCAGCAATGTGTGATGGAACCCTTTGAATTGCCAGATATCGGATGAATAGCAACACTGATTCCAAGGATTGAATTTCGTTTGGATTTTTTAAACCTTGATCATATATTCTTCTTGTTTCTGGGTCCCATCTTTCGTGCATGATTTCGATTATCATTGGTCCCATTGCGTTGACATCTAGCTTTACTGCTGATAGTGCGGAAATGCTTTCTTTTATATGATCGTGCATCCGTTTCAGGTTTTCTGAGGATTCGTATTGTATTTGCGGGAGATGCAGAATTCTTTTTAGTAATTTGGATACTAGTAATCGTTTATTTTCGTATCGTTCGTCTAGGATCTGCCAGGCTGCTTCGAAATTGTCTTCGGAGATGGTTAGATGTTGAATCAGTGCTGCGGCTTCACCTTTTATGTATGACTTCAAGTATTGCAACTTTTCAGTCTTGCTTAGGGCAATGTTGTTAATTATTGTTTTGCTGAATAAATCTTTGAACGATGTCCACTTCTCGTAGCTGCCCGAGAATGTCGCTAATTCGATTTTCGGCAAATTTATTACATGTGCTGCTGGCATTTCGCGCATTTTGTTTTGGAGAATTTCTGAATATGCGTCGACGTTGATTTCTAATATTTCAAACTCGTTGTTCACAAAGTAGTCGTCTGTGTAGGCCTGCTCATGCCCCATTATTTCTTCATGTAGTTCTTGCGCACTGTCCCATTGTTTTTGTAGTCGTTCTAGTAGGGATTGGTATCGCTGTTTTGGTTTCTCTTGGCTCTTTTCTTTGATGATGGTATTCATTGTTCTCGTGAGACGATTGAATTTTTCCTGTTGCTTTTGCAATCGAATTTGCTGCTCCGTTAGAGACGCAGTTTTCGTATCCGTTTCTTTTTTGTGATCGTGAGATGAATCGGTGTCATCATCCCACATATTTAGACTTTTTGCATTTCTGATTATGTAATTTTTCGTTTCATTGTTTATTGTTTCGATTTGTTGAATATATCTGGTTGTGAAATATGTGTGTTCTTCGGAGACGTTGCATTCTTTTAGGAGATCGTCGTTGTTCTGAACTACACCCCAGAGATTTTCCAATGTCTCTAGACGTTTGATGAAGTAATTTTTTGATTTTCTTGAGTCCGAATCTTTCTTGACATTGGTGCCCAGTTGACTAATTTTCTGGCCCAATTCATCTTGGTCTTTTGCGAGTTCGTTGGCACGTTCCATTTTGGCGGTCAATGGGGTGCGGTCTTTCGATTGGTAGAAAAATTAACTGGCGCTTAGGCTTGGTGCGTGCTGACCCAGTCAATTCGGATTTATTTTTGGAATGAAAGCTGGCGCTTTGGCTTGGTGCGTGCTAGACCCAGCTTTCGGATTGATAGGAAAATTAACTGGCGCTTAGGCTTGGTGCGGGCTCGACCCAGTCAATTTTGATTTTTGGATTGAAAGCTGGCGCTTTGGCTTGGTGCGTGCTAGACCCAGCTTTCGGTTTGTAGGAAAATTAACTGGCGCTTAGGCTTGGTGCGGGCTGACTCAGTTAATTTGGATTTATTTTTTTGGAATGAAAGCTGGCGCTTTGGCTTGGTGCGTGCTGGACCCAGCTTTCGGATTGATAGGAACTAACTGGCGCTTAGGCTTGGTGCGGGCTTGACCCAGTTAGCTGTTTTGTTCGAAGGACCATGTAATAGTTCAGGGTAGAGTAGTGGATTTAAAATAGGTATATATCGTAACATAATAACTTAAATACATGACATGGTTGTAATCAGTTTGAGAGTCAAAATAACTCTGGTCAGTTGGCCTCCTCGCGGGAATTTATATTTGGTGTTGGTGCTGACTGGCCCGGTGATTGGGGACGTCGGTGGTCACAAAGTCCACAAGTCCGTTGCTGAGTTGCAGAAGTTGTTGCCGTAGATTGGCCGGACAGGCGCTCGTCATTCTTGCGTAAGTGGGGCATCAGGTAATTGTCCGGAATTGTGTTGTGTTATGATTGCATTATTGAACGAATGATGCAATCGTAATAGAATAATTAATAATTAAATGTATGTCTAATCTTAGGGATTAGACACAAATTATGCGTTCATCAGCCATTATATAAAGAAATTAGAAGAACAGAATATAAGACTTGTAGATTCCGTCAAAATTATTTCAAATTTTGAAAAAAAAGTAAAGTCTGTTCGCGGCCTGATTGCAGATACGGTTAATAAAAAATTCGTAGACGTTATTAAAAAAATGTAGGATTTGATATCCATTCCAAACTTTTCAGGATTCAAAAGGAAATCCTTCCTGTAGAGGATTTGGAAATAAATGTACCTTTCAAAATCTTTAAGTATGCACCCATAACTTCAGTAGACGTGGAAAGGAGCTTCTCCATTTATAAAACAATTTTAACGAATAGAAGACAAAATTATAATATGGAAAACCTTGAGAAATATATAATTGTAAATTGTTACAAACTTACTGAATAGAATAGTTCAATAAACATTTTTGCATTATTGTGTTTTTTGTTTTTTTGCATGTTTCTGCTTTTTGTGCATATTTCATATTTTATCGTATTTTATCGTAATTTTTAAGTGCTTTTTATAAGCGCTTATAATTTGAAAATAAATGCTTATAATTCCAGACTAGTTATTATACAATCTGTAAAACGGCAACGTGTAACCAAATGTTACTTTAGAATGTTATGCAGCGGGCAAATGTTCTTTTCAATATGGGGCTTTAAATATTGTTAATCAGCTTTATATAAATGGCACAGAGAAAAAAAATACGTACTGAAAAGAATTAACATTCTTTTCCTAGACCACATCAATGGCCTATTTATTAATCACTTCACTCCACAAAATATTAGAAGTTAAATCGAACACAGTGTGAGTGTACACGGCTGTCAGGACTTATAGCATCAATGTTAATTTAAAGCTTTATTACTGGCTTACAGATATCTATAAAAAAAATAGATAATAAACAGATACTGAGTGCCTCCAATGTATAAAATGAAACATTTTAGTTTTAGTTTTTTTGGGAAATTTCTAATCCTAAAGCTAAACATTTTTGGACAAACAAAGGGATAATTTCTTTTTATTGCTTGGCTGATATATATGAACTGTGACTGTAGCTCGAGTACTTGACGTTGTTTTGTAGGCGTAGCTATACCGCTTAAGCTGTATCAGTTATACATCCTAATCTCTGGCAGCTCCCTGTTCCCTAGAATCAAGGGCAGCATGGTATCATATACGATACTCCTAATCCTGACCTCTAGAACTAAAGGTCTGCGAGCCCCTCCCTTGTGGGGGGCCATGCTACGGTGGCACTATTGAAGGCCATAACCAAATGAAAAATGTTTTGCTTTAGGATTAGAAATTTTGCGCAAAATTTCTAACCCTAAAGCAAAACATTTTTTGATTAATAAAAAAAAGAAGTAAATATGTTTATGTCTAATAAACAGTTGAAATTGGTTTTTTAATAAGAATTAAATGTTGCTTGGCTGTACCCTAATTCAAACAATTCATCATAAAGTAATTTTTTGTTAACCCATAACACTATCCAATCATATTTAACATATTGGACATAGATGTATAATGATGTACGTGCAACATAACCAATAGCCCCTGCAAGCCCAGTGAGCGATGCTAATAATATAAATGTGTTTAATAACTTATTAATTTTTAACAATTAAACATTGCTTGGACGTTGAAGTGATACACAGCTTTGGTACTTGGGGTTGTTTTACAACACTGTAGCAGCCCCTATTCTAAGGAGCTACGCTCCACATCCTAATGCGGGCTCCCACGCTAAGATCTCTGGTGAGGGATAGGATCGAGGTTTTGTGACATGCCGGGACCTCTAGGATCTGGGGCCCCTGTGCTAGAGCCCTGCCAGGGTCCCCCTTTATGGTCAGCATGCTAACCAGATGAAAAATGTTTAGCTTTAGGATTAGAAATTTCGCGCGAAATTTTTAATCCTAAAGCAAAACATATTTCGATGAATAAAAAAAATGAATTAAATGTATTTATGTTTGATAAACATTTGAAATGTTTTTTAAATAAGAATTATATGTTGCTCGGCAGTATCTTGAGTACTCGAAGTCGTTTCATCGGCGTAGCTACATGTTTGGTTTTAGGACTAGAATGAGATAAATGAAAAATATTTTGGGACACCCTGTATATAAAAGTTAATATACACTAATTTAAAAAAAAAATCAAGAGTTGGTGAAATATTTTAATTCTATAGTGAAAGTATTAATATTTGAAGATAACGAAGGGCCAGGCATGCTAGAGTTCAAAACTGCCAAGCATAAGAAAGATGGGAGAACCTTACAACATGCATTCAAACGAAGACATGTCTGTTGGCACTATGGCCAAAAAAAAGACGTTTCTGAAACTCACAAAACAGAAACTTTTAATCTTAACTGGCAATATATTGGTCACTATAGCTTACTAACGATGACCTTTGTCAAGGATGCAATAAAGAAACGTAACTTTATGTAATTCAAGATGGTGGAAACGCCCACTGGCAGCCATCTTGGAAACTTGAAAATAATTTCCAGCATTTTCCCTTGCCCACTTTACCTATAATTTTTTTTACCGTAACTCTCTACGATCGTTAGTTTCTAAGATACAGCCGCTTACCTCGCTTATTTGCCCACCCGGTACATATCCTCAAAACTTGAATTGTAAGTTGGTTTTTTATAAGCTTTATTTCATATAAAAATGAGCATAAAATCTTGAGATAATTAGGCACGACTAAAATTGAGAGGAAATCTACGTGATAAGTGCATCATTAGCACTTAACTAGCGCAGTAACGACGAATATAACCTCCGAAAAAAGGTAACTTTCAGACACAATTTATATGCAAAATGTAAGTTTAATTACTTAAGAAACTAGTGTTTTCCCCTCTTTTTTATCATTAGAAGTAAATCCAACTTGTAAAAATTCGGTATTTTGTGAAATTTCGAACTAAACGGCTCTAGACTGTGGTTGTACCCACTGCTCTATAAGCTTTCAGTCAAAATAGTTCTCATTTTACCTTTTAATCGATTTAATTCTTGAGAATCTATAAGGTATCAAGTTATTAATTAAGGTTAATTGAATTAAGTTGAACTATTGTAAAACACAGACATATTATGAAAACACCAAAGTAACAAGTGAATATCTCATCGATCCATCACCTGCTGGGGGGTACACGACACTATAATCGATACTACTCCATAAAGAGAACACTGGCTACAACGTACAAATATCGCCGGCCCCTTCAAGTTCGCTACAAACGATTTTTACTGTAGTTACTTTTTGTTCTAGTGTATATTTTAAACCAATCTGGTGAAGTGTACTCCATTGTACATTTATAGCTTTTGCGAGTTGTACAACGTCACCTTCAAACCACATGGTAAAATTTCACCAATTGTTCTACTTCTTCTTCTGCGTAATTTATGGCCTCGGCTACTAGGCCCTGTTGACCAGTCACAGTAATTTTGTATAATTTAATAAATAAAGTTTCGCTATCCCCGAGGAAAGCAAAGGGATTTACGGAAAATACACACGTAGTTGCAAGGATGGGTAATAAATGAAAGGATTGTCAGGATATAGGTGATTGTAAAGGATGAAAAAGGATTTGTGAAACAACCACGTGTGGGTCAAACGCGAGTAGGAATGGAACGCACAACTCACGCTCGACGTCCGCTCTGTTCGGGGTCCAGAACGGAACTACAGCCGACTTGCTGCTAGTGTTTGTGCAGTTTGTGTACAAATAGTGGCCATGTTGTTTACTATAATGCGCTGAAAAAGCCAGTTTTACACTGCATCCAATTGAAATGTCAATTTAAAAAAAGGGCGAAATATTGTTTTGAAGAGAAATGAAAACTAATAAATAATATAATAATTATTGCTAAATGCCTTGATGTGATCATTTAAAATTAAAAATATGAAATCACGAAGAGAAACTCTTTTAAAATGATTTAATATACCTATGTGTGTGCCAATCTTAGACTTGAATTTAAGCAATTTACCCTAAGAAGGCGCTATGTCTAAGTCTAAGTCTAAGATCGACACAACATTGATATTTGAAATAATAGTGAAAGAGTTTTGCTTCATTATTTAAAATTTAATTATGAAATTATCAAACAAAAGCATTTAACAATAATTATTGTTTGCTTTGTTATTTTCTGAATCAGTATACAACGTTGTTTAGCTCTTTTAGCTGTTTGTCATGCTAATTTGGTTTGGTGTCAAACTGGCTTTTGCCAGGTACCAAAGAAAACTCAAAATGGCTGCCATCGCTGCCATTTGTTAGTAAATAAATGCGAAGTGTTGGCAAATTTAATCCAAAACGTTTATAAACCAATTTGGTGATTTATTTTTTCATGTGGTTTGAAGGTGACGTTGTACTACGTACGGGTTTTAATTATACAATTGATTGCACTTCACCATATAGGTTTATAATAGACACCAAACAAAAATAACCAATTAAAATACTGTAGATAATTTCAATGGTAAAAACAAATTAAATTGTTTCGTGTATTGTAGTAATTATACAGGGTGTTCATTTCAAAAGTATCCACCCTGAATAATTCTGGATCTGGGCCCGTATTCACAATACCGATGCAATTTGTCATCAGTGAGAAGTTGCATGGAAGTTACATTATTTAGATAGGGTTTTAAGAAAAAACACGTTAATTTTGTTTTCCAGGGGGACTTTGAAAAACACTGTTTTTTGAATTTAAAATTTCACCCCCAGCCTTCCTAAATTTATCATTTTAAATGGCACCCCCCATCGTGTGATACAGGGGGGATCGGCTTGAATAGGAAAATCAGAAAGGCGGTAATTGCGCCGCTAGGTGAGCAGCTGGTTGAACTAAATTTTATGAAACTATAATAAAAAGATTATTTCAATATTTACCTAGCAATAATCATAATATCAATATAGTATTGATTTATCATTCAGATTTTCTTAGTAATGCATTGTTGTCAAAATGTATGATATCAGTGTCATGTAGAAAACTTTAATCCATTCCGTGAATAAATATCAGTCAGTGAAAGTTTTAGAAATAGTTTCAGTTGCGATAATACAAATCAATTTTCAAGAGTGTATTAATCTATGTAAGTTATTTTATAATTCCATATAAGTCAAAGTGTAATGTGTTATAATCGTCATCCGGTTAAATCTAACTTCAAGTTGAAGTTAAAGTCTTGGATATTCTCCAGAACGGAATACTAAGATTTTTGAGAGTTTGCCAGCGGAACTGGAAGTAAGTGTGTGTGGGACGCAGAAATGTTAAGATAAAGTTCTTGCGACGACTTACCGTTTAGCGGCCAATTGTATTTAACGTTCCAATTTTGAGGTTAAATAGGTTGGTATTTTCGGGTAAATAAGTATATTACAGGTATAAATTGTACACATGATGAAATTATTTCCAAAATTATAACGTAAATAATCAAAATTATAGTATTACCTTAATTTATACTGCCAAAATCATGATATTTATTTTACACTATGACGTGTACTGACGTTTATTTGAAATAATGGATACATAAATTTGATCCATTAAAAAATTACATGTATTTTAATTTATGATATAAAAAAATAGATGGCGCTACCTTTACGCGGAAACGAGAATATTATCATATGGCTAGTTAAGAACAGAAGTGATCCAAGTAACATTTTTACAAAAACTGAGTTATGTTGCTGTTTAGACTTCTTTGTCATCAACTTAGTTAGTGCAAAAGTAATCCAAGTTCTAGTGAGCACTGTGGTCAACAAATTTCTAATTGTGACATTTTTGCACTGTCCTACTTGGATCACGTCACTGTTGATTTTATCAGAGACTGAACAAGCGCGCGCATATTAGCGTCCTTTTTCCGCACCGTCTTCGGTCGCACTCACAAGCACATGGCATTTTCACATTAAACTCGTCCAAATCGTATTGTTAAAATTGTGAAAATGTTATCTCGGTCTAAAAAATTAGTTGCTTTAGCATTACAAGCTGCTTTAGTTGAAAACTCAGATCGGCCTACTTTGAATAATGACGTCCCAACAATCGGTGAGTTTATTTTCAAGTGGTTATGTTTTAGGGCTGTTTATTTTTATTATTTTAGAAATTTCAAGGGATGTGGTGTCTAACGCTGCTGAAGATATCAATAATGTTACTGAAATAGCAGGTATATAAGTTTTAATTGTTGTCATTGTAATTCTGTCTCAATAATGAACTAGAATCTGATAATATTGTGTAATATTTTTTAGTGGGTCCCAAGGACGTTGTTCCTGATTCTGAAAATGTAATATTTGAACACCAATTTTCAGAATCACAACCAGATCCTTACAGTGACAGTAGTGAATCATATCGTCCATCAGAAGAATCGGAATCTGAAGATGAAAATGAAGATATTAATAATATTAAAAACAGACCCACCACAAGTCGAGCAGGAACTTCATCAAGTTCACAAAATATGGGGCAATCAGAAGAAGTTGTGAGAACTCAAAAACGCAGAAATGAGAACATGTGGAAGAGAAATGTTATTAAACAAAAACGAAACAAAGGTAAACTGTATGTCAGTAATTCTGGAAAAACAATACCAGCAAAACATTTTACTTCTATTTTATGTACGTACAAAAGGAAGTGTAGTGATTATGTTTCTACAAGAGTGCAAGAGAATATTCACTCTAAATTCTATGCCATGGACTGGAATGGACAAACTGCATGGTTATGTGCTACTGTGAAAATAAGTTTGCCTCTGAGACGAAATAAACGCGTCCTTGGAGAACCCAGTCATAAGCAACACACCCGAAGTTTCTTTGTCGGTGAGAATAAGGTTTGTAAGTCCTTTTTTCTTAAAGTTCACCAAATATCTAATAAAAGGTTAGATTATGCCCTTACAAAAAAGAGAGAGCCAGAAACAAACATACCCTCACCAGATCAGAGAGGTAAACAAGTGTCTCTGAATAAAATCCAGACGACGTTAAGGAATTTGTAAAGCAACACATTGAGAGTATTCCTCGTTATGTGAGCCACTATGGTGAAAGATCGTCTAACCGCCAATATCTAGAACCAAGTTTAAATCTGCAAAAACTTTATTCATCTTATGTTGAAAAATGTAGAACAGTTACTACAGAACCATTTTCAACACCTACAACTTGAATTTTTACATTCCCAAGAAGAACACAAGCAAAACATGTGATATATACTGCCTTTCAAAAAAATCAGAACACAAAGTATTTATTGGACGATTTTAATGAAATTTACAGAATTTGATCATGTAAATGAACTGCATCGATGATCAAAAAATAAATTGTTTTGGTTACTATTTAATGGTATTTTTCCTTGATTTCACCATTATGAAGAGCTGCTGATTTTTAATGTAATTGCTTCTAATATCCAAGTAGCCTCTGAGTAGTTTGACGTTTCAGTTTGTAAAACATAAAAAGATGCCCCGTGTTCGTCGGCGTGCACAATATCATCATCTAAGTGAATTTGAAAGGGGTCGCATTATTGGAATGCGAGAAGCGGGTTTTTCGGTTCGTGCTATTGCTGAAAGGTAGGCCGTAGTGTATCGGTGATCGTACGCTGCTGGTCTAGATGGTCTGAAGCTGGGGAGAATCGACGTAGACTTGGATCAGGACGTCCAAGAAGCACCACTGAGCGTGAAGATCGAGCTCTTCGTCTTACAACTTTAAGGGACAGATTTACAACGTCGCGGGCATTGGGAAATGACTGGTTGGCTGTAAATGGCCAAAGAGTATCCATGGCTACTGTTTACAGAAGAATCCGCAGTTTTGGTATAAGATCCTACCGTCCACAATTGTGTCTACCTCCGCAGCATCGCAGAGCAAGACTTGATTGGTGCAGGGAAAGACAACATTGGACCCATGAATGGAATAACATTATCTTCAGCGATGAGTCTCGGTTCTGTTTATGGGCTCATGATGGTCGCAGAAGAGTGAGACGTCGACGCGGTGAACGCAGAATTTTACAATTTGCTGTTGAAGACACTTGTACTTTAATTAATGAATTGCTGATTAATAAATTGGATTTGTTATTATCACCTAATGACATCTCTAGTGCCTATAGATTAGGGCGACCCGTGACTTCTAGACATCGTCCAGTATTAGTTAAATTTATTAAAGCCGATAAAAGAATCGAAGCTCTTAAAAATGCCAATAAGCTTAAAGGCACTGGTATCTTTATCAATAAAGATCTCACAAGTGATGAGCGTATTATCAGGAGTTTGCTGTGGAAACATCTTAAGCGAGCACGTGATGCTGGTCGACGTGTAATTATTATTGGAAACACACTAAAAGTGGGTGACAAAATTTATTCCATCGATGACTTGGACGAAGATCGAGTTCCCATCGATCCCAGAACCGAAGCAGGATGGATTGGAACTGAATAAAAATCTGGACAGTTCCTCAAACCAACAGATCATGTTGGGTCATGCCGATTCTCCTGTACCTACGTCCAATCGTCGCTACAACATGCGTAATAATTGTAAAATATCAACTTTTCATAATAAATAATTCGGATATTAATATTTATTATCAGAACGTTCGCGGGCTCAACTCTAAATGTAATGACATTTTTTGGAATAGTGCTGTCAGTGACTTCCCGATACTTGCTCTTACCGAGACTTGGCTTAGTGATAGTGTGAATAGTTGTGAGCTTTTTGTTGACAAATATAATGTTTTTCGGAATGATCGAAACTGTATTTTATCTAATAAGAAATGCGGAGGGGGGGTTTTAATTGCTGTTGATTCTGCCCTAAATGCTACGGAAATAACATTTGATCACTCTTTGCTTGCTTTGAATAAAATTGAGTTATTAATGGTAAAAGTAATCTTTGTCAATGTTACTGTATATATTATTAATGTATATATATGTCCACCAGTAAATTTAAATCAATTAGTTACTATTACTGATTTATTGGAGAACTTAGCGGTCCTCTACGATAGTAATTTAGTCATTGTAGGTGATTTTAATCTAAGTGAATATGTCACAAACCCAATGTTAAACTCCTCTTGCACCTGGTTATATAATAGCTTTCAATTTTTGGGGTTAGATCAGTATAATAATATTAATGATCTGTTTAATCGTACTCTTGACTTAGTTTTTAGTAACATGCATTGCAAAGTAAATCGTTTTGAAGATCCTATTACTCATGAAGATAAATACCACCCTGCACTTGTAGTGAATATTACCATTCCATTGACTGAGGGTTCTAGTTCATCTTCAACTTTTGAAAGTAATACTCACACTCGTTCTTTTAATTTTAAGAAAGCGAATTTTATTAATCTGTATGAGTCAATTGCTTTAATTGATTGGTCTGATATTCTGAATACGGATTCCATTGAAGATTCGTGTACACTTTTTTATAATAAGTTATTTGAAGTATTTCATGACCATGTTCCCTTAGTATCCGGAAGTAAATGCAAATTCCCTTCGTGGTTCTCGGATAAACTTAAAAAGAAAATTCGAGAAAAAAATAAATTCCTCAAACTAAAAAAAAGAATCCCTTATCCCAATTTACTAAGCAAAGATTTAATAAGTTGCGGACTCAAGTAAGATTACTCTCTGCAGCTGATTTTAAGTTATTTATCATGAACACTGAAGATAAGGTTTCCAAAGAACCTTGCAAGTTCTGGAATTTTATTAATATTTTGCGTAATGAGTCCTCAATTCCTCCATATATGAAATATAACGACATAAAATTATCATCCCCACATGAAATAGTCAATGCCTTTGCTACGCACTTTTCCAAATCTTATGCAGGATCCTCTTTACGAAAAGTTGACGAAATAAATGATGTATCTTACGATAACTTTGATTACTTAAATATATGTAAAGTCAGTACTTGTGTAGTAATTGAAGCACTCGGGAAGTTAAATAACAAGTTAAGTGCGGGCTCGGACGGAATTCCAGCTCTAATAATAAAAGATTGTCGTGATATTATTGCTAGACCTTTAACGCATATCTTTAACTTATGCCTGACCTATAGCAAAGTTCCATTATGTTGGAAAAGAGGGACGTTCCGAACTATCGCCCTATTGCTATTATCTCTAACGTTGCAAAGTGTTTTGAACTTATTCTTTGTAAATATATTAATCCTTACGTTAATAATAAATTGTCCTCATATCAACATGGCTTCAGGCCCATGAAATCAACTGTGTCAAATATTTTATTGAAAACCCAATTCATTTCAAAATTTATGGATAATCGTACTCAGGTGGACGTCATTTACACTTACATATCGAAAGCATCGATAGAATTGATCATGGGATCCTGATAAATAAATTAAAACGGCTTGGGTTTTCCACTGGTTTATGTGATTTATTTCAGAGTTATCTTAGTAACAGACATTTAGTTGTGGAATATAAGGGATATCAGTCAAATCAATTTATCGCATCCTCAGGTGTCCCGCAGGGATCCAACCTAGGACCTGTCTTATTTAATTGCTTCATAAATGATATAGCTGATAAAATATCACATAACATTTTGATATTTGCAGATGACCTAAAATTGTTTAATCCAATATTTACTGTGAATGATTGCCAATATTTACAGGATAGTCTTGAGATAATAATTAACTGGTGTAGGGATAACAATGTCTCATTGAATGTAGACAAATGCAAGGTTATGTCATATACTAAAAACAAATCAAAAATCACTTATGATTATAGCTGATTGCCCCACTGTAAACTCTTGCACATCTTTTAATCCACATCTCACCCGTTTCATTAAATTTATTGTTTCGTTATTCAATTCTCCATCAATGGGTAAGTTATAATATTCTTGAAACGTTTCGATAGCATTAATCAGCGATTCATTGTCTTCATTTTGTTTTAAAAAATTATTTTCATCTAAATATCCAAACTGATGTAAATATTTATTCACATCAATTTCAGAACTTGCATTGATAAAGATTAAAAGCGAGATTCATTTGATAAACATCTTGTTGCGTTGAAGGTTAATAGAAAACTGATAATAATTACCATCATTAAACATATTTATATTTTTAATAATACAAACATTTACATTTATGTAGTTATAATACATTTGACTTATCTATCCAGCTATTTTGCGATTTATCTAATCCTAACCACTTGACGTACACTTTATTTCCCTTTTTCCTCAACACTTTAAAAGTTCTTCAGCATAAAACGCCCCCTGGATTGGATCCCCCGAACTATCTTCTAATAGGTAAACGGTAGGATTTGAAATTTTACATGTGCTATTTTAAATAATTCAGTTGTCCAATTCGGTGTATAACCCTTATTAAATAATGCTTTTTGTTTACTAATACGGACGATATCACCCACTTTAAAAATCTTCTTTCCTGCTATTTTGATATGCGAGTAAATTGTTTTTAACAGCTGCTTCTCCTTATCTTGAGTGACGTCACAGGGTCGCATTTCAGTTGTATTGTGTTTCCGCTTATTGTAATTAGACGTAATTTCACTTAAAACATCTATCCATTGATACTTTCCACGCAAACTAAATGCGCGATAAAGATGTTCTTTTAAAGTTCTTATCACACGCTCTGCCATAGAGGCTTTTATAACTGTATATGTGGAATAGTGGTTAATTCCGTTGCTGTGCATTACCTTCCTAAAATGTGAGTTGTAGAATTCGTTTCCTTGATCAGTTTGCAAGTTTGTAGGCGTTCGCCCATCTTTTAAAACATTTTTAAATGCATTAGCCACATTTGCACCAGATTTATCTTTTAACGGAACGGTCCATAGATATTTTGAGAAACAATCAATCACTACTAATATGAATTTAAAACCCTTGTTTTCTCTTGCATAAAGACCAAATTCGGCTAAATCTGCTTGCCACAAATCGTGTAATCCTTTGATAATTGTCCGTCGTCGTGGGAATTTTTTTCTTGCAGGTTTGTGTAGTTCTTTGACTATATCAGCTTTTATCTTACTCATTGGAATCAACTTTTACTTTATATCAGTATTTTTTTAGGAGGTACTCCAAGGTTCTGGTTATGACGAGCTCCTTCCGGGTTCTGGTTTACACTATTTAATACCTTATCAAATATACCCAATTTCTGTTGAATGTTCGTAAAAGCTGATATATTTGATTTTTTTAAATCTACCATGACTGATTTCAAATTTTTTATATCAATAACCATGGCTACTATTAATGTCTTTATCGTATTTATTTTATTATTAATGATTGTTAATTCACCCTTTATAATATTTGTTTTATTAGTAATGATTGTCTCTAATTTATCCTTTATAGTATTTGTTTTATTAGTAATGATTGTCTCTAATTCATCCTTTATAGTAATTGTTTTATTATTAAAGATTGTCTCTAATTCACATTTTAAAATATTTGTTTTATTATTTATCGACTCATTAAATTCCAGTTTTAACCACATACATTTAGGTTTTAAAATGTTATCGATATCGTTAACAACTAACTTAAGTTCATTTTCAATTTCCATAGAGTCAGTTTTATCTTCGATTCGAGTTAAGATTTTAGAAATCTTTTCATAATTATTATCAACGTACAATTTAGTTGCAACATCATCCAATTCATCTGGTTCTAGAGCATGTTTTAGCCTCTTTTTCTGCATATTGTAATGACCGCCCGAAGTAATGGTAAAGCCTGGACCGGGAGGGCCGCTAGGTCCGATCGGGCCGGGAGGGCCGCCAGCACCTGTAGAACCGGGGGGACCTGTCAGACCGTGAGGCCCGCGAGCACCGGTAGGTCCGATCGGACCAGGAGGGCCGCTAGCACCTGTAGAACCGGGAGGACCTGTTGGACCGGGAGGTCCGCGAGCACCGGTCAAAGACGTGTTGGAATGACGTCCAAACTTGTCGACAGACATTATGTGAATGATGTGCAACAATTAAATTAATAAATTATATTAGCTTCTCTCAGTTCTTCCTCGATCGATGCAATTTCATTGTCGTGAGAATTATTTCCAGCTCGTCGTGACGCATGTAATAACCATAATCTTTCAATTAATTCATTAGGATCATCCCAATATGTATATCTGTGAGTTTTATTTTCTACTATTAAATTTGAATCGAAACCACGACCGCCTTTAGACCTGTGTTCGCTTGCTTCAGACTTTGATCTGTGTTGTGAATGTGGCAACAAGGGTTTAATAATATTTCTATATTTGTGTGACCGAGTACCCTGAAGTTGTTGCCCAGGATCAAAATGTCGATGTAATGAATTGGTTCTTTTAAGAATATCCACATAATTTATTCGATATGTTTCCTTGTATGCTATAGGATCCTTTCTGAATAGTAATTCATATAGACCAGAAGTGCCAATGTATCTAACTCCGTCAATGATTAAATCATTTTCGTCTAAATCAATGTCAGTATTGCCAATTTTAAATTTAGCATTATCCTGATTGAAATTTATACCATGAATTGTGTCAAAGTCATCACCCCCATCATTTAATAATTTTTCCACATATTGTCTTGGTAATGTGGCGAATTGATCCAAATATTCTCGAATTATTAGAATCAGGTTGAGAAATTGTTGAAATATTTTGTTCCGACGGTTCGTGTGTAAAAACTTCTCCATCATCTATAAAGTCCAACCTTTTTGGCTTTTGTTTGTATTGCGAAAAGGGAGATGAATGAGCAATCTTATCAACATGAATAATATTACTGAAATCATATTTTTCCTGGATTTTCTCATTTTCTTGTTTTATTTCTTTATTTTCTCGTTTTATATCTTCATTACTCTTAATTATTTCTTCGTTAGACTTAACTAAGCTTTGTAAAGGTTCCGTAATTGGTTGAAATTTTTTTTTCAATCTGTCATCATCTTCACTACGATTTAATTTTAAAGCCAACACTTTTTTTCTGATATCCTTTTGAACTTGTATTAGTTTCATTTGAATGTCGCTCATCTTAATGAACTTCTTTTCTGAATGAGCCTCTTTTCCTAATAAGCCTCTTTACTGAATGAGCCTCTTTTCCCAATGAGCCTCTTTTCCTAATGAGCCTCTTTTCCCAATGAGCCTCTTTTCCTATTGAGCCTCTTTTCTGAATGAGCCTCTTTTCCTAATGAGCCTCTTTTCCTAATGAGCCTCTTTTCCTAATGAGCCTCTTTTCTGAATGAGCCTCTTTTCCTAATGAGCCTCCTTTCTGAATGAGCCTCTTTTTCCTAATAAACCTTTTGACGTAACACGCGCAACGTTTGTTGTTATAATGATGAGAGTGGTTGCTTAGTCTATGATTATATACTCATCGAATCCATTGCGGTACCTACCCGCATCAGAATCTTTATCTATTGTAATAAAACCATATTTTTCTTTCCAACACTCTGCACACAAAGACTTGAATTTTTCAAAAGTCATATCACTACTTACGTGATCAGTGTAAACGTGTTTTAGGTTAAGATCATCATGTTTAAATAATATAATTAAATTTGCATTATCACGAATCAAGTGTTAAGGTATGCGAGTATATGTCTGGCAAAGGTAGAACGAATCAATGTTATTATGTCTACCCATACTGAAATATTCGCGGATTTTATCCTGCTTATCACATGCTACATCGTTAAAAATTAAAATTGAGTTTTCCTTAGCTTCTTCGGGGCTAATTATTTCAACATTCTCTCTATACGGGAAATATTCAATCTCTGGTATCCCACTAATAATATCTTGCAAGTATTTATATTTTGGTTGATAAAGAGACTTTGAATAAATGTAAATGTTTTCAAATTTCAATCCGTTTACATTAAACAAGAGTGTTAACATTGCATTCGATTTACTACAGTTAGATGGGCCGCAAATAACTGCTCTAATAGAATTTGGTAATAGATCACCATGTTTTTTCTTATTATTTTTTAACCCACCCCCCACTACGTTGTCAAAATTTGTTACAGTAAGAGATTGTTTCTGTTTAACAACTTTCATCGTACTGTTACCAACGATATCTTTCAGGGGTTATATATAGCGAAGCAGTCCTGATGGACACTCAAATGATTGTGTACAGCGGTAGAGGATTCATCAATTCCATAATCAACAAGTTACCCATTGAATTACATATCCCTGGCTATCAGTACTGTGGACCTGGCACACACTTGGAAAAACGGTTAAAAAGAGGTGACCCCGGCATTAATCCATTGGATGCGGCCTGCACACAACACGACATTGCTTACTCTGAGAATAAGGATATTAGCGAAAGACATAAAGCGGATAAAATCTTGGCGGAAGCTGCGTGGAGTAGAGTAAAGGCTAAGGACTCTAAATTCGGTGAAAAAGCAGCAGCGTGGGCTGTTACCAACGCGATGAAGATTAAGAGAAAAACGGGGATGGGTATTAAGAAAACAGCTTTGAGAAGTGGAGTAGTTATGAAGGCTCGGAAAGCTATAAAAAAATTTCGCCGAAAAATTGATAAGCCTGGAGGTGTTAAAGAAAGTAGCAAGATTGCATTATCGGCCGCAAAGATTGCTGTAAGAGCTGCTGGTGGAAAAAAGAGAATTCGAACTCCTAGAATTATACCTATTCCAAAGCAGGGTGGTATTTTGCCACTTATCCCGATATTTGCCGGTTTAAGTGTTCTCGGAGCCCTCACTGGTGGAGTCTCCGGCATTGCAAAGGCAATAAGCAGTGCCAAGGACGCTCGATCGAAACTTGAGGAATCACAGCGGCATAATAAAACGATGGAGGCTATAGCTCTAGGCAAGCAGGGAAAAGGTCTATATTTAAAACCATATCGAAAAGGAATGGGACTCTTTCTAAAACAGCACAAGACAAAAAACTGTTAAACTCGCTACCCAGCCGCGCACTAACCGATACAGACTTGCTAAAAGGGGCCGGATACGTGAAACATTTTAGAGGAGTGTTTATGCGTGATTCACTACCATCTAAACCTCTTTATATAGAAGCGGGTATTATTAACTTGGATTCCCAGGATGGTCGCGGTACGCATTGGGTGGCTTATAAAAAAGTAGGCAATAGTGTTCAGTACTTTGATAGTTTCGGAAATCTTCCGCCACCTATGGAAGTAATTAAATATTTTAAAAATTGTAAAATTAGATATAATCATGATCAATATCAGACCTTTAATACGTACAACTGTGGACACTTGTGTATAGCATTTTTATATAAATAAATAACATTTTTCTAAATGAGTCAGTCATGTCTCAGACCTTCACCTTACAAGGTACAAGCAGTGTACTCTCCACAAACTATTATCCTCCTATAGAACTTGAGCCAAATCGACAGTACTGTTTGGGGTTAATTGGACTTCATACATATAATTCAATACCAAATATTGAAGTCGGTGTTAATAATAAATTTATTTACGGCGATAAAACAGTTAATATACCTACGGGCTCATACGAGGTTACAGACATTGAAACTTATTTGCAAAAACAGCTGTTTGGTGATAAGAAAAAAGAGGAAGTTGATAAACTATTTTCGCTTAAACCCAATAATAACACCTTACAGTGTGAAATTAAAAGTAAATTCGATATAGATTTTACATCTGATAAAACAATTGGTAAATTATTAGAGTTTTCGAAAAAGCTACTAAAAGCCGGTCAACTACATACATCAGATTTACCCGTGCAAATAATTAAAGTAGATAGTGTACGAATTGAGTGTAATATTACTTCAGGTGCCTATTACGACGAAAAATTATCACATACGTTGTTTGAATTTAGCCCCTCAGTTGATCCTGGCTTTGCAATAAATATAGAACCAAAAAATATATTATATCTACCGTTAAATACCCGTGACAGGATTGATAATATTACTTTTAAAATTATCGATCAAGAAGGCAAATTGATTAATTTTAGAGGAGAAAATATTTTGATTAGACTAGAATTAAAAACATGGGGATAGTTTTTGATAAAAACGATAGGACATTTGTCAATCCCGTTAATCAGAGTTCATCCTTCAAACAGATAACACGTATTAATCTCTCAAGGTTAACCTCCCTTAGATATAAAATTAAAAACTATGGAAAACGTTTTCGAACAAGTGCGGTATGATGATCGCATCAGTAAATATCAATACCACACTTATCAGCCTAGAACTACAAACTTTGAAAATAACGATGAAATTCGAATAACAATTCAAAATCAAGACATTTACACCTTTCCTGGAAACAGTTATATTTACTTGAGTGGTGAGGTTGAGCACAATCTCACTGCTGGTAAAAAAATTGAGTTGGTTACAAACGCGTTTGCTTTCCTATTTGAAGAGATAAGGTATGCATTAAATGGTGTGGAAATCGATCGAACCCGAGACTTAGGGATCGCGAGTACTTTGAAAGGATTATTATCCTATAATGATTTTGAGGATATGAAAGAATTAGGAATAGCTGGATGGGCTAAAACTGGACATATTAAAACATATTTTCCCAACAAACATTTTTATGCGCTAATACCTCTAAAATGTTTATTGGGGTTTGCTGAGGATTATCAGAAGCTGAATATTAATGTTAAACAGGAATTGATTTTACTTCGCTCCTCTAGTGATGTAAACTGTTTTGTGTGTGATGATAGTGCTCAAGTTGTTTCACAAATTAAATTTAAACTGAATAAAATTGAATGGAGAGTACCACATATTCAACTGAATGATGATTTAAAACTGAAACTGATGGAACAAATTAAAAATGATCCAAATATTTTAATTCCATTCCGAAAATGAGAATTACATGAATTACCAACCTTGAAAAAATCTAGAGATGATATATGGGCCGTTAAAACCTCGAGTAGTTTGGAGAAACCAAGATATGTAATTGTAGCTTTTCAAACATATAAAAAAAGTGTGGCTAATGCGGATGCAACAAAATTTGATCACAACAATATAAGGAACATAAGAGTTTATCTCAATTCGGAATCATTTCCATATGATCACTTAAATTTGGACTTTAAAAGTAATGATTACTTGACTGTCTACAACATGTACTGCCAATTCCAACAGAGTTATTATAATCAAATAAACAAGCCCTATTTATCATTCACTGATTTCAATAATTGTGCTATGTTTGTATTTGACGTGTCCAAGCAAAACGAGAGTGTAAAATCTTCAGCGGTGGACCTGCGCATTGAGATGGAGGCCACTGAAAATTTTAAAGATAATACCCGAGCATACTGCCTCATTTTGAGTGATTCTCTTCTTGAGTACACACCTATTTCGGGAATTGTTAAAAAGATCATTTAACAAGTTTGAACAAGTTTGAACGAGTTTGAGCTTGCCGTTAGATAAGTCTATCGCTATAAAAGCAAACATTTTTCAATACAATATTAGTAATCCAGACTCATTCAACGATGTCTACCACAAATCGAGTATGCTTTGACTTGATCCCTGTAACATTTACATACACGTTAGATGACAGTGACGATGATATAAACTGGGTGCAAGTTTGCTCTTGACAGACTTCGTTTCAAGAGACGGGTTCGTAATATGGAAAAAGTATTGGAACTAATTCTCTTAGGGAGAATTACATCACCACCACCACCCAAAGTCTTGTTCATCGACATCCAGGGTTTCAACATACCCGGCTTTACTCCGAAAGAACTTGCTGCCACCTATGATGGTAAACACCCCATCGTTTACGTCTTCAAGCCTCCTACACCATTTCGTAAACTCAGTTTGGATTCACAGAAACAAGTTAGGTGGCTGGAAAACAATTATCACGGGATCCCATACAGCAAAGATGGTAATGATTTAAGTGAATTACCTAAACTATTTAAAAATCTATCTGCGGATATTGTGTATGTAAAGGGTAGTCAAAAATGTACTTACCTGAAACAATTTTATGATAATGTTGTAAACTTAGAATTTGATGATCAATGTCCTAATTTTAGTAAAACTCTGTATGCTTGTCAATCACATAGGAATAGGTTTAGTATGTGTAGTATTGTAAATGTAGAAAAATTGTTTAATTATGTAAAGAATAGTAAAAGATAAAAAAAGAATTTTTATTTGAATATATTTTTATTAAAATTTTATTTTCATCCCGAGAACCTTAATACCCCCACAAATAACACATACAACTATTATAATAAATAGCACAAATCCAGATGATAATATAAAGGTGGTATAATTCATTTTAACTGTCGGTAAGTTCTCACTGTCTGGGAATGAAATTTCTACTATGTGGAGTTCTCACTACCTGGGAATGAAATTTCTGTTAAGTGGATTTCTCACTGCATGGGAATGAAATTTCTACTATGTGGAGTTCTCACTGCCTGGGAATGAAATTTCTGTTAAGTGGATTGCTCACTGCATGGGAATGAAATTTTAGATGTGTTCAAACACTGATGACACTTATATTTTGGTGAGGGTGGTCCATCGATGTGGGTCCTTCCCGTATTGTAGTGTTCAAAACAGGGTAATCTTTCCTTGTCCCTGAAGCTCAGCGGTAAAAATGGCCAGATGTTTAAAAGCTCCAGACCTTCCACCCTCTTCAAATAATATTCGGGTAAATATTTTAAGTGTTCGGAGGTTAATTTACATTCGTGGTATGCTTCTATGGCCCTGTTAATGCGATCCATTAGAGGCTCTCGTTGCGTACTTGTAAACTGCATTATTGCGACTATTTCAATTCCAAACTCACCCATACCTATCATTCTGATAGAACCATCTCATCCATGGACGATGATACCGACCATGAGTCATCCCCGTGCGAGATTTTTAAAAAGCCAGCACCGCCCGCGTTAGCACCCTCTGACGACGAAAATTAGTCAGAAATGACACTTGCCCTGGAACAACTTCGGTCCCCAATCCGATCTCCACCGCCACTCCGAATGATTCCGACGATGCAGGCTTCCAAGTCTACATCGACCGGAACCACCGGAAAAAGGCGAAGCCTTCAACCTCGATGGCTCCGTCGTGCCTCACGTCAACGGGCCGCCGTAACTCCAGCTCCCCAACTCCACCTATCGCTGTTAAACTAGCAAAAGCAAAGGCTCCGGCAAAAGCTGAGCCTGCGCCACCAACTCCGACTATTGTTTACCACACCACCGTGGTAACCAAAAAACAACCTCTTCCGATCGATAAGATCGACGAAATCGAGGGGCTAGAGAATTTCTCTAGCAATCCTCCGCGTATCCACATCCTCGATCTCCCGAAATGGGATGCTATTTCCGCCCACTTCGCCCCCGTCCTTAAAGCAAAAAATCTATCCAACTCGGTTAGATTTTGCGTGCAATCCGCCGATAACTACCGAGTAGTTATTAAATACCTCCGGAGCATAAATGCTCATTTCTTTACGTACACTCTAAACGAGGAAAAAGAGTTAAAAGTAGTTATCCGCGGAGTCGGCACGCATGTTACTGATGAATTCATCATCAAACAGCTAAACACCGAAAATTTCCCAGTCCTTTCGGTTCGCCGAATGGGCAACAAACACCGTCAATTCCCCTTGGTGGCTGTTCGCTTAGAGAACACCCCGGAAGGAAAACGGATCTACAACATAAAGACAATTAGTTTCGTTCCCGTCACTGTGGAGAAGCAAAAGCCTTCTAAACAGGTAATCTAATGCCACCAATGCCAACATTTTGGCCACAGTGCGTATAGATGCAACATTGCACCACGTAGTGTCAAATGCGCAGGCGATCACCTAACAGGTGATTACACCCGTGCCGATCTCGACATCCTCCACGAAAATGCTGTAATTGCGGCAGCGCCCACACCGCGAACTATCGAGGTTGTTCGCAATACCAAGAATCGAGCTACGCAAATGTAGCTCGACCAAAACCGGCCTCAAAACCGGCTCCCAAACCGGCCCAACAACAGGCCCCAAATAATACCAAATGTCATATTACGATATTATAAACGATACAGAATTTATCCGAAGGGTAGAACGTCTTGAGAGACTGGCCCCTTATTAATCAAATTAAGCGCCTCACAGCTTTAAAATGGCTGCACAAACTTCATCAATGGCCACCGATCAGATGTGCAGAATATGCACCTGGAATGCCAACGGGCTTCCAAGCCAAACGTCTCAATTAGAGGAATTCATGCATCGCCACAACGTTCACATCATGCTAGTAAACGAATCACACGCCAAAAACCGTCGTGGCCTGTTTATTAACGGGTGTAGACTATATCTTAATAGCCGCCCCATTGAAAAAGGCGGCGGCACAGCCATTTATATTCAAAATGGCATAGAACACACTGTTCTTCTAAATCCCCAATCAGAGCACTTAGAACATACCTTTATTTTAGCCCGTGTAAACGGAGAAAATATCAAAATTACGAGTTTATATCACTCACCTTCAAGACCATTCACTGAAAAGGATTACAAAAACATCTTCTCCGAAGATGTTCCCACAATTATAGGCGGCGACTTTAATACCAAGCATCCTAGCTGGCAAAGTCAGCTCACAAACCCGCGAGTTATTTAACTTTATAACCCAACACCCTTACGACATCAAAGCCTTAAGCCAACCCTCCCGAACCTTCTATAGCCATGCAGGCCATAGGCCCGATATTATCGATTTCTTTCTGATAAACCGAATCGAGTGCGACCATGACATCTGGTCAATCTTCGAACTCCACTCTGATCACAATCCTGTGTTTCTGGATATTCATGTCACCATATCTAAAGTGGAGAAAACTATAACCACGGTTAACTGGCAACAGTTGAACCAAAAACTGCTCGAAAAACTCACTGCTATTCCGAAAATAAGGAATAAGGAGGAGATAGATGAGGCCATTACTTTCCTTACCAATTCAATCATGGATGCGGTCGAGATGGTTTCGAAAATCAAAACCGCCCCGAAAAAACAGCCGCCCACTTTAAAATAACATCCTCGGTAAAATTCGAGAGAAAAACCGCATCCGCAGACAATGGCAACACACCCGTTGCCCTCGTATCAAAACAAACCTCAACAAACTCCAAGCAGAAATTCAGAAAGAAATCAAGGCATTTTCAAATTTTAACTGGAATCAAGTAATCGAGGATGCATCATTACACAAACCTCAAATGAGGAAGCTCACTAAGAGATTCACAACCAGACATCGAACGACCACCCCGGTTATTCACGGAGGAAACGGACTTGCCTTCCTTCCGGAGGACAAGGCCGAATCCTTCGCGGAAAACCTAGAGTCACAGTTCTCCTCGAATCCGCTCACAACAAGTGACGAATTACTCGACGAAGTTGAGGAAGCATTGGATCGCCATGAGCGAACCCCAACCCATACTCCCAAACCAACATCTCCTGCAGAGATCCGCAAAATAATCAAATATGCGCCAAATAAAAAGGCCACGATAGTACAAGCTACGCATGCTTAAAAAACCTCCCCAGCAAAGGAATAGTTTTCCTAAGTACCATGTTCAATGCATGCCTAAGGATAGGCTATTTTCCAAAAGTGTGGCAACACGCAATAGTGATTTTAATCCCAAAGCCTGGAAAAGACACGAAATTTCCACAAAATCAACGGCCTTCTTCCCTTCTGTGCACACTGGGAAAACTATTCGAAAAAATTATCCATGTCCGCCTTAGTGAATGGTCGGATGATCATATGATCATCCCCAAAACGCAACACGGCTTCATAAAAGGCCTCTCATGCAACCACCAACTTGTTAGAACCAGCGATTACATAATCAACGGCTTTAACAGAAAGCAGAGCACGTTAGCCATCTTTCTCGATGTTGCGAAAGCATTCGATAGTGCTTGCTATATAAACTCATGTCACTTAACTACCCTACAAATCTAATCTATCTGATCAGGGAATTCATACAAGACTGCACCTTTTTGGTTCGTTTCAAAAACGCTACATCTCCGCCTCGCAAAATGACTGCTGGCGTCCCACAGGGATCTGTACTTTCCACACTCCTTTTCAATATATATGTTTATGACCTGCCAACCTTAAACAATGTACTTACGGCCCAATATGCAAATGATACTGCCTACCTGTATCGAGGCAAATATCTGCCCTTTATGATTCTAAAAATCCAGACCGCACCAACTAGAAGAGTGGAGAAACGACTGGTGTATGGTTCATGCAAAAAGCCAAGCAATCTACTTCACCCCATCTAACAGACACCCCCAAGAAAACCTCACCTTTGGAGGCACACCAATTCCATGGGTAAACCAAGTGAGATATCTTGGTTTACAAATGGATAACCACCTTAGCTGGGCTAAACATGTATAATCTGCGATCACTAAAGCTAATCCCGCCTTCGGGATTCTAAAATCATTGCTTTTAACAAAAAGCACCGTTTTCCTCGCCAGTAAAATTCACATTTACAAGGCAATAGTTAGGTCAAAACTGACCTATGTTTGTCCGTCATGGATGCACATCTCGAAAACACAGATGAACAGATTGGAAGCTATGCAGAGCCGCATGATCCGCAGGATCGTAGGCGCTCCGTGGTTCGCCAGTAACGACCAAATCAGAAACGAAACGAAAGTGCCGAAACTACAAGATATTATCCGTCAATTGGCAATTGCACATTCCTCTAAATTCGACGTCTCCCTCTTAGAGGATACCCTCGAAGTTCCTGAAAACGTCAGAACTAGAAAAAACGGCCACTACAACTGGACGGTACACCCTTAATTTTTTTAAAATTCTGTCAGAATTGATTCTGACCTTCTTTTGAAATGTATACTCCACCCACTCGACACCAAGATATGCTACTCATTTTGAGTAATACTAATAGCCATTTTTTATCCAAAGTCACCAAACACTCCAACATCACTACAAAGTAGTAAAAATTCCATTTCGAATTTGTTTTAGTCCGTGAGAGTCGGACATAACCTACTGTTATCCTTCTCATACGTGGGTGGGAAACAGAAGGTATGCATAATGCATTTTCCTCCTCTCTCACAAAAAAAATCGAAATAAGTTGAGTCAGTTCAGTTTTGTGACCTGCGAACGGCAGCTCTTAATCCGCGGCGTCGTGGGTCAAACAAAATATTCACACAAAAATAATAAAAATGAACTTTTGGGCGCCACTTGGTTTCTAATTGACCTTAACTAGTTTATTTTCCTGTAAACCCAGAAATGCAGGAAAGTTGGTATAAAGTAATAAGTAAATAATTTAAGGTTAAATAATGTTTTAATAAAAGAAATAAAAAAATAACAAATAATTAATTTCATATAAAATAATTAAATATTAAATAATCACAAGTAAACAAGGAATTATCGAATTTTTCCAAAACATAACTTATACATAATTAAAAAATATATATAATGTTGATTAAATAAATCAGTAAATACAACTTAATGAGCAATAGAAATAATGACGTCACCTTTCTTTACATCTTTCATATAACAAATTAATAGTTTATATTCTCGATCAAATTTCGATAACGAAAAACCAATTATTTTAATCATGATGCACATAAACGAAACATTTAATATTTCCACCAATAAAAAAATTGCAAATTCCGTTGGTCTCTTAAACCACAACGCAATACACCAAATGATAATAATAAAAAATGTAGCAATAGTAGCTGTTCGGCTTTAATAAATATTAGTTCTTAAATGAAATAAAAATTATGTGAATTTCACTATTTTAATACACTTTTTTATCATTTATCTGAAATTCCATCAGTAATTGTCGACCGCCTCCTTCGTCTCTCACTCCACTGCCAAAAATACCGAGAATCCACTTCTCAATTAACTTTCCAACGACTTCAACAGCCGGAACGCCAAGAAGGGTACCCTCTCTCTCTCCAAGAAAATTCGCCCAAACAGGAAAATTGCGGAGCTCCACGGGGATGAATTTAAAGGAATTTAAATACTTTGATTTAGAAAATCCCTGAAGCGATCACACAGATACTTTCAGAAAATGAATTTCAGCACACTGCACACAGCACGTGTTTTCGATTTGCAAGCACTCAGCTCTTCATGAGATCACTCTCAGAATTCAAGTGAATTAATCCACGGATTACTCAAATTCCACGTCCCCTATTCGGACTAATTAACCTGTTGGTAATTTCGATATACCGACCATTAAGACGGCGCTCCACTAAACAATTATCCTTTCAATTAAAACCGATAAAATATCCGCACGGGAAATTATAAATATATGACGAAGATACGTTCGGGCAAACACCTCTCCCAGGGGATTAGTGTATTATATTATATATCTATTAACCTCTTTTACCCTCAATGGGTGTCGAGGTATAATAACTCGTACTCTTTTCTTCATTCATGGCTCTTCCTGGTTGCTCCTTGTAACTGCTCTCCACAATTCCCTATTTTGAGCTGTTTTCAGTGCCTCTTCCCATTTTAACTTTCTTGACCTTAAAATCTCCATCAATCCTTCGTTCCATCCCTTCCTAGGTCTTCCTCTTCTATTTCTCCCAGTAGCTCTTGTTTTCCAAACTGTCTTTGTTGGTCTTGCATCGCTCATTCTCACTAGGTGTCCGAACCATCCCAGTTTTCGTTTTGCGATTTCCTCTAATACGTGGTTGGTATTCAAATCCCCTCTGATTTTTGTGTTGCGGACTTTGTCAGTTCTCTTCGTGTTTGTGATTAGCCTGAGGTATTTCATCTGTGTCGCTTCTAGTCTTTTTTGTTGTCTTTCTGTTAATATCTAGTTTTCGCATTGTACGGATACGGATAACGTTGGCAGGTAGATTGTTTGATACACCTTAATTTTTGTATCCCGTTTTATGTTTTTATTCAGCAGAAACCTTCTATTACATAGCGCGTAAAAAAGTCTATTGCAAGCTTTAATAATGTTATTGATGTCATCTTCTTGTGTACCCTTTCTATTTATTGTTGTTCCCAGGTATTTGTATATTTCTGCTTCCTCTATCCTCTGACCTTCTACAGCTATATTTACTGGTTTATTTCTTTCTCCCTCATCTCCTGTTATCTTTAATACTTGTGTTTTTGTCTTGTTTAATTTTAGTCCATACTTTTTTGCTGTTTTATTGTATATCAATAGATTGTGCTCCAGCTTTTCCTCCGTGTCTGCCAGCAGTACAATATCATCCGCAAACATACAGCATTCTATATTTATCGGTTTTAAATTATGATAACCTATATAGTATTTCTTGATTTCCTTCTTGCATTCCTTGATTATTTCGTTCATCGTTGATATAAAGAGTAGAGGGCTCAGAGCACTTCCCTGTCTCACCCCTTCGGTAGTTAGAAATTCCTTTGACATTACGTTGTTCACTCTAATTTTATTAATTGTCTTCTGATACAAACTTTTAATTGCATCGATAAGTTCAGAATTTACTTCTTTCTTTTCTAACGTTTCCCATATTGTGTCACGTTTGATGGTATCGAATGCCTTTTCAGTGTCAATAAAGCACATAAATATAGTTTTGTTCTTACTTAGGGCCTTCTCTATAATCTGCTGCATAATGAACAAGTGGTCTTGTGTGCTATGGTTCTCTCTAAATCCACTTTGCTCTTGTTGTAGTTTATCTTCGACCTCTGCTCTTAACCTCCTCTCCAGAATCCTCTCGAATACTTTTGTCACTACGCACAATAGAGATATGCTCCTATAATTGTCGCACTTTGATGGACTTCCTTTCTTGTGTACAGGCACAATGATGGCGGTAGCCCATTTTTCAGGAATTTCCATTAACTGCCACATTTTATTATATATGTGACGTAGCCACTCTATCCCATTTTCTCCTAAATATTTGATCATCTCTGGAGCTTTTCCATCACACCCGGCTGATTTTCCTATCTTTATCTTATTCAACGCGTTTTTACCTCATTTACAGTGATAGGTATTTTTGTTATTGTTCGGTCCTCTATTCTGGTCACTGCTTCTTTATCTCTTTCCCTTTATTAGTCGTGTCACTCATCAGTAACTCTATGAAATATTCTGTCCACCGCTCCACTATTTGGTTATTTTCGGTTAATAATTTCCCATTTTTGCATTTTATGTACCTGGATGCTTCCCGTTTCTTGCCTTTTATCCCATTTAATGTTTTGTAGAAAAGTTTTATGTTGTCTCTTTTATTTTGCTCTAGTACTTCCCCCACTTTATCCATGTCTTCTGTTTTTACTTTCTTAACCCAGCGCTTTACAATTGTTCTTTGTTCCTTATATTTAGTATACGTTTCCTCTGTTCTCTTTGCAAGATGGTTACTCCAAAGTTTCTTTTTCTTTCTAATTTCTTCTTTTAATTCGTTGCTCCACCAGTGGGTTAGCTTCCGTTTTCCATTCACTCTAACTTTTCCACAACATTCTTCCGCTGCTTTGATTATCGTATTTCTAAAATATTTCCATTCTTCTTCTAAGTTATCATTGCTTTTACTTGGGTTTGATAGCTTTCTTTCTACGAGTGTTATATATTCTTTGAGTATTGTTTCATCTCTTAACTTATATGTTTTAATTTTATGCTCACATACTTTACCCTTCCATTTGTCCTTCTCATCATATGTGTTTTCCATTCTTAATGCAGCTTCAAGTAGGTAATGATCACTACCGATTTCATACAGAGGGGGTACACGTGTATTCAATATTCTGTTCCTATATGCATTATTTACTATTACATAATCTATAATTGATTGCTCGTTTCTAGCTATACATTCTCTGGTTATTTTGTGTAGTGGTTTCCCGTTTCTGTTCAGTTTATCCTCTCCATATCTTCCAATTACACTACCCTATTCCTCGATGTTATTTCCAACTCTAGCATACAAGTCCCCCATGATAATAACCATACCCAAGCATTCTTCAACCACTTCTTGTAATTTTTCCCAGAACTCTCTCTTCACTGCAATCTTTGCATCCTCATCCGGTCCATAGCAAATTATTATGTTTGCCGTTAATTTATTTCCCTCTACCTCTATCTCAATGTTAAATATTCTCTCGTTTATTTTTTCCATCCCTTCACTCTCTTGATGAGTTTCTCCTTTACTAGACAAGCAACTCCTGCGCGAGCCCTGTCTTTCTCATCCACCCCACTGTATATCAATAAATCGCCATTATCATATGTTATTACTCCTTGACCTTTTTTCTTTGTCTCTGTTAGTGCTAAAATTGCTATTTCTGAGAATTTAATTTCGTTTATCATTTCCATTTCCTTATTTTTTAAGCCTCTTACATTCCAAGTACCAAGTTTTATTATCTTCTTTTCCCCTTTATTACTACTTTAGGTATTCTTTTTATTAGTTTATCTTTAGTTGTATTATTTTTCGTGTTTTCCTTTTCCTTTGGCATATTCGTCAACGTATTATTTGTTTTAGTCTGTAGATTAGTTAATCGTTTTTTGATGGGAGCCACTTATGCACCCCATACTCCACTTCTTGTATTGCTCTTTCTTCTATATTCCATTTGTACTTTTTGCCGTCTATCTCCATCCGTTGATATCCTACTTTTACAAGTTTTCCTTTTGCTCTTTCTTCTCGTGCAATGCTCCTCATTTCTTTCTGTATAAATGCTTCTTCAGTAGTTAAGTCATCGTTGATGTACACATTTGTATTTTTTAGTTTATTTTTGGCTTTCATTATTATCATTTTTTATTCCCATGTTTTAATTCCTACTTTTATTATCTGGGTATTATCCTTCTTTTTGATAATATAGGTATTATCAAACTCTACTGCTACTTCTAGTTTTTCATTTAAGAATTGCTTCACTTGTGCGGGAGCTTGTTGGTCATTTACCGCCAATCCTTGTATAAGAATGTTTTTCTTTCTTTTTTGTTTCTCTTCTTTCTCCATTTTATTTTCAAGAGTATTCAATCTATTCATAATTATCGCCTTTTCTTCCTTCCACTTATCCTCTATAATTTTCATTTCATGTTTGATCTCTTTAACATATTGTTTTAGTTGTTGTTGTTTTTGGATATTTCCTTCATTTCTTCCATCAGTAGACCTAGCATTTCTTTTAGCTCTTCCATTTCTCTTTGCTTATCTAAAAATGACGATTCTTCTTTATTTGTGAGCTTACTGTTCTCCCTTTCTTGTAAAGCCTTCCTTTGCTCTGGTGATCTTAAAATCTTTTTGCTTTTCTGAAAAATGTAGTCAGTATCGTCCTCTTTCGTTACTTCTTTGGATTTTCCTTCTTCTCTACTGCGTTTTCTTTCCTCATTCATTAGAGATCTGTTTTTCAACTTAACTCGGTAATTATGTTTCCACTATTGGTTACTAGATGGCTCTGTGTGTGCCGCATGTGCTCTCCAATTTATTTTCTGTGAATTCTAATGTTTTCTTTTTATTGAAATTTAAAAATGAGCGTTTTTTGCGGTCCGATCGATTCTACCTGCGTCCGCGACTCTAAGCGTGCGTATTACCGTCGCGCTCCGCACTTATCGGCACAGGTCGACCCCTCGGACACCGATAACACGGGTTCTTTATTAATTAAATTAGCACTGTCGTTTTCGTATTATTTGCAAAAACTGATTATCCGTCTTCATTTTCTCAATGAAATCACTCACAAACAAAGCACTGGTTATTCCACTTCTCAAAAAAAAAAGTGTAATTGATTACAAAATATGCCTGACCAGAAACCACCAGCACAAATCCGCGCCACGAAATCACATAAGTGCGACTGCTCCCTATTAATCAATGAATAAAGGTTAATTAAATTAATGACAAGCTCGACAACAATGAAGTGAATCTATGTGAAGTGTTTCATAATCAGCACCTTCCAAAACCAACATTCACCACCTGAATTAATAGCGACAAAGAATTAATAACCCCCGTAATCGGAAATCAATATTTTCTTTTGAGGTTAGTTTATTTTATTCGATCTCCCCTTCATATTAATTTGATACGACACCATGTACCTAAATAAAATCCCTTCATAAGCCCTACACTATCTTTCTCATTCGATACCATTGCCTATTTACTCAAAGAAAACCATTTTTTGTAGAAATTCCAGTGACGATCCTTTTTGGTGCAGTTACGTAACGAACAAGGACTCGCAGACCGCTGGGCATTGTTATTCAATATTTCCCATTAGAGGAAACGTCGTGGAAGTGAAGAATCATTTATAATTAATTAAATAACTCTAAAACAAAATTTCTGTTGTTTACATTTTTTGTGACGCTTAAGTTGCCTATAATACATTAATGTTTTTAATTTTTAATTTAATTTTATTCTTCTTTTTATCACTTTGTTTAATTATTTTACTTTCTCTAAAAAAACGAAGAGTGGAAAACGCGAACGTTACACTACCCCATTTCCCCTAAAAAAAAATAGTGAGAACTCGCAACTATTTTTTTATCTTTAATGATTTCTCTATTCAATTTAAAATTGTGTTTCCATCACAATTCTAATTGATCCCCCTAGAATCGCATCCTAACCTAACTTACTCTAACCTAATTATATATATATATATATATATATATATATATATATTTACTGACTAAACTAACCTACTTTATTTGCTACGACTAATTATTTTACTTCTTAACCCTAAACGACTCTAGAGAAGTTGTCTTTAAAGTGTAAAATTTATTAACAAAAGTGATTTTTTTCGGCAACATCCACTTACTATTCTTTACTCTTCACTTTCCACACCGTCACCAAAATATGGCTTCAGGTCTTTTACGTGCCAGCGCCCTACGCCTTTGCCGTTAACATCCCTCAATTCAAAAACTAATGGGGAAACTATTTTTATAACTTCACACAAAATATATTTAGGCGCTAATTTCGCCGCGAATTTATCCGATGCTTTTGAAAGAACATAGTTCTTCTTCCAAACTAAGTTCCCCACTTCAAACTTTATCTGTCTTTTTCTCAAATTGTAAGTTTCACAATTCTTCCTGTAAGCTTTACTTAATCTACTTTTAACTTCGTTATACATAGCGAGTAACTTTTCCAACTTAAGCACAAACTCATTCGGATCATTTAATTCAACTATAACATTCTTCCCAGTGCCATAAAAATCACCTCTAGCCGGCACACATTTCCCAAAGTTCAAGAAGTTTGGACTGAATCCTGTCACTTCATGCACGGAAGATCTTATGGCATGTGCTATCTCAAATCTATGTTCGTCCCAGGTGTAATGATTATTGTCTTTCAAGTACGACCTGATAGCGGTTCCGATTACCCTGTTATACCTCTCGGTGAAATTAACTTGAGGGTGGTACTTTGCATTATACCAGGTGTACTTGACCTTAAATTTCTCCATCAACGCCTTGAATTTGGATGAAACAAACTGTTTCCCGTTGTCAACCATCACGATCTGTGGGGCACCAAATAACAAAAATACATGATTTTCTATGAAGCTGCAAATTTCGGAGGTTGTAGCTTTCCTCAAAGGACAGACCAGAACAAATTTTGAGAACCAGTCGGTGACGACTAGGAGATAACAATTTCCCTTCTTTGACCTTGGTAGTGGTCCGATTAAGTCTGTCGAGATGATTTGAAAAGGGAATTGGACATTTTTCTGACCGCCCATCAACCCTGCTCTAGCCACATTTGGTGCTTTTTGCTCACCGCACACAGTGCACTTTCTCACATATTTTGAAATTGACTCCCTCATCTTTGGCCAATAAAACATATTAGTTGCTTTTTTGAGCGTTTTAAAAAATCCAAAGTGCCCTGAGGTAGGCTTGTCGTGTGCCCACTTCAACACTGAAATTCTTTGTGAACTTGGTACCACCAGTTTCCATTCCGGTATATTTGATGTCATGGGTATCCTGCTGGGTATATGTTTGAAAATCTTGTCCGCCTCTACCCTCCATGAAGGGTATTTACCGGGAAACTCTGAGATCTTTTTAGCCATTCCTTGGTACCACGGATCTGCTTCACTGCAATCCACTATGTTCGTTACCAATGATTCTTCTGTGCCTACTACCGCTACATTTCCCGCATATTTGTCAACTGGGGATCGAGACAGAGCATCCGGGACCACGTTAAATTTACCCCTTCGGTGGCGTAATTCCATATCGTAGTGACTAAGTTTGAGGGCCCATCGCGCTAGTCTTCCGGCAGGATCTTTTAGCCTCTGGAGCCAAAGCAGTGAATAGTGGTCGGTGATGGCCACAAATCGTGTTCCTTCGATGTAAGGCGGAATTTCTCGACCGCGAATATCAGCGCTAGGCATTCTCGCTCGGTCGCACTGTAATTCCTTTCTGCTCTGGACAAGGTTCTGCTGGCAAATGAGATAACGTGCTCCTCCTCATCTTCCATTACCTGCGTAAGCACCGCTCCCAATCCTACGTCGGATGCATCGCATTGAACATAAAATGTTTTAGAAAAATCCGGGCTGGACAATATTGGTGCTGTTGTTAAAGCACTTTTGATGGCCTGAAAAGATGCTTCGGCCTTGTCATCCCATTTGATCGTCTGTCACTTTTTTCTCCCGGTTAAAAGGGCGTAGATAGGAGCTACTAGAGTGGAAAATTGTGGAATAAATCTGCGATACCATGAGCACAATCCTAAGAATCGCATCGTTTCAGTTACATTACAGGGAACTGGATATCCAACCATTGCTGCCACTTTATCCGGGTCTGTCCTCAAACCACCTCCATCTATAATAAATCCCGGGTCTGTCCTCAAACCACCTCCATCTATAATAAATCCCGGGTCTGTCCTCAAACCACCTCCATCTATAATAAATCCCGGGTCTGTCCTCAAACCACCTCCATCTATAATAAATCCCGGGTCTGTCCTCAAACCACCTCCATCTATAATAAATCCTAAGTATTTGAGATGCGACCTAGCAAATTTACATTTTTCGAAATTTATTGTCAGGTTTGCTTCCTGCAGTCTTCGGTGCACTTCCTTGAGGGTCTCCAAATGCTCCTCGATGGTTCGGTTACAAACAATTATGTCGTCTAAGTAAACAAACACGTTTGGTTCCAATTCTGGTCCGAATAATGTATCCATTAGGCGCTGCTGAGTTTGTTCTGAGTTATGAAGGCCGAAGGGCATGACGACGAACTCATACAATCCTCTGCCTGGTACTGCAAACGCCGTCTTCTCTCGTGATTTTTGGTCCAAGGGGATCTGCCAAAAAGCGTGTTTTAAGTCAATTGTAGATATAATGCGAGCCTCTCTTAATTTATTAAGTATGGCGTCCACCTTCGGTAGAGGGTACGCGTCTCTCTTCGTCACTGAATTCAACCGCCTTCCATCGAAACAAAATCTAAACTCGCCATTGGACTTCTTCGTTAGGACCACCGGCGACGACCAAGGGCTTGAAGATGGTTTAATCACGCCAAGTTCTACCATTTCATCTAATTTTTCGTCCATTATCTTTTGCATATACGGCGAGAGACTGTAGTGTCTTTGCTTGATTGGGTCAGCTCCTCCAGTGTCAATGACGTGCGTTATCTTGTGAGTTCGACCTAACTCTGACCTTGCAAGTTTCTTGAAGTCCTGAATGGTTAACTCCAACTTCTGCTTTTCAACATTACTAAGTTTCAACAGCTCTAGGATGCCGTCATCACCTCCGCCTTCTGAACTCCTTTACCCCGCCTCTAAAGTGTTAACCGAAGAATTGAACAGACCTATTTTCAAACCTATGCTTTCCATTGCGTCTGTCTCAAATATCAAGGTGTATTTTATGCTTGGAACCAGTAAAGCCCTAAAAGTGTATGACATGTTTTTAAAAACTATAGGCACCTCTACCTCACCACCAACAATAGAGCGGTTCGCCCCAGAATCAATCAACGCAGTTATCATTACACCGAAAAGAGAAACGTTCAAATATAACCTATTATCCTGTGGCTTTTTGACGGAAATAGAATTGACTTGGTTGCCTACACAAAAGGATTTTACAAATTTTAGCCATTGTCTCCACTCGTTTTGTTGGGCCTTGTGTGAACTTAGACTGCGGCGACCCTCGGACAGCCTGAAGTTCTCCTGGCAGTATCTGGCTATGTGTCCTCTCTTTCTACACCTGTAACAAATGAGGGAAGATCTATCGCGAATTGCTGAAACCGCCATCTGCCCTTGACTCACTCCTGGATTTCTTGATATGTCGCTCGGATACGGATTGTCAGCTTCTAGCTTGCGGCATAAATCTGCCAGTTGACGAATGCTGCCGATATCATGTAAACTAAGGCGAGACCTGTGGGAAGGAAGAAGATTTTGTCTAATTCGCCACACTTGGGACGCCTCATCCGGTGGGTTAGATAATAGGGAGAACTTGTGTTCCATGGCTGATAGGTAAATCGCCACTGCAAAGCTTCACCCGAAAATAGATCAACCGCCGATCGGTACAACTCCTCCTTGGAAACTCCCCTAGATTCCCTCAGCTCCTCGACCCTTTCTAGAAAATCTAAAAGTGACGAATCTCCACCAAATGTCAACCCCCATTTGTAGACCGGAACGTGACCAACATTACTGCGACTATTGACAGCCCTAGAAGGAGTACTCGCGAGAAAAGTATTAATTTCTTCGTCCTCTTCATGATCAGCAAACCTAACTCTAAAATCCTGCTGAACGCCTTCAATAAAAGTAGACGCCATCGCCTTAGAAATACTTGAAACCTTTCGAGTTAACTGAGCCTCAACTAGTAAACACCTTTCCAATGAATCTGACTTGAAAGTTTTTACTGTATCGCTAGATTCTTCGAGTCTAGTAAGTCGATTTATTAAATGTGTCAATCTTGCCTTAACCCTCTTCTCACATATTCTAGCATCTTTACCAGGATATGACTCAATGCACTGGAGAATTGCATCAAAAGAATCAGAAACTTCTTTATCATCCTCCCCCGCTATGAATTTACTTTCTTTTTCGAGAGGGGACACCTTTTCTGACAAAAATTTTCGTAAAACAAAACGTAAATCCTCCACTTTAGTCGTTTTATTGTGAAAGCCTCTAATATTCAATTCATAATTTAATTCATGTTTCAATAAAAAAATTGGATCCATTTTCACAAGAGGAGTAAAGTGGTTTACACGATGCCAGCCATGGCACACTGGCTGGCACGCTGGCCCTTCCCCCCACCACTCTTTTTGACTGGCATGCCACTGCTTGCACTGTGTAAACAGGTCTTCGAGCCAGTGCAAGTAAATAAAGCGACACGCGCTTTGTTTTCTGATCTGTTTTCTTTGTGTATATAATTTATTGTTTAATCTTTCATTTAAAGCATGACTGAAAAGGTACTAAAACGTGCACGCGCGAAAGCGTGTCGTATGAATGAGAAAGAAACATCCAAATTTGTGAGTCTATATAAACAACACGAGAGTTTATGGAATATTTTCCTACCTCAATATCGAAACCGTGATGTACGTAGTTCAGCGATTCGAGAAATAGTCAATGAAATGAATATAGAAGGCTTTACTGTTAATCAATTTCCAAGTAAAGTAAAAGCTTTGCGTTGTACATATCACTTGGAGCTTGATAAAATTGAGAAAAGTAAACGAAGTGGAGGAGGTACGGACTTCGTGTACGAACCAACCTTACCATGGTTTGAAGATATGAAATATATAATGAACGTAATCAATACAAGGGATGTTGAAACGGAAAGTAACTTGGTAAGTTTGTATAATATTGTACATATATATTTTTTTAAATTAACATAACATATTTTTAAGTAAAAAAATAAGTAAGCATATTTAAATTACTATGTAGGTATAAACATTTCAAGTGATCATCTTGTCTTGCCACTCAACCGCCCAATCCCCATTGAATTTCTCCTTGTATCTCTCCCTCAGTTGATGAGCAATCTTCGAAGAACGATTCGATTTACGTGTTCGCTGAATTTGGGGCAGTTGAATAACTTCGTTTCTCCACTGTCCCGTAACTACTGTGGCGTTTACGATGTCTTCGTAGTCAAAACTTCCTGGTGGTGTGAAGGAGTTAGGGGATTTGCTGCGCAACCAGTTGTGAAGGGTACATGCCGTTTTAACAACTTTTTTTGTATTGGGAACTATCAGTGCAATAGGCTGAGTGAAAATACGAAAACGACTTACTAAGATGCCGAATGCGTTTTCCACAATTCTTCGCGCTCTACTAAGCCTGTAGTTATAAATTCTTTCTTCACGATTTAAATTTGCTTTTGAATAAGGTTTAAGCAAATATGGTTTTAATGGAAATACGTCATCTCCGACAATAACTCCTCCGTTTGGAAGAAAATTATTTTCCAATAATGCATAAATATCACTATCTTGAAATACACCACCATCAGCATTTCGTCCGTAGGACCCAATGTCAATGTACTTAAAGCAATAATCGTGATCAACTATGGCTAGAAGCACAATACTGTTTGTCCCTTTATAATTGTAATATTGGCTCCCTGATTTCTTAGGTGCTTTAATCACTATGTGTTTTTCCATCGATTGCTCCACAACACCCCACGAAGTTCCATTTATGTTGGAATCCGACATGGATATTTTCCCATTCTTCCTTATCTGTAACCTCCAACAATAAAACAATATAATTAGATTACGATTATAGATTTACTAAGGTGGGTTTATGTTTTATGTTTCTTTATATGACTTTGTTTTGTTGCTTTGCAGTCTGTTGGGTCCAATTGTAATACCCTACAAGGAAGTTCAGATACTGAGAACCCGAGTGAAAACCACATGGACACTGAAACTGAAGATGTCGATACCGGAAGTGTGACTGATGGTGAACCGTTTTCTCCTCCCAACTTGAAAAAATGCAACTCTAATTCAGGCAACACAAGGAAACCAAAAAAGCAGCAAGTACAATAACCGCTGCAGTAAAGGAATTGCAAGATTTAAATAAAATCTTAACTGCCCCTACTCCTTGTCAAAGTGCAACTACCATCATTGAGGATGAGTGTGACATTATGGGTAAGCAGATCGCAATGCAGCTGCGTAATCTGCCAGAGGAAATGAGGCTACAAGCTAACTTTGAAATACAACGAATCTTAATGGAATTCAGGATTAAAAACCTGAAAGATAAACAAAGTATTGAACTTCACCAGAGTAGCCAGTTGGAGGGAATAACTTCTGATATGTCTCAGAATGCTTTGGGTAGTACTGGGATACAGTTTATACTGGAATGAATTCCACATAACTACAGGTTGTTCAATATCTACAAGTGCATATAGTTTATTGATGTAAATGTTGTAATATACTATAACTTATTTTGTTTATCAATAAAAAAAACTTAAACAAGAAGTCTTGTACTTACTTTTATAAAATCCTTTAATACTGTAGAGATAGCATCATAAACTTCAGGAATGAAATTTGACATTGCGCTTTTTGATACACGAAAAAGCATTTGAAGCATTCTGTAATTGGTTCCAGATGCTAGAAAAGCAAGAGTTACTTCTAACTTAAGTCTTGCGGGTAGTGCTTCACGCATCACAGTATCTTTATGTGTAATAAGTGGACTGACTAAGCGGAGTAACTCATCAAATTGTTCTGGTAAAAGTCTCATAATCGATTTAAATTCCCGCGGATCTGTCGAATACATCTCTCTTAGAATTGTTTCTGATGACCCCATCCTTTTGTTTCTCAACCAATCTCGTACCCATATCCTTCTCCCTTTATTTTTCTTCTCTTCAAGCAATAAACGCAAAAGATTTTTGAAGAATTGCTCTAGAAACACAAACACACGCCATTTATGTTTTTCTTGTTGCCACTGCAAAATGTGCAGTTGCTGGCAAACTATACCTTTAACTTGCAAGCCTGTGGCTGGCAAGGTGTAAACACTTGTTGTTAGCCACTGGATTTACCAACTACCGGCATGCCTTTTCTGAGTCAGCTGGCATGCAAGTAACTGGCAACGTGTAAACCAGCTCTTACACGATTGAATCAAAATTAGAAATAAATATTTAATTACCTCTAATAGAATTTCAAATAAATGGCCAACCCGATCAACTTCTCTAATTTTTAATTGCTGAACAAAAAAACTGCCAAACAAATTTCTTATCCCAGAAATAATTTGTCTCGATATTTCTTATTGTGCTCTCTTTTGATTTTAATGGCCCCACGTTGGGCGCCAAATTTTATGACCTGCAAACGGCAGCTCTTAATCGGCGGCGTCGTGGGTCAAAAAAAATATTCACACAAAAATAATAAAAATGAATTTTTGGGCACCACTTGGTTTCTAATTGACCTTAACTAGTTTATCTTCCTGTAAACCAAGAAATGCAGGAAAGTTGGTATAAAGTAATAAGTAATTAATTTAAGGTTAAATAATGTTTTAATAAAAGAAATAAAAAAATAACAAATAATTGATTTCATATAAAATAATTAAATAATCAAAAGTAAACAAAGAATTATCGAATTTTTCCAAAATATAACTTATACATAATTAAAAAAAATATATAATGTTGATTAAATAAATCAGTAAATACAACTTAATGAGCAATAGAAATAACGACGTCAATTTTCTTTACATCTTTCATATAACAAATTAATAGTTTATATTCTCGATCAAATTTCGATAACAAAAAACCAATTATTTTAATCATGATGCACATAAACAAAACATTTAATATTTCCAGCAATAAAAAAAATGCAAATTCCGTTGGTCTCTTAAACCACAACGCAATACACCAAATGATAATAATAAAAAATGTAGCAATAGTAGCTGTTCGGCTTTAATAAATATTAGTTCTTAAATGAAATAAAAATTATGTGAATTTCACTATTTTAATACACTTTTTTATCACTTATCTGAAATTCCATCAGTAATTGTCGACCGCCTCCTTCGTCTCTCACTCCACTGCCAAAAATACCGAGAATCCACTTCTCAATTAACTTTCCAACGACTTCAGCAGCCGGAACGCCAAGAAGGGTACCCTCTCTCTCTCCAAGAAAATTCGCCCAAACAGGAAAATTGCGGAACTCCACGGGGATGAATTTAAAGGAATTTAAATACTTCAATTACAATCGAATCGTACAACGAGGCCTGTAGTTGTAATGCGGACTCACGTGAATTTATTAATATTTAGAAAATCCCTGAAGCGATCACACAGATACTTTCAGAAAATGAATTTCAGCACACTGCACACAGCACGTGTTTTCGATTTGCAAGCACACAGCTCTTCACGAGATCACTCTCAGAATTCAAGTGAATTAATCCACGGATTACTCAAATTCCACGCCCCCTATTCGGACTAATTAATCTGTTGGTAATTTCGATATACTGACCAATAAGACGGCGCTCCACTAAACAATTATCCTTTTAATTAAAACCGATAAAATATCCGCACGGGAAATTATAAATATATGACGAAGATACGTTCGGGCAAACACCTCTCCCAGGGGATTAGTGTAATTGATTACAAAATATGCCTGACCAGAAACCACCAGCACAAATCCGCGCGACGAAATCACATAAGTGCGACTGCTCCCTATTAATCAATGAATAAAGGTTAATTAAATTAATGAAAAGCTCGACAACAATGAAGTGAATCTATGTGAAGTGTTTCATAATCAGCACCTTCCAGAACCAACATTCACCACCTGGATTAATAGCGACGAAGAATTAATAACCCCCGTAATCGGAAATCAACATTTTCTTTTGAGGTTAGTTTATTTTATTCGATCTCCCCTTCTTATTAATTTGATACGTCACCATGTACCTAAATAAAATCCCTTCATAAGACCTACACTATCTTTTTAATTCGATACCATTGCCTATTTTCTCAAAGAAAACCATTTTTTGTAGAAATTCCAGTGACGATCCTTTTTGGTGCAGTTACGTAATGAACAAGGACTCGCAGACCGCTGGGCATTGTTATTCAATATTTCCCATTAGAGGAAACGTCGTGGAAGTGAAGAATCATTTATAATTAATTAAATAACTCTAAAACAAAATTTCTGTTGTTTACATTTTTAGTGACGCTTAAGTTGCCTATAATACATTAATGTTTTTAATTTTTAATTTAATTTTATTCTTCTTTTTATCACTTTGTTTAATTATTTTACTTTCTCGTCTAAAAAAACAGAGAGTGGAAAACACGAACGTTACAAAGCCACTGAGTCGAGTCCAACCATTGAGTTCCACTTCGCTACGCTACGGAATAATACACCGGTATTATTCCAAGTCAACGATTCGTTTTCGCTACGCTTTGCCTTGTTGCTGACAAGAACAAAACACACTTGGCCTTTGCTACCTGCAAATAAAAACCAAGTCTCTGAAAACCACACTTGGCCTTTGCTACCTGCAAATAAAAACCAAGTCGTCGAAAACCACACTTGGCCTTTGCGTTGAGCAAATAAAAACCAAGTCTTTGAAAACCACACTTGGCCTTTGCGTTGAGCAAATAAAAACCAAGTCTTCGACTTTGCTGCTAGCAAACAAAAACCTCGGCCTTTGCTGCTAGCAAATACGCCGCTCCGCCGAAACCTTGTCTGCTAGACAAACGAAACTCACTGCTAGTGAGCTTTCTATTGCCCGTCTTCGCTGAAGACTTGAAGCTTGTCGCTGACAGAACTTCTTTCGCCGCAAAACACTAAACGCTACACACAATCACGAAACGCACAGCAACACACACCTTTCTTCAGACAACGAGTCGGAATAAGCTACCTCGTTTCGCCCTGTCGTCGCTGACGTAGGGTTTCTCGTCGCCAAAAGAACACCGCCGCCCTTTGAATCAGAAAAAGCTGGTTCTACGTTGTGTATTGTGTGTAACACAACCAAGACGGCGAGGATCACCACTACGCACCGCCGCCTGTGCACCGATCACAACGAAAGCGAATCACACCGTCAATCCGCGTAACCGTTCCGCGTCCGCGTAATACTCGTGTCCGCGTACACGACTCGCCGCGTGTTAGGGTGTCTAGGTGTCGTGAACGTGTAATAATTGTGTAAGAATCCGAATAGAGTTTTTCTATGATAACCTAAACGGGTTATTTTTTATTTAACAAACCCCTCACTCTTACACCCAGGAAAAGTGACATAGTGAAGTGTGATCCGGACCCGCCGCCGTTGGAGAACGAGCTGCCGCCGCTGGAGAAGGAGCTGCCGCCGCCGAAGCGAGCCAGACGGCAGAATACGGGGTAAGTGAACATTTATTTAAAAGTGAATAAGGGCTGCGAATTTCTAGGGACTGAAATAGCCCCCCTTGTCACCTGGCCAGCAAGTTCTCAGTTTTCCTTTGCTCGGGAAACCAACTTGCTCAGTGTTTTCACAAGCCAACTCTGCGAGCTCAAATTGCCGATTCGCAAGCGGACTTGACTCCGTCAATCCACGAGCGAGTTGCGCTTTTGGCCAGTTGTTCGTGAGCCAGCTGCAGCGCTTCGCGCTTAGTTAGCTCAAATCGACACTTTGTCGATTTCGGTCGTTCATTTTTTTTTCACGGCCGAACGAACGCTAATTACATTTGCCGCCCAACGTGGGGCCTTTATTAATTTAAATCCGAACCACGCCAGTTAATTTCATTCATTTTAACTTCGCTAAATTCACTTTGTTCTTCTTTAAAATTATTCCGAAACACTTGCAAAAATCTCTCAGTTTCAACTTCGTGTTCGAAATTTTTAAACTCACCGAAAAACACTTCCCGTTACTTTCCCGTAAATTTAGCTCACAAGCTATTTCTGTTTCGTAAATTCATTTTTATTGTCATTATTTTTTACAAAATCTCCACTGTAATAAAATCATTTTGTTCATAAATTCATGTTATTCTGAAACACAACTTATTAGTGATTTTTTTTAAACAGTAGTTTTTGTTATAACTTCGTTTGTTGTGTTTCACGTGAAATTTTGTTTGTTGTGCGACGAAACAATATTTCTTTACTTCACAAAATAATTACAGTTGCTAATTTAACTTACAAATTAATATATAGGTATTTGATTGAAATTCACTTGGTTTGTTTTACTAATAAATTGTTTTATTTTCAACTAGTTTCGGCTTAATGCCATTTTCAAGAATGGTGTACAAAAGAGCAAAATTGATTATATATACTAGATGTCGGCATTTCAGGTAATAAGCGCTCTAATTATCGGGGAATTCCAAAGGTCCTAGTTGTCATTGACCACGTTTTTTTCCCGCCTTTATGGCTTTACTTATTTCTAAACCCTCCCGATAATTTAAAACTAATCCCTTATTACCCGAATGCAACATGTTATAGTCGTTTGAGCTGAATGACTGCGATGCAATATATACTCAATGACATTAGAAGCGTAACACCCAGAAGGAGTTATTATTTTAACTTGATTTTTTGCCAGTATGGTAGTCTTACATCAAGAATAAAATCATTACATTTTCAAGAAATTTTATTAAAAAACAATCTAAAAAAAAAATAATAATGTGTTTGGCGACCCCTTTGCTGTATACACTCCTGTAGACGTCTGGGCATCGACAAAATGAGATGGTCGATGTCTGCTTGAGGCATCTCGTTCCAAGCAACTTGAATTTCATCGATCAACTGTGCTAGAGTCTGTGGAGGATGGTGCAAAGAGAATATTCTTCTTCCCATGATATCCCACACATGTTCAATGGGATTTAAATCCGGCGAACGGGGCGGCCACGCCAAAACATTAACACCAGCTTCATTAAGAAAGTTCATAGTTCGACGAGCAATATGGGGACGTGCGTTATCTTGTTGAAAAAGTACGCCTGGGCGGCCATCTAAATAAGGCAACAAAGTCGGTCGTATGACGTCTTCAACATAACGCGCAGCTGTCATACTGCCTCGAATGAATACAAGAGGTGATCGGCTACCATAAGCAATAGCCCCCCAAACCATTACTCCAGCAGTCCTGTGTACATGCCTCTCAATAGCAAACCTAAGATCAGGTCGTTCTCCACGGTAGCGTCGTACCCTTCTACGGCCATCATGCGTGCCTAGACAAAATAGTGATTCATCGCTGAATACGACATCGTGCCATTCTGCTTCCCAATGCTGCTGTTCTCTGCACCAGTCCAACCTTTGGCGACAGTGTCTCGCTGTTAAAGGAAGCACTAATCTTGGACGGTACGAAAGAAGCACAAAGGATTGAATGCGGCGATGTAAGGTTCGCATACTAACGGGCCTATCTTCTTCTCCAATCCATTGATCACCGATTTGACGCGTAGTAGCAAAACGGTCTCGCAGGGCTATTTGTCTTAAGCGCCGATCTTGACGTTCTGTGGTACGCCTTGGTTGACCAATTGGTCTTCTTCTTGCTCCTCTACCTTCTTCTGTCCATACCTGATACACACGTATTACAGTTGCTGCAGTGGAATCAATACGGCGGGCAATTTCGCGATAGGACATACCGACATCTCGATAAGCAACAACTCGACCCCGGTCAAAATCGCTCAAATGGTGATATTGTGGACGTCTTCGGACTCGAGGCATTTTATTTAAGCTTAACACACTGAACGAAAACAAGAAAACTAAAAACATCTGTACTAAACAGCTCATATAAATAGTTTTATCAAAAAAGAAAAAGTGAAATATTTTTTTTTTCACAATAAATATAAAAGGCACAAGGTTGAAATTGTTATCAATGTATGCTTTAAATATAGTCACTCTGTTGCTAAAATATGAATTCAAAAAAATCATTCCTTCTTGGTGTTACGCTTCTAATGTCATTGAGTATATATAGGACAAACGGGCAGGTCTTTTGAAACGCGATTAAAAGAACATAGGAAAGATATTCTAAATAATAAACAGACCACGGGGTTCGCAAAACATTGCATCGCGGCTAATCACTATTTCAGCTCAAACGACTGTAAAATGTTCCATTCGGGTAATAAGGGATTAGTTTTGAATTATCGGGAGGGTTTAGAAATAAGCAAAGCCAAAAAAGCGGGAAAAACGTGGTCAATGACAACGAGGACCTTTGGAATTCCCCGATAATTAGAGCGCTTATTACCTGAAATGCCGACATCTAGTATATATAACCAATTTTGCTCTTTTGTACAACATTCTTGAAAATGGCATTAAGCCGAAACTAGTTGAAAATAAAACAATTTATTAGTAAAACAAACCAACTAAATTTCAATCAAATACCTATATATTAATAGAAATGTTTTACCAAGTGATCAATGAGAAAAAAGTTAACGATATACAACTTAATTGTTAAGTTAAAGTCAGAACTCAAAACGGAACAGAAATCCTGAGTGAACATATTTTTGTAGTAAACCGGAGTGTGTTTTCGACAAAAGTGGCTATAAACTCGATTAATAACTCAGCGAACAAACTCTATTTTAGTCAGCGAATCGTAATTTAAAACTGTGGGACAAAATAAAAATAACTTTCATTTCATTTCGTTGAGCAGAGCGAAATTTGTAAAACCAAGTTGTAGAAGAAATTTGTTAAGTGGAGAAAATTAACTTTTTTTTGTTGCAATTTTAATTTTTCGTCTTGAAAATAAATCCGCAAGCGTAATAGAAGCGCACCTTGCATCTTGTTATAACGATTAATTTTGATATTCAACTACACGTAAAACTCAACGAATTTCCATACAAGCGTCATTTATAGCTAGCGTTATCTTTTTACTCATTAGTTTTACTTACTTAATTTGTTTTATTCACTTTAGCCGACCAGGTTCAAAGCCAAAATTAAGACTAGGTTTTTTTGTATATAAAGAGTAAAAATAACACGTATTTGTGTTTTACGTAGAAAATTAATTTTGTGCCCATTACTTAATATTTATCTTAGAATAATTATTTACAATTAATTATAGGCGTAATTAATTATAGGTGTAAATAGCTCATTTTAATCAATTTATTTTTCAAATTATTTTGTCTCTTGCGCGTACGCAAAATAATTTTTCTGGGCCGTAATTCCGACAAGATTAATTTCTTATTTTATTCTATTCAATCTATAGATTGTAAATTAAATTTTACGGGGCCGTAATATTTCCGTTTACTATCATTATTAGATTTGAGAATTTTGTACATTCTATCTGGCAAGCACGCGGACATTTTTTTTTTTTTTCTCTTAATTATTAATATTTTATTCGCATAAGTTTATTTTTCTCTTGCGGGGCCGTTGGAGGAAAATAGAACACAATTAATTACCGCAATAATTGATATTTTGCTTTGAGTAAAAAGCGAGTTCGTTGAATTATTTACCATTTTTGAATAATTTCCGTGTCGAACACGAACGCAAGTGTTTCACCACTGAGCAAGTCCCGAGCATCTTTCCGTTCCCGTCAACTTTTTTTGCGTACCTTTTTGTTGTGGGAATCGTTTCCTGTTCTAAACCGGGAAAACTAGGGATGAAACTGAAGTCCGGCAAGGAATCCGGAAATCACAATTTCATCGCCCCCACGGAAATGGCAACGGAAAACGTGTCTCTCATCGACATGGAGGACGCCACGTCGGTGACGTCATATTCGAGCCCCCCGTATCACACGACACAGGAAGTCGTGGACGTCCCGATCGGATTTAAAATCCGATTCGTCCCCGAGGAACACCTCGCCGATCTGATCGATCAGGATCAGGATCTGGCAAGCCGGACGATTCCCGCGAGAACCGCGACACACCGCACGCATTTTGACGTGATCACGCCGCAAGCGACGCAGACGCGACTATCGACGCCCCAGAGCGTCCCGACGCTCACATACACTTACACTGGGACCACGCCGTCGTATCAGAGTACGGTGATAACGGCGAACGTAGGGATGAACGCCTCGGTGTACGCCCAGAACATCGCTGCACCACCGACGTCGCAGAATGCGAACTTGCCACTCCCACCGGGATACAACCTACCGCCGTATGCCGCCCCTGGACACAGTGTTCCGCCGCATACCGCACCAGGACACCCGTACCCGATGTACGGATATCCACCACACTCAGCGCCGGGATACACCTATCCCCCGCACGCAGCGACAGCGTATCCGTACCCGCCTTCACCAGGATACACATATCCGCTGCCCGCAGCACCGGCGTACCACTATCCGCCCCAGGCTGCACTAACCCAGGTGTACGCCCCGAACACCGCCGCTCCGCCACAGCAACCCCGAAACTCACCCCAAGATTTGAGGTCCGAACAGACGCGCAGCCCGAGCGTCGAGCTTGAAAGCCTGTTCCGCGAGGAATAATATCCGCGGGGCCGCTATGAAGAAGCTCGCGATCGCCACGACGAGTATAGCACACAGCGCGAGATGATCTAACTGATTCGTGAGGCCAGAAACTCCGAACCGAAACAACGCGTCCAGTTTACCGGCAAGGATATACGAAAATTCGTCCTCGCGCTAGAGAGCGAATTCGCGCACCTTAATCGAGTTGAATCGCCGGGCCTTGGCGCGAATTGACAAAAAGATCGCGCATAATTACGCGGGTTACTTCTCGAAGGACGTAACTTGGACAAACGCCCGCGAATTATTCTGTTCAAGCGTCGACCCGGAGGTCGCTGACCACCCCACAGGGAAGCCAGCCCGCAGGTGTATTCGCGTTGAGGAAGGACGTGCTCTTCAACCGGTACGTGAAGGATTGGACGGAAATCCGAAAGGTCACGATTATGTGGAGACTGTCCAGCCCCGAGCTGCGGCAAGCCCTGGTTTTCCAACTAGACACCGTGGAGGACTTCGTCAGGAAGGCCGCCAGGATCACCGGAAACCTTCCCGATGCCGTCGACGCGAAGCCTTCGTACGACGCGACTCGCCGCCAAGAGCCTCGCCACGAGCACGGTTTCCAAAACTATTACAGACAAAACCGTGACAAGCAGGCAGAACCCCGGCCTCGCGAACAGAACACAGGCCGCAAAACGCCGCCTGCAGCACCCGCGCACCAGTCGGGAGATAGTCAGACCGCGGGATATCGCCAGAACCGGGACTACTATCGGGATAACCGCTACGAGCGCAACCAGGGCAGGCAACAGCAGAACCGGGACTACTACCAGGACGACCGCTACGAGCGCAACCAGGGCAGGCAACAGCGGAGCCGCCCCCAATACAAGCAGAACCAAGACGGTCAGTCGCCGCGGAAACAGCCACGCAAGCAGGACCGCTACGAACCAGAGAATCGGAGGCCACGGTCACCAAACACAGCGACCGAACCGTCAAACCCGCGAGCCATTATCCCCGACAACGAGCCGCGAACCTCGTTTAAGAAGCTTCAACGCCCTAGGACCCCTCCGATTTGCCAGAAGTGCAATCTGGGAAGGCACTGGTACAAGGACTGCCTCGACCAGCGCCGGGGAAACGGCCAGGCGAGTGGTCAACAGCAGCGCCAAACCTGATCCACTCGGACTCCCGGACTTCCCCGCCACGCCGACCAGGAACCGCCCCAGAATACCGACCCACATCCCCTTCGTCAAGGTGCAGTCCCAACAAGGACCACCCAGACGTCTCCACCCGATGACGCCTGACGACCATCCCCTTCGTCGAGGTGCAGTCCCAGCACCGAAGGCAAGGGCTCTCGGGACATTCGACCAGGATGCTCCCCCATCGTTGGATAATGCCATCATGGACCCAACAGGCGTCTCCACCCGACGACGCCTGACGACGCCGCTCCCCTCATCCAGGCGCGACCAGCGCCGAAGGCAGGGACACTCCCCTTCGTCGAGGTGCAGTCCCAGCACCGAAGGCAAGGACCCTCATGACATCCGACCAGGATGCTCCCCCTTCGTTGGGTAATGCCAACAAGGACCACCCAGACGTCTCCACCCGATGACGCCTGACGACCATTGCCTTCGCCGAGGTGTAGTCCCAGCACCGAAGGCAAGGACCCCCGGTACATCCGACCAGGATGCTCCCTCTTCGTTGGGTAATGCCAACAAGGACCACCCAGACGTCTCCACCCGACGATACCTGACGACGCCCTCCCATCGCCATCACATAGACGCTTGCAGTGGTAAGTGATGGACGCTCAGTTGCCGAGTGATTAGTTTAAGTTAGTGTAAGTTTAGTGTAAATCCCCGGACAATCTTCGATTGCCGCGTACCGCGAGATTCGCTTCCGGCATCCTGACCAGGCTTGCACCCACAAGTTTGCCAGTCGACCATCTGCCGATGATCCAGCAACACTAGCTTGACCCGGCAAGCTAGACCCCCGTCATCCCCATCGTCGAGGTGTCACCCAGAACACCTACGGTATGGACATCACCCTCGTTGCCGTACGAACAGTGCCGCGTCAGGGACGCCTTCGTGCAGGTACCGCGGCAGGTGCCTGTTTCAAGGACACCGCCAGAACGACGCCCGACAAGGACGCCGTTCTACAAGGACGACAGCCCAACCAGGACGCTGTCCGAGAACGCCGCCGGCCAGGACGCCGCGTTCTTACTACAACAGACCGACCAGGATGCTGTTCAACCACAGAGACGCCCGACCAGGACGTCCCACACCGCATCTAGGCACCACACTAGGTGCCTAGTTCGCGAAAAGGACATTCGACCAGAATGTCCCCTCCTTCGTTGGTTCGCCCCATACGAACCAGCAAGGACAAGACAGGCGCATCCGCAAGAATGCCGCCTCGCCCACCACCATGCCAGGCGCATTCACCAGGACGACGCCTCGCCGCCACATCACCAGGCGCCTTCGCCAGGAGGACGTCTCGCACGTCTCGCAATACACGTCGTGGCGCCCAAACACACATCCCCAGGATCCGGTCCACACCGACCAGGATAGACGACAGCCCCAGCGCCCGGACCTGGAAGACTAGGCATGCAGCCGCATCGCCTCAGCAACGCCGCGGCACGCCCTTGCGTGACCAGGCCAACCACATCGCAGGACACTGGTACGCCGCACTGCAGCCTCGGCGAACGACCAGGCCCATCCACGAGCGTGCAGGACGCACTGCTCCGGACCCCAGGGATTTTCTCCAGGACCCGCGGACAAAGACTTTTACCTCGGAGAATCCAATGCGCAGTGACGAGCCTCATCTCCCCAGTGCCGCTTCAGCGATAAGGTAGGAACCACCCCCAGTTGATATACGCTAGTCGCAATATCTTTTAGCTCATTGTACTTAGGTGGAAAGCAAACTTAACATATTTCACCGGGCCGATTGTTACCGGCATTTTTTCGCAAACGCTGGAAAACTGATGATTTTCCAGTACTTAGCAACAATTAACGCGAACAACGGCATCCCAAATAAATTCAGTCATTTATTTAAACATTATATTAACGTTTTAGTTCTTCTAGCAACATTTCAGCTAAGCGTCATGATGAGTCATAGTATTTTTTTCATTTCTCGCGATGACTCATCGGTTTTACCAATGTTCGACAAGTTTCAGCTTGCAGCACTGAGCTCGCTGTTTAAAATCATCGTTTCTTGTTTTATTAAAATACGTTAAGTTTGTCGCGTATATCAATGTTTCCTATCAACAATAAGAGCAGATCTTGCATTAACAATAACAATTAAACGTTATACGCGACGAAAAACGCGCCAAAGCAGGGCTGGCGCAAAATGCGACCGAATTAGAATTTGTAACATTTTATTTATTTTATTATTCAGCGGCTTCGGTTAAATAACACGCTACGCGGTTATTTAACCACACACATAAATAAATACATCTAAGATTCATCGCCGGAACCGCTGAAAAACAAAATACGGGAAGAAAGAACGCGCTTCGCACTCATTTCTAAATAATACGTTTTAAAAACATTCATGCATGTTAGGCTATAACATCTTAGCTAGATCCGTCCGTTATCCGTTATTTCGTGCCGCGCGTAACATGCAGCTTTAGTTAAGTTACGTCTAGATTTGTAAGTTTGTTACTGTTCAAAATTGCCATACGCAATTTTTCTCCTTACATATTTAAATTTGCCACCGTAATGGTAATATTTTTCCGTAGTTAACCTTGAGTAATTAAATGTATTTCTAGAGATGTAACTTATAGAAATTAATTGCCTAGCACGTAATTGGGTTGCATAGGTTCGTGTACTATTTTCTAGGATTTCTGGAAACGAATTTCTGTTTGTTTATTTCGTTTGGTAATTATCTATTTAATTAACTCTGGACGGTGGATCTTATCTGTTTTAATGTATAACACATTCGAGTCGGTATACAGTTAGTTTTGGAATGTACCGGAAATGCACCAGGGATTTTTAATTTTTCGCGGTTATTGGGTTAGGAGAGAGATTGTTCTTTAAGATGGCCAGAATATCCGGTAAGGGAAGTTCAACAGGTTGGTGTGTGGTGAAGTACGGTTGTGTTACTGAAGAACTCTGTGTTGAGTTTTGGCTGTTGTTATTAGCTAGTTTTGTAGTAACACACGTGTTATAACTTCGTCAGTGTTAAGTTAATTAGTTGTTGGTGTTTTAGAAGTTAAAACTTGCTGAGAAGTTTATCGCCGTCGGCGGATGTTAAACCACGTGCAACAATGATTCTTTTTGATCGGAGTAAAAGTCAACAGAGGTATTTTATTCTGCCTGACTTCTTTTCCGGGGCTGTAGTTTTGTTTTTATTTTTTTATTTCCAAGAGAGAATTTAATATTGGAAATTCTTTTCTAAATGGAAATGTGCTGAGTTTTACATATTGGAATTCGTATGTGGGGTTTACGTTCTTGGATTTAGTGGAGGATTAATCAATTCAGTGGCGGTTACCTGTTCTTCAGTGGTTATGTTGCGTGTTCAGAAATTCCTGGACGAAGAGTAAGCGGTCGAGTCTCAAATTCCATTGGATTTCTGCGAGTCCTAGTTGTGTGATGAAAAGGAGTCGATGCAGTTGAGATTGATGTCGTAGAGTGGTAGTCGGTGGAATTAAAATGCATAAAGGATGACTGAAGTCAAGAAAACGTTCGCTCGGTTATGTATATTTTTATATTTGAATTTCTATTTTGAGTCAAACTTATGCGACCTACAAAGGTGTCAATTGTATCAAACCTATGGTAGGCGTTACAACTGATGGTTTTATTTATGGTGTTTGTGGCCCTTTTCCTAGATCGCAAGTAGATGGCGACATTTTAGCTGATCTTCTCCAACCTGAGAGAGGACCAGACAGCTTCCCAAATCTTGACCGTGGAGACTTACTGATTCTTGACCGTAGTTTTAGAAACGCCGTTGCACCTGCTGAGAGCCGTGGATTCGTCGTGAAGATGCCCGACTTTGTTCCTAAAGGCAAACTAATCTTGCTAATAAAATAAGGCTTGTCACTAAAATACGACACACTGTAGAAGAAATTTTCGGCCGACTTAAAAAACGTTGGGTTTTTTTTGGACGCAGACAACGCAATTATGTTCTTGGATCAGCCTTTCATGATTTCCGTATCATTGCTGCAATCCACAATGCATCTGTTCTACCGATTCAGTACAATTCAGAAATGCAAACGGCAATTGTTAGTCGCTTATTAAGTATGCTCGATCAAGCAAATCATTTACAAGCTGTTGTTGAAGAATACAAACTCAAAACTGTTAGAGCTGCTCGTTATTGGCGCCTTGAAGATCTTGCAGGTGATAATATTCCAGAGTTGACTCTGCAGAATATCATTGTTGGTGGTCCTTATTAGCTAAGACTAGCTAGGTCTTACTTCCAAGATTATGCAACTCAAAGTGGTGGATTTCAATACGTAGTTGCAACTGAGGCTATGTCGATCAACTATCAGCGTCGATGCAGTTCTAGTTAGATGTAATGTAATGTCGAGACATCGATCGCAAATCAAATACAACACTTTTGTATTGTTTAATACTGCTGCTCAGGGCATAGATCGTATTGCTGGTCACTTTTGCACTTACATTGTAGGCGCACGCTCAAATAGTGCTTGTGCTTATGTTGTATTACTGTTATGGTACTTGGGATTCCAGCGTCATTCTACAATCGCAGTGCAAACTGAAGATTCTGATGATGAAGCAACCAATCCAAATGAACACCCTGCTCTTGAATATCCAGTTGAAGACGAAACTGTTACTACCGAACCTTCTCAACAGCCAACAACCACTGAACAACCATCCAGTACTGAAGAACCCCAAGAGTCGGATCCATCGACTCGAAGTCCCAGTGAACGATGGCGTTCTCGTCCTATCAAGGACGAGTTGTGAACGATTTACGTTTCACTTGAAGACTGCTGGATACTATCCCCTTATAAGCAATGCCTGGTTATAATTCAATTGATTTTCATCGATTGTCTTAACGGTTAACTGATTTATTGTCTAAATTAATTATTATATTGCCTTTAAATTGTTTTTATGTTGTCTTTATGCACTGTGTTCGTGTAATGTTTGCTTTTAAATCAATTATTTCAATTACTTCAAGTAATTTATTATATCAAGAATAAAAGATAATTAGTTGTGTGCAAATCGCTTGACAAATATGGTTCTTTTTAATAAGGGTGTATTGAGTATAACGAATCAAAACGTAAGGCAGTTAAATGTTCAAAAAATTTGGTCCAATATAGAAAATTTAAGAAATTTTTGGGATATTCTACATTTCGAGTTTTTACATTTTCCCTAATCGTCAAGGTCAAAAATTTGGTATCGTTAGAGAGCATTTAATGTCTAGTATTGATTGGCATATGTTTTAAACGTGTCGGGAAAAAGTGTAGTTTTCTAAAGGAAACTAGACAGCCTTATTAATCATCTTTGGTAAGTGATCCATATTTTATTTCTGAGGGATGAACTTGACATGTGATATTTAAATGACGGGTCAAAAATAGTTTGTTTTAGTTAAATATGAGTGTGACAATTGGGTTGTTGGATATAGGCAAAACAATTAACTTAACAGTATTTCTGGTAGCGATAAGCAATATTTTGTTTACATTGAATTATTGTATGCTTTAGCTCTGGCATTGTTATCAGTCGGGTAACATAGCTATCTTAAATCTTATTTGAATAGTTTATTATACAATTCATTTTATAATGGAAGATGTGAAATAATTCTAAGAAGGTAAATTAAAAGGTTTGGGTTTGTTGCCAACAGAATTTGTTCCTTATTTACAATAAATTGTTAAGTCAGTCGGTTGTTGTCAACTTATTATAAATTCTCTATACTTTCTAGAGCGAAGTTATTTAATTAATTTTCATTAAGTGTAATTTTTTGAAGTTCTTGAAGTAATTTTTATTACGTGTAATTTTTTTTGTGTAAAGCAATTAAAGCATATATCATTTGGTTTTTCTAATTGCTGGCGTATTTCTTTAACCATTATTTATTTCCTTTCCAACTTGGTTTCCGAATTTCACCAAGGTAAGTTCCAGACGGACCGAAGGATTTTAATTACATTTTTTTTCGGGAGAAAGGAGGAAAATGCATTATGCATACCTTCTGTTATCCCACCCACGTATGGTAAGGATAACAGTAGGTTATGTCCGACTCTCACGGACTAAAAACCCCCTCTTATAGGTCAAATTCGAAATGGAATTTTTACTACTTTGTAGTGATGTTGGTGTGTTTGGTGACTTTGGATAAGTGACTATTATTGTTACTCAAAATGAGTAGCATATATTGGTGGCGAGTGGGTGGAGTATACTTTTTAAAAAAGGGTCAGATCATTACTGAAACATTTTTAAAAAAATTAATTGGTAACGTCCAGTTGTAGTGGCCGCTTTTTTCTAGTTTTTTTTTTTTTTTTAAAGTCTTTATTTTCCTCAATATATACATGAATCACTATAAAAAAAGAAACAATAAACAATAGATATTATTACTTACAAATATGTATAAAGGAAAAAAGGCGGAGTTCAGCATATATGTCATAGACATTGCTGCTCTTCCACTCAACCTTCAAATATTAATTTTAATACACAAACCTAACTAAAAACTAGCACAACACAAATCAAATACAAATACAAATACAAAACCAGTACATGTTCTATTATCTTAATTTAATTTTTATTTTAATTTTAATTCTAATTCTGACCTTCACTGTCTGGACTGGCTAAACTTACTAAACAAAAGTTTTTTAAATTGTTTTATGTTTCGTTCAGAACTTTCTGGTATTGAGTTCATTGACGTAATATTATATGAAAAGCATTTCTTATAAAACTGAGTTCTATGCTTTGGGATACTAATATTATTTTTGCTTCGTATATTTACACTGTGCATTGATCGTCTGAAATGAATTCTTGTGTATAGAGATTTTGGCATTTTGTTACAAATATTTTTTTGGTAAAGTACTAGTGTTGCAAGTCTGAAACGATTACACATATTGAGCCAGTTCAAATCCTTTATTTTATGACTGACCCTATCAAATTTTCTGAGACCAAATATGTATCGTATACAGTTGTTCTGCATTCTTTGAATACTATCCATATCCGATTTCCGCAAGAATGGAGAAAATACCTCACAGGCAAAGTTAAAGTGTGATAGGACCATTGAGTTGCACAGTATTTTCCTGGTTGATGGGTCAATGAAATTACGAATATTATACAAGAGTTTCAAATTCCAGTATGCCTTTTGTTTTACCTTTGATATGTGGGCACTAAAGTTTAGCTTGTTATCAATAACAACACCAAGGTTTCTCGCTAAATCAACCTTTGCAATTTCTTTCCCATCAATATACACATTAGAAAGGCCGTCTGGTATAATAGAAGAACTTCGGTTGAAAAAAATTATCTTGCATTTATCCGGAGTCAATATTAGACTATGTATTTTAGCAGCTTCACAGAACTTCTGAAGGTCAGAATTAATAATATTACAAGCGGCAATATAGTTAGATGGATGGAATGAATAGTATAATTGACTATCGTCAGCATATTGTATTAGTTGGCATGAGTTAATATAATTTTTAAGGAATGCTGTATATAAATTAAAGAACAACGGCCCTAGAATGGAGCCTTGTGGGATACCACTAACTATAGATAAAATATTTGACACATTTCCATTAATCTTTACCATTTTTGCCCTATCAGAAAGATAGCTTGTGAAAAACTGCAAGCTATCTTCAGACACACCTATGTAACTCAATATAGAAAGCAGCAAGCGATGTGATATTGTATCGAACGCCTTGGAAAAATCAAGAAGTACTAAGCAAGTCACCAGTCCATTGTCGGTATTAGTAACGATGTCGTCTGTAAGTTCCATCACAGCTGTTGTGCAGCTATGACCTCTGCGAAATCCTGATTGATTTGTAGGGATAATATTATGATTATTTACATATTCGATTAGTTGATTGTATACTAGCTTTTCCATAACTTTCGATAATGATGGCAGAATGCTTATTGGTCGTAGATCGTTACATGAAGTAGGTGTCGATGTCTTTGGCACTGGAACTATTACAGCTGTTTTCCAAAGCCTAGGAATCTTCTTTTCTGCGATAGTACAGTTGATTAGATGGGTGATAACTGGTAGAGCTGCTGGACAAATTAATTTTATGAAATTTCCCCTAAATCTATCCGCTCCCTCAGCGTTAGATTTCATGTCAGATATTACTTGTAGTACTTGTATTTCATCCACAGTCTGTAGATTGAATGGAGTATCATTATGTAGATGTTCAGAATTATAATAAGATATTAAAGCTTCATCGTCAGGAACAATTGGTAAGCTATTCTGAAATTGCTCGCAAATGATGTTGGGATTTGATAGATCATCAGGCAGGTCCACGTTTTGTTTAAGTTGGAAGCCACATTTTTTCAGCGCATTCCAAGGGTTTTTATCTTGCTTCAGGCAGTATTTGTAGTATGCCTTCTTCTCGTTGCAGATTGCTTGCGTTGTGAAGTTGCGTAAATCGGCATACTCTTTTTGATGAACTGGTTCTCGAGTTAATTTAAACTTTTTGTGGGATTTATTTTTTAATTTGATGAGAAGCTTTATATTATCTGTGAGCCAGGGTTCTTTTTTCTTTTTCATTACAGATTTTTTTACCGGCGCATAAATGTCGACAATGTCGAGCACATAATTATTAAATAAGTTTAGTTTATTTTCTATGTTATTGGTTTGGTAGATATTTTGCCACGGTAACTGATTAATCGCAACATTGAAATTATTATAATCAAAATTTGAAAAATCCCTATATGTGTGTACCTTAGATGTCTTTAATTTCCCATGCATACAGAAATGCCCATAAATTACTTCATGATCCGAAAGTTGTACATCTATATTCAAGGTGCCACTTTCAACGGGATTTAAGTCGGTAAAGATGACATCGATTAGAGTGGATGTATTTTTTGTTATTCTTGTAGGCACATTTATTATTTGCTTTAAATTGTACGACTCAAAGGTGTTTAAAAGAAGATCTGCATTGGCATTATCCAGATGTAATAAGTTCACATTTAGATCTCCCAGAAAGATTACATTACCATCGCTCGGTAGCAGTAGTTCATCCAGTTGCTTTTCAATGTCAATTGCAAATTCCGTAAAGCTTGTAGAGGGAGCTCGATAACAACATATAAGATACACCACTTTCGTGTTTATATTAAGTTTGAATGACAGTAGTTCAATATTTGTATCTAAGTTCATCTGTATATGCTTTAAGGAGGTACGAATATAGCAAGCAACTCCTCCTCCTCGTTGATCAATCCTATCCCGTCTATACAATTTGTAGCCCTCTAGATGTAATAGTAAGTCATGAATGCTGGGATTTAACCAAGTTTCAGATATTGTTATTATATCATAATCCAAAATGGACATAATTCTTTTAAAATTTAAAAACTTATTTAATAGTGACCTGGTATTGATATGCAAGATTTTGAAGTTCATCTTAAATTAAGGGTATCTTTGTTGAATTGGACTATTTGGTAATTTAAAGTTACTTGGATAGAATATTCCTTCTAGGGCGTAGACTTGTTAATACACCATCAGTAATGTTTTTAACAGTATATGTCTTGTTATCAACAACTAGTGTAAGTCCCTTCAGTTTAGCCAGAATATTTTTTTGTTTCAAATCATGTTTGGTTTTTAATAATGTTTTTTTATCAGCCAAGTCTTCACGACTCAGATCATCAGCCACAGCTATCTTATCAATATCATCCTTGAGCTTGTTACAGTTTTGTAAAATGCATTTTTTTGTACCGAATGACGTGAACTCTACAATTAAAGGACGTTTATCAGATTGTTTGCCTATTCTGTATGCATCACTTATGTCATGATCATTTAAATGGACTCCTAATTTATCGTTAATTATCGATTTTACTGTATGGAGCGGAACTTCATTACTGTTTTCCTTAACATTAAATAAGACAATATTCTTATGTTTCAATTGCCTCTCAATCACCCTAACTTTAGATTTTAATATGTTGTTTTCATCTCGTAGGTCGGATATTTCCGTTTTCATTACAGCGATTTCATTGATTGACGTTTTTATGGTATCAATTTCCGCCACAATGAATTTTAACACATCAAACACATCCTGTATCGTTGCATTGTTTTTATTTAGGATTCCGTCAACAGCACCTTTCATTATTTAATTAGAGGAGAGGCGTGTGTTTAATAAGGATTAACAGTGATACAATATTTTCACACTACTAGTGCCTATTAGAGTGACTAACAAATACACAAACAGAAATGGGCAGCGGAAGGTTAACAATAGAGATAACAGAGGATTTGGGGAATAGTTCTGAAGTTTTCAGGAACTTCGAGGGTATCTTCTAAAAGGGAGACGTCGAATTTAGAGGAATGTGCAATTGCCAATTGACGGATAAAATCCTGTAATTTCGGTACTTTCGTTTCGTTTCGGATTTGGTCGTTACTGACGAACCACGGAGCGCCTACGATCCTGCGGATCATGCGGCTCTGCGTAGCTTCCAGTCTGTTCATCTGCGTTCTCAAGATGTGTATCCATGACGGACAACCATAGGTCATTTTTGACCTAATCATTGCCTTGTAGATGTGAATTTTACTGGAGAGGAAAAAGGTGCTTTTTGCTAAAAGCAATAATTTTAGAGTCCAAAAGGCGGAATTAGCTTTAGTGATCGCAGATTGAACATGTTTTGCCCAGTTAAGGTGGTTATCCATTTGTAAACCAAGATATTTCACTTGTTTTACCCATGGAATTGGTGTGCCTCCAAAGGTGAGGTTTTCTTGGGGAGATCTAGTAGATGGGGTAAAGTAAATTGCTTGGCTTTTTTCAGCATTTATAGCAATACACCAGTCGTTTGTCCACTCTTCCAGTTAGTTAAGTGCGGTCTGGATTTTCGGAATCATAAAGGGCAGATGTTTGCCTCGATATAGATAAGCAGTATCATCTGCATATTGGGCCGTAATTACATTGTTTAATGTTGGCAGGTCATAAACATATATATTGAAAAGGAGTGGGGAAGTACGGACCCCTGTGGGACGACAGCACTCATTTTGCGTTGCGGAGATGTGGCGTTTTCGAAACGAACCGAAAAGGTGCGGTCTTGTATGAATTCCCTGATCAGATGAATTAGATATGTGGGGTAGTTAAGTGACATGAGTTTATATAACAAGCCTTCCTGCCACACTCGATCGAATGCTTTCGCAACATTGAGGAAGATGGCTAACGTGCTCTGCTTTCTGTTAAAGCCGTTGATTATGTAATCGCTGGTTCTAACAAGTTGGTGGTTCATTCGACCATTCACTGAGGCGGACATGGATAATTTTTGCGAATAGTTTTCCCAGTGTGCACAGAAAGGAAATAGGCCGGTGATTTTGTGGAAATTGAATGTCTTTTCCAGGCTTTAGGATTAACATCACTATTGCGTGTTTCCACGCTTTTGGGAAATAGCCTATCCTTAGGCATGTATTGAACATGGTAGTTAGGAAAACTATTCTTTTCTTGGGGAGGTTTTTTAAGCATGTGTAGCTTATACTATCGTGGCCTGGCGCCTTTTTACTTGGCGCATATTTGATGATTTTGCGGATTTCTGCAGGAGATGTTGGTTTCGGAGTATAGGTTGGGGTTCGCTCAAGGCGATCCAATGCTTCTTCAACTTCGTCGAGTAATTCGTCACTTGTTGTGAGCGGATTCGGGGAGAACTGTGACTAGGCTTTCCGCGAAGGATTCTGCCTTGTCCTCCGGAAGGAAGGCAAGTCCCTTTCCTCCGTGAATAACCGGAGTGGTCGTTCGATGTCTGGCTGTGAATCTCTTAGTGAGAGACATTTGACATTTGAGGTTTGTGTAATGATGCATCCTCGATTACTCGATTCCAGTTGGAATTTGAAAATGCCTTGATTTCTTTCTGATTTCTGCTTGAAGTTTATTGAGGTTTGTTTTCATTTGCGGGCAACGGGTGTGTTGCCATTGTCTGCGGATGCGGTTTTTCTCTCGAATTTTACCGAGGATGTTATTTGGAAGTAGGCGGCTGTTTTTCGGGACAGGTTTGATTTTCGAAACCGTCTCGACCGCATCCGTGATTGAATTGGTAAGGAAAGTAATGGCCTCATCTATCTCCTCCTTATTCCTGATTTTCGGAATAGCAGTGAGTTTTTCGAGCATTTTTTGGTTGAACTGCTGCCAGTTAACCGTGGTTATAGTTTTCTCCACATTGGATATAGTGACATGAATATCCAGAAACACAGGATTGTGATCAGAGTGGAGTTCGGAGATTGACCAGATGTCATGGTCACACTCGATTCGGTTTATCAGAAAGAAATCGAGAATATCGGGCCTATAGCCTGCATGGCTATAGAAGGTTGGGGAGGGTTGGCTTACGGATTTAATGTCGTAAGGGTGTTGAGTTATGAAGTTAAATAACTCGCGGCCTCGCCGGTTTGTGAGCCGACGTTGCCAGCTAGGATGCTTGGCATTAAAGTCGCCCCCTATAATTGTGGGATTGTGGGTTTTTGTAGTCGATTTCAGTGAATGGTCTTGAAGGTGAGTGATATAAACTCGTAATTTTGATATTTTCTCCGTTTATACGGGCTAAAATAGAAGTATGTTCTAAGTGCTCTGATTGGAGATTTGGAAGAACAGTGTGTTCTATGCCATTTTGAATATAAATGGCTGTGCCGCCGCCTTTTTCAATGAGGCGGCTATTAAGATATAGTCGGTACCCGTTAATAAACAGGCCATGACGGTTTTTGGCGTGTGATTCGTTCACTAGCATGATGTGAACGTTGTGGCGATGCATAATTTCCTCTAATTGAGACGTTTGGGATGGAAGCCCGTTGGCATTCCAGGTGCATATTCTGCACATCTGATCGGTGGCAATTTGTAATGTTTGTGCAGCCATTTTAAAGCGGTGAGGCGTTTAAATGGTGCATTAGGGGGCCGAGACGCTCAAGGCGTTCTACCCTTCGGATGAATTCCTCATCGAACATCATATCGTAATATAACATATTTTGGGCCTGTTGTTGGGCCGATTGTGGGGGCGGTTTGGGAGCTGGTCTGGGAGCCGGTTTTGGGACCGGTTTGGGAGCCGGTTTTGGGGCCGGTTTGGGAGCCGGATTTGGTTGAGCTTTTTTGTATTGCGAACAACCTCGATAGTTCGCGGTGTGGGCGCTGCCGCAATTACAGCATTTTGGTGGAGGATCGTTATCGGGATCGGAACGGGTGCAATCGCCTGTTTGGTGATCGCCTGCGCATTTGACACAATGTGGTGCAATGTTGCATCTATGCGCGCTGTGGCCAAAAAGTGGCATTTGTGGCATTGGATAACCTGTTTTGAAGGCTTTTGCTTCTCCACAGTGACGGGAACGAAACTAATTGTTTCCAAATTGTAGATCCGTTTCCCCTCCGGGGTGTTCTCTAGGTGAACAGCAACCAGGGGGAATTTTCGGTGCCTGTTGCCCATGCGGCGAACAGAGAGGACTGGGAAATTCTCGGTCTTGAGCTGTTTGATGATGGATTCATCAGTGACATTTTAATTACAATTCGGTAGCGCTCTTTTATATCGTTGGGACTCAGCCACTTTATCGGCTGACAGCGGGGTAAATCGTTCGGTTCGGGGACTTGCATGCCACATGGCTATTGAATCATAGCGTTTGTTTTTAAATTGTGATTTATATTAGTTGATATAAGGGAGTGCTGCCCTGGAGGTAACTGGAACCGTAACAAGTTGGTAAATATTAAATATAGGAAAAGCTGCATGTTCCGTCGCGTGTAAAGGCTGTGGTGAAAGTGATGGTCCGCATCACCCGCCGACCTTAATATTTATACGAGAGTTCGGCGAGCTTACCACGAGCGCCTGCGGCCAATCGGAGCGCCGCGTTTCGCAACCCTCAACGCAAGGGCCAATCACCACAAAGGGCCGAGGGTTGTACTGGCCGCTGGCAGGTATGAAGATAGGCGCCCCAGCCTTTCGAAATACTTTCCAATGCCACAAATGCCAACATTTTGGCCACAGCGCGCATAGATGCAACATTGCACCACGTTGTGTCAAATGCGCAGGCGATCACCAAACAGGCGATTGCACCCGTTCCGATCCCGATAACGATCCTCCACCAAAATGCTGTAATTGCGGCAGCGCCCACACCGCGAACTATCGAGGTTGTTCGCAATACCAAAAATCGAGCTACGCAAATGTAGCTCAACCAAAACCGGCCCCCAAACCGGCCCCACAACCGGCTCCCAAACCGGCCCCAAAACCGGCTCCAAAACCGGCCCCAAAACCGGCTCCCAAACCGGCCCAACAACAGGCTCAAATGTCATATTACGATATGATGTTCGATGACGAATTCATCAGAAGGGTAGAACGCCTTGAGCGTCTCGCCCCCCTAATGCGCCACTTAAACGCCTCACCGCTTTAAAATGGCTGCACAAAATTTACAAATTGCCACCGATCAGATGTGCAGAATATGCACCTGGAATGCCAACGGGCTTCCATCCCAAACGTCTCAATTAGAGGAATTTATGCATCGCCACAACGTTCACATCATGCTAGTGAACGAATCACACGCCAAAAACCGTCGTGGCCTGCTTATTAACGGGTACCGACTATATCTTAATAGCCGCCCCATTGAAAAAGGTGGCGGCACAGCCATTTATATTCAAAATGGCATAGAACACACTGTTCTTCCAAATCCCCAATCAGAGCACTTAGAACATACCTCCATTTTAGCCCGTATAAACGGAGAAAAAATCAAAATTATCACTCACCTTCAAGACCATTCACTGAAAACGACTACAAAAACATCTTCTCCGAAGATGTCCCACAATTATAGGCGGCGACTTTAATGCCAAGCATCCTAGCTGGCAAAGTCGGCTCACAAACCGGTGAGGCCGCGAGTTATTTAACTTTATAACTCAACACCCTTACGACATCAAAGCCGTAAGCCAACCCTCCCCAACCTTCTATAGCCATGCAGGCTACAGGCCCGATATTCTCGATTTCTTTCTGATAAACCGAATCGAGTGCGACCATGACATCTGGTCAATTTCCGAACTCCACTCCGATCACAATCCTGTGTTTCTGGATATTCATGTCACTATATCCAAAGTGGAGAAAACTATAACCACGGTTAACTGGCAGCAGTTCAACCAAAAAATGCTCGAAAAACTCACTGCTGTTCCGAAAATAAGGAATAAAGAAGAGATAAATGAGGCCATTACTTTCCTTACCAACTCAATCACGGATGCGATTGAGACGGTTTCGAAAATCAAACCTGTCCCGAAAAACAGCCGCCCACTTCCAAATAACATCCTCGGTAAAATTCGAGAGAAAAACCGCATCCGCAGACAATGGCAACACACCCGTTGCCCGCAAATGAAAACAAACCTCAATAAACTCCAAGCAGAAATTCAGAAAGAAATCAAGTCATTTTCAAATTCCAACTGGAATCGAGTAATCGAGGATGCATCATTACACAAACCTCAAATGTGGAAACTCACTAAGAGATTCACAGCCAGACATCGAACGACCACTCCGGTTATTCACGGAAGAAACGGACTTGCCTTCCTTCCGGAGGACAAGGCCGAATCCTTCGCGGAAAGCCTAGAGTCACCGTTCTCCCCGAATCCGCTCACAACATGTGACGTATTACTCGACGAAGTTGAGGAAGCATTGGATCGCCTTGAGCGAACCCCAACCCATACTCCGAAACCAACATCTCCTGCAGAGATCCGCAAAATTATCAAATATGCGCCAAGTAAAAAGGCGCCAGGCCACGATAGTATAAGCTACACATGCTTAAAAAACCTCCCCAACAAAGGAATAGTTTTCCTAACTACCTTGTTCAATGCATGCCTAAGGATAGGCTATTTCCCAAAAGCGTGGAAACACGCAATAGTGATTTTAATCCCAAGGCCTGGAAACGACATGAAATTTCCACAATATCACCGGCCTATTTCCCTTCTGTGCACACTGGGAAAACTATTCGAAAAAATTATCCATGTCCGCCTCAGTGAATGGTCGAATGATCATATGATCATCCCCAAAACGCAACACGGCTTCATAAAAGGCTTTTCATGCAACCACCAACTTGTTAGAACCAGCGATTACATAATTGAAGGCTTTAACAGAAAGCAGAGCACGTTAGCCATCTTCCTCGATGTTGCGAAAGCATTCGATCGAGTGTGGCACGAAGGCTTGTTATATAAACTCATGTCACTTAACTACCCCACATATCTAATCCATCTGATCAGGGAATTAATACAAGACCGCACCTTTTCGGTTCGTTTCGAAAACGCCACATCTCCGCCACGCAAAATGACTGCTGGCGTCCCACAGGGGTCTGTACTTTCCCCACTCCTTTTCAATATTTATGTTTATGACCTGCCAACATTAAACAATGTATTTACGGCCCAATATGCAGATGATAATGCTTATCTATATCGAGGCAAACATCTGCCCTTTATGATTCCGAAACTCCAGACGGCACTTAACCAACTGGAAGAGTAGACAAACGACTGGTGTATTGCTATAAATGCTGAAAAAAGCCAAGCAATTTACTTCACCCCATCTAATAGATCCCCCCAAGAAAACCTCACCTTTGGAGACACACCAATTCCATGGGTAAAACGAGTGAAATATCTTGGTTTACAAATGGATAACCACTTTAACTGGGCAAAACATGTTTAATCTGCGATCACTAAAGCTAATTCCGCCTTCGGGACTCTAAAATCATTGCTTTTAACAAAAAGCACCCTTTTCCTCGCCAGTAAAATTCACATTTACAAGGCAATGATTAGGTCAAAAATGACCTATGGTTGTCCGTCATGGATACCCATCTCGAAAACGCAGATGATCAGACTGGAAGCCACGCAGAGCCGCATGATCCGCAGGATCGTAGGCGCTCCGTGGTTCGTCAGTAACGACCAAATCCGAAACGAAACGAAAGTACCGAAATTACAGGATTTTATCCGTCAATTGACAATTGCACATTCCTCTAAATTCGACGTTTCCCTTTTAGAAGATACCCTCAAAGTTCCTGAAAACTTCAGAACTAGAAAAAAAAAAAACGGCCACTACAACTGGACGTTACCAATTAATTTTCTAAAAAATGCTTCAGTAATGATTCTGACCCTTTTTTAAAAAGTATACCCCACCCACTCGCCACCAATATATGCTACTCATTTTGAGTAACAATAATAGTCACTTATCCAAAGTCACCAAACACACCAACATCACCACAAAGTAGTAAAAATTCCATTTCGAATTTGACCTATAAGAGGGGGTTTTTAGTCCGTGAGAGTCTGACATAACCTACTGTTATCCTTCCCATACGTGGGTGGGATAACAGAAGGTATGCATAATGCATTTTCCTACTTTCCCGAAAAAAAAAAAAAATCGAAATACTTTTTCAACGTCGCCCATTCAGACTTGAGACGGCGAACAGTCAGGTTGTTCGTCTCTCCTCTCTGAAGCTCTCTCCGTCGCTTTCGAGCTGCTTTCTTTGTTGTTAATTATTCTTAAGCTTTTTAGCTATTTTACAGTTAAAGGTGCTCTAGGGAAAATTGCTGCTCTTTTTGAGAATAGTAATATTTATTTCAGAACATCCAACACCCTTTTACCGTTGTCTGGCCGAGCTTTCTAGCTCGTTTTTGACAGCACGGAAAAAGAGCCATCCGCCTAGCTGTAATCTTTTTCCATTTCAGTGTGGAGGACGTCTCCGTGGTTAGCGCGTATTTTATAATGCACTGACACCGGAAGGCGCGAACGAGAAAATTTCTTACGACCTTTGCAGGGGGAAGGAACTTTTTAAGTTTTAAGAGATTAGCACGCTTATTATAGCACGCTTACCAAAAATCTGCCTTGATTTCCGCGAGGAACACTCCGAGATTGTCGGAAGGCAGTCAAGCTTTAGAGTGTTGCACTTAACATTTCTATTCTTGATTAACGATAAGCAGGCCCGAGGGATTTTGAACCCGGTGCCTACCCAACACCCGTCTGTTACGCCATAGGTAAGTCCAGGCGTGGAAAACGGTCCACGGACCCCGAAGCCCACTTTGATCCCATCTACCCCTCCGCAGAGAAAACCCGGCTTAAGCAACCCCAAATGCCCGCCTACGCAGAACTCTGCCAACAGCTTAGTGAAATGCAAAAGCAAATGGCCATCCTTACCTCCTCCTTTGCCGCCAAGGACGCGCAACTCGCCGCCTTGACCGAGCAACTCCGCCTTTCAAATGTTGCAAATCAGCAACTCGAGCAGCAGCTCCTACTCCGCAACCCACGTCCCGCTGACTACAGCGAGGAAATCATGGACGTAATGTCCCCCCAGGCCCCTGAGGGAACCCGATCCCCCAGCCCATCGTTTTCGCCTGCCCCTAGCGAACCACGCACTCCCTCTCCCGCCTTCGTCGAGGTCGTCCTCGACGAAGACGACTTCATCCCTGTCCAAAAGACAGCGCCGCTCACCGGCAAACACCCCTCCTCCGCCCGCTAGCCAGGTGCGCGCCTCCGCCACTCTGAAGGCTAGCCAAAAACCGTCTAATAAGCCGCAACCCCAGGCAAAACTCCCCGAAATACCAAAACCAACCATTACCTACACCACCACGGTCGTCAAAAAAAACGAATTACCATCGATCGATCAGATCGCAGCCTCGAACGAAGGTTACGAGCATTTAAAAACACCCCTCCACCTATCACAATCCGCTATAAAAATCTCTGGGAAAAGATTTCCGGAGATTTAACCAGATTAGGCGTAAACTGCCTCGAATGTAAATTCTCCTGCATGAAATTCCAAGTGCAGTCTGCTGACAATTATCGTTGCGTAATCCGGTACCTTCGCAACAACAACGTGGAATATTTCACGTATGCCCTTAGCGAGGAAAAATACCTCAAAGTTGTGCTGCGAAGTGTTGACACTTCGATCTCCGACGAATGGGTAGTGAGGCAGTTAAAAGCTCTCTCCCTACCCGTTCCGTCAGTCCGCCGCATGGGGAATAAATCCAAAATATTCCCCATGGTCTCAGTGCACATGGAAAACACTCCAGAAGGCAGAAAAATATTCAATTTAGAAACCTTAAGTCACTCTCCCATTTCCGTGGAGAAACAAAAACCCTCCAAGGGTTCCATTTAGTGCCACAAGTGTCAATACTTCGGGCACACCTCCTACCGTTGGAATGTCAACATGCGCTGCGTTAAATGCGCCGGCGAGCACTTGACAGCAGACTGCACCAGGAAGGACAGAGATAACGATCCTCCCCCCAAATGCTGCAATAGCGACGAAAACCACACCGCGAACTATCGCGGATGCTCCTCATTCCCGAAAAACCGGTCCACCAAGAGCTACTCCTCTGTAGTCAATCCTCAGGGACAAACTCAGCCACAAACCAAACCCCAACCGCCGCCGCAAGCACAAACAGCGGTCCCCAATAAAATCCCTCAAATCCCACAACTCCCAGAAGCGTTACTTGATCCCAATCTGGTAACGCTCCTTACCTTGATCCTTAAACTCGCCCCCACTATCACAACCCTTGGCCAACCCCAAGAATCCCAGAACCAATAATAACACAAATCCAAACAAATGGCTTCCGACAATTCCGAAGTAGTTATTTTAATTTTTGGGAGAAAAAGAAAAGGTCTAAAGTTGAAAAACTCTCTTTCCTAAAGGCTACCCCACCCACCCGAAACCAATATATGAATACTGCTATAGTACTCACACCAGTCAATTTATCCACAAAGCCATTTTTGCTACTTCTTCCTATAAAGTATAAAAAGTCCTTTATTGGACTTGACGTACAAGAGGGGGTTTTAGTCAGAAAGAGTCTGACATAACCTACTGTTATCCCACCCATCCGTGGGCAGGACAACAGAAGGTATCCATCTCTCCTCCTCTCTCCCCCAAAAAAAAAAAACACCCTTTTACCGTTGTCTGGCCGAGCTTTTTAGCTCGTTTTTGCCAGCACGGAAAAGGAGCCATCCGCCTAGCTGTAATCTTTTTCCTTTTCAGTGTGGAGAACGTCTCCGTGGTTAGCGAGTATTTTATACTGCCCTGACACCGGAAGGCGCGAACGAGAAAATTTCTTACGACCTTTGCAGGGGGACCTGTTTAGGTTTTAGGTTTTTTAGATTTGAACCCGGTGCCTATCATGGGTAAGTCCAGGGGTGGAAAACGGTCCACGCTGACTACAGCGAGGAAATCATGGACATTATGTCCCCAGCCCCTGAGGAAATCCGATCCCCCAGCCGCTCCTTCTCGCCTGCCCTAAGCGAGCCCCATACGCCCGAACCGCCACGCACGCCCTCAGTCTGTGACGAGGACGCGCGCGACAAAAACGACGGGGAAGGCGATTTCGTCCCTGTCAAGAAAAGACAGCGCCGCTCGCCGGCAAACACCTCTCCTCTCCCGCCCGACAGCCTGGTGCGCGCCTCCGCCACCCTAAAGGCCAGCCTGAAACCGGTTCCCAAACCGCAACCCCAGGCCAACCTACCCGCCAAGCCCGCCCTAACCTACACCACCACGGTCGTCAAAAAGACCGAACTCCCATCGATCGAACAGATCGCGGCCTCTAATGAAGGATTCGAACACTTCAAAAACACCCCGCCTCCTATCACAATCCTAAACAAAAATCTCTAAGAAAAAAATTCAGGAGATTTATTTAAATTAGGCGTTAACTGCCTTAAGTGTAAATTCTACAGCACCTGCTTGAAATTCCAGGTGCAGTCCGCCGAAAATTATCGTAGCGTAATCCGCTACCTCCGTTCCAAAAACGTGGAATTCTACACGTACGCCCTCAGCGAGGAAAAGGATCTTAAAGTCGTGATCCAAAGCATTGACACTTCCATCTCCGATGAGTGGATTGTCAAGCAGCTGAAAGCACTCTCCTTACCCGTGCATTCAGTCCGCCGCATGGGAAACAAATTCAAAAAGTTCCGCATAGTGTCAGTTCACTAGGAGAATACTCCTAAAGGCAGAGAAATATATAACCTAGAGACCCTCAGTCACTGCAACATATATGTTGAAAAACAAAAACCCTCCAAGGGATTCATTCAGTGCCACAAATGTCAATACTTCGGGCACAGCTCCCACCGTTGCAATGTAAACCCGCGCTGCGTGAAATGCGCCGGCGATCATTTGACAGCGGACTGCACCAGGAAGGACAGACGAAGATTCTCCCCCCAAATGCTGCAATTGCGGCCTAAACCACACCGCGAATTATCGCGGGTGCTCCTCATTCCCCAAAAACCGGCCAACCAAAAGCTACTCCACCGTAGTAAAACCTCAGGGGCAAACACGGCCACAAACCAAACCCCAACCGCCGCCACAAGCCCAAACGGCGGCCCCCAATGTAATCCCACAAATCCCTCAACTCCCTCAAATTTCACAACTTACCAAAGCGGCACTTGATCCCAATCTAGTCGCACTCCTTACCTGGACCTTAACCCAAATCCAACAACAATCCCCGAACTAAAAATGGCTGCACAAGCTCAAATGGCTTCTGACAATTCCATCAGAATTTGTACATGGAATGCCAGTGGGCTAGCTAACCACACCACCGAACTCGAAGAGTTTTTACATCACCACAAAATGAACGTTATGCTCATAAGCGAATCACAGTCAAAAAATACCCGGAGCCTATTTATTAACGGATACCGCCATTACCTAAATCACCGCCCCTTTCAAATCGGCGGCGGCACAGCTATTTACATTCGCAACGAAATTGAGCATACCGTGCTAACGAATCCGCAACTAGAAAATCTGGAATTAACCTCAATCCTAATTAAAGCGAACGGCGAAAAGTTTAAAATCATGAGTTTATACCAATCCCCTTCATCGTAAACGATTACAGGAATATCTTCTCCGAAGATGTGCATACTATAATCGGCGGCGATTTTAACGCTAAACACGCGAGCTGGCAAAGTCGCCGGTCCAATCAAAAAGGCAGGGAATTGCACAATTACATCGTACAACACCCGTACGACATCAAGATAGCCAGTCAAGCGTCACCGACGTTTTACAGCCATGCCGGCCACAGGCCGGACATCCTTGATTTCTTTCTGCTAAACCGTATCGAACACGATTTCGACACCTAGTTGCACTCTGAACTCAGTTCTGATCACAAACCAGTTTTTCTGGAAATACACACAAACCTAACAAGAGTTGAAAGACTAATACAGCAGTAAACTGGCAGAAATACACCCAGAAAATGCTCGAAAATATCACTCCTCTCCCAAAAATTTATAACAAAAAACAAATCGATGAGGGAATTACTTTCCTCGCAGATTTAATCACAAATACAATCGAGTCGGTTTCGAAATCCAAAACCGTCCCGAAAAATAGCAACCCGCTATCAAACAACATCCTAATTAAAATTCGGGATAAAAACCGCATACGTCGGAATTGGCAGCACACACGCTGCCCCCTGTTGAAAAACAACCTCGACAGGTTAAACAGTGAGATTCAGAAAGAAATCAAAAAATTTAGAAATGATAGCTGGAACCGTCTTATCGACGACGCGTCTCAACATAAACCCCAAATGTGGAAGCTCGCTAAGAGATTCACAAACAAAAACAGAACGGTCACCCCGGTTATCCTCGGAAGAAACGGGCTTGCTTTCCTATCGGAGGACAAGGCCGAGGCTTTCGCGGAGAGCCTGGAGTCTCAGTTCTCACCAAATCTGCTCACATCAAGCAAAGAGCTTCTCGAGGAAGTTGACGACGCATTGGATAGACTAGAGCAATCCACATCCCACACACCAAAACCAACATCCCCTGGTGAAATCAGATCTATCATAAATCATGCGCCGAACAAAAAAGCGCCCGGTCACGATAAAATCAACTATACTTGCTTGAAAAACCTCAGTAACACCGGGGTAGTTTTCCTAACAAATATAATCAATGCCTGTCTGAGAAAGGCCTATTTTCCACAAACTTGGAAACACGCAGTAGTGATACTCATTCCGAAACCTTTTAGGGACCACAAATTTCCGCAAAACAACAGGCCAATTTCACTGCTGTGTACGTTAGGAAAACTTTATGAAAAAATTCTTCATTCTCGCCTCTTTGAATGGACAGACGACCACAAAATACTACCGCGCATTCAGCACGGTTTTATTAAAGGCCTCTCCTGTAACCACCAGCTTATTAGAACCAGCGACTTTATATCCAGCGGTTTTAATAGAAAACACAGCACTCTCGCTGTTTTCCTCGACGTCGCGAAGGCGTTCGATCGAGTATGGCACGAGGAACTGCTGTATAAACTCATGACACTTAACTACCCGTCATATTTGGTAAAAATAATCGCAGAATTCATTCGAAAACGCACCTTTTCGGTTCGCTTCGAAAATCCAACTTGGGCACCGCGCGAAATGACCGCCGGTGTCCCCCAGGGGTCAGTACTTTCCCCACTCCTGTTTAACATCTTTGTACATGACCTCCCAACTCCGAATAACATCTTAACGGCCCAGTATGCAGATGACACCGCATATCTGTACCGTGGTAAAAATATCCCAAGAGTGGACAGATGAATGGTGTATCTCTATTAACCCAGAGAAAAGCCAGGCTATCTACTTCACTCAAACCAGAACAACCCCCCAAGATAACCTCACCTTCAAAGGCACACAAATTCCATGGGTAAACGAAGTGAGATACCTTGGTTTACAAATGGATAGTCACCTAAACTGGACAAATCACGTTAACTCTGCAATCAAAAAAGCAAAATGCGCCTTCGGGCAACTAAAGTCACTTCTGCTTACAAATAGCACTCTCTTCCTAGCTAGTAAAATTCACATTTACAAAGCTATCATCAGGTCAAAATTGACTTGCGGATGTCCCTCGTGGATCCATATCTCACAAACGCAGATGAACAAACTGGAAGCCACGCAGAGCGTCATGATCCGCCGAATCGTAGGCGCTCCGTGGTATGTCAGTAATGTCCAACTTCGAAGCGAAACGAAAGTGCCAAAACTCCAGGTTTTCATTCGCGACTTGGCGATTAAAAACTGCTCGAAATTCGACGTCTCCCTCCTCCAGGACCACTTAGGTGTACCTGAAAACTTCTGAACCAGGAAAAAAACGTCCACTCCACCTAGACGTTGTCACTTAATTTTTAGGAAAAAAGTTTAAAGTAGTGAAACTTTAAACCGCTTCCTTCCTAAATCCTACCCCATCCACCCGAAACCAATATATGAATACTGTTATAGTACTCACACCAGTTAATTTCTACAAAACCATGTTTACTACTTCTTCCTATAAAGTATAAAAAGTTCTTTATTGGATTTGACGTATAAGAGGGGTTTTTAGTCAGTAAGAGTCTGACATAACCTACTGTTATCCCTCCCATTTATGGACAGGACAACAGAATGTATCCATGAGGATTGTCTCCTCCTCCCCCCCCCCCCCCCAGTTAATTTCTACAAAACCATGTTTACTACTTCTTCCTATAAAGTATAAAAAGTTCTTTATTGGATTTGACGTATAAGAGGGGTTTTTAGTCAGTAAGAGTCTGACATAACCTACTGTTATCCCTCCCATTTATGGACAGGACAACAGAATGTATCCATGAGGATTGTCTCCTCCTCTTCCCCCCCCCTCATTGCTTTTGCTCATTGCTTTTAACAAAAAGCACTCTTTTCCTCGCCAGTAAAATTCACATTTACAAGGCAATGATTAGGTCAAAAATGACCTATGGTTGTCCGTCATAGATACACATTTTGAAAACGCAGATGAACAGACTGAAAGCTACGCAGAGCCGCATGATCCGCAGGATCGTAGGCTCCGTGGTTCGTCAGTAACGACTAAATCCGAAACGAAACGAAAGTACCGAAATTACAGGATTTTATCCGTCAATTGGCAATTGTACATTGCTCTAAATTCGATGTCTCCCTTTTAGAAGATACCCTCGAAGTTCCTGAAAACTTCAGAACTAGAAAAAAACGGCCACTACAACTAGACGTTACCAATTAATTTTGTAAAAAATGTTTCAGTAAATATTCTGACCCTTTTTTAAAAAGTATACTCCACCCACTCGCCACCAATATATGCTACTCATTTTGAGTAACAGTAATAGTCACTTATCCAAAGTCAGCAAACACACCAACATCACTACAAAGAAGTAAAAATTCCATTTCGAATTTGATCTATAAGAGGGGGTTTTTAGTCCGCGAGAGTCGGATATAACCTACTGTTATTCTTCCCATACGTGGGTGGGATAACAGAAGGTATGCATAATGCATTTTCCTCCTCTCTCCCAAAAAAAAAAAAAAATCGAAATAAGTTGAGTCAGTTCAGTCAAGCCACTGAGTCGAGTCCAACCATTGAGTTCCTTTTTTCTACGCTTCGGAATAATACACCTGATTTATTCCAAGTCTACGATTCACTTTCACTACGCTTCGCCTTGTTACTAACAAGAAAAAACCACACTTGGTCTTTGCTACCTGCAAATAAAAACCAAGTCTCCGAAAACCATACTTGGCCTTTGCTACCTGCAAATAAAAACCAAGTCGTCGAAAACCACACTTGGCCTTTGCGTTGAGCAAATAAAAACCAAGTCTTCGACTTTGCTGCTAGCAAACAAAAACCTCGGCCTTTGCTGCTATCAAATACGCCGCTCCGCCGAAACCTTGTCTGCTAGACAAACGAAACTCACTGCTAGTGAGCGTTCTACCACCCGTCTTCGCTGAAGACTTGAAGCCTGTCGCTGACAGAAGTTCCGCCGCAAAACACTAAACGTTACACAGAATCACGAAACACAGCAACACACAGCTTTCTTCAGACAACGAGTCGGAATAAGCTACTTCGTTTCGCCCTGTCGTCGCTGACGCAGGCTTCCTCGTCGCCAAAAGAACACCGCCGCCGTTCGAATCAGAAAAAGCTGGTTCTACGTTGTGTATTATGTGTAACACAACCAAGACGGCGACGATCACCACTACGCACCGCCGCCTGTGCACCGATCACCACGATAGCGAATCACACCGTCAATCCGCAAGATCGTGAGCGCTACGTGGTACATCAGCTACGCTCAACTCAGATTGAAACAAACGTCAGAAAACTACAAGATTTCATTAAGAAATTAGCCACCTCAAACGCCTCTAAGTTTGATGTATCCCTCCTAGAGGACCACCTCGATGTTCCTGAAAACTTTAGGAAACGAAAAAAACGGCCACTTGAACCGGACGTTGATATTTAATCTATTGCTAATTATCAAATACTCGACACCACTAAACGATTACAACTCTAGTAACCACAAACCGCCAAATCTATCCCAAAGCGAAATATCACTCAATATCATTTAAATATTGAAAAGTCAACTAGAATCTGTTATACTAGAGGGGTTTTTTAATACGTTAGAGTCGGACATAACCTATTGTTATCCTCCCATTCGTGGATGGGATAACAGAAGGTATGTATAATGCATTTTCCTCCTCTCTCGCAAAGAAAACATTGGACTACGAAATTATGTCCTTTAATCAAATGTATCCTTTGTTTGTGAATCACATGTTCGCCCTAAAGACATCGTGCCGGGAAGAAGGGGATTAAAAGTGTCTGCTGTTCTGAGTTTGAATATTCCTGGCAAGTAATTGTTATTTTAATTTTATTTCAATTTCACAAATGTAATTGATTCAATGAATTTATAAAATGGAGAAATACATTTCAATTACATAAATTAAAGTCTTTTTAAATGATGATGGATAATTTATTATATAGAAGGTTGAAAACATTCAGCCTTAAAATACCAATTCTCCCAAATAATTAGTTTAAATTATTTTCTTAATTGAATCTCCATACTACCCTTTATTGTTTGTAACGTTAAATTTTAGCGCTCCGTCATTCAAAATCAGAATATTGGGTTGCATGGGTATTAGTTTAGTTAATTCGCACGCGTCGCGTATCGCACCGGCCTTGCGCGCGTCTTTTGTGACTTGCTAGTGAAGAACATTTGTTGCACGTGCATCACTGACAAGAGTTGTGTTTGCTGTTTGCTTTTGATATTTATTAAGGGAAAAAAACCATCTACAAAAGGTTAGTAGTGTTTATCCACTCATTTAATCGTAGCGGTATGCTTTAAACTGTACGCCTGGTGTTAATTGCTGTCGTCTCGACAGGGTTTTCTGTTCAGGTGCTGTTTTTTTTTTATGTGGAGGCTGTCTTGGTAAAATTTCGCGTGAGCGACGTCTCCTGCAGTGCAGATTTCCGGGCTTCCATCCTAACTACCTGGTGGATTCGTTGGCCAACTTGGCGATAGAGGGGAGGAGACGGGAGCGAGGGATTTAGCCGGAGGATACAAGATAAGCTGTTTTGTTTGTATACCATTTTTCAAGCCGGTAGCCACCGCGGGTGGAGGTTGCAAACGAAAGTTACGAGGGAGAATTCCGCTGTATTCGTTGCCCGGTGTCCGGATTTAAAAGTTTTATTATTGGTTGTCGACGACACAGGACTTGATATTTTTTTGCGCTTAACTGAGGGGAATTATGTTTATTTTTAGTATGAGAACAATTAAATTGCAACGTTTTGTTATTGAGAACTTCGCGTGAACTTTATTTGCTTGTATTGAAATTGTAATTCCGAGTGCACTCGCGAAACCTTGCCGTTGTTGTCGAAGCGATATTTTTTTCATTCACCTTACATTATTTTTCTCGAAGCAAACATAGATTGATTTTTTTTTTGTGGGTCGGAGGAATAAATATTTATTTTGTTGGGAAGATGATGATGTACTATTTTGGAAAGTCCCTTCCTTGTATTGAGGTTAGTGGGATTTGAATTAATTTTAGTAATTTTGTACTTAAGGGGGGTATGCCAATTGCCATTTTAAAATTACGTGGCGCCCTTATTTATTATAATCATTTGAACCACCCCATCTCCACTGAGTGACACTGAGTAGAAGGCAATTTAGGAAAGGTAAGCCCTCTTGTGTTTTTATAGCTAAATCTAACCAGGTCGTCGATACAAAAAAATTAGCGTCACATGTTCTCGCATTTATTTTAATTATTTAAAAAATCTCTAAATTAAACATTTCATTTCTAGGTTTCTCGGATCCGGAAGCTCTCCTTTTATCAGAAGATATTTATGTACCAGGGACTTCCAAGAGTATGTCGGAATAGAAGGTAAGTGTATTATAATTTAAGATTTATTTAAAATTGTTGTTTTACTTTATGGATGTTATTAGGGTGAACCATACAGTAATTATGAAACAGTATTTTAAAATACCCACATTATTAGTCTTTAAGTATAAGTATAACATTTTATGAAAAATAAAACTACATAATTTTTTTCCAATACAATTAATGGACAGCACATCTTAATTTGCCAAATATATTTTACCTATACAAGATTAACTGTTAATGTTTAAGCGATTAAAACTCATAACAATTAACCATTTAAAGTAATTAATATTTAGTCTCACTTTCATTATTTCATCAGAAGGCAAATCATATCAATTGTGTAAACCTTTAAATTAAATTAAATAAAATCGCAAAACAAATTAATTATGATTTATCAATGTATTTAACATTCTAAAATTGCGTTGAAAAATTATATTTAATTTATTTTCTTACGTATTAATGCAAAGAAAACATAAGTTCTGATAGGTTTCTTTTATAACCCAAATAAGTTTGTTTCTACTTTACAGAGTTACGGAGATGAAATGGAACTATCTCCATCATTACATTATAACAGAAAACAAGACAACGTAACAAGATTTTAAGACAATGGTACGACAAAAACTGCTTTATTTGCAAACCATGTCAATTCTGACATTAGAAACAGCCCATTGTGTTTACGTTCAGCAGTGGCGCAATTCGATCAATTGAATTAAAGATATTAATCAAAAACATAATAAAGGAATGTTTCTCTGCTGGCCTCGATGTTGTAGCCACTGTATGTGACCAGGAACTCCGCCACTGCCGGTCCCAAGCCCGGATGCCACCTTTCTTCGAAAGGTGGTGGGGAGGAGGGGTAGACTCATACCGCAGACGGCCCGGGCCGACGAACCAGATGCTCGAGCATCTGCAGACACCTGGGGCGCGCGGGGGTCTTGGCTTCACCGCCTGGACCGCGTGGGAGAGGTCCACTATAAAAACCTCCTCAATCTTAAGGTGGGAAACATGCTGATAAGATGCGTGGCCGTGGAGCAGCACGGCAAAGAGTGCCAACTTCTGGGCAAATGGCGAACCCAGTCAGAAAAAGCCTTCTGTCTGGCAAGGGAGCACTGCCAGACAGCGACGACCCTTTCTACCAAACACGTGGGACAAATATGAATAAAATGAACCAAAACCAAACACAAGTAAACGGAAGTAACGAGGGAGAAGATATTGACGTAATCAGCCAGGGAACCGAACAAGACTCGGATGTAGAGGAAGAAATAGAAGTAAGCATAGATGGCTCACCAGAAGCTAAAGAGCTTATGCACATGATCAAGCTCACAAACGGTATCGAAGAAGCGGGAAACACATACGCAAGCGGCAAGGTGAGATACACTAAACAGGAACAAACAACCTTAAACGAGAACCTGAAAAAACTACAAAACCTGCCCCAAATTTGGGCGTTCAAGATTGGCAAGATCACTAGCGAAAATGAACACCTAAGGAAAGAAGTAGAAGTGTACAGGCACAAGGAAAGGCGATCAGAGAGGCCGAAAGAAATAAAAACCACAGGAAAAATCAGCACGCACCAAGGCAAAAAATACCATAATACAAAAGCACCAGAAGTTGAGACACAAACCGAGAACGCCACCGAATCGGCCCCACCCACCGAGCAAAAAGAAGAGTGGCAAAAAGCGAACAAAGGCCGTAGGAAAAAGTTAACCTACGCAGAAAAAATAAAAGAGGTAGACCACACTAAGCGAAAACCCACACCGGAGTGGAGAACACCCGATAAGACCAAAAAACACAAAATAACTATCAAGGTAAACAACGCCGGAACTGAACGAGAAACACTAGACAATGTTAAACAAAACCTACAAATAAACAAACTCGAGCCTATTAAGAACATCAGCATCAAAGCGAATAGCGTAACTATTGAAAGCGAAACGGTCGAACAAAAGGATAGGATACTAAGAATGCTGGAGAACAAAAAAAAAATCGAAATACAGGCCGAAAAGAAAAGGCAACCCACTATAATCATAGTGGGGGTCAGAGCCGGATACACGGCAGAAGAACTAATAACCAACTTAAAACAAGAAAATCCTTGGATGAACGAATACACAGAGGAAAAATCAGAACTCACAGAGGTCGCCAAAAAGAAGGCCAAATCCGAGTACAGAGAGAGCTGGATTTTCAGAGTGAGCAACAGAGAATTCTTCCAGAAAACTAATAAAAACCGACAGAACATACCTGGACCTACAGACAGTCAGGATATATGAACATAGCGACTTACCCCTCTGCCTAAAATGCTGCAGACTGGGGCACGTGGCAAAATATTGCAAAGAAAAGGAGGCCTGCTACAAGTGCGCGGGCGAGCGCGCAGGAAAAGACTGCACCAGGGACAAGAAAGATTGCATCAACTGCAAAAGAAAGGGCATCCCAAGCAACAAAAGATTACACTCGGCACTAGACCGCAAGTGCCCAGCAGCGAATCACATCAAGGAAAATTCGAGAGCAAACATCAGTTATGATTAACGCAGACAGAATAAAAACACCAAGGGAATCAGAAATAAAAGTGATACAAATAAACCTTGGCAAAGGCAAAGAGGCAGCAGAAAACCTCAAATAATACGCTGAAAACAACCAATTTGACATAATACTAATACAAGAACCATACCCAAAAATGAAATGGAAGAACTACACAAAAGCTGGTAACCAAAGAGCAAAAACAGAAACGTGGATCAATAACAAAATAATGCACAACTACAGCGAAATAAAAACACTTAATAGCAACAATGCCACATTCGTCACTACCGGCGAATAAAGACAAACACTGATTGTAAATATATACAGCGAACCAGAAGGGGACATACCCCAAAAATTAAAAGACAGAAATGACATTACAAAAATGGAAAGGACCAATACTGCTAGCCGGCGACCTAAACGCAAAAAACACAGGTTGGGGCGGGCCCAAAAACAACAAGAGAGGCACATGGCTGTGGGAATGGGCCGTAACAAAAAACTTCCTAGTACAAAACGAACCGACAGACCCAGCCTCCTTCTGGAGCACCAGGGGACAAAGCTGGATCGACCTGACAATAACCAAGAACTGAGACATAAAAGACCGCAAAGTCAGGGAGGACGAGGTCACACTAAGCGACCACAGAATGATCACATTCACGATCAAACTAAAAAACGATAGAAGAAGTGAGAGAAGTAGAGAGCTTGATCTAGAGAACACAAAACGGGATGAACTCAAAGAAGACATTAAAAAGATACTATACGTAGAAGAACAAGACGCGGAAAACATGGCAACAGAATTCCAAGAGGAAATAAAAAAATTATGCACAAAGCACATAAAAAAGAAATGGCAAGACAACAAAAGCAAACCTTGGTGGTCATAAGAGCTAGACAGAGAGAGGAAAACGCTGGAGGGAAAAAAGAGAGAGTGGAAGGAGGCGAGAAAGAGTGGCGACAACGCAACAGATCTAGAAAGGCCATACAGAAAAGAAAGGAATGAATATAAGAAAAACATAATGGATAACAAAACAAGCAAACTTAGAAAATATATTGACGAAATCACCACAGAGCAACCTTGGCACAAAGTGTGGAAATACTAGGGAAAGACCGAAAAAACTACAACAAACAAAGCTGATAGGCACAGGGGAAGCTAGCGAAGATGAACACGAGAAAAAAAGAGTAGAATTGAGAAACCTCTTCCCAATGGATAACCCCAAAGAAGACGACAACACACAAAAAACAATTAGAGGAAGACCGAAACACTACACAGAGTTAGACGACACGAACATAACTCTAGAGGAAATGGCAAGAACAGCTAGGGAAATGAAAAAGGGCAAAGCCACAGAGGACGACCGCATACCAAATGAGGCGCTAGCTCACATAGTGGAAGCGGCAGGCGAAAGGCTAGCAAAGATATTCAACACATGCCTAAAACAAGGAAAATACCCAACCATATGGAAAAAAAGCAAACGTGGTACTAATACCCAAAAAAGACGGGACCCACAGACCGATATGTCTAATGCCAGCACTGGGTAGGCTGCTAGATACAATCATTACAAGAAGGCTACAACACCAGTTAGAATACAACAAAGCACTTAGCGACAATCAATACGGGTTCAGAGTAGGCAGAGGAACCACACAGGCACTGGAAAGCATTAAAGACATTATAAGAGATAACAAACAAACAAAAATGCACACACTAATAGTCACGCTAGACTTGAAAAACGCTGCCGATCCAGCGTGGCCAGAAACGGTGGACATACAGCTCAAGAGCGCAAGCATAAAGAACACGAGAAAAAAAGCAATAGACTTCATGCTGGACAGAAAAATAAAGTACAGAGATATAGAAATGGAAGTAAACGGGGGCTGCCCACAGGGTTCCAGCATGGGCCCTGTACTATGGATTACATTAATGGAAAACTGGTTCCAGAAGATGAAGGAAGTGAACGAAGAGATAAGAGAGGAAAAGTACAGAGGAATCCCAGAAATATACAAAAGGAACGAGGCGTACCTGATAGCGCAAGCATACGCGGACGACCAAGTCATCACGATCAGCGGCAAATCAGTAAAGGAGATTGAGAGATACTGGCTAAAAACCTGGGAAGCGTGCAAAAGATTTGTAGAAGAAAAGAAGCTGGCTTACAACAAGAACAAGACAGAAGCCATGTTCGACAGCGGAAAAGAAATGAGGCCGCCCACAATACAAACGGACGAGACCACAATACACACTAGTAACAAAATAAAATACCTGGGGGTGCCGATAGACAACAAACTAAACTTTACGGACCATATAAAAACCACAAGGACAAAGATAGCAGCCACATCCACCAGAGTACTGGGTTTGCTTAGGAAAAAGTTCGGCGAACAAAAGGAGACGAACAAGGTCATCTACCAGAACGTATTCCTACCAGCAATAGAATACGGGAAAGAAATCTGGGGAGACAAGGCAGGCACGAAAGCGAACAAAGCACAGCTAAACGCTATACAAAGACCATTCCTAATAGCGATTACAGGGGCATACTGAACGGCCCCCACAAACGCGCTACAGGTATTAGCCGGCACACCACCACTACACATAGTAGCAGCCGAAAAAGCGAGAAAAATAAACAGAGATATAGACGATTCAGTAGCACGAAGCAGGGCCAAATCAACCCACCCAACATGGACGGGGATCAAGCACCTGGAAATTAAAGGAGCCACCTACATAAACGTGGATGGATCCCAATCAAACAACGGCATGACGGGGATAGGATGGGCTATAGAGAGCTCAAGCACAAAGACAGAAGGCTGCGCAAAGATCGAAGGCTGCCGCACCACACGACACTGAACTGGCTGCAGTATAGTGGGCCACTATGGACTTAGCACACACAGGAGACAAGGTCGTGATCGAAACGGACTCGCAAACCGTGATCAGACAAATCAACAACCACAACACAAGAAACAAGCTGGCCGGAGAACTAAGAAACCGAATAGAAGAAATGGAGGAAATCGGGAAACAAATAAGCATCAGGTGGAGAAGAGGGCACGGCGCAGAGAACCACAGAAACAAAATCGCAGACAGACTTGCCAAAAGCGCGTGCACAAATGACCACAAAGATACCATAGCGATAAGCTTAAACCTCATATGGGGAACCCCCGGCCCACGGGCCGGATCCGGCCCGCTGTAAGATATGATCCGGCCCGCGAGACATTTTGAAAAAACCCAATTAAAAAAATATTACATTAGGTACTTATACTCACGGGAGTGACAGTGAGGCGGCAAACATCAAATTCTTTGATGTTTGCCGCCTCACTCTTTGATAATCGCCGCCACTCGACTTTCTCGATCAAATTCTTTGAGGTTTGCCGCCTCACGGGCGACACATCAAAGGATTTATTGCTTCTCAATTATTCTAAACTAGTTTATTCCAGATTATTCGTTCATTTTGCCTATATAAGCGGCTGGATTGCACGAAGGTTAGTTCAGTTCAATTTGAGCTACCGAGGTGATAACTTGGACAAGCGATATCCTAGCGAACTGCTCGAGCCGTCAACTTGCTTTGTGACTTTGTATGCATCTTGAGTGGTTACTAACTATAGTTTGTTATTAAGGTTATTGAACGAAAAGTAAACAAAAATGATGTCTGGTGGAAAGAAACGAAAAGTAGATACAGAGGGTCGCCATTTTCAAGAAAAATGGATTGAAGAATTCTTTTTTATCTTGCACAATGGTAAGCCTATTTGGTTGCTGTGTAATGAATCCGTTTCAGTAATGAAAGAATCCAATATAAAGAGGCATTACTCAACTAAGCATGCTACGCTGCACTCACTGACAGGACAATTAAGAACAGACAAAATCCAGAAGCTTACCGCAAATTTGGAAAAACAGCAACAAATGTTTCATAAACAAAGAACACAACTTGATAATGTTGTGAAAGCTAGTTTTATAGTTAGCTCAAAATTGGCAAAGGCATTAAAAGCATTTGAAAAAAATTAGTTTGTCAAGACGAACTGTTGTTCGACGTATAGAAATAATGGCTAATGATATAAAAACCACATTGACTGACCGTATGTCTGGTTTTGAATCATTTTCCATAGCATTAGACGAGAGCACCGATTTGTTTGACACAGCTCAACTGGCTATATTTATTCGAGGTGTTGATAAGGAGTTCACTGTTAAGCATTGATAATGGTCACATCGTGACCGAAATGTACATTTGCGATTTTTAAATAAATCTTGTAAAGAAAGGAGACTCAATTCTTTTATTTAATAACTTAGTTCACTGTTACTGAGGAATTGCTTGCTTTACAGCCGCTAAAAGGAACCACTACAGGAGAGGATATTTTTATTGAAGTTCAAAAGGTATTCACAAGTTTTGGCTTGCATGGTCAAAATTAATTGGAGTATGCACTGATGGTGCACCTTCTATGGTCGGCTTACGTAAAGGTTTCATCGGAATTTTGTATGAAAAAGCAACAGAATGTTATGAATGTGGTAGTAAAAACCATCAACTTTATTCGATCCCGAGGGCTTAACCATCGTCAGCGTCAGTTCAAGGCGGTTTTGGATGAAATATCAGCTGAATATAACGACGTAACATATTATTGTGAAGTCAGTTGGCTGAGCAAAGGAAAAATGTTGAAACGGTTTTACGAGCTTAGATATGAGACAGCAGACTTTATGAAAATAAAAGATAAACCACTATCTGAATTAAGTGACCCAAAATGGATATGTGACTTAGCAATTCTAGTCGATCTTACAGCTACGGCTATTTGAATGATTTAAATTTGAAACTTCAAAAACAAGGACAGTAAGTAAATGATTTGTACAGCCATTTAAAAGCGTTTCAGATCAAACTACGCTTGTGGGAGTCACAGATGCTGTCTGGTAACAGTTACCATTTCACCACGCTCTCTGCGTATGAAAATATTGCTTATGCTCAATATGCTGAAGAACTTAAGTTACTGTCGGAACAATTTTCGAACCGATTTTACGGCTTCAAAAACATGGAAGACTGTATCAGTTTATTTGCTACTCCTACAACATATATTGTACAAAACGCTCCAATACACTTACAAATGGAGTTGATCGAGATTCCTACAAAAAATACCTAGAAGAAGACAATTTTCCGCAGCTTAGAAAATTCGCAAGAAGATTGATTTGTGCGTTTGGCAGTACTTATAAATGCGAACAGTTCTTTTCATTGATGAAAGTTAATAAAATCAACACATCGTACAAGACTGACTGACGATAATTTGGAAAATTCTTTACGTCTTTGTGTCAGTGGAATTAATCCAAATATCGATGGATTAGTTTCCCAAATTCAAGCTCAAGTGTCTCATTGATTTCGGTGTATTTAACTTTTGTAGTTTGTAACAATTGCAAATTATACGCTAAAGTTTGGCCCTCAACATGTCAAAGGTTGCCCATACCTGGCTTAAACGATAAGAAAAGAAGAAAAGAGATTACCAAAAACAACATAAGGAATAAATGGCAAACAGAATAGGAAAATGGCGAAAAGGGAAGGTGGTGCTACAGTCTCTGCAAGCAGGTGTGATGGGACACCATCCTACTAAACCACAAAGACGCGCAGATAGCCACAAACCACGGAAACACAAACCACTACATACACAAAAAACATTTTTCTAACAATAATAGCCACAAGAACAGATCACGAGGAATTAGAGTCAATCGGCCCCGACGAAAACAAAACCGGCAAGGAAGGTCTTTAAAAATACGCATCCCTACCTAAAAGAGGACAGCAGCCAGAGAATTTTACTCCCAACGACAGAACTGACAACAGGAAAACCAGCGGCGGACGGACGTACTCCTCCGAGTACTCCTGTTACCGGCGTTTTTCCGTAAACGCCGGAACACCAATGATTTTACGCTATTTAGCAACAATTTATGCGAACAACGGTATCCCACAAACAATCATTTATTAATTTAAACTTCGTATTAATGTTTTAGCTTTTCTAGCAACATTTCAGCTAAGCGTCATGATGGGACATTGTTTTATTCCATTTCTCGCGATGACTCATCGGTTTTACCAACGTCCGACAATTTTAAGCTTGTAGCACGTTCGCTCGCTTCTAAAATCATGTTTGCTTTATTTATAACATACGTTAAGTTTGTCGCGTATATGAATGGTTCCTAACCAACAATAATGCAGCAAGCATTGTTATAAACAACGGGTTATAACAATGCTCGCCCAAATGCGCCGAGTAATGCTGCACGCCAAAAACGACTTATTTTTATGCTTTTTACTTTATTCGTTACTGAATAACGCGCTATTTTTATTTATTTTTCTTTCTAACTAAATAAAGGAACACTGCCCACACAATTACGAAACCTAAATAGACATAAAAACATGATATATTCTTGTGCATGCCCTGGCTTATGACATTTAGCTAGAATCGAAATCCGTTTCCGTCACCGTTGTAGGACTTAAATAAATAACTTAAAACTATATTAACTAAAACTGTCTTTAATTAAGATAGTTTTAAGTTATTTTTGTATATATAGGTGTAGGCAAACTGTGTGTCCGTCACGTGTAAGAGCTGGGGAGCAAGTGATGCTTCGCATCACCCCGCCGACCTTAATATTTATAGTAGAGAACGGCGGGTGTACCACAGACGCCTACGGCCAATCAGAGCGCCATGTTTAGCAACCCTCAACGTTATAAGTATTGGCGCCTCAGCCCCAAGTAATTAGTACACCCTGAGCAGCGCACAGGGTTTGAGTTTGACATTTGTGACATAAGTGACATAAGTCACTTCTTGTTATTAAAAGTAAGTTTTTGGAGAGCATGAGTTCGCCGGGGCAATCCTCCTCATCGGGGAGAGCCTCTGCATACTCCTTGCTGATGGAGAAGTCCGGGGGTCTGGATCCGGGGGAAGAGGTCGACATGATCGCCGATCTTCCGCCGGATAGCGACGACGAAGAGAGCCAGGTCGGTGAGGAGGCCGGCATACTAGTAGAGGCGATGAGGAGGAGAGCCAGGACTGCGCTTCGGGAAAAGATGAGGGACGAGAGAGCGGAAATTGCCAAGCAGCTGAGGGTGCTGCAGGAGAGGCTGGAGAAGATTGACCAGGAGATGAAACAGGAGGAGGCGAAGGAGAGCGGAGCGCAGTTCCAGGTGGTCAGCAGGCGGAGAAAGAGGACCCAAGAAATTGTGAGTCCACAAAGTAGTCCGCCTTTAAAGAAGTTATCTTTTAGAGAGACGGATTCCGGGCTTAAAATCCCAGTCATGTTTAATTCGAGTCAACCAAAAAGTGTGCCTGTTTCCCAGGTCTCTCAGGCCCCAAAGCCCAAGCGTCCGCCACCTGTTGTGTTGGTGGACAAATCAAAATTAAAAATTGTTCAGCTGACTCTGAAAGAGAATCAGGTCAAAATTATACAGTATGTGGATCACCCTGCACATGTTAAAATTTTTAGTGAAACAAATGACGATTTTCGTAAGACAGTAAAAATTTTGGAAGAGCTCTCAACATCATTTCCTCCTTAGTGAGGAAAAAGAACTTAAAGTGGTGGTTAGGGGTATCCCTAATGAGTTCACTAAGGAGGAGGTTGAGGAGGCCTTAACTCAAAAAGGCATCAAGTTTAATTCAATAGCCCGACTAAGAAACGGGAGCAGGGTGTATCCCCTCATTTTGGTAAATTTAAAAAAAGACGAGGAGGGGAAAAAGATCTCCAATCTAACTAACCTCCTCGATTTAAAGATCACTGTTGAGCCTAAACGCAAACCAACGCGGGCTCAACAGTGCTATAAATGTCAACAGTTCGGCCACGTTCAGTTTCGGTGTACCGCAGAGTACAGATGCACCTTCTGTGCAGGTAGTCACCCTACCTTCGAGTGTGGGGAAAAACGAAAAGATGTAAAAAATTTAAAGTGTACAAACTGTGGGGGTAGCCATGCTGCATATTCTTGGGCATGTGCTATGAACCCCACAAATATTAAGAGAACCCGGGAAGCGGAAAAATTTAGGCAACTGGAGAATTCGAAGGTTGTCCCAGGCATGTCCTACGCAAGTAGGACAGCGAGCCAGAGCCAAAGTCCTGGTATCCAAAATGGATCGGACTTGGAGGCTCTTATTATCAAAATTGTCCGTGAGACGCTGACAAAATTTTTGTCAAAATAAATAAAAAATTTAATGGATTTTACACAAATCACTTTACAAAATTCTAGTATGAAAACCTCTACGTGGAATGCGGGTGGGATTAAGGGAAAAATAAATGAATTACAAAATTTTGTGGACAGTGAAGACATTTCGTTTATGTTAATTTCGGAAACTTTTTTAAAACCGGGGGAATTCGTAAAATTGGCGGGGTTCAATATTTTTCGGAAAGATCGTCTGGGAAGGGTCGGAGGAGGTGTGGCTATCTTCTACAGACGGAACATCTGTGCAAGGCCAATTGAGGTCCTGGGCACCGAAATTGAATGCGTAGGGATGGAAGCAATGATTGGGGAGACAGTATTCAAAATCTTTTCGGTTTACAACCCACCAAAACATACAATTTTAGATTCAGACATTCTTCCATTTATCAGTGGGGGCGACTTGAATGCAAAATCTTTTGAATGGGGTAGTAGAGGACGAAATAGGTCAGGGAGGACAATAGCAAATTTATTGGACTCGATAGACGGACTAAAGGCATGGGGTCCGGAAGATGCAACCTCCGTACCAGACAGGGTTGGAGTCAGGGGAGATGTCATAGATATCTTTCTATCATACAAAGTAGGAGGTCCTTTTGAGGTAGTAACAAAATTCCAGTTATGCTCTGACCATTTTCCTGTGGTATTAACTTTTGGCAATTTCAACAATGTTTCTAAATTCGTAGTTAAAACAAATTGGATGAAGTTTAGCTATTTAACCACCAAAATTCCAGTGAAACCCTTACCAATTCTTCCTGAAGAAATTGAAGAAGAGGCGGAGTTTTTAACAAATAAAATTCAAGAATTCCTCTCTGAGTCGCAGTCTAGGACTCAGGTTAATCCTAACATGAGAAATAGATTGGGACTCAGTGGGGAAGAAAAAGATTTGTTAAAATTAAAAAATTTGGCAAAACGGAAATTTTCAAAAACTCGGGATTTAAGGGATAAGGCAAAATTAAATAAATTACAGAGGGAAGTCAGAGAAATGCTGAGGGAAAGAAAAGAGGAAAATTGGGGAAATAAACTTTCGGAGATTGGAAAAGGGGAAAATGTAAACGGTTTTTGGAAACTATTAAAAATTATTGGGTGTAGGGCTGAGCCGAACGCACCAATTAATTCGGGTGGAAGATGGTGTTTTAAAGATGAGGATAAAGTCGAAATTATTGCGAATCATTTTAGGGAGCAATTTTCGAATAATGACATTTCAACAGAAAATACCAAATTATTAGTGAAAAATTCAATTGAAAAATTAGGCAAAATTCCCAGTGACGATCCGCCTCCAATTTCTGAGGAAATGGTAAGGGAAAAATTAAAATCTCTTGGCTCAAAAAAAGCGCCAGGAGTAGACAATATTCCGAATAGGGGATTGAAACTGCTACAGTCTTCTTCGGTACAAAGAATAACCAGACTTGTTAATGGCATTAGGAAGTCTGGTATATTCCCAAGTATTTGGAAGAGAGCGGTGGTAGTTCCAATCCCCAAAGGGAAAAAGGACCCGACCAAAGTTCAGAATCGGCGTTCCATAAGTCTACTCCCGGGGCTCGCGAAAATTACTGAACACTTCATTAAAGAAGATATTTATGCCTTTGCAGAAGAGCATAACGTGTTTAAAAATTCACAGTTTGGATTTAGAAAAAATTTTTCGGCCTTGCAGCAAGCCATCCACCTAATAGAAACGGTTAGGGAAATGAAAAAACCAGGAAAATCGGTCATGGTAACACTCCTAGATGTAGAGAAAGCCTATGACAGAGTCTGGCGAGAGGCTTTAGTTCACAAATTATTAACATTTAACTTTCCCATTTGGCAATGTAAATTCATTTTAAATTGGCTATCTGACCGCTCTTTTGCGGTCAGAGTAAATAATTCAATATCGGGTTGGAAACTTGCAGAAGAGGGCCTTCCGCAAGGGTCTCCGTTATCCCCATGTCTGTACAACATCTTTGTGGCAGACATTCCTCAATTTAAAAACGACAAACTTTCAAAATTATTTCAACTCGCTGACGACACAGCAATCATTACGGGAGGACTAAACAAAGAAAGTGCTGGCTCGAGGATGCAGCGTAATTTAAAAACTTTATGTAAGTACACTGATAAGTGGAAAATCAAAATTAACCACAGTAAGACGGAAGCGATGCTATTTGGAAAACAGAGACCTATTAGAAATTTTATAATATTCGACAATAAAAGGATTAAACTTTCAAACGACGTTAATTATTTAGGAATTTCAATTGATAGACGATTAAATTTCAAAACACATGTTAAAAAAAGAAATGTCCTTGCGACAAATAAGACAATGTCATTGTTTCCATTGCTATGCAATAAACATTTAACTCAAAAAAGCAGACTACGTATTTTTAGAAGTGTTGTCTCGCCAATGCAACGGCATGGCAGAGAGGTTTGGATTTTGGGATCTGAGAGGACGTTATCCCTGTTTAGGGCCGGGGAAATCAGCTTAATTAGAAAAATTTTCAAAATTCCGTGGTGTGTAAAAAATTATTATATCAGAAGAGATTTAGAGATTGAAAATCAAATTGAAAAAGCAAGGGAGGGTAGGGGCAAATTTATCGAAAACTTGAGAAATCACTTTAATCCGGGAATTGCAAAAATTGGGGAAAATTTGGAACTAATTAAAAATGAAGGGTTATAACTTTGTCAAAATTTATATCAAAATTTACTCTAAAAGAAAACAAACTTCTTTAAAGGTGGAATATTTTGTGGACTCAATAAAAGAAGAAACGAAGAAAAGAAGATGCGAGTTCTAAAAACTTTTTTGTTATTTATATACTTGTGTTGTGTTTTTTGTTATTGTTTGTTTTATCATATATGTTTGTTAATCCTTCCCTTTTCGCTCTGAAAAGGGAACGGAAAATGTACCTAAATCATAGCCATACGGCTGAAATTTACAAATAAAAAGGAGGTAAAACAAAACCCAAGTAATTAGTACACCCTGAGCAGCGCATAGGGTTTGACGTGTACTTTGACACTTGTGACATAAGTCACTTCTGGTTCCAAATAAGTAAGATTTTTGGAGAGCATGAGTTCGCCGGGGCAATCCTCCTCATCGGGGAGAGCCTCTGCATACTCCTTGCTGATGGAGAAGTCCGGAGGTCTGGATCCGGGGGAAGAGGTCGACATAATCGCCGATCTTCCGCCGGATAGCGACGACGAAGAGAGCCAGGTCGGTGAGGAGGCCGGCATCCTAGTAGAGGCGATGAGGAGGAGAGCCAGGACTGCGCTGCGGGAAAAGATGAGGGAGGAGAGAGCGGAAATTGCCAAGCAGCTGAGGGTGCTGCAGGAGAGGCTGGAGAAGATAGATCAGGAAATGAAACAGGAGGAGGCGAAGGAGAGCGGAGCGCAGTTCCAGGTGGTGAACAGGCGGAGGAAGAGGACCCAGGAGATTGTGAGTCCACAAAGTAGTCCGCCTTTGAAGAAGTTGTTTTTTAGAGAGACGGACTCCGGGCTTAAAATCCCAATAATGTTTAATTCAAGTCAAACAAAAAGTGTGCCTGTTTCCCAGGTCCCTCAGGCCCCAAAGCCCAAGCGTCCGCCACCTGTTGTGTTGGGGGACAAATCAAAATTGAAAATTGTTCAGCTGACTCTGAAAGAGAATCAGGTTAAAATTATTCAGTATGTGGATCACCCTGCACATGTTAAAATTTTCAGTGAAACGAATGATGATTTTCGAAAGACGGTCAAAATTCTGGAAGAGCTTAAGGCTCCTCAACATCATTTCCTCCTTAGTGAGGAAAAAGAACTTAAAGTGGTGGTTAGGGGCATCCCTAACGAGTTCACTAAGGAGGAGGTTGAGGAGGCCTTAACTCAGAAAGGCATAAAATTTAATTCAATAGCCCGGCTTAGAAACGGGAGCAGGGTGTATCCACTCATTTTGGTAAATTTAAAAAAAGACGAGGAGGGGAAAAAGATATTCAATCTGACTAACCTCCTCGATTTAAAGATCACTGTTGAGCCTAAACGCAAACCAACGCGGGCTCAACAGTGCTTCAAATGTCAACAGTTCGGCCACGTTTAGTTTCGGTGTACCGCAGAGTACAGATGCACCTTCTGTGCAGGTAGTCACCCTACCTTCGAGTGTGGGGAAAGAAGGAAAGATGTTAAACATTTAAAGTGTACAAACTGTGGGGGTAGCCATGCTGCATATTCTTGGGCATGTGCTATGAACCCCACAAATATTAAGAGAACCCGGGAAGCGGAAAAATTTAGGCAACTAGAGAAGTCGAAGGTTGTCCCAGGCATGTCCTACGCAAGTAGGACAGCGAGCCAGAGCCAAAGTCCTGGTATCCAAAATGGATCGGACTTGGAGGCTCTTATTGTCAAAATTGTACGTGAAACGCTCACAAAATATTTGTCAAAATAAATAAACAATTTAATGGATTTTACACAAATCACTTCACAAAATTCTAGTATGAAAACCTCTACGTGGAATGCGGGTGGGATTAAGGGAAAAATAAATGAATTACAAAATTTTGTGGATAGTGAAAACATTTCGGTTATGTTAATTTCGGAAACTTTTTTAAAACCGTGGGAATTCGAAAAATTGGCGGGGTTCAATATTTTTCGGAAAGATCGTCTGGGAAGGGTCGGAGGAGGTGTGGCTATCTTCTACAGACGGAACATCTGTGCAAGGCCAATTGAGGTCCTGGGCACCGAAATTCAATGCGTAGGGATGGAAGCAATGATTGGGGGGACAGTATTCAAAATCTTTTCGGTTTACAACCCACCAAAACATACAATTTTAGATTCAGACATTCTTCTATTTATCAGTGGAAAAAATGTTATCATTGGAGGCGACTTGAATGCAAAATCTTTTGAATGGGGTAATAGAGGACGAAATAGGTCAGGGAGGACAATAGCAAATTTATTGGACTCGATAGACGGACTAAAGGCATGGGGTCCGGAAGATGCAACCTCCGTACCAGACAGGGTTGGAGTCAGGGGAGATGTCATAGATATCTTTCTATCATACAAAGTAGGAGGTCCTTTTGAGGTAGTAACAAAATTCCAGTTATGCTCTGACCATTTTCCTGTGGTATTAACTTTTGGCAATTTCAACAATGTTTCTAAATTCGTAGTAAAAACAAATTGGATGAAGTTTAGCTATTTAACCACCAAAATTCCAGTGAAACCCTTACCAATTCTTCCTGAAGAAATTGAAGAAGAGGAGGAGTTTTTAACAAATAAAATTCAAGAATTCCTCTCTGAGTCGCAGTCTAGGACTCAGGTTAATCCTAACATGAGAAATAGACTGGGACTCAGTGGGGAAGAAAAAGATTTGTTAAAATTAAAAAATTTGGCAAAACGGAAATTCTCAAAAAGTCGGGATTTAAGGGATAAGGCAAAATTAAATAAATTACAGAGGGAAGTTAGAGAAATGCTGAGGGAAAGAAAGGAGGAAAATTGGGGAAATAAACTTTCGGAGATTGGAAAGGGGGAAAATATAAACGGTTTTTGGAAACTATTAAAAATGATTGGGCGTAGGGCTGAGCCGAACGCACCAATTAATTCGGGTGGAAGATGGTGTTTTAAGGATGAGGATAAAGTCGAAAGTATTGCGAATCATTTTAGGGAGCAATTTTCGAATAATGACATTTCAACAGAAAATACCAAATTATTAGTGAAAAATTCAATTGAAAAATTAGGCAAAATTCACAGTGACGATCCGCCTCCAATTTCTGAGGAAATGGTAAGGGAAAAATTAAAATCTCTTGGCTCAAAAAAAGCGCCAGGAGTAGACAATATTCCGAATAGGGGATTGAAACTGCTACAGTCTTCTTCGGTACAAAGAATAACCACTTGTTAATGGCATTAGGAAGTCTGGTATATTCCCAAGTATTTGGAAGAGAGCGGTGGTAGTTCCAATCCACAAAGAGAAAAAGGACCCGACCAAAGTTTAGAATCGGCGTCCCATAAGTCTACTCCCGGGGCTCGCGAAAATTACTGAACGCTTCATTAAAGAAGATATTTATGCCTTTGCAGAAGAGCATAACGTTTTTCAAAACTCGCAGTTTTGATTTAGAAAAAATATTTCGGCCTTGCAGCAAGCCATCCACCTTATCGAATCGGTTAGGGAAATGAAAAAACCAGGAAAATCGGTCATGGTAACACTCCTAGATGTAGAGAAAGCCTATGACAGTCTGGCAAGAGGCTTTAGTTCACAAATTATTAACATTTAACTTTCCCATTTGGCAATGTAAATTCATTTTAAATTGGCTATCTGACCGCTCTTTTGCGGTCAGAGTAAATACGACGACACAGCTCTCATTATGGGAGGACTAAACAAAGAAAGTGCTGGCTCGAGGATGCAGCGTAGTTTAAAAACTTTATGCAAGTACACTGATAAGTGGAAAATCAAAATTAACCACAGTAAGACGGAAGCGATGCTATTTGGAAAACAGAGGCCTATTAGAAATTTTATAATATTCGACAATAAAAGGATTAAACTTTCAAACGACGTTAATTATTTAGGAATTTCCATTGATAGACGGTTAAATTTCAAAACACACGTTAAAAAAAGAAATGTCCTTGCGACAAATAAGACAATGTCATTGTTTTCATTGCTATGCAATAAACATTTCACTCAAAAAAGCAGACTACGTATCTTTAGAAGTGTTGTCTCGCAACTGCAACGGTATGGCAGAGAGGTTTGGATTTTGGGATCTGAGAGGACGTTATCCTTGTTTAGGGCCAGGGAAATCAGCTTAATTCGAAAAATTTTCAAAATCCGTGGTATATAAAAAATTACTATATTAGAAGAGATTTAGAGATTGCAAATCAAATTGAAAAAGCAAGGGAGGGTAGGGGCAAATTTATTGAAAACTTTAGAAATCACTTTAATCCGGGAATTGCAAAAATTGGGGAAAATTTGGAACTAATTGAAAATGAAGGGTTATAACTTTGTCAAAATTTATATCAAAATTTATACTAAAAGAAAACAAACTTCTTTAAAGGTGGAATATTTTGTGGACTCAATAAAAGAAGATAAGAAGATACGAAGATGCGTGTTCTAAAAACTTTTTTGTTATTTATATACTTGTGTTGTGTTTTTTGTTATTGTTTGATTATCCTGTATGTTTTTTAATCCTTCCCTTTTCGCACTGAAAAGGGAACCGATATGTACATAAATCATAGCAATACGGCTGAAATTTATAAATAAAAGGAGGTAAAACAAAAAACCCAAGTAATTATTAGTGAAAAATTCAATTGAAAAATTAGGCAAAATTCCCAGTGACGATCCGCCTCCAATTTCTGAGGAAATGGTAAGGGAAAAATTAAAAGCGCCAGGAGTAGACAATATTCCGAATAGGGGATTGAAACTGCTAGTCTTCTTCGGTACAAAGAATAACCAGACTTGTTAATGGCATTAGGAAGTCTGGTATATTCCCAAGTATTTGGAAGAGAGCGGTGGTAGTTCCAATCCCAAAGGGAAAAAGGACCCGACCAAAGTTCAGAATCGGCCTCCCATAAATCTACTCCCGGGGCTCGCGAAAATTACTGAACACTTCATTAAAGAAGATATTTATGCCTTTGCAGAAGAGCATAATGATTTCAAAATTCGCAGTTTGGATTTAGAAAAACTATTTCGGCCTTGCAGCAAGCCATCCACCCTATCGAATCGGTTAGGGAAATGAAAAAACCAGGAAAATCGGTCATGGTAACACTCCAAGATGTAGAGAAAGCCTATGACAGAGTCTGGCGAGAGGCTTTAGTTCACAAATTATTAAAATTTAACTTTCCCATTTGGCAATGTAAATTTATCTTAAATTGGTTATCTGACCGCTCCTTTGCGGTACTCTAACTAATTCACTATCGGGTTGGAAACTTGCAGAAGAGGGCCTTCCGCAAGGGTCTCCGTTATCCCCATGTCTGTACAACATCTTTGTGGCAGACATTCCTCAATTTAAAAACGACAAACTTTCAAAATTATTTCAATTCGCTGACGACACAGCTATCATTACGGGAGGACTTAACAAAGAAGGTGCTGGCTCGAGGATGCAGCGTAATCTAAAAACCTTGTGCAAGTACGCTGATAAGTGGAAAATCAAAATTAACCACAGTAAGACGGAAACGATGCTATTTGAAAAAAAGAGACCTATTAGAAATTTTATAATATTCGACAATAAAAGGATTAAACTTTCAAACGACGTTAATTATTTAGGAATTTTAATTGATAGACGGTTAAATTTCAAAACACACGTTAGAAAAAGAAATGTCTTTGCGACAAGTAAGACAATGTCATTTTTTCCATTGCTATGCTATAAAAATTTTAGTCAAAAAAGCAGATTACGTATCTTTAGAAGTGTTGTCTCGCCAATGCAACGGTATGGCAGAGAGGTTTGGATTTTGGGATCTGAGAGGACATTATCCTTGTTTAGGGCTAGGGAAATTAGTTTAATTAGAAAATTTTTCAAAATTTCGTGGTATATTAAAAATTATTATATTAGGAGAGATTTAGAAATTGCAAACCAAATTAAAGAAGCAAGGGAGGGGAGGAAATAGGTAATGGAAATAGCCTACAAAAATCAAGGGACAAGGTAATCACTGGAACCAATAAAAATGGGTTCTTCTAGTACGAAGCAAGTTGACAACACCGGCGAAATAATTAACACAATGGAGGTCAACATCTCTAATCAAGACATAAAAATAATATTGAATATACTAGTAGCACTCCAAATAATAGAACTAATTTTGAACGTATATACACATCACAGGAGGACATTGAAGAAAAAGTATGCCAGCACGGCCAATCATTAGGACATCTGTCTCCACTCAGAAGAAGCAGTACGGTATGAACAGTTTAATTACGTGTAAATCGAATAATTAGCGAAATATTCAACTTTAAGTGGACATTCTAAAGGGTGTCCTAACAAGAGCGCCGGATTTAAATTTGCCGTCATTTTGTTAATACGAGTTGTATGGTGATTTTTTTTTTGACAGTTGTCAAGTACAGACCACGCGATTTAAGAATATGGAGAAGTATTCAAACGAACAACGTTTAATTATTGTAAAAACACATTACAAAAATGGTGAAAGTTTTGCGAAAACAATTCGCATATTACGTCAAGTTTTCGGTCGCCATTATGCGCCAAATGAATCGACAGTGAGGCGTTTAATTACAAAATTTGAGACCAAATTTACGCTGATGGATCAGAAGACCATTGTTCGTCGTCGTCCTTGTCGGTCACTCGAAAATATAGACACAGTAAGGTAATCCGTAGCCGAGAATCCAGGAACTTCCATTCGGCATCCTGGTCAAGAATTAAACATTTCCAAAACCACTATGCAACGAATTTTGGTAAAAGATCTGCATTTGCACGCGTACAAGGTTCAATTATTGCAAGAAATCAAGCCAAGGGACCATGAGCAGCGCCGTGGAGTTGGTGATTGGGTTTAGGAACATCATCAAATTAATCCGGATTTTTCAAAAAAAATCATTTTTTCAGATGAGGCACATTTTCAACTCGACGGATACGTAAATAAACAAAACTGTCGGATTTGGGGTGCTGAAAATCCTTGTGTGGTACTCGAACAGCCAATGCATCCACCGCGAGTAACGGTTTGGTGCGCATTTTGGGCTGGCGGAGTGATTGGGCCGTATTTCTGAAAATGCGCTGGAAATGCGCTAACTGTTACTGGTGTGCGGTATCGGGAAATGTTAACGGAGTATTTGTGGCCCGAATTGGATGTAATTGATGTGGAGCACATGTTTTCCCAACAAGACGGTGCGACCTGCCACACAGCACGTGAAACAATGGTGTTACTGCAGACCAAATTTCCAGGCCGTGTCATTTCTCGATTTGGCGATCAACATTGGCCACCAAGATCGTGCGATCTAACGCCGATAGACTTTTTTCTTTGGGGCTATGTGAAGCAAAAGGTGTATGCAAATAAGCCTGAAACAGTTCAACATCTTAAAGAGGAAATCCGGCGCGTTATTGGTGAAATACAGCCACATTTATGCGAAAACGTTAATCAAAATTTCAACAAAAGAATAACTCTGTGCCACAGGTTTCGTGGTGGCCATTTGCCTGATGTTGTATTTCATGTTTAATCGGAACTATTTTTCTTTATGTTGAAACATTAAGCTTAATTCAAAAAATAAATATGTTTTTCTTTATAATTAAATCCGGCGCTCTTGTTGGGACACCCTTTATTGTGTCGCGTGTGTACGTATATATATTTATAATTTAAGATTAGTTATGTTAAAATGTACCTTCACTTTTGCTGGGTATTGCATTAATTAGCATGCCAACTTGGGAACAAATTGAAATAGTATTATCAGAAACCAAAGACAGACTCATACAACAAACAAAAAGGGCTATAAAGAAAGAAACGTAGCATTGTATTTACAAGAATCAGTAAAAAGGGATTTTGTTACAAAATTAATAGAAATATATAACGAATTCGTGAAAATGAACGTAACATATCGGGAAAAATTGTCGAAAGAACACGATAAAATATTAGATACTTATTTAAACTATGCTCGCGATAGATTTCTAATCGCAGTAGATAGATTACACGCGGACATAACAATACCCCAACATTATACACAAAATATTAAGTACGAAGAAATGAAATTCATAACAGACATGGCACTCACAACGATCGATTTTTTTAATTTAGCGGATAAAATTCTGCCTAAATCGTTCGATGGGAATGCCACGACCCTCACCTCATTTATTGACGCAATAAAACTCTTAAAACAAAACGTGACGAATAACGAATCAAATGCAATCGCACTCATAAAAACGAGACTAACAGCTAAAGCGAGAATGTTAATTCCCGATAACATCACGGAACTGGACGATGTGATTATCATATTAACAAACAAATGTAGGGCGAAAAATCGCACATACTCGAAACAAAATTGCAAATGCCCTTATTACCCAATAAAACCTAAAACTCGAAACTGTATATATTCCCAAACAAATCCATTTGTACATCATTCTTGATAATGGCATTAAGCCGAAACTAGTAGAAAATAAAATACATATAAGTGAAACAAAACCAAGTGAATTTAATTTACAAACCATTATATTGCAAATGCAAAACAAACTGGTCTAGATGCGAATCATTTTACAAAACAAATTGAAGATAGTACTTCTAAGTTATTAATGGCCTATATCTCGGAAGGTGTAAACACAGAGACAGCCAAAATATTCACCAAAAATATAGCAGTGCAAGCACTAAAATCAAACGCTCGGTCAGACCGCACTAAACTTGTAATGGAAGCAGGAAACTTTGAAAATGTCGATGACGCCATAATAACATTTCTCACGGTAGATCAAAGCAATGTAAGTTCAAACATAATGATGGCAACAAATCCGGAAAAACCGTACAGAAACAATAATAACTATCATTCGCGACAAAACCACAGAGGAAATTACAACAACAGATACAGCAATCGCGGGAATTACTGAAACAATCGTTACGATAGGTACCAAGGGAGAAATTCATACCCTTCGGACAGAAATACGTATTCCTCAGATAGAAATAATAGAGTTCATGTAGGCAGTACGAGTCGTAAAACTCCGAGTCCCCCCAACCACGGCGGACGGGGGAATAAACTGACGAAAACTAAATACGTTCTGTTACCGGCGTTTATTTTACAAACGTCGGAAACTGATGATTTTTCCAGTTTTTCACTGCGACAACGCAAACATCGGTTTCATAATTCATTTTCCATCATGTCGATTCATAATTTAACTTCATTTAAGCTTATTCAGCATTTTCTTACATAATTCATCTTTTTTTCACACCAGCTAGCAACGCCAGCTCGCTGTTAAAATCATCTTATTAATTTCATGAAATAAGTTACGTTTGCCGCGTATATTAACGGTTCCTGCCACATAAGCGACAAACAAATGTTGCGCAATTATTTATCCCGTGCACTACGTGTACGTAGTGGAATAAATAAACGGGAACATTTTTGCCCTAGCAACATTTGTAATTCATGCATGCCCTAGACTTAAAAACATAATAGCTAGCTTTTCGCCCCATCGAAATTTCGCGCTTCCGCGAAGCACAGCCGTATTAGTTAAGTTAGTTTTAGATTTGTACATATAAAATTAGGGAACGGCTGTGCTCGAAATGTTCATGCGGAAGGGCTGGGGACCCAATGGCTACGCCACCCACGCACACCAATATTTACGTGCACATGCGGGCAACACTCTCTCTTTTCGAGCCAATGAGGGCTCGCCCGAAAAAGGGAAAGTTGGCCGAGGGTGAAATAAATATACGTGCCCCAGCCCTTGGAAAATCACCCGAGCCGCCGCGCACGCCCTCAGTCTGCGACGAATCCTCCTCCGACGACGAAAATTTGTCTGAAATGACATTAGCCCCGGAACTAGCTCCGCTGGCGCCACTCCAGCAACCGGCCGCCAAAGCTACTGCTTCGCGAGCCAGCCCCTCCCCACCGGCTAAGAAAGCCAAAACCACTTCGGCCTCCAAGCCGACTTCCACCGCCACTCCGGATGGTTCCAACGATGAAGGCTTCCAAGTCTACATCGATCGGAATCACCGGAAAAAGGCGATGCCTTCAACCTCGATGGCTCCGGCGAGGCTAACGTCTCACGACCGCCGCAAACCCAGCTCCCCAATCCCATCCATCGCTGTTAAACCAGCAAAAGCAAAGGCTCCGGCGAAAGCTGAGCCTGCGCCACCAACTCCGGCTATTGTTTACCACACCACCGTGGTAAACAAAAAACAACCGCTTCCGATCGATAAGATCGACGAAATCGAGGGGCTAGAGAATTTCTCTAGCAATCCTCCGCCCATCCATATCCACGAACTCCACAGATGGGACGATATTTCCGCCCATCTCTATAAGCACCTGAGAATTCCCGTCCTCAAGGCCAAAAATCTATCCAACTCGGTTAGATTTTGCGTGCAATCCGCTGATAACTACCGAGTAGTTATCAAATACCTTCGGAGCATAAATGCTCAATTCTACACCTACACTCTCAACGAGGAGAAAGAGTTGAAAGTAGTTATCCGCGGAGTTGGCACGCATGTGACTGATGAATACATCATCAGACAACTCAAAACTGAGAATTTCCCAGTCCTCTCTGTTCGCCGCATGGGCAACAGGCACCGAAAATTCCCCCTGGTGGCTGTTCACCTAGAGAACACCCCCGAGGGGAAACGGATATATAACATAGAAACAATTAGTTTCGTTCCTGTCACTGTTGAGAAGCAAAAGCCTTCTAAACAGGTAATGCCAATGCGCAATGCCACAAATGCCAACATTTTGGCCACAGCGCGCATAGATGCAACATTGCACCACGTTGTGTCAAATGCGCAGGCGATCACCAAACAGGCGATTGCACCCGTTCCGATCCCGATAACGATCCTCCACCAAAATGCTGTAATTGCGGCAGCGCCCACACCGCGAACTATCGAGGTTGTTCGCAATACCAAAAATCGAGCTACGCAAATGTAGCTCAACCAAAACCGGCCCCACAACCGGCTCCCAAACCGGCCCCAAAACCGGCTCCCAAACCGGCCTCAAAACCGGCTCCCAAACCGGCCCAACAACAGGCCCATACGTCATATTACGATATGATGTTCGATGAGGAATTCATCAGAAGGGTAGAACGCCTTGAGCGTCTCGCCCCCCTAATGCGCCACTTAAACGCCTCACCGCTTTAAAATGGCTGCACAAAATTTACAAATTGCCACCGATCAAAAGTGCAGAATATGCACCTGGAATGCCAACGGGCTTCCATCCCAAACGTCTCAATTAGAGGAATTTATGCATCGCCACAACGTTCACATCATGCTAGTGAACGAATCACACGCCAAAAACCGTCGTGGCCTGTTTATTAACGGGTACCGACTATATCTTAATAGCCGCCCCATTGAAAAAGGCGGCGGCACAGCCATTTATATTCAAAATGGCATAGAACACACTGTTCTTCCAAATCCCCAATCAGAGCACTTAGAACATACCTCCATTTTAGCCCGTATAAACGGAGAAAAAATCAAAATTATGAGTTTATATCACTCACCTTCAAGACCATTCACTGAAAACGACTACAAAAACATCTTCTCCGAAGATGTCCCCACAATTATAGGCGGCGACTTTAATGCCAAGCATCCTAGCTGGCAAAGTCGGCTCACAAACCGGCGAGGCCGCGAGTTATTTAACTTTATAACTCAACACCCTTACGACATCAAAGCCGTAAGCCAACCCTCCCCAACCTTCTATAGCCATGCAGGCTACAGGCCCGATATTCTCGATTTCTTTCTGATAAACCGAATCGAGTGCGACCATGACATCTGGTCAATTTCCGAACTCCACTCCGATCACAATCCTGTGTTTCTGGATATTCATGTCACTACATCCAAAGTGGAGAAAACTATAACCACGGTTAACTGGCAGCAGTTCAACCAAAAAATGCTCGAAAATCTCACTGCTATTCCGAAAATAAGGAATAAGGAGGAGATAAATGAGGCCATTACTTTCTTTACCAACTCAATCACGGATGCGGTTGAGACGGTTTCGAAAATCAAACCTGTCCCGAAAAACAGCCGCCCACTTCCAAATAACATCCTCGGTAAAATTCGAGAGAAAAACCGCATCCGCAGACAATGGCAACACACCCGTTGCCCGCAAATGAAAACAAACCTCAATAAACTCCAAGCAGAAATTCAGAAAGAAATCAAGTCATTTTCAAATTCCAACTGGAATCGAGTAATCGAGGATGCATCATTACACAAACCTCAAATGTGGAAACTCACTAAGAGATTCACAGCCAGACATCGAACGACCACTCCGGTTATTCACGGAAGAAACGGACTTGCCTTCCTTCCGGAGGACAAGGCCGAATCCTTCGCGGAAAGCCTAGAGTCACAGTTCTCCCCGAATCCGCTCACAACATGTGACAAATTACTCGACGAAGTTGAGGAAGCATTGGATCGCCTTGAGCGAACCCCAACCCATATTCCGAAACCAACATCTCCTGCAGAGATCCGCAAAATTATCAAATATGCGCCAAGTAAAAAGGCGCCAGGCCACGATAGTATAAGCTACACATGCTTAAAAAACCTCCCCAACAAAGGAATAGTTTTCCTAACTACCTTGTTCAATGCATGCCTAAGGATAGGCTATTTTCCAAAAGCGTGGAAACACGCAATAGTGATTTTAATCCCAAAGCCTGGAAAGACATGAAATTTCCACAAAATCACCGGCCTATTTCCCTTCTGTGCACACTGGGAAAACTATTCGAAAAAATTATCCATGTCCGCCTCAGTGAATGGTCGAATGATCACATGGTCATCCCAAAAACTCAACACGGCTTCATAAAAGGCCTCTCATGCAACCACCAACTTGTTAGAACCAGCGATTACATAATCGAAGGCTTTAACAGAAAGCAGAGCACGTTAGCCATCTTCCTCGATGTTGCGAAAGCATTCGATCGAGTGTGGCACGAAGGCTTGTTATATAAACTCATGTCACTTAATTATCCCACATATCTAATCCATCTGATCAGGGAATTCATACAAGACTGCACCTTTTCGGTTCGTTTCGAAAACGCCACATCTCCGCCACGCAAAATGACTGCTGACGTCCCACAGGGGTCCGTACTTTCCCCGCTCCTTTTCAATATATATGTTTATGACCTGCCAACATTAAACAATGTAATTACGGCCCAATATGCAGATGATACTGCTTATCTATATCGAGGCAAACATCTGCCCTTTATGATTCCGAAACTCCAGACCGCACTTAACCAACTGGAAGAGTGGACAAACGACTGGTGTATTGCTATAAATGCTGAAAAAAGCCAAGCAATTTACTTCACCCCATCTAATAGATCCCCACAAGAAAACCTCACCTTTGGAGGCACACCAATTCCATGGATAAAACAAGTGAAATATCTTGGTTTACAAATGGATAACCACCTTAACTGGGCAAAACATGTTCAATCTGCGGTCACTAAAGCTAATTCCGCCTTCGGGACTCTAAAATCATTGCTTTTAACAAAAAGCACCCTTTTCCTCGCCAGTAAAATTCACATTTACAAGGCAATGATTAGGTCAAAAATGACCTATGGTTGTCAGTCATGGATACACATCTCGAAAACGCAGATGAACAGACTGGAAGCCACGCAGAGCCGCATGATCCGCAGGATCGTAGGCGCTCCGTGGTTCGTCAGTAACGACCAAATCCGAAACGAAACGAAAGTACCGAAATTACAGGAATTTATCCGTCAATTGGCAATTGCATATTCCTCTAAATTCGACGTCTCCCTTTTAAAAGATACCCTTGAAGTTCCTGAAAACTTCAGAACTAGGAAAAAACGGCCACTACAACTGGACGTTACCAATTAATTTTTTAAAAATGTTTCAGTAATGATTCTGACCTTTTATTTAAAAGTATACCCCACCCACTCGCCACCAATAAATGCTACTCATTTTGAGTAACAATAACAGTCACTTATCCAAAGTCACCAAACACACCAACATCACTACAAAGTAGTAAAAATTCCATTTCGAATTTGACCTATAAGAGGGGGTTTTTAGTCCGTGAGAGTCGGACATAACCTACTGTTATCCTTCCCATACGTGGGTGGGATAACAGAAGGTATGCATAATGCATTTTCCTCCTCTCTCCCGAAAAAAAAAAAAACAAAAAATGGAAAATCAATTCAGACTTGAGACGGCGAACAGTCAGGTTGTTCGTCTCTCCTCTCTGGAGCCCTCTCCGTCGCTTTCAAGCTGCTTTCTTTGTCATTAATTATTCTTAAGCTTTTTAGCTATTTTACAGCCAAAGGTGCTCTGAGGAAAATTGCTGTTCTTTTAGAATCGTAATTTTCTTTTCAGAACATCCAACACCCTTTTACCGTTGTCTGGCCGAGCTTTTTAGCTCTTTTTTGCCAGCGCGGAAAAGGAGCCGCCGGACCTGGTGTTTGGAGAGAACTCACCACTCTACTCCATTCACCCAACACCCTTTACCGGGTTTGACCGAGCTTCTTAGCTCGTTTTAGTCAAACACGGCAAAGGCGTCATCCACCCAGCTGTAATCTTTTCCCTTTCAGTGTGGAAAACGTCTCCGTGGTTAGAGCGTATTTTATACTGCTCTGACACCGGAAGGCGCGAACGAGAAAATTTCTTACGACCTTTGCAGGGGGACCTGTTTAGGTGTTAAGAGATTAGCACGCTTATTATAACACGCTAACCGAGAATCTGTCTTGATTTCCGCGAGGAACGCTCGGAGATTGTCGGGAGGCAGTCAAGTTTTAGAGTGTTGCACTCAGCATTTCTACTCTTGATTCCGCTTAACGATAAGCAGGCCCGGGGGATTTTGAACCCGATGCCTACCCAACACCCGTCTTCTACGCCATGGGTAAGTCCAGGCGTGGAAAGCGGTCCCAAGACCCCGAAGCATACTTCGATCCTGTCTACCCCTCCGGGGAGAGATCCCGGCGTAAGCAACCCCAAGAGCAACCCCAAATGCTCCCCGACATAGACTTTCGTCTTTGCGAATTGCAAGACCAAATCGTCTCCCTTACCACCACCCTTGCCACCCTCTCCGAACAATCCCGCTCCAAGGACGCGCAACTCGCCGCCTTGACCGAGCAACTCCGTCTTTCTTCTGATGCAAATCAGAAGCTTCAGCAGCAACTCAATAATATTTTCCGCAACCCTCGTCCCGCTGATTACAGCGAGGAAATCATGGACATTATGTCCCCAGCCACTGAGGAAATCCGATCCCCCAGCCGCTCCTTCTCGCCTGCTCTAAGCGGGCCCCACACGCCCGAGCCGCCGCGCACGCCCTCAGTCTGCGACGAATCCTCTGACGACGAAAATTTGTCAGAAATGACACCTGCCCCAGAACTAGCTCCACTAGCGCCACCCCTGCCACCGGCCGCCGAAGCTACTGCTCGGCGAGCCAGCCCCTTCCCACCGGCTAAGAAAGCCAAAACTACTTCGGCCTCCAAGCCGATCTCCACCGCCACTCCGGAAGGTTCCAACGATGAAGGCTTCCAAGTCTACATCGATCGGAACCACCGGAAAAAGGCGAAGCCTTCAACCTCGATGGCTCCGTCGAAGCTAACGTCTCACGACCGCCGCAAACCCAGCTCCCCAACCCCACCCATCGCTGTTAAACCAGCAAAAGCAAAGGCTCCGGCGAAAGCTGAGCCTGCGCCACCAACTCCGGCTATTGTTTACCACACCACCGTGGTAAACAAAAAACAACCGCTTCCGATCGATAAGATCGACGAAATCGAGGAGCTAGAGAATTTCTCTAGCAATCCTCCGCCCATCCATATCCTCGATCTCCATAAATGGGACGATATTTCCGCCCATCTCTACAAGCACTTGAAAATTCCCGTCCTCAAGGCCAAAAACCTATCCAACTCGGTTAGATTCTGCGTGAAATCCGCTGATAACTACCGAGTAGTTATCAGATACCTCCGGAGCATAAATGCTCAGTTCTTTACATACACTCTCAACGAGGAAAAAAAATTAAAGTAGTTATCCGCGGAGTTGGCACGCATGTGACTGATGAATCCATCATCAGACAACTCAAAACCGAGAATTTCCCAGTCCTCTCTGTTCACCGCATGGGCAACAGGCACCGAAAATTCCCCCTGGTGGCTGTTCACCTAGAGAACACCCCCGAGGGGAAACGGATTAATAATTTAGAAACAATCAGTTTCGTTCCCGTCACTGTGGAGAAGCAAAAGCCTTCTAAACAGGTAATCCAATGCCACAAATGCCAACATTTTGGCCACAGCGCGCATAGATGCAACATGGCACCACGTTGTGTCAAATGCGCAGGCGATCACCAAACAGGCGATTGCACCCGTTCCGGTCCCGATAACGATCCTCCACCAAAATGCTGTAATTGCGGCAGCGCCCACACCGCGAACTATCGAGGTTGTTCGCAATACAAAAAATCGAGCTACGCAAATGTAGCTCAACCAAAACCGGCCCCAAAACCGGCTCCAAAACCGGCCCCAAAACCGGCTCCAAAACCGGCCCCAAAACCGGCTCCCAAACCGCCCCAACAACAGGCCCAAATGTCATATTACGATATGATGTTCGATGAGGAATTCATCCAAAAGGTGGAACGCCTTGAGCGTCTCGCCCCCCTAATGCGCCACTTAAACGCCTCACCGCTTTAAAATGGCTGCACAAACTTTACAAATTGCCACCGATCAGATGTGCAGAATATGCACCTGGAATGTCAACGGGCTTCCATCCCAAACGTCTCAATTAGAGGAATTCATGCATCGCCACAACGTTCACATCATGCTAGTGAACGAATCACACGCCAAAACCCGTCGTGGCCTGTTTATTAACGGGTACCGACTATATCTTAATAGCCGCCCCATTGAAAAAGGCGGCAGCACAGCCATTTATATTCAAAATGACATAGAACACACTGTTCTTCCAAATCCCCAATCAGAGCACTTAGAACATACCTCTATTTTAGCCCGTATAAACGGAGAAAAAATCTAAATTATGAGTTTATATCACTCACCTTCAAGACCATTTACTGAAAACGACTACAAAAACATCTTCTCCGAAGATGTTCCCACAATTATAGGCGGCGACTTTAATGCCAAGCATCCTAGCTGGCAAAGTCGGCTTACAAACCGGCGAGGCCGCGAGTTATTAAACTTCATAACTCAACACCCTTACGACATCAAAGCCGTAAGCCAACCCTTCTATAGCCATGCAGGCTATAGGCCCGATATTCTCGATTTCTTTCTGATAAACCGAATCGAGTGCGACCATGACATCTGGTCAATTTCCGAACTCCACTCCGATCACAATCCTGTGTTTCTGGATATTCATGTCACTATATCCAAAGTGGAGAAAACTATAACCACGATTAACTGGCAGCAGTTCAACCAAAAAATGCTCGAAAAACTCACTGCTATTCCGAAAATAAGGAATAAGGAGGATATGGATGAGGCCATTACTTTCCTTACCAATTCAATCACGGATGCGGTCGAGACGGTTTCGAAAATCAAACCTGTCCCGAAAAACAGCCGCCCACTTCCAAATAACATCCTCGGTAAAATTCGAGAAAAACCGCATCCGCAGACAATGGCAACACACCCGTTGCCCGCAAATGAAAACAAACCTCAATAAACTCCAAGCAGAAATTCAGAAAGAAATCAAGGCAATTTCAAATTCTGGAATCGAGTAATCGAGGATGCATCATTACACAAACCTTAAATGTGGAAACTCACTAAGAGATTCACAGCAAGACATCGAACGACCACTCCGATTATTCACGGAGGAAAGGGACTTGCCTTCCTTCCGGAGGACAAGGCCGTATCCTTCGCGGGAAGCCTAGTCACAGTTCTCCCCGAATCCGCTCACAACATGTGACGAATTACTCGACCAAGTTGAGGAAGCATTGGATCGCCTTGAGCGAACCCCAACCCATACTCCGAAACCAACATCTCCTGCAGAGATCCGCAAAATTATCAAATATGCGCCAAGTAAAAAGGCGCCAGGCCACGATAGTATAAGCTACACATGCTTAAAAAACCTCCCCAACAAAGGAATAGTTTTCCTAACTACCTTGTTCAATGCATGCCTAAGGATAGGCTATTTCCCAAAAGCGTGGAAACACGCAATAGTGATTTTAATTCCAAAGCCTGGAAAAGACATGAAATTTCCACAAAATCACCGGCCTATTTCTCTTCTGTGCACACTGGGAAAACTATTCGAAAAAATTATCCATGTCCGCCTCAGTGAATGGTCGAATGATCATATGATCATCCCCAAAACGCAACACGGCTTCATAAAAGGCCTCTCATGCAACCACCAACTTGTTAGAACCAGCGATTGCATAATCGAAGGCTTCAACAGAAAGCAGAGCACGTTAGCCATTTTCCTCGATGTTGCGAAAGCATTCGATCGAGTGTGGCACGAAGGCTTGTTATATAAACTCATGTCACTTAACTACCCCACATATCTAATCCATCTGATCAGGGAATTCATACAAGACCGCACCTTTTCGGTTCGTTTCGAAAACGCCACATCTCCGCCACGCAAAATGACTGCTGACGTCCCACAGGGGTCCGTACTTTCCCCGCTCCTTTTCAATATATATGTTTATGACCTGTCAACATTAAACAATGTAATTACGGCTCAATATGCAGATGATACTGCTTATCTATATCGAGGCAAACATCTGCCCTTTATGATTCCGAAACTCCAGACCGCACTTAACCAACTGGAAGAGTGGACAAACGACTGGTGTATTGCTATAAATGCTGAAAAAAGCCAAGCAATTTACCTTCACCCCATCTAATAGATCCCCACAAGAAAACCTCACCTTTGGAGGCACACCAATTCCATGGGTAAAACAAGTGAAATATCTTGGTTTACAAATGGATAACCACCTTAACTGGGCAAAACATGTTCAATCTGCGATCACTAAAGCTAATTCCGCCTTCGGGACTCTAAAATCATTGCTTTTAACAAAAAGCACCCTTTTCCTCGCCAGTAAAATTCACATTTACAAGGCAATGATTAGGTCAAAAATGACCTATGGTTGTCCGTTATGGATACACATCTCGAAAACGCAGATGAACAGACTGGAAGCCACGCAGAGCCGCATGATCGTAGGCGCTCCGTGGTTCGTCAGTAACGACCAAATCCGAAACGAAACGAAAGTACCGAAATTACAGGATTTTATCCGTCAATTGGCAATTGCACATTCCTCTAAATTCGACGTCTCCCTTTTAGAAGATACCCTTGAAGTTCCTGAAAACTTCAGAACTAGAAAAAAACGGCCACTACAACTGGACGTTACCAATTTTTTAAAAAGTATACCCCACCCACTCGCCACCAATATATGCTACTCATTTTGAGTAACAATAATAGTCACTTATCCAAAGTCACCAAACACACCAACATCACTACAAAGTAGTAAAAATTCCGGCCGATGTGAAGTTTACGGGATGTTCTCGAAAATTGATTTTTTATATTGATACTTGTAGAATCGCGTATGGAATGGCCGAAAATGACGAAAAAAAAGTGCGGAAACCACGTTTAGCCCCATTTGGGGGCTCCGAAAGGGTGAAAATTGGTGTATTTCAACAGTGTTTTTTGGTGTGTACAAAATAAAATGTGGTGATTATATGTATTCGTTTCACAAAACTAAATGGTTTAAATGTGTTTTTATAAGGATAGGACTTACAGTTTGCTTAAAACTTTCACTTAAATATTACGATTTTTGACAGGTTATGTTATCACCTACTTCCATTGTTATTCATAGATATAGCACAATTGATGCTAAGGGACCATGGTTTTGAATCAAATTTAAGGTTCAATTTCTGTACACCAGGAGGCAGCAGCAATATTTTAAAAAACATTTGATAAAAATCAAGCAGTGAAAATAATAAAAACAATTGATTGGAATTAGAGTTTCATAATTTAATACGCACATGGAGAGAATAACTCTTCTTAGTTTATTTAATCTTGTCCAAAATAAAGAGGAACTTATAAAACAATTACAATGTTGGGGCTTAATTCCTAAAGAGGAAAATTATATTTGCAAAAAATGTGGAGGACATTTAACATTAATTTGTGATAACGAAAGGTAAGAAATACTTATATAATATGTATGGTTAAATCTTTGTAAAACCACAGTATAAGGTCTACACCCATTTTATTGAAATATCATAAATTACCAAACAATAAATACTGAATTCTACTGAGTTGAATATACTTCTAATGATGAAAAAGGAAGGGTAAACAATAGTTTCATGAATACTTAAAGTTTCATTTTTATTATAGCAATTATTTCGTAAAATTAATATCTCGTTCACATTATATAAATTAAACTCGTTTATTTGTAAAATTAATAGATTAGTTTGGATTCATGTACATAGGTTTAAATACAGCTTTCGACCTTCAATATTTTTGTCAATTTGCTAATAACTTCATTCGTGGTGTAGCTGGAGTTGAGTTAGGCAACAATGCTCACTCACATGCACATTACGGACTCACATCATCTGTCTCACTTTTCTGCATCCATCGCACTCGCCGGCCGCGGTTCGGTAAAAGACATGATTACCAAAAATAAGTTTAAAATAAATAAGTGTTGAAGTTTGAAAATAATTCAAATAGGTTACTTTTATATTCTATTTTTTATTGTGATGAAATGGTTGCACATAGAAATGAAAAATAATAATCCTTCCACGAAAACTACAGGCCCCATAAGACCAGAGCTTATGCGGGAGGATGGGGGCTTGTTATTATTATGATAGTCCAAATGGTATAGGTACATTTCAATCATGGAAAAACTGCAGCCTAATGGTTTTCATCACTTCTATGCCATAGCGGTAACTCTAAATGTTCAAAAATAATATAACCTAAATTTAAAGTTAAGTAGTGTTTATTGTCATATTTGAATGAAGACTATTTAATGTTGATTAATTAATTTCAGTTTTTAAACTAACTCAAATGCAAAGAAATTATTCCACTAATTGCTAAATTTATTAGACAAGAATATACATGTGTCCGAAAATATATTTTATTCAGCTATTGTACCAATGTGAAATAGTTTTTGCAATTATTCTAGGAAATTTTTAGCGACAATATATACAACATGTCCCCATAAGTATGCAACATAATGGTTAGTGCTTGATCTAAAATATACAAAAAAGACAAAACAAATGACATTCGACGCTATATTAGCAAGATAATGAACAATTTTTATAACTTTCGGCAGAGTTTAGATTCAGAAAAATATTTAGAATTTTTAAATTAAATATGGAATTGTAAAATGAATTTGACATGTTACTTTTGGCTACAAGAAATTCTCTTTGGTTTATGCAGGATGGGGCACCTGCACATAGTGCTCGTGTCGTAGTTGAATATTTAAATGAACAATTTAATGAGAAATGGATTGGAAGACATTTAAGATTTCCACGGGCTGCTTGCTCACTCGATATAAATCTACTTGATTACTTTTAATGGGGGTAGTTAAAAATCAGAGTTTATTCTGAGAGGCCTTTTGGAAATTTAGAGGATTTTAAAAATAAAATTAGAAATGATTTACGACATTTAAATAATCATTCCAATATTCTTGAAAATGTAATCAGAGATTTTAACAGAAGAACAAATTTATGTATTGAGAGGGAAGGGAATTACATCGAGTAATTGTTATTTAATTAATAATATCCTTGTTAATTTCAAAGAAATTAATGTTTTGTTGATTAAAACCAGGGGCCCTATTCACAGCACCGATGCAATTTTCTATCGGTGACTTTTTTCATCAAAATGACGTCATTTGACTCTATACGGTTCGGTCAATTCTTCCCAAAATGACGTCACTTCAGTGAGAAAAGTCAACGATGGAAAATTGCATCGGTGCTGTGAATAGGGCCCCATATGTCATTTGTTTTGTCTTTTGTGTATGTCTAAGATCAAGCACCAACTTTTATAAAGAATAAAATTTTCTGAGAAATCAATACTAAAAAAGTTTCCCATATGTTGCATACTTACGTGGACAAGTTGTATATAATGGAATATATTTTAATATTATTTTTTCATCGAAAAATGTTTGGCATTAGGATTAATTTGCCAAACAGTTTTCATTTTTAGAGGGGGGGTGGCTGGCAGGGTTCTGAGCCCTGTGGCCCCCGGGATGAGAAGTGGTCGCCATATATGCTGCCGTTGATCAATTAATTAATTTCAGTTATTGTGCTAACTTATTAATTTGTGATTTCAAATTATTTCACCAATTGTAAAATTTATTAGACATGAACATACAGGGAGTCCAAAAATATTTTTAATTCAGCAATGATAAATAATATTTAAAATTATTCTAGCAAATCTGAATTGGAAATAAATATATAGAATATATTTTAATTTTTTTATTCATCGAAAAATGTTTGGCATTAGGATTAGAAATTTCGCGCGAAATTTCTAATCCTAATGCCAAACATTTTTCATTTTCAGAGAGGGGCGGCTGGCAGGGTTCTGAGAGGGTTCTGAGCCCCGTGGCCCCCCGGATAAGGAGTAGTCGGCACATATGCTGCCGTTGATCAATTAATTAATTTCAGTTATTGTGCTAACTTATTAATTTGTGATTTCAAATTATTTCACCAATTGTAAAATTTATTAGACATGAACATACAGGGAGTCCAAAAATATTTTTAATTCAGCTATGATAAATAAGATTTAAAATTATTCTAGCAAATCTGAAATGGAAATAGATATATAGAATATATTTAAATTTTTTTATTCATCGAAAAATGTTTGGCATTAGGATTAGAAATTTCGCGCGAAATTTCTAATCCTAATGCCAAACATTTTTCATTTTCAGAGAGGGGCGGCTGGCAGGGTTCTGAGCCCCGTGGCCCCCGGGATGAGGAGTGGTCGGCACATATGCTGCCGTTGATCAATTAATTAATTTCAGTTATTGTGCTAACTCATTAATTTGTTATTTCAAATTATTTCACCAATTGTAAAATTTATTAGACATGAACATACAGGGAGTCCAAAAATATTTTTAATTCAGCTATGATAAATAAGATTTAAAATTATTCTAGCAAATCTGAAATGGAAATAGATATATAGAATATATTTAAATTTTTTTATTCATCGAAAAATGTTTTCCATTAGGATTAGAAATTTCGCGCGAAATTTCTAATCCTAATGCCAAACATTTTTCATTTTCAGAGAGGGGCGGCTGGCAGAGTTCTGAGCCCCGTGGCCCCCGGGATGAGGAGTGGTCGGCACATATGCTGCCGTTGATCAATTAATTAATTTCAGTTATTGTGCTAACTCATTAATTTGTTATTTCAAATTATTTCACCAATTGTAAAGTTTATTAGACATGAACATACAGGGAGTCGAAAAATATTTTTAATTCAGCTATGATAAATAAAATTTAAAATTATTCTAGCAAATCTGAAATGACAATAGATATATAGAAAATATTTTAATTTTTTTATTCATCGAAAAATGTTTGGCACTAGGATTAGAAATTTCGCGCGAAATTTCTAATCCTAATGCCAAACATTTTTCACTTTTAGAGAGGGGCGGCTGGCAGGGTTCTGAGCCCCGTGGCCACCGGGATAAGGAGTAGTCGGCACATATGCTGCTGTTGATCAATTAATTAATTTCAGTTTTTGTGCTAACTTATTAATTTGTGATTTCAAATTATTTCACCAATTGTAAAATTTATTAGACATGAACATACAGTCCAAAAGTATTGTTTGCTCAGCTGTGATAAATGAGAAATAGGATTTAAAATTATACTAGCAAATTTGTAGTGACAATATATATGTGGAATTTATTTTAATTTTTTTTTATTCATCGAAAAATATTTGGCATAAGGATTAGAAATTGCGGGCTCTAGCTTGGTACATCGTATATGGTGTCATGCTACCCTCGATCTTAAGAAAGGGGAGGGCCCGCCAGAGATACTGGGTTGAAGACCCGAGTTAAGATGTGGGTAAATTGCATATAAATATATCTTGGAATTATTTCGGCAATTTTAAATGTTTTTTAGAGATGACTTTTTTTATACACAGAAAAATGCTTGGCATAATGATTTATAATTTCGCATAGTTCCAATTTGCGCACCCTAATGGTAAAGTTGTAAATTAATGATCAGAAGGAATTGTGCTTTATAAATCGAATCAATATGTTTGGTGCCCGCGTGCTTAACAAAAATTGTGTAGACCTTGTTCTGTGCTTAAGTCCAAATTTTATTTGATTATATTTTTAGATCTGATGGGTACAGGTGGGCTTGCTACAATAAAATTTCAAAAAGGAAGCAAAAGAGAATAAGTTGTAATTTTCGAATTGATCTAAGAAAAGGAACCTTTTTTGAAAAAAGCCATCTAAGTATATTTCAAATACTTGCTTTTGTTAATTTATGGGTGGGAAATGTACCCTTAACAGTTATTGGTGAAGAACTAGATATATCGTACAGAACAGTTGTTGATTGGGCATCATTTTGTCGTGAAGTCGTAATGGATAGTGCCATTTATAAGTCTGAGAAGATTGGTGGACCGGGAAAAATAGTAGAAATTGATGAATCGAAATTCGGTCGTCGGAAGTACCACCGTGGTCATCATGTGGAGGGGCAATGGGTCTTTGGCGGATACGAACGGGGCACCGGAAAGGTGTTCATGGTTCCAGTCGAGGACAGGGGGGCAGACACACTCCTTCCAATAATCAAACAATGGGTATTACCCGGAACCACCGTCATCAGCGATTATTGGAAGGCGTATGACTGTCTCCAGAGAAATGGATTTGAACACCTCAAGGTAATTTAAAAAATATATATTTTAAATATTGTATATATATATAAAACGAAATGTAATTTTTAGGTGAACCACTCCATCAATTTTAAAGATCCAGAGACCGGCGCACATACCAACGGCATTGAGTCTTCCTGGAGAGCTGCGAAAGCCATTGTGTCGGCTGGTGGACGCAAAAAGACCAGCATTCCAGGAAACCTTGCCAGGTATATGTTTTACAAGCGGTGCGCAGAAAGGTCTCTGGATCGTAAAGCAGAATTCTTTAAAATTGCTGGAGAGCTGTATGATCCGACCAAAGACGAAGCCCAGAGAACCACGGATAGTGAAGGTAATTTTACTGACGACGACGATGTTTTTGTTTAATTTCTACTGTTTTTTCATGTTCATCAATCTTCTTAAACTTATAATTTAAGCAATCCAATATGTCTTTCATACAAAATGATACCCAATCAACAAACCTTTTGTATGATAGTTTTCACTTTTCACTAATAACTGTTAAGGATACATAAATTTACAAAAGCGAGTAATTGAACAAATCTGAAATGACTTTCTTCATAAAATGTTTCTAATTGCAGGATAATTCGAATATTATAATTTATTCTCTTTTTGCTCGTTATCACAATTTAATTTTAAGTAGCCTCTGCATTATTTTACAAATGTAATTCTTTTTATGAATTAGGTCAAAACATTATAATTGTTTTATAAGTTCAACTTTCTGTACGGATATTGATTTTGTAACAAGGTCTATCCAATAAATACGTATAAAATAATTATAGAGACTAATGCAGGAGGTTGAGGGACTAGACAGTGAGCTTCCTCCTTCAATAACAACCCCAGCTAGCCTCAACCAAATGGGGTGCGCCTCACGAGTCCTAACTTATTATCTAATTATCTACAGACAGTTGTTCAGACCTCATTCTTAGTGTCTCATATAAATGGATATCTCTCTGACCAATAAGCAGCGTATCAATATCAAATTTCTCTGCTAAGCTTGGCAAGAGCGGATGGGAAATTCATGAAGCATTGTTGACAGTGTACGAAGAAGATGCCTTGAAGGAACCAACGGTTCATAACTAGCTAAAGCAGTTTCGAGAGGGACAAGAAAGACTTCAAGCACCAGGTTCTTCATCTTCTGATGAAAATGTGGATCATATTCGATCATGTGTCTTCAGAAATCATCAATAGACAGTTAGAATGGTATCAGTTGAACTAAATTTGAGTGAGATGCGCACAGCTCCATCACCGTCACTGATCACCCGCCACATTCACCAGATTTGTGCAAAATGTTGCTTTGGGGCTCCATTTGGGGGACATGGATTCCATAAAAACATCGACGACGAGGCTGCTGAAGAGCCTTAAAGTAGAGGACTTTGAAGGATGTTTATAACAATGGAAACGGCGTTGAGCCTAGTGCGTTTTATCAGAGGGGGAGTACTTTAAGGGAGACTATTGTATCGATGATCAAATGTAAAATAAAAAGTTTATGAATTTTTTAATAATTTTGGGACAAACCTCGTATATTGATTAATTTTGATGTAGGACATTATAAATAATTAAATTGTACTATTAGTGAAATTTCTTGTTTGTTGATTTTCTAGGCAATTTTAAATCTTGCCTAAATATAGACATGTTTATTGTGTGGTGCAACTGTGACGTTTTGTATATATTGATTTATTGTAGGACATTATAAAAAATCAAATTGTATCATTAGTGAATTTTCTTGCTTGTTGATTTTCTAAGCAATTTTAAATCCTGCCTAAATCTAGACATGTTTATTGTGTGGTGCAACTATGAAGTTTTGTATATATTGATTTATTGTAGGACATTATAAAATATTAAATTGTACTATTAGTGAATTTTATAGTTTATTGATTTTCTAGGCAATTTTATATTCTGCCTAAATCTACACATGTTTATTGTGTGGTGTAATTGTCACGTTCTATGTGTGTTTTATTAATAAAAATTATTTTCAACAACTATTAAATACATAACTGGATGGTCAGAATTCAAATTCTAATTTAATCGACTCAAATTCAATTTTAACAAAATTTCTCTGAGATATATATCTAAAACAGTCAAATTATTTTAGTCTTAGAAGAATGCTTTCTTTATAAATAAAATAAATTGATCAATTTAAATTAATTCAATGAATAATTAATACACATACCTATGAAAAGTGGATGGATTTAATCGAATGTATTGTCGGCTGCGAATCGACAGTAGATAGACGACTGTTTGTAGACACTCGTTAGTTATTTCTTAGTAACGATAATAACCGTTATTGAAAAGTAACTGTTTATCTCATCTCTACTGTAGATAGATGTTGACTAAAACTTGTATACATCCGGGCATCAAGGACACACACCCAACAATTTGTATTAAATTTCCTCATTGATTATAGTAGATACAATATCATCAATAGATTAAATGCAACGGCAATGTTTTGCTGCATTATGTGCCAACACAGATTACTTACTTACATCGAAAGGGAGAAGTTCTTCAAATGTATTCTTACATAATCCTTTCAACCTAACCTATAATTATGTGGAATTAATTTATCCTATCACTAACCATTCTACTAATCTAACCTTTAAAAAGAGACTTACATAATTTATTATCACAAACCTTTCTGCTAATTTATTAAACCATTCTACTAATGTAATGTTTAAAAATTAACGTTTAGTGTTTATGAATCTACTATCAAAATGTATGTATACTGTATTATTTTAACGCAGTGACGTCGGATTTTCTGAATCAGCTGTTGCAACATAAAGTAATTAATCATTAATTCTCATATACAATTCAAATAGATTTTTTTTTATGAACGGTATAATTTTCTTGAACGTTAAACACCAAACTATAATTACTAAACGCACTAAACAATAAACGTCTTATAAACCCGGCATAACAAACACGAGAAATTAGATTGTTGCTCCAATTTCATATTTAATAATTGTTTTTAAATTTATAACGCTGTCAACTAATCTAACAAAAACGAAAAATGAAATCAATGTTCCCATCACATATTCTTTTTTTTTTTTAATTTATAGTGAGCGTTGGTACTTTACTCCTGGAAATGACACCAGGGTGCGCCTATCTCTTGTTCTGGGCAATTGTGAACCAGTTATCACATTCCATTATAGTATTATTCGTATCATTATGTTATATCTATGAATCAACAAAAGAAGTAATTGTCAACAACTTAACCTGCCAAAAATCGTAATCTTTAAGTAGAAGTTTTAAGCAATCCGTAAGTCCTATCTTTATAAAAACACATTTAAACAATTGAGTTTTGTGAAACGAATACATATTATCACCACATTTTATTTTTTTCCGGCTAAAAAACACATTTTAAGTAAACGGATTTCCAACCTTTCGGGGCCCCAAAATGGGGCTAAACGTTGTTTCCGCACTTTTTTTTCGTCATTTTCGGCCATTCCATCCGCGATTCTACAAGTATCAATATAAAAAATCAATTTTCGAGAACATCCCGTAAACTTCACATTAGCCGAGCCTCTGCCTACTCCGTGCTGGTGGAGAAGTCCGGGGGTCTGGATCCGGGGGAAGAGGTCGACATGATCGCCGATCTTCCGCCGGATAGCGACGACGAAGAGAGCCAGGTCGGTGAGGAGGCCGGCATCCTAGTAGAGGCGATGAAGAGGAGAGCCAGGACTGCGCTGCGGGAAAAGATGAGGGACGAGAGAGCGGAAATTGCCAAGCAGCTGAGGGTGCTGCAGGAGAGGCTGGAGAAGATAGATCAGGAAATGAAACAGGAAGAGGCGAAGGAGAGCGGAGCGCAGTTCCAGGTGGTGAGCAGGCGGAGGAAGAGGACCCAGGAGATTGTGAGTCCACAAAGTAGTCCGCCTTTGAAGAAGTTGTCTTTTAGAGAGACGGACTCCGGGCTTAAAATCCCAATAATGTTTCATTCAATTCAAACAAAAAGTGTGCCTGTTTCCCAGGTCCCTCAGGCCCCAAAGCCCAAGCGTCCGCCACCTGTTGTGTTGGTGGACAAATCAAAATTGAAAATTGTTCAGCTGACTCTGAAAGAGAATCAGGTAAAAATTATTCAGTATGTGGAACACCCTGCACATGTTAAAATTTTCAGTGAAACGAATGATGATTTTCGAAAGACGGTCAAAATTCTGGAAGAGCTTAAGGCTCCTCAACATCAGTTCCTCCTTAGTGAGGAAAAAGAACTTAAAGTGGTGGTTAGGGGCATCCCTAACGAGTTCACTAAGGAGGAGGTTGAGGAGGCCTTAACTCAGAAAGGCATAAAGTTTAATTTAATAGCCTGTAACGAAATTAATTTCGTTCCGGCACCGGCGTTTTAACTACACATTATCTAGTATTAAAATTAGATTTGAAGTTTTATCATAGGCAACTTGATGCACGTCAAATCTAATGAAGGAGTGACGGAGAGGAGAAATGAGACGGGAGTTGGAGGAAGAAAAACGTGACCGGTCGGCTTTTCCTGTCCAGGTTCCGTGCGAGACGGTGGTGTCGTCCATTTTGTGCTGTACTGTGTTGATGTCGTAGTTGGTATTGTATAAGTAACTGAAATTATTAGATTGCGAGATTTGATCGACGTAAAGGCTCGATAGTATATTAGAGATTTCATAAGTCGGTGGAATAACGACGTAATTTGATTGACGGCGATTTAGTACCCCACGTGTCATTAGGTGCAGGTTATGTAAGTAATCGCGGATGGAGTGCTCATCCGGATATTTGGCGCTGAATTAAGGCGTAGTGTAATTTAGTATTTGAGGTGCATGACCCTGCACGTGTTAAGTTAAAAGGCTACGAGGTGTACTGAGAGACCGGCATTTTTCGTTTGGAACGTACGTTAAATTCACGCGCAATAATTCCAGTTACGATGCGTGTTTTTGTTAGTCATCAATTTTTTAATCATATTCTAAGCATGTTTTCTTCTTGTTAATTCTTAACCTACTTTTTTTTGCGCGAGCTCAACTTTAGTAAATAGTAAACTCATTAGTCGTCAGTTTTAGTAAATTCAATTAAAATTCCCTGTGTTTTTTTTTTGTAACTTTAAATTTGCGCTTTTATTACTTTTTGTAAAATTACTGTATGAGCATAGTTGAACAGTGACTTAGCCGTTTGAATATTTGCATGAACCGCACCGGCATCCGAGAAGAGGCAGAAGAATCTGGCCAACGGGGGAGAGGAATTGGGAAGCAGGCCATCAACTGAATGGGACGTTCCCCGCAGCAGCTCTCAGCTCACACCACACCGAGTTTGAAGGCGTAGTAAGCGGAAGTCGAAAACACTCCCAGGCGAAACAACCCTTCCAACCTCACCGTGCACGCGGAAGCCAGAGGCCTGCCAGGACGAGCCGGGATCATCACGCTTGAGATCACTTGAGAAGCTGAGTAATTATACAGTAATTCCAGACAATTAAATTCCGTGATATTCAATTTCTATCTTTTCTTTTCCCTCTCACATCGAGTCTAAACGAACAACAGCAAGAAGCTCTATTTTATGTTCCTTTGTGTACGTACTTCTGCGATACCCTCATCGCTGGCGCCCACAAAATATTCAAAAAACGAACCACGCCCACCGTATCAATCTGAGCAGCCTACGGCAAATTGTTGACACGAAAAAGGTGTTACAAGCCCGGCTTAGAAACGGGAGCAGGGTGTATCCACTCATTTTGGTAAATTTAAAAAAAGACGAGGAGGGGAAAATGATATTCAATCTGACTAACCTCCTCGATTTAAAGATCACTGTTGAGCCTAAACGCAAACCAACGCGGGCTCAACAGTGCTTCAAATGTCAACAGTTCGGCCATGTTCAGTTTCGGTGTACCGCAGAGTACAGATGCACCTTCTGTGCAGGTAGTCACCCTACCTTCGAGTGTGGGGAAAGAAGGAAAGATGTTAAAAATTTAAAGTGTACAAACTGTGGGGGTAGCCATGCTGCATATTCTTGGGCATGTGCTATGAACCCCACAAATATTAAGAGAACCCGGGAAATGGAAAAATTTAGGCAACTGGAGAAGTCGAAGGTTGTCCCAGGCATGTCCTACGCAAGTAGGACAGCGAGCCAGAGCCAAAGTCCTGGTATCCAAAATGGATCGGACTTGGAGGCTCTTATTGTCAAAATTGTCCGTCAAACGCTCACAAAATTTTTGTCAAAATAAATTAAAAATTTAATGGATTTTACACAAATCACTTTACAAAATTCTAGTATGAAAATCTCTACGTGGAATGCGGGTGGGATTAAGGGAAAAATAAATGAATTACAAAATTTTGTGGATAGTGAAGACATTTCGGTTATGTTAATTTCGGAAACTTTTTTAAAACCGGGGAATTCGTTAAATTGGCGGAGTTCAATATTTTTCGGAAAGATCGTCTGGGAAGGGTCGGAGGAGGTGTGGCTATCTTCTACAGACGGAACATCTGTGCAAGGCCAATTGAGGTCCTGGGCACCGAAATTGAATGCGTAGGGATGGAAGCAATGATTGGGGCGACAGTATTCAAAATCATTTCGGTTTACAACCCACCAAAACATACAATTTTAGATTCAGACATTCTTCCATTTATCAGTGGAAAAAATGTTATTATTGGGGGCGACTTGAATGCAAAATCTTTTGAATAGGGTAGTAGAGGACGAAATAGGTCAGGGAGGACAATAGCAAATTTATTGGACTCGATAGACGGACTAAAGGCAAGGGGTCCGGAAGATGCAACCTCCGTACCAGACAGGGTTGGAGTCAGGGGAGATGTCATAGATATCTTTCTATCATACAAAGAAGGAGGTCCTTTTGAGGTAGTAACAAAATTCCAGTTATGCTCTGACCATTTTCCTGTGGTATTAATTTTTGGCAATTTCAACAATGTTTCTAAATTCGTAGTAAAAACAAATTGGATGAAGTTTAGCTATTTAACCACCAAAATTCCAGTGAAACCCTTACCAATTCTTCCTGAAGAAATTGAAGAAGACGCGGAGTTTTTAACAAATAAAATTCAAGAATTCCTCTCTGAGTCGCAGTCTAGGACTCAGGTTAATCCTAACATGAGAAATAGACTGGGACTCAGTGGGGAAGAAAAAGATTTGATAAAATTAAAAAATTTGGCAAAACGGAAATTCTTAAAAAGTCGGGATTTAAGGGATAAGGCAAAATTAAATAAATTACAGAGGGAAGTTAGAGAAATGCTGAGGGAAAGAAAGGAGGAAAATTGGGGAAATAAACTTTCGGAGATTGGAAAAGGGGAAAATATAAACGGTTTTTGGAAACTATTAAAAATGATTGGGCGTAGGGCTGAGCCGAACGCACCAATTAATTCGGGTGGAAGATGGTGTTTTAAGGATGAGGATAAAGTCGAAATTATTGCGAATCATTTTAGGGAGCAATTTTCGAATAATGACATTTCAACAGAAATTACCAAATTATTAGTGAAAAATTCAATTGAAAAATTAGGCAAAATTCCCAGTGACGATCCGCCTCCAATTTCTGAGGAAATGGTAAGGGAAAAATTAAAATCTCTTGGCTCAAAAAAAGCGCCAGGAGTAGACAATATTCCGAATAGGGGATTGAAACTGCTACAGTCTTCTTCGGTACAAAGAATAACCAGACTTGTTAATGGCATTAGTAAGTCTGGTATATTCCCAAGTATTTGGAAGAGAGCAGTGGTAGTTCCAATCCCCAAAGGGAAAAAGGACCCTACCAACGTTCAGAATCGGCGTCCCATAAGTCTACTCCCGGGGCTCGCGAAAATTACTGAACACTTCATTAAAGAAGATATTTATGCCTTTGCAGAAGAGCATAACGTTTTTCAAAATTCGCAGTTTGGATTTAGAAAAAATATTTCGGCCTTGCAGCAAGCCATCCACCTTATCGAATCGGTTAGGGAAATAAAAAAAACCAGGAAAATCGGTCATGGTAACACTCCTAGATGTAGAGAAAGCCTATGACAGAGTCTGGCGAGAGGCTTTAGTTCACAAATTATTAACATTTAACTTTCCCATTTGGCAATGTAAATTCATTTTAAATTGGTTATCTGACCGCTCTTTTGCGGTCAGAGTAAATAATTCATTATCGGGTTGGAAACTTGCAGAAGAGGGCCTTCCGCAAGGGTCTCCGTTATCCCCATGTCTGTACAACATCTTTGTGGCAGACATTCCTCAATTTAAAAACGACAAACTTTCAAAATTATTTCAATTCGCTGACGACACAGCTATCATTACGGGAGGACTTAACAAAGAAAGTGCTGGCTCGAGGATGCAGCGTAATTTAAAAACTTTATGCAAGTACACTGATAAGTGGAAAATCAAAATTAACCACAGTAAGACGGAAGCGATGCTATTTGGAAAAAAGAAACCTATTAGAAATTTTATAATATTCGACAATAAAAGGATTAAACTTTTAAACGACGGTAATTATTTAGGAATTTCAATTGATAGACGGTTAAATTTCAAAATACACGTTAAAAAAAGAAATGTCTTTGCGACAAATAAGACAATGTCATTGTTTTCATTGCTATGCAATAAACATTTCAGTCAAAAAAGCAGACTACGTATCTTTAGAAGTGCTGTCTCGCCAACGCAACTGTATGGCAGAGAGGTTTGGATTTTGGGATCTGAGAGGACGTTATCCTTGTTTAGGGCCAGGGAAATCAGCTTAATTCAAAAAATTTTCAAAATTCCGTGGTATATAAAAAATTATTATATTAGAAGAGATTTAGAGATTGCAAATCAAATTGAAAAAGCAAGGGAGGGTAGGGGCAAATTTATTGAAAACTTGAGAAATCACTTTAATCTGGGAATTGCAAAAATTGGGGAAAATTTGGAACTAATTGAAAATGAAGGGTTATAACTTTGTCAAAATTTATATCAAAATTTATAGTAAAAGAAAACAAACTTCTTTAAAGGTGGAATATTTTGTGGACTCAATAAAAGAAGATACGAATATACGAAGATGCGTGTTCCAAAAACATTTTTGTTATTTATATACTTGTGTTGTGTTTTTTGTTATTGTTTGATTATCCTGTATGTTTCTAATCCTTCCCTTTTTGCACTGAAAAGGGAACGGAAAATTCCTATAAATCATAGCCATACGGCTGAAATTTATTAATAAAAGGAGGTAAAACAAAAAAAAACCCAGTACAGTACACCCTGAGCAGAGCACAGGGAGTGACGTGTACTGACATTTGTGACATAAGTCACTTTTGATTCGAGCAGAGTAAGTATTTGGAGAGCATGTGTTCGCCGGGGCAATCCTCCTCATCGGGGAGAGCCTCTGCCTACTCCGTGCTGGTGGAGAAGTCCGGGGGTCTGGATCCGGGGAAAGAGGTCGACATGAGTGGAGATTACGCCGATCTTCCGCCGGATAGCGACGAAGAGAGCCAGGTCGGTGAGGAGGCCGGTATTCTAGTAGAGGCGATGAGGAGGAGAGCCAGGACTGCGCTGCGGGAAAAGAGGAGGGACGAGAGAGAGGAAATTGCAAAGCAGCTGAGGGTGCTGCAGGAGAGGCTGGAAAGGATCGATCGAGAAATGAAAGAGGAGGAGGCGAAGGAGAGCGGAGCGCAGTTCCAGGTGGTGAGCAGGCGGAGGAAGAGGACCCAGGAGATTGTGAGTCCACAGAGTAGTCCGCCTTTGAAGAAGTTTTCTTTCAGAGAGAAGGACTCCGGGCTTAAAATCCCAATAATGTTTAATAATTCAATTCAAACAAAAAGTGTGCCTGTTTCCCAGGCCCCTCAGGCCCCAAAGCCCAAGCGTCCACCACCTGTTGTGTTGGTGGACACATCGAAATTGAAAATAGTTCAGTTGACTCTGAAAGAGAATCAGGTAAAAATTATTCAGTATGTGGATCACCTTGCACATGTAAAAATTTTTTGTGAAACGAATGATGATTTTCGTAAGACGGTCAAAATTCTGGAAGAGCTTAAGGCTCCTCAACATCATTTCCTCCTTAGTGAGGAAAAAGAACTTAAAGTGGTGGTTAGGGGCATCCCTAACGAGTTCACTAAGGAGGAGGTTGAGGAAGCCTTAACTCAGAAAGGCATTAAGTTTAATTCAATAGCCCGGCTTAGAAACGGGAGCAGGGTGTATCCACTCATTTTGGTAAACTTAAAAAAAGACGAGGAGGAAAAAAAGATATTTAATCTGACTAACCTCCTCGATTTAAAGATCACTGTTGAGCCTAAACGCAAACCAACGCGGGCTCAACAGTGCTTCAAATGTCAACAGTTCGGCCATGTTCAGTTTCGGTGTACCGCAGAGTACAGATGCACCTTCTGTGCAGGTAGTCACCCTACCTTCGAGTGTGGGGAAAGAAGGAAAGATGTTAAAAATTTAAAGTGTACAAACTGTGGGGGTAGCCATGCTGCATATTCTTGGGCATGTGCTATGAACCCCACAAATATTAAGAGAACCCGGGAAACGGAAAAATTTAGGCAACTGGAGAAGTCGAAGGTTGTTCCAGGCATGTCCTACGCAAGTAGGACAGCGAGCCAGAGCCAAAGTCCTGGTATCCAAAATGGATCGGACTTGGAGGCTCTTATTGTCAAAATTGTCCGTGAAACGCTCACAAAATTTTTGTCAAAATAAATTAAAAATTTAATGGATTTTACACAAATCACTTTACAAAATTCTAGTATGAAAATCTCTACGTGGAATGCGGGTGGGATTAAGGGAAAAATAAATGAATTACAAAATTTTGTAGATAGTAAAGACATTTCGGTTATGTTAATTTCGGAAACATTTTTAAAACCGGGGGAATTCGTAAAATTGGCGGGGTTCAATATTTTTCGGAAAGATCGTCTGGGAAGGGTCGGAGGAGGTGTGGCTATCTTCTACAGACGGAACATCTGTGCAAGGCCAATTGAGGTCCTGGGCACCGAAATTGAATGCGTAGGGATGGAAGCAATGATTGGGGGGACAGTATTCAAAATCTTTTCGGTTTACAACCCACCAAAACATACAATTTTAGATTCAGACATTCTTCCATTTATCAGTAGAAAAAATGTTATTATTGGGGGCGACTTGAATGCAAAATCTTTTGAATGGGGTAGTAGAGGACGAAATAGGTCAGGGAGGACAATAGCAAATTTATTGGACTCGATAGACGGACTAAAGGTATGGGGTCCGGAAGATGCAACCTCCGTACCAGACAGGGTTGGAGTCAGGGGAGATGTCATAGATATCTTTCTATCATACAAAGAAGGAGGTCCTTTTGAGGTAGTAACAAAATTCCAGTTATGCTCTGACCATTTTCCTGTGGTATTAACTTTTGGCAATTTCAACAATGTTTCTAAATTCGTAGTAAAAACAAATTGGATGAAGTTTAGCTATTTAACCACCAAAATTCCAGTGAAACCCTTACCAATTCTTCCTGAAGAAATTGAAGAAGAGGCAGAGTTTTTAACAAATAAAATTCAAGAATTCCTCTCTGAGTCGCAGTTTAGGACTCAGGTTAATCCTAACATGAGAAATAGACTGGGACTCAGTCGGGAAGAAAAAGGGGAAAATATAAACGGTTTTTTTATTATATTTTTTTGATAAAGTTAATACTTATGCATTTAATGAATTTTCAAAGAGAGTTGAAAGTGTTCGTAAAAACGGTGTTGACCAATTTAATATCTATTGCACAGCTTCACAAATTTTGATTAAAATTAAAGCATTATTCAATAACTATTTTGTTTTAAAAGAGTTTAACCTTGACAAGTTTGAACTGGTTTGAACAAGTTTAGTCATTTTTGAGCTTGTGGTTAGCTAAGGGTCCGGATGTAGATAAGACTATCGCTATATAAGCACACATTTTTGTAATAAAATATTAGTTTACCAGAATCATTCAACGAACGCAAACATTTTCAATCAAATATTAGTTGTCCAGAATCATTCAACGATGTCTGCTACAAATCAAGAAATAACTTTCAATGATGTCATTGACAATCAAATTTCAAATTACGATGATGCGTTCAAGATTGAATTAACACTTTTGGGTCAATCAACATATCCCCTAAACAAATCGGCTACAAAGAACGTGAGCATCGGAATAAGCCCAGCCCTAGGATTCATTCCAGTTGTGAAAATCTGGGGCGCTCATTCATGTATCTTCTTCACTGAGGAGGAGTGGCTACAATTTATGAACATCAACCTGAATAATTTACAAAGGCCCATCACCATTGGAGATCACAAGATTACCAAGAATGAATATAAAAATATTATGGCTATATGGATTGAGCAGAGGGAGTTGAGTGTTATTATATCGGAAGAAACATTTTGTAATTTGATGTGTTTGAAACAACTTATTACATGCAAATTGAATAATTTAAAAGCGTTACAATTTTATTCATATTATTGTTCAATTTTATTATCTTGTACAAAGGATTCAAATAGTAATGAATTATATAAAAATGTGTTAAAATGGATTTCTATTTATAAGCATAAACAAAATTCATTTTTGATGTTGGAATGTTTGCATATACATTTTAATAAAATTTGTATTGATTTTGAAATTAAGAAACTTACTCAATAAAATATTTTAAAATACTCTACTGTTGTTATTTAGTATTACTCACATCTCCCCTAATAGTTAAAAAATAATTTTAGTGATTAAAACTAATACGTAGACCGATACGTTGCAATGTAAATATGTTTCATAAATAAATTGTTGGTCCTGAAAAGGACCGATTTTAAAATGATGATGATGATGTGTACATATACTCATCACCAAAATGGGGATTGTATAGGTTGGGGGCCGTTGGTTCCTCATCCGACTAAATAAAAAAAATCAAAACTATAACAAATAAATTTACACTTTTAATTTACTACGTACAAGTTCAATCTCCGTGTCTGCATCAAAGATCCCTTCATCGTCCGAAATTTCAATCTCCGTGTCATTATCGGATATGTAGGGATCTTCGGATATGTACGGTTCCATCCCTAAGTATCCCCTCCTCCAATCTAACCATCTTCGTCTTTGACTTATCCACTCTTCCCTCCACTATTCCCATCTTTGTAGTTGTATTAGCCTCCTCCTCTTTGCCACTCTTCGGTCCCTTCGCCTCCACCCAAATTCCCAGTCCTGGAAATTCTGGTTGGGTGGAGTTCTTGCAGCAGCGAGCGTGGTAGCAAAAGATGTTGAGGCGAGCGGAGTTGATGTGGAGGTTGATGGAGTAGGATCCGTACTTGTGGAGGTTGATGGAGTAGGATCCGTACTTGTGGAGGTTGATGGAGTAGGATCCGTACTTGTGGAGGTTGATGGAGTAGGATCCGTAAGTGTGCGATCTGTTGAAGACGCACTCGGGTTGGAATTATTCAAATAAATCCTCAGCACGTTTTCACGGCAGATCCGTCTCCGACAGATCGCACACTTACGGATTTTCGCGATGCAACCCCCACAAAATAAATGACCACACTTCAATGCAAATCCTACCCAATTTGTTAAGCAAATTGGGCATTCCCCACACCTCGTACCCTCGGTAAATTCGTCACACATTATTTTTTTTCTTAGGTTAAAACTTAATCGTAACACTGAATAACTTTCAAGTGTGAATCGCATTATATATTGCGAAAATATATGGAGGTGGTGATTACATTCTTAATATCAACAACAATTCAAGATTAATCTTGAATTTCCTTTGATGATAAAAATTAATCTCCACCACAACTTCCATCTAATCGTTGATGATAAAAATTAATCTCCACCACAACATCCACATAATCTCGAATTTCCTTTGATGCTAAAAATTAATCTCCACCACAACTTCCACATAATCTCGAATTTCCTTTGATGATAAAAATTAATCTCCACCACAACTTCCACATAATCTTGAATTTCCGTTGCTGATATTAATTAATCTCCACCACAATAAAAATTAATCTCCACCACAACATCCACATAATCTCGAATTTCCTTTGATGCTAAAAATTAATCTCCACCACAACTTCCATCTAATCGTTGATGATAAAAATTAATCTCCACCACAACATCCACATAATCTTGAATTTCCTTTGATGATATTAATTAATCTCCACCGCAACTTCCATCTAATCGTTGATGATAAAAATTAATCTCCACCACCTATTCTCACATTATATATAATGTGATTCCAACTTAAAAGCTATTCAGTTTGCTAAGAACACTAGTACGGTTCCGTTCGTTAATAATAGTATTACTAAAATGTTTCCGTGTGAGTTTTGTTCTGCAACGTTCGCTCAGAACTTTAATAGAGTGAAACATGTTAAAAAATTTCATCCGCAAGTGCCACTACCTCAACCACTTAAAAGAGGTCCAAAGAATCGTCCCTCTACCAGTGCTCCTCCAACAAAGAGGAAGAAGGTGAATCCCTCTACTAGTGCTCCTACACCAAAACATGCTGAACTGTTAAGGTGTAATCAATGTCAAGAGGAATTTACCACAACGCAACTTCTTACGGGGCACTTGAGATCACAAAAACACCTAAACAACATTTCCCAGGAATTTTTCGACATTGGTGTAAAGATAATTTCAAGAGCTTTCCGTGATCGAATTGCTTCTTATGGGATTCAATCTGAGGGTAGCATCGATATCCCCAAATTCCTGGAAGAGTGTAAAGACAAATTTGTTCGTTAAGTGACTCATCATTTGCATTCGTCTCAGAAAATAAACATTGAGCTGTTTGGTAGATATATCAAACCAGGGTTTGAGGACCAGCCAGATCTCAAATCTTTCAACACCCGCTTTGTGATTGTGACACCTACAGATGATCTGGAGGAAATTTATAAACAGTTGTGTAATGTTGTACAAACGAAGAGCGAGGAATTTCAAGTAAGTACTTTTTGTTATAGTGAAATTAAAAACACACATACTAATGAGTGTATTATTATCGCTTGCAGGAGCGAGATAGTGGATGGTCCCTTTTACAAATTTCGCACCTGGAAGTGAATATTAATAAATACACTCCAATTCGCGGTTCTTCATATTTGGACCTTCCACCTTCAATTAAAAAAAAACAAGCATGCATCAACGTCCACAATCAGGATAATGCCTGCTTTGCATGGGCAGTTATGTCAGCACTCCATCCAGTGGATCATGGAAATGCGCCACACCGCATCTCATCGTATCCTCATTATAACACCATGCTTAAGTTAACAGGTATGGAGATGCCATTTAAAATTAAAGAAATCCCCAAATTTGAAGTTTTAAATAATATTTCAATTAATGTGTATGGGCTAGAGTTTCACGATGAAAAACATGTACACGAGGTGGTAGCGCCGATTTATTTTACAAAATCCAAGCGCGACAGACATGTTAACCTCCTCTACATCGAGGATGGGATTACGGGGCACTATGTTTGGATTAAAGATATGTCCAGATTAATAGCCGCCCAAGTGTCTAGCAATAAGTCTAAAAAATTCTTATGTGATGGGTGTTTGAATTTCTTCTCCACAGAAGTCGACTTGCATAATCATTGTCAGCATGATTGTAACAAAATCTATACAGTCATGCCCACCGCAGATTTAATTAAAAATAAAAACGGTGATTTGATTCCTGGAAACATCTTATTGTTTAATAATTTCAATTCTCAAATGCGTGTACCTTTTATTGTTTACGCGGATTTTGAATCGCTCCTAATCCCGATTCAAACCTGTCAGCCGGATCCAAACAAAGCTTTTACATTTTCTACACATGTCCATACTCCATTCAGTTTCGCATATTACATCAAATGTTCTTATAATTCAAATTTAGATAAATATGTGACATATACTGGTTTGGACTGCCCTAAAGTTTTCATGGAAAAATTAAGTGAAGATGCTAAATTTATTTATGAAAAATTTTTAAAACCAATTATCCCCATGTCCAAATTAACGCTGGACAAGCAGTATTTATTTGATTCCGCCAAAGAGTGTCATATTTGTTCAAAAGTGTTAAACGTTTGTGATAAAGTACGCAATCATTGCCATTTAACAGGAAAATTTATCGGTGCCGCTCACTCCAAGTGCAATTTAAACTATAAAACCCCGAAATTTCTACCTATATTTTTCCATAATTTAAGTGGTTATGATTCGCATTTATTTATTAAAGAGTTCGGTTTAGATTCAGACAGGATTGACATTATTCCACAAAACAAGGAAAAGTATATTTCATTCTCAAAATACATTAAAGTTGACAAGTATACGGACAAGAATGGTGTTGATCGAGATATTTATTTTAAATTAAGATTTTTGGACTCGTTTAAATTTATGGCCTCTAGTTTAGACAAGTTATCGAAAAATTTAAAATTGGATCAACTAAATATTGTTCACAAAAATTTCCCCGATGATGACCAATTTAAATTGGTTACGAAAAAAGGTATCTTTCCATATCAGTATATGGATTCCTTTTCCAAATTAACTGAATCGAAATTACCTCCAAAATCTTTATTCTATAATTCATTGACAAATATGAATATTACTGAGGCGGATTATGAACATGCACAAACTGTGTGGTCAACATTCAAATGTCAAAATTTAAGCGAATATTCTAACTTATACTTAAAGACGGATGTGTTACTTTTGGCTGATATCTTTGAAAACTTTCGCGATATTTGCATGAAGGCATACAATTTGGATCCGGCTCATTACTATACAGCTCCTGGCTTATCTTGGGATGCCATGCTGAAATTGACAGACATTAAAATTGAATTATTGACAGACATTAACATGCACCACTTCATTCGGAAGGGAATAAGAGGTGGTATAAGCCAATTCTCTTTGCGACATGCTGAAGCCAACAATAAATTCATGTCCACCTTTGACAGTTCAAGACCTTCATCATTTCTGACGTATTGGGATGCGAACAATTTATATGGATGGGCAATGTCTCAATTGTTGCCGTATGCGGACTTTAAATGGTTAAGCGCGATTGAAATTGAAAATTTAAATGTTTTAAACATGTATGATGATTCATCAACGGGGTACATTTTGGAAGTGGATATCGAGTATCCAGAAAATGTCCATAATCACCACAACGATCTACCTTTTCTGTCGGAAAATATGGTGCCACCAAATACAATTTTCACACAAACTAAATTAATTCCAAATTTATTAAATAAATCAAAGTACATAATTCATTATAGAAATTTAAAGCATGCTTTGCAAAACGGTTTGAAATTAACTAAAATTCACCGCGTTATTTCTTTTAAACAGTCACATTGGTTAAAAAAATACATAGATTTAAACACCGGCATACGTCAGCTAGCTAAAATTGATTTTGAGAAAGACTTTTTTAAACTTATGAATAATTCAGTGTTCGGCAAGACGATGGAAAATGTAGATAAGCGTGTTAATGTAAAGTTGTTGAATCATTGGGAAGATATCGGTCACCGTAAAGGCGCGGAAAGTTTAATTGCAAAATTAAATTTCAAGTGTTGTTCCGTTTTTACTGAAAATTTAGTGGCAATACAATTAGATAGATTGAGAGTTATTTATAATAAACCCATATATATAGGATTTTCAGTTTTAGATCTTAGCAAATTATTAATGTACCAGTTTTATTATGACCATTTAAAGGCTAAATACGGTGATAAAGTTGTGTTATGTTACATGGACACGGACAGTTTAACGTTAAAAATTGATACAGAGGACGTTTTTGCAGACATGAAAGACGATATTAATTTATTTGATACTAGTAACTTTAACCCGAATAATCAGTATGGTATCCCGCTACAAAACAAGGCTGTATTGGGTTTTAAGAAGGATGAAAATGGTGGAATGATCATGCAAGAATTTGTTGGGTTAAGGGCTAAAATGTATGCGAATAATGTTGAGGGGAAATGGTCTAAAAAGGCTAAAGGGGTTAAGAAAAATGTTATTGCTAATGAATTGAGTGGGTCAGATTACTTACTTGTTTGAATGAGTCGACTACAATTATTAAAAATCAAACCTTTTTAGATCAATCAAACACACCATTTATTCGAACACACAAAATAAATTGGCTCTATCACCATTTGATGATAAAAGATTTATCTGTCACAACAACATCGAAACTTTAGCCTGGGGACACAAAGATATTATGGCAACTCCATATCCTCAAATTTAATTTATTTTTATACTAACACTAATGATTTGTGTAAACCAAATTGGATAATCACTAAATTATTATGTTAATAACACATATTTTTGTAGAGGGTTGAAATAAAACTTATTTATGCAATTAGAATTGTCTTCCTTTTATTTACTTAAACATTTTTTCTGTATCCACTTAACCTATTCCTATGTAATTAATTGTGTAACATTCTTTATGATATTGTTTTCTTCAAAATGTTTTTGGATTACTTCAAATATTAATATAGCGATGAAAAATAAGATTAAGATACAATTAACCACACACATTATATTACACATCCTGCTAAGTGGAGTTCTCACTGACTGGGAATGAAATGTCTGCTATGTGGAGTTCTCACTGCCTGGGAATGAAATGTCTGCTATGTGGAGTTCTCACTGCCTGGGAATGAAATTTTAGATGTGTTCAAACACTGATGACACTTATATTTTGGTGAGGGTGGTCCATCGATGTGGGTCCTTCCCGCATTGTAGTGTTCGCAACAGGGTAATCTTTCCTTGTCCCTCAAGCTTGGCGGTAAAAATGGCCAGATGTTTAAAAGTTCCAGACCTTCCACCCTCTTCAAGTAATATTCGGGTAAATATTTTAAGTGCTCGAAGGTTAATTTACCTTCGTGGCATGCTTCTATGGCACTGTTAATGCGATTCATTAGAGGCTCTCGTTCCGTACTTGTAAACTGCATTATTGCGACTATGTATCTTCAACACATCTTATACCCCACCACTTTCCTCCACCACTTTTTTCCTATTATCCGGAACCTTTTCTTATCTACTTCCTGTATAACCGGAAACCCTTATCTACTTCCTGTATAACAGGAAACCCTTATCTTATCTACATCCGGACCCCTTATCTTATCAACCGGAACCGGAAACAGGAACCGGAAACCGGACACCGGAAGCGGACACCGGAAACCGGAAGTTGAAACCGGAACTTCCGGGAAGGGAATGAATTGTCCCCGTACCCGCTATTATACTCTACTCTCCATCAAAATGCTGTAATTGTGACAGCGCCCACACCGCGATCTATCGAGGTTGTTCGCAATACCAAAAATCGAGCTAAGCAAATGTAGCTCAACCAAAACCGGCCTCAAAACCGGCCCCAAAACCGGCCTCCAAACCGGCCCCAAAACCGGCCCAACAACAGGCCCCAGATAATACCGTAATGTCATATCCGGAATTTATCCCAAGAGTAGAACGTCTTGAGAGACTTCCCCCCTTACTAATCCATATAAACGCCTCACAGCTTTAAAATGGCTGCACAAACTTCACAAATTGCCACCGATCAGATGTGCAGAATATGCACCTGGAATGCCAACGGGCTTCAAAACCAAACGTCTGAATTAGAGGAATTCATGCATCGCCACAGCGTTCACATCATGCTCGTAAGCGAATCACACGCCGAAAACCGTCGTGGCCTGTTTATTAATGGGTACCGACTATATCTTAATAGGCGCCCCATTGAAAAAGGCGGCGGCAGAGCCATTTATATTCGAAATGTCATAGAACACACTGTTCTTCCAAATCCCCAATCGGAGAACTTAGAACATACCTCTATTTTAGTTCTGCGTTAGTGTTACTCATAACTATAAAAAGCGAGATTTCTCAACAAAGATTATTCAAAAATTTAAGAAAATTATATTTCTTGACATAAAATGTATACGTTAGATTTATACCCAAAAATTAGACACAAAGTGAAAAATGGTTTACAATTATTTACCAAAATTTGTCAGAATTGAGTAGCGTATAACCTATTTCTGACAAATAGATAAAATAGAGAAATTCGTCCTTTTCTGTGTGAAGAATAATCAACTTTTATCATTGCTCTTAATTGATTTGAACAAGTTTACTTTATGATATGTGTGGTGATCGTTACTTATTGTTATTATTACAACAGATTGACACTTCATTTTCATTGCTCAAGTTGAATGACTACTGTCAAGATTTTGTTGAATAATAGATATGACGTCGTTGTTTTCAAGGCACTCTTTACAGAAAAAGAAAATATTATAATTTTATATTATTAAATCTAAAATAAACCACGAACTGAACTCAGAAAAAATATTCTATCAAAAAATATGAACATCTAAAATGACGCCGATAAGAAAAACAAAAGTTTTTTTTATGGTTCCCGGGTAAACTTTATAGTTAGCTGAAAATAAAATATGCTACTAGATTCCTCATTAAAAAGTGCATTATGCAGGCACTTTTTAATCAAAGTCAAAGTTAAAAATTTGTAGACTCAAAAGATTTTGAAAAAAAAAAAATAAAAACGAAATTCGAAAAAATCAGTTTTTTGGTGAAATCTTGAAACCAAAGAAGATATTTTAAATTTGTTTTCAGATTATTTATAGGCCCTAAAATACGCAACTTTAACCCAATTTAACCGACTCTCTATTCAAATAACTTGAGATCCCCATACATTCTGTCGAAATACGGACACCCTGTATAATTTGTAGCGTGACACTTTTGAATTTGAATCACGCTACAGTTTTGACGGATTTATTGAGACTTAGCAGTTTTAGCATAGGCAACCCAGTGTACACACGTTTGTGAAAATTTTAATCATTATAATTGATTAATTACTTATTGGTTGTTGCTAGCAATTTTATATTACTACGGCTAGTTTACAGTAGCTAGTAGGGGTAAGATGTCCAGTATAAGATATGAATCTGAAAGATTGTTGAAGTTATAATTAATTCATTATCGAATGGGGTGATTAAAAATGTATGGGTTGATATTGACAGTGGGACAGAGAGAGAGAGAGAGAGAGAGAGAGAGAGAGAGAAGAACGATCGGGTTGATTAAGCAGAAAGAAATATCAGTCGTTCAAGATGGACGTTAATTTATAAAATCCGATAGGGTCAGGTAGGGTAAATGTAAACACGGGGTAATTGTAAACGGTACACCTGTGTCTCTATTATCGGCAATATTCGAGTCTCATGCAGTTGTTCGTGTTTCCTATTATTTCGCATATGTCCGGACGCATCAGGCACCGATCGGTCTCAGCTGTGTTATCGCCAGTCGAAAGTCGCGTTGTTTTGTGCAAGAAAAACCCAACGAAAACCTGATGTCATATATGGCTTTTATGATGAACTGACTAAAGTTATTTTGGAGAAGAAGATAAACAGAACGTCGTTTGTTTTTAACGCTGATGAAAGTGGCTTTGGCAATGATCCCTCACGCATCAAAGCCATTGGTGAACGGGGTAAGACTCTCTCAAGGGTTTCTGGTGGTTCCGGTAGAGAGTCCACAAGTGTGCTGGCATGTATAGCAGCAGATGGATCATATTTGCCCCCATTCATTATTTTTAAAGGAGCAGCAGTACAGGCTCAATGGACATCGGAGAATTCATATCCTGGGACTGTTTATTCAGTTTCAACAAATGGGTGGATGGAGGAACCACAATTTTTCACCTGGTTTAGTACAGTCTTTGTTAAATGGATCGCAGAACTAAGGAAGAAGCTGAACCAGCCAGGAGAAGAAGCATTATTAATGTACGACGGACACAAAAGTCATATAAGCTTGAGAATAATCACATGCGCTATTGCCAATAAAGTGACTTTAGTAAAATTTCCGAGCCATTTAACCGATAAACTTCAGCCTTTAGATAAATGTGTTTTCGGCCCAGTGAAAACTTGCTGGGAGAAGATACTAATTGCACATGGAAAGAAACAAATGGGACGAAGCACAGGAAGACTGAAGAAAAATGAATTCACTGAACTTCTAGGAATAGTATCAAAAGAAGCGTTTAGTGTAAATAATATAAAAAACGCATTCGTGAGTACCGGTGTCTTCCCAGTAGACCCCACAAAATTCTCAAGAGATGAATTTGATCAAATTGAATTGAGGAAATACGAAGAAAGACGTCATAAAACATCGCAGGTAGTTGATGGTCAAACTCTGGTAATAATTGGAGATACTCATGTCACTCCAGAGCCACAAGCGAGCACATCTGGTTCAACTTCCACTAGAGATATTGTTACCGTATTTCAATCAGCACTTATTTCAAACCTAAGTAAACAGAATGATTTATCTACTAAGTCAAAAACGGTCACGCCTAGATTGAAACAACAACAATATGGAGAAGTCCTTACAACTGATGAAGTGAGGGAACGTCTGGAAGAAGCTGAACGCTTAAAGGCAAAAAAGAATGAGCCAAAGACAAGAAAAAAAGGAACCAAAAAAAGGGAAGAAAGTGAAGGGACCCAGGAAAGAAAATGTGAGAGATAAGGAACGTAATGAACAAAAATATTCGGAGAGAGAGAGCTCTGATAATGATGATGAAAATGATTGGAGCCAAGAAGTAATCAGAAACAATGTTCCGGAGGTTGAATATTTTAAACCGGATTGGGAAACAATACAACCCCAGATGTATATTTTGGCAAAGTTCCTTGGCGGGCCAAGAAATAGCACAACTTTCAAATATGTGAATGCTGTTGATTCGTATAATGGAGATATCGAAGTTGTTGGGTATAAGCGGAACGATTAATACTCAATAGAATTCGTAGAAAACAGTAAACACATCTCATATATAAGCATGGCAATGATTGAAGCCGTATTGCCAAATCCACAAGTTATGGTCAAGTCCAGAAAAAACGTATTCGTCTTACCAGGACCAATTAGTGTTTTCAAAAATTAAATTTATTTATCACTGTATTTCTATCTTTATGCAAATAAAAAGTTGATTTGTATGTTTTGATTTTTTAACCCTCATAATCTTATATAGGGGTAAATGTGAACATGGTTATACAAACTTGAGGACGCAAGAAATTTAATCGAATACTTAACTAATTCACATTGCCCCCAGAAAAATTCCTATTGACGCCCGTGTTGCAAAATACACGTGTGTACAATTACCCCTAGATATTGTAAATGCAGCTTTATATTATGATGGTCGTTTAATCATCGTGGGCGGATAATTTCACGCATTCTTCTATTCCAAGGTCAATTTAAGAGTGTGCATAGTAAATTCCTGGGGAATGCTGAACCGATCTAAAAAGAGGATTTTTTGTTATCGTCCGAACTCCATGATTTGTTGAAGTTGCGGCACGTGGATGTCGAGTTGAGGTTATGTCAGGTTCCGGTGGATGGATTGCGGAAACCATCGTGCATGGAAAAGGGCAGCGTTGGAATAGAAGAATACTAAAATCAAGGCCAGTTATTTCTTTTTTGAGTTTTATTAGCAAAATAAACAATTAGTCAACATTTTATCTTTATGAGGTGAATTTTATCACGAAGGCTCGGTTTTTGAAGGAACCTTCCTGATCGTTGGATGTGTGGTTGTAAATAATCAGTTAGAGGGATTATTCATCAATCGAAAATTCAGTAGTTGAAGTAATTTATGAATATATTTTACGGTCATGTGAAATTAATCAATTCAAAATTTCATGTTCATGTACCACGAGTGGTTGACGAACATTAGTATTAGTATTTTACAATTGTAATTCCACGAACAGATTTGTGAAATGATTGAGTATGTGTAATTTTTTGTAAGAAACTTACCATGGGGAGTAATTAATTGTTTTTTTATCAAGAGATTTTGATGATGAATTGTTGAGTACCGGACGTGGTTGGCCAATCGTACGTGTAGGGGCTTAATAGTTTCGAAGAGTTATATTTTTATGGTTATGTAAGCGAAGCTCATGGTAAGTTCGTTCATGTGTGATCTGTTTATAGTATTTGAATAACTCTTTAGTTATGCGAAGTTGAATTGTATCTTGGTTAATCGCAACATTAAATTAATATCAGGGAATATAGGGATTAAGTGGGATTTATTGTTAAATTGATGATTGTTTTTTTGAATATATTTTGAAGGAAAATTCAGTAATCGAATAACAATTGTTTGTTTTAAAGTTAAGTGTGCTTATGCGCTTGAAGTTTGTAAGTTGCCGGATTTGTATATTTTGTGTTTTCATTTATGATCATTCAAAGGTTAAGTTGAATTATATTTATCGTGGGATATTAATTCTCAGTATGTGAGAAAAAAATAAGTTTGGGATTGGGAATTTCATTGTTTTATTGCTACCTAAGAATTTTGTTATTCAACCCATATATTTTCTACTGTCTTATTGTTTGAATTGTTTCTTTTTGTTTTGTTATTTTTTTATTATTCAGAATATATTATTGTATTAAATTATTAATTTGATTCTTTTATTTGTCTACCTGGTTTTGTGATTTACAGAGTTTGTGTTTGACGGATTGACGTTCGCCGTAAACAAATCACATGGCGCCCAAAAAATGTTTTTTTTAACAACCAAAGAACTTGAACTCACTTCCTTCGCACCACTGTATAACGGCTGAAGGGTCAGGTGAATGGTCAATCAAAATTATAGAACTTTAAAATTGAATAAAATATTCACGTTTAAATTTTGTCAATAAATTTCCAGTCATTTAGTAAAAAGGGGTCGCAACAAATTCACTGATTATTTTAATAATCTTTTTTTATATTTTTTTAGTTTCACATAAATTTTAATTAGTCTCACTTAAATACATTTGGATCTCTAGAAAAAATCTTTATATCTTTATGAGCCGCCATGTTTCCATTTGAAAAACGGAATTATTAAATAGTATGTTGTACAATGAGCATATAATGATAGCTATTAATCACGAGGCCGAGGTTTGCGGAATGAGTCGATGGCGAGTGGAGCAAGTCCTTCGAGTGATTAATAGTCATTATATGCGAGTTATACACTATACTTTGTTAACGACAATAACAATATAGAACACAAGATTTATTATATATATATATATGTATCAAATACGCGTCAGTTTTAATAGTCGGTTTTGTTTTATAATAATTTGACAGATAAATGATGACAGATTGCGGTATTATGATTTGAATGTGTAATACGGTTAATTCCACTTTAACACAAATATGAACAATCGTTCAACAATAAATAATACTCACACAGTCTACCCTCCAGTAAAATATGCTACGAACATCAAGGACAAACAAAATTTCACTCGGATCACTGGAAGTTAATAACATACGTGAACATCTCATTTTATGGGAAAAAATTGAAATTTATCAACAAACAGTTTTTAAAAACTCAAAATCTATGCGATATTGATGACTTAGCCCATGCAAACAAGCCTCGAATTTTGTCGAATCATAACTAAATGTTGTTAAAATTAAAGAACGTTTTTTGAGACATCTTATCAATCATCCACCTGAGATAACAAAACGCGGTATATTTAAATTAGGAACTACATGGAAATTGTTAACAGGTTCGTTAGATGCTAACGATGCGGAATATTTTATTAACGTTATTGAGCAAACTCATAAAAATGATCGTAACATTCAATATTTAATAAAAGATCAAATACAAATTGTAAGATCAACAATTTTCAATTTCAATGACTCAATAGCAAGTCTTAAAATAAATGAAGATGTGTTCAACAAAAACATTAAAAAGTACAAAAACCTTGTATCAACTATCAATAATAATACAGCTAGCTTAGAACAACTTAGTATTGCTAATAGTAATGTTATGCTATAAACATATTTAGTTAACGAAATAAGTAAACAATATGACATTATAATTAATGCCGCACTATTCGCAAAACAAAATAGTATTAATTCAGCAATAATAACTCCGGTGCAATTAAACAATATTTTAAAAAGTCACGAAAATTCCTTAACTGAAGGTAAATCATTCCCATTCTCATTGCACGAACAAAATGCAATCAAACAAATAGAAATTAGTAAAATTTCATCATTTTATGGAAATACAAATCTAGCATATGTGTTAAAAATTATGATTAAATTTTCATTATTATTTTGTTAAAATTTAAAACGCTTATTTCATTGTCCTTTGGATTGTATTATTTTCATTATAATTATAACTTATCAATTTTCGATCTATTTTTTAGGATAAAATGAACATCTGGCGATCACGCGGTGTCCGCGTGGTCGTGCGCCAGGCGAGTCGGAGCGGCGCGCGCGTATCTCCCACTCGACTCGCGGCTTGTCCCCACGGCTGCGGCCGGTCCCCACCGCTGCGGCCGGTCATAAAAGCGCCGGACGGAGCCGTAATTCTTCAGAATTCTCGCTCGCCTTGAAAACTCCACCATCAGCAGCAGACTCGAAACGAAACTCTCTCCAACCGGACTTAGTGCAATTGTTCACATTTCACTTCTCAACAGTTAGTCTTATTTTCATTTTAATTCTTTCTACACTTAGAAAATTTTAGTAATTAATTTTCGGCTACTTCGTAGAAAGAGTGAATTTCGTTTGGAGTCTGCCACCACACGGTATATATATATATATATATATATATCTTTTATTTTATTTTTGATTTAATTGATTTCAATCACTTTGACAGTGAACATTCATATTTTGATTTTGTCTTGTTTTATTAATTTTACCAACTCGCAGAGTTCACACTCTAAACATTTTTACCTTCACCCTGTAAAGTGTCTTGATTTGAGGGATCAGTTTAATGCACATGAGGAACGTGGGGCACCTAGCGGAAATCAGTGTGCATTGTCTGGTTTACTTTAATCAGATAACTATTGAACGCTAACAGCTCTTTACGCACGTGGGGAACCTTGCGGAACTAGAGAGTTCTTAGTTTTCTCCCCTTTTACCTTCTGACCGTTTGATTTGGGGTATTGGAGTTGAGGTATTTGATGCACGTGGGGTACCTTGCGGAATTCAATGCACCAGCTCTTTTACTGCAGTTAAATCAGTCAGCAGATCTGATAGTTCAATAAATACGTGGGGAACCTTGCGGATTTGTTGGGTTCTCATTTCGAAGATCCTGATTCTATCAACAAAACCTTTACTAGGGACTTTGCGAGTACATTAATCAGTATTAACTAAATTAAAGACTGACAGGACAGAATCATAGATAATTTGTTCTGGTGGTTAGGTCAGCGAGAATTTTCATTAAAGATACAAGTGAGTATCTGCTAACACTTGCATGTGTTATGTTAAGTTTTGTATTTCTATTGTATTTGCGGTGAAGCCGATTGAGTTTAAATACTGTAACTTAATGAAGAAGAAAACCTCTATAATTCATATTTGGGTAACTATTATTGAAACTTGAAGTGTTCGTTGTTGTTTCTGATCTCTGAGAATTATTGATTGTGTTCTAATTATATTTAAGGCTTAAAAGATTGAATTTAATTTTATTAAGAGAATTTATATTTTGTTGAACTCGTTGATTTTATTTTGTTTGAATTCTAAATAAATATTACAACTATTTTTGGTGCTTTATTCCTTTGATTAATATTGAGCTGATATTTAATAAATCGATTAAAGCTTGTTGATGTGTATTTTTTCTGATAACCCTTTTCAACCTGAAAGTGAGATAAATTGTCCAGCTAAGTAAGAAGATTTAAGAACTTTCCTATGCTATCAAATCCAGGTGTAAAAATAATATTGTTCGAGCTCAAGGCACTTTCACAGTCCACTGTTCTGCCAGTTGTTGAGCCGATTTTTAAACGAATTTCGAACAAGGTCCTTCGAACCGGATATAGCTGGGATTTGTAAGAGTTGCACAATTTCATCTCACTGCGGTTGAAACGGTAAAAGAAAGATACCAAATAAGTTCATGTTCTTTTCCACAATTCAAAGTTAAACTCAGTCTAAGTCAATAACTTCTCATAGTTTAATTAACTTCGGGTGGCGCCAATACTCATAGTATAATTCAATATCCGTCGGGGTATTAGCTCGGGAAGTAGTTGTTTCAATTAGTATTGGGAAAAGCCTCGAGGGGATTAAATCTTTGTAGAAAACGCGATAAATTCGCCGTTTTAAATTTCGTTAGAAATATTCTAAAGTCCTTGCTAAATTCATACTTTACAGTACTTCAGTTTCAAGATGGTTAACAAAACAATCATGTCTTTGTGCGCTGAACAGAATTTGTTGCATAACGCAATTGTGCGTTTACATTGCAACGTGAAGAAAAGGGACCTCGATACCCTTACCCTCGAATACTTTGAAGAACGTTTACAGACTGTTAAAAGTCATTCAGAATCAGTTAACAAAATCCATGCAAAACTTCTCGCTGAAGTACCCGAAGAGGGCAGGAAAGGAGTTTTGTATTTCTCTTCAAATGTGTTCGAGGATATTCTCGATTCTATTGACGAGGCAACCGAATTCTGTTTAGACCACATAAACCGCATTAATCAGACTCTGGGTGCTGCAGTTAAAGTGGCACCACCAACAATGTTAAACTCGAGTCAACCCGGGCACACTTCACATCAGGTAGCTTTACCTAAATTGCAATTACCCAAGTTTAAGGGAAATTACGAAGATTGGTCTAATTTTAGCGACTTCTACGTCAGCGTAGTACATTCCAATCAAACATTAAACGGGGCTCAAAAGTTACAGTACTTAAAATCATGTCTTCATGGCGACGCGTACGAAATTGTCAAAAATTACGCCGTTACAAATGGTAATTATGAGTCAGCTTTGAAGGCTCTATGCCAACGTTATGAGAACAAGCGAATTATCATAACGTCTCTACTAAATAACCTTTTTGCTATACCGTCGGTGAATAATTCAAATTTGGGAAGTCTTCGCAAACTGTACGATACTTACAAGCAGGTAGTTGAATCTTTGAACAACCTCGATTCACCGATAACTAGGGGTGCCAATCCCGGGATCCCGAAATCCCGGGGTCCCGGGATCCCGTTAAAAAATCGATCCCAAAAAACCCGGGATTAAAAAGTCCTAATCCCGGGATCTCGTACTATATTACAAAATTTAAAAAATACTCTTTTTGATGGCATTAATTGTTTTTATTATTTTAACGATACAAATTATTTGATTATTATTATTTATCGCAAGACTTGGCAACACGGCAGTTTTCGAGATCGAAGGCCGTACAACGGCTGACATATGTTTGGTAATTCGGTAATTCACCGGATTTGTTATTCGTTTTATATTGAGTGTTGTTTTTCGAAGAATAAGAATGGATTTGAGTGACCAGGATACTAATAAGAAAAAGGGTGAATACTGTTTATTAGTACATTTATTATTGAATCACTGCATGATTTGCTTATTCTGTAATTGTAAATCGAAACCTTTCTTTCATACATATAGTTTCAAATGTTATTGGTTATGTTACCATTATTTGTGTAATTTATATTTGAATTTCTTATTGCTGAAAGGGACCATCCGATTGTTTGAAACAGTTGTACTAATAGTTATTTAATGCTCCAATGTAATATCAAAAGCGATTTTTAATTGAGATTTTTTCGACCGCTAGCTTCTCATGCGTTAACTGTCAAGACTATGAATCGCTATTTTTTACAATATTTTTCCGTCGACCGTAGTGTTATTATAACATGGTTTATAATATAAATTTAAATTAATTTAATTAATGTATCTGAATTTTGTTTATACACATTTTTGTTAAGAGGTAGTCGACCGGAAGTGAAAACGCCAAAACGCACGAAACGCCCGCCATTCTATCACACTTATTTATGCATAGAAATTTAGAAATAGACACAAAAATAAACCCGTGTTTATTAAGGTACATTCTACAATATACTACGGTAGATTTTCAATTGAAGTTATGAATGTTGCGAAAAAAAAAAATTTAAACTTGACGAATTTTATAAATTTTCCGATGTTTGATATTTTTTATCTCAAAAACCAACAAAGTTAGAAAGAATTCGTCGTACCAAGTATTAGTTTATACTTTTATTAAACACTATAATTTTTTTCAAATCGTTTTATAGTCAAATGGCAGTGTAGTTGTGGCGGGCGTTTTACACGATTTCTAGTATTATTAAATTAACAGAAATTTCGTAGTCCCCACACTGTTATTTGATTATAAAATGATTTGAAAAAAATATAGTGTTTAATAAAAGTGCAAACTACATACTTGTTGCAACAAATTCTTTCTAACTATGCTGGTTTTTGAGATAAAAAATATCAAACATCCGTAAATTTATGAAATTTGTCTAGTTTACATTTTTTTTGCAACATTCATAACTTTAATTGAAAATCTACCGCCGTGTATGGGAAGAATGTACCTTATTGAACACGTGTTTATTTTTGTGTCAATTTCTATGCATAAATAAGTGTGATATATTGGCAGGCGTTTGGTGCGTTTTGGCGTTTTCACTTGCGGTCGACTACCTCTTAACTGTTGCAAAAACTGGTCAATCACTTGATAATAATTGGAATCAATTTTATTTCCTACAGTTTGTCATGTTATCGGAAATAGATATGTTATGTGAGACATATATGTATTTGTTTTGGCGCTGATTGAAATGTAATATGACAGATCATTAAAGATCTGTTAACTGAATATTTTCGAGTTTATGTGAAGTGATTAATCACAAAAATAGACGACTGTTATTCCTTATTTCACTTTTTATTTTAATGTTAGATGTACATTTCGAGAGACAACGTGCTAATTATGTGAGTTTTATCATTAAGCAAATTTGGTTTCTCTGCAACAACAAAAATTTATAAATAAAAAGTAGGTTATTTGGGGAGTTTATTAACCTATGATACCTTTTTTGCAGGCGTTCTTACAACTATCTCTGAATTAAAAGTTGCTGCTCTCTACGGCCCACATCAGACAAAAGCAAATGACATCGACTCTGTCTGGTTTTATTTTCTAATAGAAAAAGGTCGTGGGGAAACTGCAAAATGTAAACGTTGTCACGCAATTTTGAAAACCAAAGGTGGCTCCACCAAAGGTCTACTTACGCATCTCAAAACTCATAAAATTGACCACTCTAAGAAGCGTATCCGAGATTCTCTTGAAACTCAAACAGAGCAGATTGCTGGAACGAGTAATTCAGATGGAATAATTAATTATAAACGACCGTGCAAACAGAAAAAGCTGATGGACTATTTTACGCCAATAAATGATAAATGCTTCGACGCTGTAATAGCAAGAATGACTGCTTTAGATGGTTTTCCTTTCTCTATGTTTGTAGAATCAGTTGATTTAAGAGAATCATTGGAAGCAAGGGGATTTTCAGTGCCGAAATCTCGAGAGACTGTTAAAAAACACGTTATGAATTATTTCGAGAAAATTCGCAAACACACCACTGAAGAGCTTCAACAGCTAAAGAATAAAGGTGACAAATTTAGTTTGACATTCGATGAATGGACCTCAACATCAAATAAGCATTTTATGAATATAAATGTACATGGCCATGATAAATTCTGGAACCTAGGGTTGGTAAGGTACAAATATTCAATGACTGCTCCGGTGTGTGTTGAAATGTTAGAACATCGGCTCTTAGCATTCAACATAAATTTGTCGAAGGATATTGTCGCTGTTACTACTGATGGAGCTAGCGTTATGGTTAAAGTCGGAAAACTTATTGTTCCAGGGCAGCAATTATGTCTTGCGCATGGCATCCAGTTGGCTGTGATTGACGTTCTTTATAAAAAGAAAGAAGAACTCTGTGATACTGACATTGATAGTAGTGATGACGAAGGTGATGAGGAAGAGGATGGATTAATGTTTTGTGCAGATCGCGACTTCTTCGAAGTAACTACTAGTCATGAATTAAATTCATTAATAGCAAAAACGAGAAAAATTGTTCGCGCGTTTAGAAAATCTCCGACTAAAAATGACATTCTTCAAAAGTATGTTCAAAATGATCATGGAAAAGAGCTTAAACTTGTATTAGACTGTAAAACAAGATGGAGCAGTCTACTTACCATGCTTGAACGTTTTATGTTGTTAAAAAATTCAATTAAAAAGGCAATGATTGATCTAAATATGACACCAATGCTGGATTTTGAATGTGAATTAATTCAAGGCATTGTAAAAATTCTTCAGCCAGTACAATTAACAGTACAGGCGTTATGTCGACGTGACATGGATCTATATAAAGCTGATGCTGCATTAAATTTCATGTTGGAAGAAATCCTCAGAACCAAATCAGTTTTAAGCGATGAGTTTAAAAATGCACTAAGAACAAGAATTAACCAACGTAGAACTATTTTTTCCGGGCTTTTAGGATATCTTACCAACCCCAATTACACAAATACTGGATTGGACGAGTGCTTAAGTGTTCCAAATATCGAAGTAATTAAACATGAATTGGAAAAACTCCTAACCAGATTAGGCAATAATTCCGTAGAGGAGTGTGGGACACAAGATAGCTCCGACGAGGAGGTTTCAATTGCGGAGATTATACGCACCGAGGAAAAGATATCTTTAAAAGATAAATTGCAGAAGGTTCTAAAAACATGTTCTGAAGTACCACAGCTCCAGATGGAACGCACCAAGCTCCGATTATCAGATATTATAGTGAAAGAAATAGAATTATTTGCTAATGGGGGTAAACGTGGGAATAATCTACAACGTGCCTACGATTTTTTAAAAACCATCCCCCCAACTAGTGTAGAGTCCGAAAGATGTTTCTCTTCGGCCGGATATATCTGCAATAAGATTCGCTCAAGCCTGGGAGACGAGACACTGGACGCATTAATCTCATTGCGATCTTTTTTCAAAAATATGTAGTGTAGATACATAAATAAATAAATGTTGGTGAAACTGTAAGACATTTTTATTTAGCCATTTTTTTTAAACGTATATTAAAAACGTAATTCGCGCTGGAATTCCACATCAATAAGAAACAATTTCTTAAAATATTTCACCTATATACAATTACATATTTTCCCGGGATCCCGGGAATAGTCCCGGGATCCCGGGAAACTTGACCATTGTACCGAAAATCCCGGGATTGGAAAAATGGCTCGGGATTGGCACCCCTACCGATAACGTCCGAAATCATGCTAGTTCATCTCCTCATACAAAAGTTCGACGTGACCTTACAAAGGGAGTGGGAACATAATCTTAGCGACGAAATGGAGTACCCAACGCTCGATCGCCTGGATAAATTCTTAATCAGTAAGATAAGAACTTTAGAAGCCATTTCGTTAAATCTGACACCTCCAAGCTCCTCAAACTCGAAGCAAAAAGCCTCCAAAGTTAACGCTTTCAACACTTCAAAGCGAGAAGAATCCGTTTGTTGCCCGCTATGTCGCAATTCTCATAGACTCTTCGCTTGTGAGAAACTGCTGAAAATGTCTGCCAAGGACCGCTATCAGTATATCTCCACCGCCAAACGTTGCTCCAACTGTTTTTCTTCGGGACATCGAAATTCACAATGCATGAGCAAATTCCGTTGCAAAACGTGTCAGAGAAAGCATCATACCCTGTTACATTTAGAACAACGCGTCGACACTCCAGATAAAAGGGACTCTTCTCCGCCGCAACTAAGCACTCTTTTCAACTCTTCAACTGGGAAAGAGGTACTACTGGCTACGGTTCTTGCTACCGTCACCGATTCGAAAGGTAACTCGATGCCAGTTCGCGCCCTCCTCGACATAGGGTCGGAAACCTCTTTCGTAACAGAAAAGGTCGCTCAACATTTACGACTACCGAGACGTGTTGCCAATATCTCCCTAGCGGGAATTGGAGGAAGATCAACCACTTCGGTAAAGTATGCGATCACGTTCTTTATCAATTCGCTGAACAAAAGGAAGAATGCGACTCCAGTCAGTGCATATATCCTTCCACACATAACTTCGTATTCCCTGAAGACATTCAATACTTTCCCGTATCCGGAGCTGCAGGGACTCAAGCTAGCAGACCCTCATCCGCCTGCGAGTGGGAAGATCGATGTATTGATTGGAGCCGATTTATACGGCCGAGTTCTTCGAGGAGGTCTTATCCGTTTAACTAATTCCGAAGTGATAGCCCAAAGCACCATATTCGGTTGGGTATTATCTGGTCCTGCCCAGAAAGCTGTAACGCAACACGTCCACGTTCACAATGTACAACTGTACGAACAATTGGAAAAATTTTGGAGAGTGGAAGAGGTTCCGACCGCTGACGTCCAAACCGAGGAGGAGGACTTCTGCGAAGAGCATTTTCGGAGAACCCACTCTAGGGATTCAAACGGTCGTTTTATCGTCCGATTGCCCTTTAAACAGAAATTCAACCAGTCAGACCTGGGAGAATCGAAATGGACCGCTCTTGGTTCATTTAACCGCTTGCGCTTGCAATTCACGAAGAAGGCGGAGGTTCGAAAACAATACGAAGAGTTTATGAACGAATATAGACAATTGGATCACATGTCTCTAGTCGCTAGTCCAAAGAGACACGAACTTAGAGTGTATTTACCTCATCATGCTGTCATCCGAGAACAAAACTTATCCACAAAGCTAAGAGTAGTGTTCAACGCGTCCAGTAGTATCTCAACGGGGAGGACTTTGAACGAGGCCCTGTGTGTGGGACCGAAACTTCAGAATGACCTAGTCACCGTCATTTCAAATTGGAGAGTTCACAAATACGTGATAATAGCCGACATTGAAAAAATGTTTCGCCAGGTTCTAGTCGCCAAGGAGGACAGACGATTCCAAAGCATCTTGTGGGGTGAACAGGAGTCCAGTGTTCCTCAGACTTTCGAACTAAATACGGTGACATATGGGACAGCTCCCGCTCCTTTCCTGGCAATGAGAGCCATAAAGCAACTTCTACTTGATGACGGAAATGAGTTTCCAGAAGCTCTGGAATTTTTGAAAAATCAAATTTATGTGGACGACGTCCTCTTCGGAGTGGACGATAAAAAAACTCTGATGAATATCAAAAGCCAAATAACTTCGTTGCTGGAAAAAGGCGGATTTCCGTTGAAGAAATGGGCTTCAAATATAACCAACTTATTTTCCACATCCAGTGAGCTTCAACTTCAAAATCCGGACTCACGCGAACAGAAAGTTCTGGGAATATCATGGTCAGCGGACGAAGATGTCTTTCAAGTGAAGACCAGCATTGTCAACAACACAGTCACTTCCAAACGTCAAATTTTATCAACTATTGGTAGAATATTTGATCCATTGGGATGGTTTTCACCACTTGTTGTCAAGTCTAAAATACTCTTACAAGAACTATGGACTGCTGGTTTAAATTGGGATGACCCGCTGCCACCACATTTACACCACAGTTGGACAACGCTGTGTCGCGAGCTACCAAAGTTGGAGGAAGCTAAAATTCCACGCTGGATTCATCATACGTCAGATTCCAGAATGGAATTGATAGGGTTTTCTGACGCTTCAAGGCAGGCCTACTCAGCCGTGATCTATGTACGAGTGGTAGCTACAACGGGCGAGATAAACACCTCCCTACTTATGGCTAAATCTAAGGTCGCCCCTTTGAAAACGTTGAGTATTCCGAGATTGGAATTGTGTGGTGCTGTGTTGTTGACGAAACTATTGAAGTACGTCAGGGACAATTTAATCTTTCAACCTACCACCGTCTCTTGTTTTACCGACTTAAAGATTGTCCTGGCTTGGCTGGCTAGAACCCCTTCTACTTGGCAAACATACATTGCCAACCGAGTGTCTTACGTCCAGACTACGTTACCGGAGGTGGTATGGCAGCATGTGACGTCCTCCGAAAATAGCGCGGATTTAAACTCTAGAGGAGTCTCCGCCGAAACGTTAGTCACCTCCACCCTTTGGTGGAAGGGACCAAAGTGGCTCCAGTCCGACTTCAAAGTCAAACCGGTGAAGCCAGAAGAAACCTTAGAAGAGTTGCGAAGAGTTCATACTACCGCTGCTGTTCAAAATGTGCCTTCAGAGGAATTCTTCGACAAATACTCGTCATGGAGCCGGGTACTGAATGTAACGGGGTACGTGTACGAGTTTTTACGACTTTGTAGAGAAACTAAGGGCGCTTCGACGACCAGCAATAATCTCTCTTTGGCTGAATCGTCATCAAATTTAACCCGCAGTGATCGACAGAAAGCAAATCGATTTCTCATACACTACATACAACGAGATCTCTTTTCCTCGGAACTGGCCCTTTTAAAGAAGCAACAAGGTCTTCCGAAAAACTCCACTCATTCGAGGTTATCCCCATTTCTCGACGAAGAGGGTGTACTGCGGGTAGGGGGACGTTTAGAGCACGCCCAGGGACTCAATTATGAACAAAAGCACCCCACCATCCTCGGTAAGCATAGGTTAACCAAGCTCCTTCTTCGTTACGTTCATCACTCGACTCTCCACGGAGGACTACAGCTCACTTTGCAAACAGTGAGAGATCGCTTTTGGATCAGTAATGCTCGAAGCATGACAAAAGCAGTTCTCCGAGAATGCGTCATGTGTGCGAGGCACTCTGCAAAGCTAGCTTCTCAAAAAATGAGCTCCCTGCCCGCTCCAAGAAGCTCAGAGTCCAGGGCTTTCACCCATGTGGGGGTGGATTACGCTGGGCCCCTCCTAGTACGAAATAAAGCAGGTCGAGGACACCACGCCACCAAAGCTTATATAGCTGTATTTGTTTGCTTCTCTACGAGAGCTATTCACCTGGAAGCAGTAACGAATTATGCAACTGACGGATTCTTGGCAGCGTTGCAGAGGTTCATAGCGAGACGTGGCATGCCGGACACCGTTTATAGCGACAACGGCACTAACTTCCAAGGGGCTAATTCGGAATTACGTCGAGCCTTCAAAACGGCCCTCCGCGATCCGATCCTTCAAAACTATTTTTCCACGGAAAATATTTCTTGGGAATTTATTCCTCCATCTGCGCCTCACTTTGGAGGCATCTGGGAGGCTGGAGTAAAATGCGTCAAGAACCACCTTAAAAGGATGATCGGCAACTTTACGCCAACCTTGGAGGAATTTATCACCTTGCTTTGCCGTATCGAAGCCTGTCTAAACTCTAGGCCGTTGTGTCAACTCGGAGATGAACTTGACGATCTTTAAGCGCTCACGCCAGGACACTTCTTGATCGGAGCCCCCTTAAACTCGCTCCCAGAACCATCCTACTTGCATCTAAAGGAGAATCGATTAACTAGATGGCAACACCTCTCCCAAATCATCCAAAACTTTTGGAAAAGGTGGCGTTCAGAGTATCTTTTAACTTTACAAACCCGCAACAAATGGCAGAAGGAGAAGGACGATCTGAAACCAGGAGATATCGTGATAATTCGGGATCCAAATCTCCCGCCTGCAAAATGGGCTTTCGGACGGGTAATAGAAATCCAACCTAGCAAAGATAACTTGACTAGAATAGTCACGTTAAAAACTGGAGTAAGTAGTCAATTGGTACGACCTGTCACTCAACTTTGCAAATTACCAGTTAACGATTAAACCTTCACTAAAATTCTAATTACCTAATACGTCTCAACTTATTGTAAATGCTACATTCTTCAGATTTTTTTGTCTCTGTCGAATACTTAAATTACTTTTAACAAACATTTAAATTTGCCCTCTGACTGACCCTCAGTCTTTGAGCATTTGTGTGCGCATCTGTTTTATCTAATTTCATGAGCCATGGTTCGAACTGGATACGATCGGACGGGTCATCATTCTTTCAACTTCGACCAGCATCGAACCAGGATGATGTTCGTGGACGAGGAGTTCGACGCGATGTGGACGGATGTCGTGGGAATAAAAAACCTCGAGGGGTCCAACTACCCAGTACCTAACTGGTACCGGCGAGCTCTTGCCGTCCAAGAGCTATACCAGCTGAGCAGGTCCTGGACCGCCCGACGGGATCCAGAATTCGAAGATTTATGGGCCAGCCAAAAGGAGTCCATAATTTCCACGACAAGGACAACCACGGAGGCAGGCGCATCAACACCTGGTCCCGTAACCATTCCCTCGGCTCGAGACCCTGACCAAAACTCGCCGATCTCGGCAGGAAACCTGCCAAGCCTCCCAAGCTGCCGCGGGATGCAGTTCCTGGAACGGGTCCCCTTCCATCCGCCCAGCCACAACGGGGCCGTCACCGTCAAGGCATTCGGTCGGATCCTCCTCGTGCCGCATGTTTCGTGGAGAGTCCATAGGAAGTGGAAAGCCCGCCTTCCAGACGGAATAATCACGGTCCGATGGAGCCGAGACCACGCGGTGATGAGGCAGGTGCTCAACATCACCGGTACGAGTCAAACCTGACCGGTACGCTAGGGGACCAACCGTACCTAAACCCATGAAACGACCTTTTCTTTCATTTTTTTTTTTTTTGGGAACCAGTTGTTTTGAACGATTTATATCGTTCAAGGCGGCCGGTGTTAAAAATTATGATTAAATTTTCATTATTATTTTGTTAAAATTTAAAACGCTTATTTCATTGTCCTTTGGGTTGTATTATTTTCATTATAATTATAACTTATCAATTTTCGATCTATTTTTTAGGATAAAATGAACATCTGGCGATCACGCGGTGTCCGCGTGGTCGTGCGCCAGGCGAGTCGGAGCGGCGCGCGCGCCTCTCCCACTCGACTCGCGGCTTGTCCCCACGGCTGCGGCCGGTCCCCACCGCTGCGGCCGGTCATAAAAGCGCCGGACGGAGCCGTAATTCTTCAGAATTCTCGCTCGCCTTGAAAACTCCACCATCAGCAGCAGACTCGAAACGAAACTCTCTCCAACCGGACTTAGTGCAATTGTTCACATTTCACTTCTCAACACTTAGTCTTATTTTCATTTTAATTCTTTCTACACTTAGAAAATTTTAGTAATTAATTTTCGGCTAGTTCGTAGAAAGAGTGAGTTTCGTTTGGAGTCTGCCACCACACGGTATATATATATATATATATATATATATATATTATTTTTGATTTAATTGATTTCAATCACTTTGACAGTGAACATTCATATTTTGATTTTGTCTTGTTTTATTAATTTTACCAACTCGCAGAGTTCACACTCTAAACATTTTTACCTTCACCCTGTAAAGTGTCTTGATTTGAGGGATCAGTTTAATGCACATGAGGAACGTGGGGCACCTAGCGGAAATCAGTGTGCATTGTCTGGTTTACTTTAATCAGATAACTATTGAACGCTAACAGCTCTTTACGCACGTGGGGAACCTTGCGGAACTAGAGAGTTCTTAGTTTTCTCCCCTTTTACCTTCTGACCGTTTGATTTGGGGTATTGGAGTTGAGGTATTTGATGCACGTGGGGTACCTTGCGGAATTCAATGCACCAGCTCTTTTACTGCAGTTAAATCAGTCAGCAGATCTGATAGTTCAATAAATACGTGGGGAACCTTGCGGATTTGTTGGGTTCTCATTTCGAAGATCCTGATTCTATCAACAAAACCTTTACTAGGGACTTTGCGAGTACATTAATCAGTATTAACTAAATTAAAGACTGACAGGACAGAATCATAGCTAATTTGTTCTGGTGGTTAGGTCAGCGAGAATTTTCATTAAAGATACAAGTGAGTATCTGCTAACACTTGCATGTGTTATGTTAAGTTTTGTATTTCTATTGTATTTGCGGTGAAGCCGATTGAGTTTAAATACTGTAACTTAATGAAGAAGAAAACCTCTATAATTCATATTTGGGTAACTATTATTGAAACTTGAAGTGTTCGTTGTTGTTTCTGATCTCTGAGAATTATTGATTGTGTTCTAATTATATTTAAGGCTTAAAAGACTGAATTTAATTTTATTAAGAGAATTTATATTTTGTTGAACTCGTTGATTTTATTTTGTTTGAATTCTAAATAAATATTACAACTATTTTTGGTGCTTTATTCCTTTGATTAATATTGAGCTGATATTTAATAAATCGATTAAAGCTTGTTGATGTGTATTTTATCTGATAACCCTTTTCAACCTGAAAGTGAGATAAATTGTCCAGCTAAGTAAGAAGATTTAAGAACTTTCCTATGCTATCAAATCCAGGTGTAAAAATAATATTGTTCGAGCTCAAGGAACTTTCACAGTCCACTGTTCTGCCAGTTGTTGAGCCGATTTTTAATCGAATTTCGAACAATATGTTATTTAAATACCATTAACAACTACACCTAAATTTAATTTGTATAAATTGATTTCATTGCCTATATCACATAAATTAGATAAAATATATTCCTTTATTTTACCCGAGACAAAATATTTAGCAGTTTGTAAGAATAAGGCTCAATATGTTCAATTAAACGATTTACATAAATGTATGAAGATAACAACGAACGAATATCTCTACGAAAATCAAAATATATTCTCTACATTAAATTTAGAGAAATGCGAAGTCATCTTAATTACTTCATATGTCAAGAATATTTCTGAATCTTGTAACACAAAGACAATATCAGGACCCATAAGGACATATCATCAGTTGGAGGCCAGGAACCAATGGATATACGTAACAACAAATTCAGAAAATCTAACAATAATGTGCCCTAACAAAACAATAATCGACGACATGATCTACGATTCCGGATCCTCAGTCTTGATGACAACTGTAAAGCATATACCAATGAAATACAACTATCAGCATCATCAATAATGGAGACAGAATTAAACAATATAATCCCTGCTGTTTCCATTATAAGCGACGACTACTGTTTGGCCAACAAAAAATATTCCCCTACGGATCTTTTATCTAAAACCGATTCACTTAACGAATCTGGGATTGGACGATTTGAAAGTAACCTCACACAAATTATATGGTTTAGAAGAGGAAATCAATACTTACACTAACAACATGTCTATACTAATTCCTCATCATTGATTTTCATCATTCACTTCCGTCATTATATCCATCGTTACAAATTGCTAAAGTGTATGGGTATTTATAACCTATTGTGCAAACGAAATACGAACCCTAGATGCCTAGTAGCAATTTAAAACCAGTGCCAGAATAAAAGCCAGCCTACAGTTTTTACAAACATCAAGATGAATTCAATGTTGCCCTCTGTGAATGAAGCCGAAGAACCATCGTCATCTTACCAAAGAGATACTAAATCCCAAAAAAGGAATTCCGATAAAATACCTCGGTGCCCCAGAGCACCACACCTGTATGACGATCAGAAAGGTGAAGTTTCGTATCACCCCCAACAACTTCACTCTACGAGGGGAGGTGTTCACATCACATTAGTGCGCGAGATTATCTTGTGTCAAAGTGCGGTCGGTGCGGTGGGCGACCCTTATTGCCGAGCCGAAATCGTTCACGTCTTTTAGTTTTAAGATCAGTGTAAGCTTAGGCTTAGAAAAATCACTCGTATAATATATACAATAAACATACCGTTTTGTATATTTTACTGCTTTTCATTCGAATACACTTTTGAAGAAATTTAAAGTCACAATTAAACCACCACATTAAACACGCCAGTGTTAAAAAACCACATTTAACAAGTCCGTGTCTAATGCACCCCATTTATATCGCCCACAACATTAAATAATGCACATATTATTACTTTGAATAAAAATACTTAGAACCTTTCTTCAATACTTTATTTTGTCACCAAATGTACATTGTACATATTAATTATTAGATTGTCGTAAACAAAAAAAAAATATTAAATTGTGTAACACCGAGAAAGCTCGAATACTTGCTCTCTCGCACAGTAAAGCACCCCGCGGTACCACCCCACCAAAGTACCCTACCGCTGCATCGATGCGCCTCGGACTGACGAGACCATTTTATTACCCTTAGCGCCTTTAAATACCTGGCGCTTACCCCTAAACGGCAGTCTCAGCCTCACTCTCAGCACTGAAACCAGTCTGATAAGTCGAAGCTACCCTGCGAGCACTGATACCAGTCTCAAGACCCCGCGCTCTATTTTTTATACTGTTTTGTATAAACTTACCATTAAGTGTTATTTGTTCTATATAAATAAAAACGACAATTTATGACAACATCAGAGTTCTCCATTCAACGCCTGAACCCGAGGTCTCCTACAATTGTAATTTAGGCGTTAGGCTAAGTATAAAACGAAAGTGGTCGATTTTGTGTTTCTGTAAGTCTATGATGTGAAAGAAAACATTACGGCGGTCACAGCAAGATTCTTTTATGGTAAAAAAAAGTGTTACATGTCATCTTTTTCTGTGGTTGTTAGACCCATAATAAAATAAAATTAAAAATAATAATTTATTTCATTCTCCTGAACTATCGAAAAATATCAATAGTTAATGATAGTACGTGGTCTGACTATCGAAAACTATCGATGGTGCCGACTATCGATAATTCTCCACCTCTAATTATAAATAACGAAACTGAAGGAATCAAAGAAAAGTCAGCTACATCTGAAAGGATTTCACTTATAACATATTTTGTTAATGATTAAAGCGAACAATATGACGTACTGATCAATGCGATACTATTTGCTAAACAAACTGTTTTACATGCTGCTGTTATCACACCTTTGGATTTAATATAACATTTAAATGAAAATGCAAAATTACCACATAATGGAAAAGAATTTCCCTTTGATTGAACAGATGTTAACGCAGCAAAATTAATTGAAATTAGCAGATTAACTGTCTTCTATAATAATAAGAAAGTTGTATTCATTATCAAAATTCCTCCAAGTTATTATTTCATGTTTACAACCTATTTTCTCTACCTGTCGAAAGTGAACTACCTAATACTTACCTATTCATTCCCGGCTTATATCTTGCCATTACATCAGATAGAACGAATCACGTCAGGCTTTATGTTGTATCAGGTTGTCACGAACAAGTGATATATTCTACAATGTTGGATGAAACATGTGAGACACTATTAATTTCGACTCACGGGCCGAAAATTCTAGCATCATGTAACACGCAAATAGCCAAGGCAATTTTAAATATGGATGAATCTTTGCATTATCCCATCCCATCATTTAAACAGTGATATGCAGCGAAATGCAGGCCATGGATTTCACTATTAATTCATTAGGAACATTGACTCTAGAGAAGAGATGTCGAGCCTACGGGAAAGACGTCCAGCTCACAGCCTCAAGTAATGCACAATCGAAATATCACCATGTTGTACCAGATTTTACAATAAACGAAGGTGATTGCTGTAACCCGAAGAAAATTAACAGTACTCTTCGCAATTATGAATTTACTCCAATCCGATTTTCAAACATCAAGATGTACAATTTGAACTTTGCTTTGCGTCGACTTAGCGACTTGAATCAACGCCTTATGGATTCACTGTTAAGCCATTAAAATTGGTATACAATCGCTTTTCCCGTAATTGGAAGCCTACTATGTAGATATGAGAAGTTCGAATCTTTTAGGTGATTCGAATCAACCGAATCATTTCTTAAAAGTGATTCGTTCGTAAACGAATCACTTATAATAATAATAATAATAATAATATAGTTCGTTCTCGCCTTAATCTCCTTTTATAGTGATGATAGACACCTGTTTCATAAACCGTGACCATTTACTTCCCGTCAATTAACTACGCGCAAAATTGAATAATAATACTAATAGTAATAATAATAATGATAATAATATATGTTTGTTCCATACCGAACGGCGCCGAGATAGACGAACGACCCAATAACATCTGTTAAACGAGCGAATACCGTTTCAAGGGAATTGACTTGTATAATTTAAGCAAAGATGATAGGTTTATTCGAAAGCTATGTGTCTATAAAAAATAAAGCAAATATACAGAGTGACATAGAAATAAGTACATTGCATAGTGCCACACAAGGACACTAAAATAAGAAAAACAGTTCCTATGAACATGGGTCCTCAAGGCCTTCGATTAAAAGATACGGGGTGTTGATTTTTAATTTTTTTTAGTTATTTGCAAAAACAATGATAAATAACAATTAAATAATGTGTCATAATGACACTTGTCAAACTAATGTAATAATTGTTTGAGGTATTTTGTGTTCGTGATTAAGTTTTTCATTGGTTTTCTCAATGATTATTCAAAATTGCTTTCAGAAATGGTTCGCTACTTTTGAAGAATACAGGGACATGATTATGTGTTACGGCGAAGCTAGATCAAATTCTTACGAAGCTCAACGTATCTATCGAGAAAGATATCCTGTAAGACAAGTTCCTAATGTTCGAACATTTATTGATGTGCATAGGCGTTTGGGAGAAGATGGCTGTTTTAGAAAACCAAAATTGAATAGTGGGGTTTCCAGAACTCGTCGCACTGTGCGAAACGAAGAAACTGTTTTACGAATGGTAGAAAATAGTCCGAGAACAAGCACCAGAAAAATAAGTTCAGCGGTGCGAAACCTTAACCGTGAATCAGTTAGACAAACTTTCAAGGAAGAACTTCTTCGCCCATATCATTTACAAAAAATTCATTCACTATTGGAACATGGCTTTTTTCCTCGTGTACAATTTTGCGAATGGTTGCAAAACCAAAGACAAAACATTATTTCATCAATTTTGTTTACTGACGAAGCTGGTTTTAGTCGTGATGGTATTCTGAACCTACATAACTTGCACCATTGGAGTGATGAAAATCCTCATCAAACTGTAATTCGAAGTCACCAATATGGGTTTTCTATTAATGTGTGGGCAGGTATAATTGACAATTACTTAATTGGCCCATTCCGAGTGCCCAATCGATTGACAGGTGCACTGTATCGAAATTTCTTGGAGAATGATTTAAACACATTATTAGAGAATGTCCCATTGGCCATTATTGGAAGAATGTATTACATGCATGATGGGGCGCCAGCTCACTTTTCTCGAGTGGCAAGGGACTATTTGGACAGGAGATTTGGAAATACGTGGATCGGTCGAGGAGAGCCTGTACCATGGCCAGCTCGTAGTCCCAACCTTAATCCCCTCGATTTTTCATTTTGGGGATTTATGAAAAATGAAGTTTATGCTGTAGAAATACATAATGAAGAACAATTATGGATACGAATTATGGAATCGGCAGATAGATTTCGTAATAACCCAGGAATATTTCAAAGATGCCGTCAATCATTAAGAAGAAGAATGGAAAAATGTATTGAAGTACAAGGGCAACAATTTGAACATCTTCTAAAAACTTAATGTTTTGTTTTAATTAATCATATTTTTCATCATACCATTAAAATTTAATTGTTGAAGTATTTATCATTGTTTTTGCAAATAAATAAAAAAAATTAAAATTCAACACCCCGTATCTTTTAACCGAAGGCCTTGCGGACCCATGTTTATAGGAACTTTTTTTCTTATTTTAGTGTCGTCCATTGTGTGGCACTATGCAATGTACTTTTTTCTATGTCACCCTGTACATATACAAATTTAACTAGAATTCAAAATGTTTTGTTATATTTATTTTTAAATTATCAAATAATTTTGCCTTTTCAGTAGTAAAGCTGTTCCAAATACAACTTCGGTGGCTTGAATTCATCTTGTAGATTTTCTGTGATTTGTCTCATAAGTAGAAAACAAACATTAGCTGATAAAATTACGCGTCGAGTTGAAAAAAATACCAATGAAGGCTGGCGCAGCGGGTTCGATTCTGCAAGTGGTGAAAAATCGTTTCGGGCGGATTCAGACATGTACAAAGCGGAGTTGAAGTTGTGCGCGGATTCGAGCGAACACATTAATCATCCGATTCGGGCATATTCAGATTCGGATCGAATGTACAAGCGGAGTTGATGCTGTGCGCGGATTCGAGCAAACGCATTAGTCATCCGATTCGGACGGATTCAGATTCAGATCGCACGTGCAGATTGATCTAATTTCGATGTTGCTTATGGGCATCTCGGTAAATATTAGAGTTAGAAAAAAACCGATGGCGCAATCGCGATCTCTTTTTTGAGAATAGGATAATGCCAAAAACAAAAATGCAACATCTTCTTTTTTTCAAAAGTTATGGGGCAAAATCGGGTTTTCTTGATTTTTAACTTTAATTAATATCTTGCGTAATTTGTAAGATAGACAAAAACTATAAATGTCTTCTTAAGACACCTTTTTAAGTAGAATCTAGTAGCGTAGGCATTTTTTTATTTGATGCACACATTTTCGAGTTATAGCTAAATTATTTCTTTTTTAAATGTAAATCATAGTTGGCTTGTACCCAGTTGATAAGAGTGTTTTTTTACTGATTTCACTAATATATACTTTTGTGAATTTATCTTAAAAAACAATAATACTATAGAGTAGAAACCAGCTTTTAATCTGCTAAATAATATAATACGGAAGACAGTAGCCATTTTTGATCATTTGCAATTTTAATTTTTATTAATTAATCCATTGCAACAGCAATAGTTCTGTTCTTCCAACAAGATAAGAAAATGAAATTATGTTCTGACTAATAAAATATTTATAACTCAAAAAATAATTATTATTATTTATGTTTATCATAATTAAAACTAAGCATGCAAATGATCAAAAATGGCTATTGTCTTCCGTATTATATTATTTGGCAGATTTAAAGCTAGTTTCTACTTTATAGTAACACTGTTTTTTAAGATAAATTTATAAAACTTTATATTTTTAAGATCAGTGAAAAACACTCTTATCAACTATGTTCAAGCCAACTATGATTTACATTTAAAAAAATGGCCATAACTCGGAAATGTGTGCATAAAATAAAAAAATTCCTACGCCACTGGATCCTACTCAAAAAGTGCCTTAAGAAGGTATTTATAGTTTTGGTCTATCTTACAAATTGCGCAAGATATTAATTAAAGTTAAAAATCAAGAAAACCCGATTTTGCTCTATAACTTCTGAAAATAACAAGATTGTGTATTTGTTTTCGGCATTATCCTATTCTCAAAAAAAGAGATCGTGACTGCGCCATCGGATTTTTTTGTTACTTTTATATTTACCGATGTGCCCATAAACAACATTGTTCGCGCCAGATCTCGCGAAGTGTGAAATTTAGATTTTATATTTATAACTTATCATTGTAAACTTCTCGTATTGAATTTGATATTTTCTCAGGATATTTTATTATATGTTTTGTAAAAATTTCTCTTTAAATTTGAACAATCACTGTAAGACCCAAGGCAGGGTTTACAACCGACCCTACGCTCTATTGTCCATTCACCGGCAGGGTATAAAGCGGACTTCGCGCTTCACTAACAAGTTCGCGGCAATAAACCTCTTTGTGATAAATAAAAACCTTTGTGTCAAAACTGTGCGTGTCAAATTGTGCACAATTTAAGATTTGCCGGACTCGAAGGTTTATTGCCAAAGGTTTTAAAATCTCGCCTTGGGAATATTTTTATGTACCGCGGAACTTCCGAAATGTGCATCCTCTGTCCTATTTCTTCCCGTCCTAACCAATTAAAATTCTCCTAAAACCTTCGTTCTGCTTTCTCCCCAAAATCTCTTTCACTCTTTCATCATCCCTCGCACGAGTAAGTTGTATTTTTTCTTGTATTATGAAACTTGTTTGAATTTTATCTCATATTTCAACTATTTGTATTTAACCTTACTTGTTTGTAATTTTCTAACTTTAATCTTTAGCTTTGTTCATTTTCATACTTTACTTATTTCTACTTCATATTCATTTGGATATTTATTTTTTTACTTGTTTATTTTGTATATATTTATCTTTAATGCACATTTATGTAATACAGAAATTCTTATTTTGTGTTTTACAATTTTAATTTAAATCGCCATAGGCGTAAACAAACATCGAAATTAAACCACCCTGTACAAAGCGGTGTTGAAGTTGCGCGCGGATTCGAGCAAACGAATTAGTCATCCGATTCGGGCAGATTCAGACCGCATGTATAAATCCGAATCGGGAATACGATTCCGCTCGACCAAAATCGTTCGGTCGGTCGTCTAGAGTGAATGAATCATTAACGAATCAATTCTTCTTGAAATACGAAATCAGTTCATTCAAATCACCGTACAGAATCGTTCTTTTTGAACGAATCATTCACGAACGACCCATATCTACTACTATGCAATATACTGAGTAACTGGATTTTTTTTTTGCTGAAGAATGAAATGTGTTCAGACAACAGTTCCACCCATCACGGATGTATACAGATATACAACCAATGCTACAACAAGACCAGTCCATCATCGCACGTCTATAGAACGGCAGAACCTCGAAAGGAGCCAGAACAGCTAAAACTAGTTGCCACCGCCCCTCGTTGCCACCACCCTTCCCTACTATAAGAACATCCCCAGAAGGACCTACAATCTCCATTCCAGCTCCCTTAGGTTATACGATGATTAATGAAGACGCAAGTATGTGCAGCAAATACTTTAATACAGATCAAAGAAAATCCTATATTTTACATTTTATTTTGACTTAAAAATCTACTTCTAATTTATTCACTTATTCATATATTGCAAGTTATATATTTTATTTCTTTCTTTTATTCAGATTATCATCTTTTCAACTTTGATGCTAGGTACAGAATTCACTTTTGTATCTATTATATTGTATCCTATACCTGTGTGTCTATTACGACAGACCACACATGTCGTAACATCTTCTCACGCACCCTTATCAAAACTTACCTGTAGAGGACTATAACATAGACAAATGTCATTCCCGGCCAGAGAAAATCTTACGTTATTTGTATATTTTTACTTATTTATGGTGCTTGTCGGGTGGTAACCAAGTGTTGGATCGCACACCACTATTATGGAGGGTGTTGATTCGATCAGGTATTTAACGTGTAAAACTACATTTATGCATTTTCCTGCTTCCTGGGTTATTTTAGAGGAAAAGTACAAGAGCAAACAAAATTGAGGAAAAAACCTACATATTGAGATTGCTAGTTGGTTCAAATCTGACGCCGTTTACTATTACTAATTGTTTTAAAATAGGAATATTTAAAAATATTTGCTTTAAGCCAGGCAACGGAACATGATATGAGCATTTTCAGCATGTAATTATGGCCATTCGGAGGTTCAATACCCAACTTTTATGCCTAAAATCAATAATGCCACACCAGCAGATTTTATTTAAGGCCCCGGCCCCTTCAGCGATTGTAGTGCATTCGTATCAAAAATTATGAATGAAGATGGGTATGAATGAAGATGGGTATGGCTCTTGTACTTTTCCTCTAATATGACCCTGAAAGCAAGAATAAATGTGGTTTTATATGTTAAATCCCTATCTATACCTGATCACATAACACCTGGTACATAGTAGTAAACCTAGAATATTTAATCCGTTAAGATTTATACACAAACTGTTTTATTATTTTAATTATAATTTCTATTGCACTACGTTTACTTTGTAAAGCACAGATAAAATCAGAGACGGCGAACGCTAGTTCTAATTAGTGATGGGAATAATCAATATATTTTAATAATCGATTATTTTGAAACGAGATTTGGGGGGTCGTTTTAATGGGGTGTTTCAGCGAGTAATTTTTATGGAGCGTTTTTATCGGGGAATAAATTTCAGGAATGGTTTTCCGTAAGGATGATTTTTAGGGGGATTGTTCCTTTCGGGAGATGTTTTTTGGGAGTGGGACTGATTTTCTAGGAATCTTTTTACATGGGATAGTTTTTCATATCGTGTTTTTTTTCCTGTAGGTGTGATTTTCTATAAAAGTTTTCAGAAGGGGTGGTCTTTTAAGGTGTAGTTTTTTGGGGGTGATTTTTAGGGTTTGTTTTCAAGCCCGTGGTTTCATGAGCGTTTTTTCTGAGGGTGATGTTTGTTAGTAGTAAAGATTAGAATTTTTATATAATAATTATTATTTAATGATTTATTTTAATTTTTTGTGAACAGGAAGATTGGAAGTTTATAACGTATACAAAAACTTAGAAAAAAACCTCACGTAGCGAAAATATCATCAGGTAAATGACGACCTCCGTTTTCGAAGTCGGGTGGTAAAGTTAGTCATCACTCATTGAAAAGTTGCTCAAGAAATCGCACGAATTTCTCGCTAAATATTATCCCGCAGTTAAGCCAAATTTCAAGGCTTTCCAAGGTACTCTTTGCCCTTTAGGTAACACCACAAATAAAAGTCCACCAGACTTCAGCTGTGCATCGAAAACGGAGGTTGTCATGTACCTGATGGTATTTTCGCTACTTGAGGTTTTTTTTTAAGTTTTTATATATGTTACGTGAATGGCCGGTCCATAACGTGAATGCCCATCCTTATTGGAAATTCACGTCAATGTCCAGCCAATAACGTGAATGCCCCTGTAATTTGGACAATGTTGATAATTTATAATTTAAGCGCGATGTTAACATCATTGTCCGGGCAATAAAGTTATTGCCTACTACGCAGCGGCCAATGATGTAAATATGTGAAAACATTGAAAGTTACATAACCTAACATTCAATTTATAAATTAATACCTACGTGAATTATTTGTTCTTAGTGTTGTGTTGTGTTTATTTAAATTTTGTGTTTGTGGGACAAATTATATAAATGTAGCGATGGATTGTGATGAATTGCGACGTCGATTTACTGAGAATTTAGAAATAATCATAAAATCCAAACGCGATGACAATAAATCGTTTTTAAATAATGACGAATATATCAAACGTCTAGCCGAAGTTAAAGAGGCGAAGATTTTTCTATCAACGGCAGGTTAAAAAAAAACAATGAAACACTATAGACTGGTACGAAAATATGATGTAATGACAATAAACGAAAAAGACCGCCTAATTAAACCTGTTGCCGACAGTGCGAAATCTAAGGTGACTACTATGTAACGAATGACGAATTGAATGACGAATTGTTTGATATTATTCATAATGCTCACTTGGCAACCGGACATGGTGGAAGAAATCGGTTGATTTTTGAAATAAATCAACATTACTGTAACATCACCAAGGAAACAATAATGATATACCTGCGGCTTTGCACTCAGTGTCAAAAAAAGAGTAACACTCCAAGGAGAGGATTAGTTTCAAGACCCATTTTACATTCTCATTCCAACTCACGTGCCCAGATTGATTTGAACGACATGCAATCTCAAAGTTACAACGACTATCGTATTATTATGGTATACCAAGACCATTTAACAAAATTTGTGTTGCTTAAAGCTTTAAAATCCAAAAGAGCGGAAGAAGTCGCATTTAATTTATTACAAATTTATACTACTTTTGGAGCACCCCTAATTCTGCATTCTGACAATGGTCGAGAGTTTGCAAATTCAGTTCTATTAGAATTGCATGCGATGTGGCCAGACAGAGGTAAAAATTGTTCACGGGAAACCTAGGCACAGCCAGAGTCAAGGATCGGTTGAGCGTGCCAATAGAGATATTGAGGAAATGTTAGGGGCATAGATGGATGAAAATAAAACCAAAGACTGGCCTGCAGGAATCAAATTTATCCAGTTTAAGAAAAACCGCGCACTACATTCGGGTAAGTGTTTACCTTATGTCGAGGAATTTGAAAAATCATCAATTACAATATATGTTTTTACAAGGAATTGGAAGATCTCCATATGAAGCAATGTTCGGATGTTCTGCTAAAGTAGGACTTGCCTCAGCTGACATCCCACAAGATGAAATCGCCCATCTAGCTACTGAAGAAGATTTTGAAAGCATTCTAAAACAAATGGAAGGAGAGTTTAAAGACAATGAACATAGGAAAATAGAAAAAAATGAAGAAGATAATATAGTTTCAGAAAACAATGAATTAGAACTTGAAAGTATATCGGTAGAAACTGAAAAATTAGCTGACTACAGTAAGTACATCTAATATTTTTAATTTATAATAGTAGTATAGCGACTTTCTTGTTATTTTTGTTTATTAGATCCTCTGGCCTTCAGCCATATATACCTGCCTACTAAATAAATATACTTAATAAGTATTACTTATGTTGAATTTTCTTGTAGGGTACGAGGGCAGAATTGTTTGCGACCAGTGTTCCATAGTATTGCCACTTGGAGAAAAGGTTAATAATGATGCAAAGTGCATCAATTGCGAGCGTCAGAATAACATTGTCAATGAGCGTAAAAGATCCAGAGAATTTTTGGGAAAACAAGCTACCAAAATGCTGAAAATATCAAACCAAAAATTTTCTGAGGTTGCTGTTGGAACTACGGTTCGTGTACCTATACCGGATGTAGACAGAGCTCGAGGTTCTCTCCGCAACGTTCTCGCTGTTGTTAGTAGTGTGGAAGATGGTCTTTATAAGCTTGGTAAGTATGCAGTTAAACAATTTAAATCAGAAAATAATGTTGGGATTTTAGGTACAGCTCAGGGTGTTTTAAAGCATAAGTTCACCATAAGTTTTACTCGAGAACCTCAGCGATTTCGAAAAAAATAAGGAAATAACCCTAAGAGAAGCTGCAGCTGCAAATAGTATTTTAGGGGGCCAGGGTTACAAGCGTTGTCACTGTAAAGGTGGATGTAAAAATAATAAATGCGCATGTCGCGCAAAAAAGAAAATTTGTAATTCAAAGTGCCATGGTTCACTTTCTTGTCAAAACAAAAATGATGATTGATAAGCTGTATGTATGTTCTTTTTTTTTTTCGAATAAACAGAATTAAAGATTTCATATTGTATAGTTTTAATAATCATCACGATATTTATATCATCCACGATATTGTCCGGCAGGTTTTGGTCATTCACGTTAATGGCCGGCTAAAGATGTTGATATGAGAAATATGAACAACATTGGCCGTCGACGACAGGCTATAACGTGAATGCCCGGTCTATAACGTTATTGGCTTGGAGAAATGGGCATTCACGTCAATGGCTGGCCATTAACGTGAATGCCTAATTATCGTCATTGACCGTAACATATACATTATACATGCGTTAGTCAGAAGTCGCTTGGAATATGCCTCCATAATCTTTTATCCCCATTACACTAATCAGTCGCTAATGCTGGAACGAGTACAAAAAAGATTTTTTAAATTCTTACATTTCAAAATGACTGGTACATATCCTGATCATACTGTGGATTATTCAACATTATTACAAACACATAATGTTTATCACTATCTGATCGACGCGAGCTTTTTAGCGGCACATTTATGTATAAGTAGGTTAATAACATTATTGATTCGCCACAGTTACTTGCAATGATTAAATTCAACGTTCCACGCTTGTCATCACGTCAAGATATTACATTTAATACCTCTATAGCCAGAACTAACATATTATTAAAAGCGCCAAACTCTCATATATGTATAAATGGTAATAAACATTTCGACGACATTTTTTGTAATGTTAAGAGATCATAATCATAATCATTAATAATAATCATTTTCATGTTATCATTTTATCGTTAAGTGCGTTTATTTTTTTTATGGGGTTGCCGTTGCACTAAAAATTTGAAAAAAATCCTTGTCATATGGTTGATATAGCTCTCCTCATGTGAAATATTTTCAACATTATATCACTTCCGGTTCCACACTGGCACCAAGTTTGTTATTTTAAATGGAACACCCTGTATTTTAGTAATTTTTTGGGGGTCTCCTTTGAATTGCAACATATTTTATTTGAACATATGTATACTTCTCTTATAGTTTTCAAGAAAAAAATATATTTCTAAAATTCTGACCTCTAAAAGGCATCTTGAAGTCTGTCTGTAACTTTTCTTAAGAATAAGATAAAATATGATTTATATCTCTACTTGTACCTAGAGGATGCCTCCATGAGTGAATTAATTGGAAACTGTCAATTTTCACAATAAGTGTTCTTAAAATGTCAATATCTAAGTGTCCTCTTCAATATCTAGTAATTCAATTTTTTTAAATGGAATGACCCAATTGTTATCACATGGTACGGTTGGGGGAACATTTCCTACAAAAAAGTATTATAAAACTATACTCCTAAAGGAAGTAGTTTTCGAATTATTTCGAAAATTCGTTTTTCGTCGCAATTAAGCAGGGAATAATGCGCACATAAGTCGCAATTGAATTTTAGTAGGCCAGTAGTATGCTTTTGTTTTGTCGCGATTGTATTGCGAAATGTAAAATAATAAAAAGAATTAGTACAAAGTTTTACAGAAATCAACAAAATTAATAATTACACAAATCAACAAAGTATCAATTTATTCTTTATACATGGCAACTGCCAATTGAACAAAATTTGATTCCAATCTTCTAAACCTTGTTTTATTCATCGGCGGCAAATGTGGATAAGTTTCATTAAATATTCTACATGTTCGAGTGCCAATTCTATCGCAGTTGCCAAGTATAAAGAATAAATTGATAATTTGTTGATGGGTGTATTTATTCATTTTGTTGATTTCTGTATAACTTTGTACTAATTGTTTTAATTATTTGACATTTCGCATAACATAAGCCACAAAACAAAAGCATTACTACTTGCCTACTAAAATTCAGTTGCGACTTATACGCGCATTATTCCCTGCATAAATGCGACGAAAAACGAATCTTCGAAATAATTCGAAAACAACTTGCTTTAGAAGTATAGTTGTTAATACTTGTTTGTAGGAAATCTTCCCCCTAATAGTACCACGAGATAAAAAATAGGTCATTCCATTTAAAAAAATTGAAATACTAGATATTGAAGAGGGCACTTCGATATTGGCATTTTAAGAACACTTATTGTCAAAATTGACAGTTTCGAATTCATACACTCATAGAGGCATCCTCTAGGTACAAGTAGAGATATAAATCATATTTTTATCTTATTCTTAAGAAAAGTTAGACAGATTTCAATATGCCTTTTAGAGGTCAGAATTTTAGAAATATTTTTTTTTGCTTGAAAACTATAAGAGATAAGTGTACATATGTTCGAAGTGATATAAAGTTGAAAATATTTCACATGAGGAGAACTGATTCAACCGTATCACAAGGATTTTTTTCAAATTTTTAGTGCAACGGCAACCCTATAAACTTTTGACGAACGGTTTAGCGTAGACACCCTGTATGTTATATTTTGTTCTTATTATTTTTTTTTTATTTCTCTTTATTTCTATATTTTACATTTTCTATATCTGTAATGTTATTACTGAAATTGTTGAATCTATTATATTATTTTGATTTTGTCCTGTATTGGGTTTTTCCGTTTGGGCAATAAAGGCTATTATTATTATTATTATAAACCTTCCAATCTTCATGTTTTCACATTTTTTTTTCAATAAAATATCTTAAAAATCGATTGAGTTGTGCTATTTTAATAACCGTTAGATATTGCTGCCGGACCCTGTATACAATAATTAGTAGTCCTATCTACCGAGATTATAGGCGATATATTTGTTCGTAATAATTAATAGTCCAGTCTACCGAGATAGTAATCAATTATTTTGGTATACTATTTCCGCATAATAATCGATTATATCGATATATTTCGATAATCGACTAATTAGTATATAGATTATTCCCATCACTAGTCCTAATCATTCAAAACCAATAATTCTAAAAGGAAATATTCTTCAAATTCTAAACCCAATGTTGTTATCTCATTACGCTTTTTTCCGATCTTATGCGTGTTGGGTCACGTAGGCTCTTCTTGCACATTGACGTGTATAATTGTAATTAGGGTGCGGGAAGATCTTTGCAAACGTTTGAATGTTTTTCAAAAGCAAGAACCTTCCTAGACTCGGGTTTAGATAGATACATTTTTTATAAAAAAAATTATCGTTGAGTTCACAATAATTAGTTATAAAAAGTGTTAAAAGTTTAATAAGTTCAAGGTTTTCTATTTCTACAAATTCCACGAACAACCCCAACATCGACGCGAAAGAATGTTACACTATAATATTACTATGTGGTTCATATTGTATAATAGTCAAAACTTCGATAGTTAATAAATATTTAGTTAAAATTGTTCTACTGAGAGGTAGAACTGGTGTCAGGTGACAAGAACTCCAATTTCCATATCAATAGCATCAGTATTCACTTGATGCAACAGGCCATGTTACGGTCTTACACGTCAGATAAATGTTACTAGTCGATGCTATGCTGGCCTGTATATTTTCACTAACACTTTGCTCAGTTAAAATTATTTACACTATTTGAATTGGTGTCTATTTTAAACCAATGTGGTGAAGTGTATTCCATTGTACATTTAAAGCTTTTGCGAGGTGTACAACGTCACCTTCAAACCACATGGTAAAATTTGAATCACCAACTGTTTCACAATAATTAGTTATAAACGTGTTGAGCTAGACTTTTAAACAAATCAATTGATTTATTTACCGGAAGACATGTTGCTCGTGTTGTATGGTGTGAACAAATGATGGCCATGTTGTTTTCTATTATGCGCGGCAAAAGCCAGTTTTACACTATATCAGATTAAGATGGCAACTTCTTAAAAGTTCAAAATATTGTTTTGAAAAGAAATGGAAAACAACAAATAATAAAATAAGTATTCCTAAATGCGTCAATGTAATAATTTGAAAATAAAAATGTAAAATCAGGATGAGAAACTCTTATTATATATCTATGTGTGTGTCGATCTTAAACTTGAATTTAAATAATATACTACAAGATGGCGCCATGTTCCAAACATACGATTCTCAGCTTTTATTTGTTAACAATAGTAAATAATCAGATGACTAAACGTATTTACTAATTCTTTTTTACTGAGAAAAGTTCAATGCGTTTCTATAGTTAATATTTGATTTATAATAGATTCGAAATATGACGCCATCTTGTGATAGATTGAGTAAGTTTAAGTCTAAGATCGACTCACACATTGTTATATTAAATAATAGTTAAAGGGTGTCGCTTCATAAATTTAAAATTTTATAAAGAAGTTATAACGGCTATTCCATAAATAAGTGCACACTTTTTGGGGGTACATCAGGGATTTTAACGAATTTCACATATATTATAAAGGCTATCAAAACATAGCCTTGCTAGGTTGTTACTAGCAAGGGCGGATCCAGGATGTTAGTGAGGGGGGGGGGGCGCACTTGAATATACAGGGTGACCGTATTTCGACAGAATGTATGGGGATCTCAGTTATTTAAAGAGATAGAGAGTCGCAAAGTTGCGTATTTTAGAGCTTAACAATAATCTGTAAACAATTTTAAAATATCTTGTTTTGTTTTCGAGATATCAACAGAAAACTGATTTTTTGAAAAATTGTTTTTATTTTTTTATTCAAAAACTACTGAATCTGGACATTTGAAACTTTGACAATATAGAGGCACTTTTTAATGAGGAATCTAGTAGCATATTTTTTTCTAAGATAACTTTATGATTTACCCGGGGACCATAGCCAACTTTTGTTTTTCTTATAGGCGCCATTTTGGATTTCTATATTTTTTGAAAGAAGATTTTTTTCTGAACTCAGTCATGTAACACACTCCTATTTTATTTTAGATCTGATATTTAAAATTACAATATTTTCTTTTTTGCAAGGAGGGCCTTGTAAACAATGACGTCATATCTAGTAATCAATGACATTTTGACAGCAGTCAATCATTGTTATCAGTCAAAATTATTTAATAACTGTCAAACTTTTGTAATAATAATAATAATAAGTATGGATTATCCCACAAAACATAAATGAAAAAAATAGTGATGACCTTAATATCAACAGTATGGAAAAGTTTCACAAACTAAATTTATTCTACATTTATTATTATTATTCCAAAACTATTCACAAAAAAAATAATTCTTCTATTTTCAGTACATGTCAATAAATATTGATCACCATCACATTTAAGCGTTATATATTTTCAACTTTACTCTAAATCAGTGGTTTATACGCGTGGCGATGAAGTAAAAGCGAGTCCTGTTAGCCGGTCCTCTGTCATTCTTGTTCGGAGCCGGGTCTTTAATCTTCTGAGGGTTAAAAATGTTCGTTCAGCTGTGTAAAAGACCAATTAAACTCAACTCAGTTCTTTTTTAATACAACAATCCAAAATCCCGAAAGAGTTTTCATTGAACTGGGTAAAAAACGCCAAAGAATCATTCTGTAGTTTATTTCAGCCTTAATTAAATGTTTACTAAAGATTTTTTCTGGCGTCAGGAGGGGGGAGGGGCGCGCCCCGTGCGCCTCTCCTCTGGATCCGCCCTTGGTTACTAGAGGTTAAACAAATTATTGTAAGAAAAAGTATAACAATATAAACTTTTAGTACACTTTTATTTTGAAGTCAAAAATTTCGTAAACCGTTACCTATACAAAAACACTTATTCTGTATGTTGTATGTTGTAAATGTTTAAAGTTGTTTCCAAAACAGAAAAACTTTATTTAGATAATTTTTTTTTATAAATAAAATATCTTAAAAAATAATCAAATAATAATGTATTAATTTTCTTAACAAAATATATGTTATACCCTGACCCTTCCTAAGAATTTTTCCGTTTTCAAAAGTTTGGGCACTTTAAAACTTTTTGAGATATGATTTTATTTACCCGAGCGCTGCATTGACATGAGGAGCTCCCGCCATTGGTGTCAGTCCCGGATCGCTGTGTGCGCTGCGAGTCCCACTTTAGGGGATTATTGCAGAGTAACACACCGATCGTGTTGGAAAGACCCACATAGTTTAGAGTAGTAGAGTATCCGATGCCAAATTTACAGGACAAGTGGGGCGAATACAGTCAGAGAGAAAAGCGGCAGCTTGCTGTGCATTTGTGCATTGCTCCTTGGCATGAACGGATGGGGTCTCGCGTCGTGTGGAATAGACGACAAAAAAAAGCGTATAAAAAAGACGGATCTAAGGAAAGTGTCGATTCGTATTATTTAAACACGCTGATAATACATACAAGCTATGTATGGTTTTTAATTCGTTAGAAAGCGTTATCGGATCCTGTGTTATTTTTCGGTATTTACAAAAGCGATTATTCTTCTTCTTGTCATTATAACACATTATTTTATCTTTTAAGACTCCAGTTTCGACAGCCGAACAAACTATGTGTATTATTTTACTAAATTAGAGATTATTTCTTAAAAATATAATAATAAAATAATTCATGTTTATAAGCTCCTTGTAAATATTTATATGCCGGATATATACAGGGTGTCTACGCTAAACCATTCGTTAAAAGTTTATGAGGTTGCCGTTGCACTAAAAATTTAAAAACAATCCTTGGCATATGGTTGAATCAGTTCTCCTCGTGTGAAATATTTCAACTTTATATCACTTCCGGTTCCACCGGAAGTAGCACCAAATTTGTTATTTTAAATAGAACAGCCTACATATTAGTAATTTTTTGGGTTTCTTGTTTAAATTGCAACATATGTTATTCAAACATATGTACACTTATCTCTTATAGTTTTCAAGAAAAAAAAAAATATATTTCTAAAATTTTGACCTTTAAGAGGCATCTCGAAATCTGTCTGTAACTTCTCTTAAGAATAAGATAAAAATATGATTTATATCTCTACTTGTACCTAGAGAATGCCTCTATCAGTAAATTAATTGGAAACTGTCAATTTTGACAATAAGTGTTCCTAAAATGTCAATATCAAGTGCTCTCTTCAATATCAAGTAATTCATTTTTTTAAATGGAATAATCCAATTTTTATCACGTAGTAAGATTGGGGAGAAAATTTCCTACAAAAAAGTATTATACAACTATACATCTAAAGCGAGTAGTTTTTGAATTATTTCGAAAATTCGTTTTTCGTCGCATTTATGCAGGGTAATGACATTTCTTTGATGTACAGGGAGTTTTTCTTTAAAATATACGTATACCAAATTCAGCTTGTTTTCTTTAAATCTTTAGTTATTCGTTGTTTTTTTTTTAATGGTTCAATTTGAAGCTCTAAACGAGTGTTTTCCACTCCCAGACTAAGCATGAAGTAAAATTTCGAGACAAATTTTCTGGGCTTTTCTAAACTCGAAATTTTACTTCATGCGCCACGCGTATAAAACACCGATTTCAAGTGAAGTTCGAATATAAATAAATTTCACAATATTTTAGTGTTTTATACGCGTGGCGCATGAAGTAAAATTTCGAGTTTAGAAAAGCCCAGAAAATTTTCACGGGGCTTTTCTAAACTCGTAATTTTACTTCATGCTTAGTCTGGGAGTGGAAAACACTCGTTTAAAGCTTCAAATTAAACGCTTTTAAAAAACAACGAATGTCAGAAAATGTACAGCTTTATTGCCTGTATATTATTCAAGTAGTAATTTAGTTTCCATCATTGTCATGGTACTATTAAAAATTATTACAATAAATAAGTTGTTCTTTAATGCTCATTGTTTATTTTGTTAGGGCGTAGGTAAAGTATCGTACGTTTCTCGAGTGGTATGGCAATTACATACTCGCGGAATACTACACTCGCCGCTGCGCGGCTCGTGCGCAACATGTCCGCTCATATGTAATATACTGGATACTACTCTGGTTACGTAATATACTGTTATTATTTGACATTTTGCATTACATACGCGACAAAACAAAAACATTACTAGTTGCCTACTAAACTGCAGTTGCGACTTATGCACGCATTATTCCCTCCATAAATGCGACGAAAAATAAATCTTCGAAATAATTCGAAAACCACTTGCTTTAGGAGTATAGTTGTTAATACTTTTTTGTAGGAAATCTTCCCCCTAATCGTACCACGTAATAAAAAAATGGTCATTCTATTTAAAAAAATTGAATTACAAGACATTGAAGAGGGCACTTCGATATTGACATTTTAAGAACACTTATTGTCAAAATTGACAGTTTCCAATTAATATACTTATCATATTCATATTTTTATCTTATTCTTAAGAGAAGTTACAGACAGATTTCAAGATGCCTTTTAGAGGTCAAAATTTTAGAAATATTTATTTTGCTTGAAAACTATAAGAGATAAGTGTACATATATTTGAATAAAATATGTTGCAATTTAATCGAGGAATCTAAAAAATTGCTAATATATAGGGTGTCCTATTTGAAATAACAAATTTGGCGCTACTTCTGGTGGAACCGGAAGTGATATAACGTTGAAAATATTTCACATGAGGAGAACTGATTCAACTGATTCAGCGTATGACAAGGATTTTTTTCAAATTTTTAGTTCAACGGCAACCCCATAAACTTTTAACGAACGGTTTACCGTAGACACCCTGTATGAAAAACGCGGAACATAGGATTTTCAATGATATTTTTTTTTATAGGAATATTATCTTTCCTAACTGCTGTGGCCATGAAAATAATGTGTATTAATTTGGCCTCTGCCAAATTGGGTAAATACCCCAAATTTTCGGGAGAATTCCAATTTTTATTTTATCAAATATTCTAGTTTTTTTATGAATGCAACAAATAAATAATAAAATGACTTCAGGCAGACATTTTATACTCAACAAAAAATATATTTGAGATTTGTCATCTAAAATATTTAGGGAAGATATGTCAATTGGAGCACTGCACGGGCCTGAATTTTTCTTAGGCGATTTTCCCGTATCATATTCAATATTTAAATTATCTTAATTTTATATATTTTTTTTACTTTTTCTAAATACTACGCCTATAATCAGATCAGTATATTTTTTATTTATTTAGACCTGAAATGTTGACTGGGCCGGGTCAGGCAAAACTCAATTTCTCTTATTTTATGACCGGGTTGGGCCAAGCCGGGCCTTAAAAAATATATTGGGCTCGGTGCAATGTTGAGCAAGAAGCTTGTTATTTGAAATGCATTATAATAACTACCTTATTATTATTTTAGTTCTATTTTTTCTAAAATAATTAACAATGAATATGCACGCAGTTAAACCCTACATTTTTTTAAACATTCGTCAAACATATATTACCTGTGCTCACTAAAAAATAGTTGATTTGTAACAACAACGTCATATTAGTGACGTTATTCTTACTATTCTTATAGTTTTGATATCATTGATTCGTTCATGAAGTCGCAGTTGGTTTAAATAGGTCCGATTGCTAGAAACTTTACAATTTACTTTAATTGTTTTATTGCGAGAAGTTTAATGGTATTTAACAACTGCTTTAACAACGAAAGATTTAAGACGAAATAATGATTTGAACAAGACTGATTGTTATTTGATTGCTTCTGGCTTATTAATCAGCCTAATAAACTTTAAAAATAATTTAATAATACCGACACTGTCAAATAATTAGGGAAGCCAATATTAAAGGTATATTACACATCTTTATTTAAATTAGTGAAACATTTAGTGTTTTCTATATTAGTGAACATGCAGTATAAAAAAATACTTATTCCATTAGTAGTCAGAAAGCAAAATAATAAAACACTAGTACAATAAAATATCGATTATAATTGAGAAATATTAATTTTACGAGAACAAATGCTAACGACGCGAGCCGTTTTTGTTAACTATGATTGAGAAAAGAAAAGAAAACAAACGCGAAGCCGCGAGGGTTCACGGGCCCAGGGATAAAGGCTGGCCTCACGCTGCTCGCCCCTCCAATAATTGTGCAGATGAGTGTACAACGCGTTCAACTAAGAGAAGATCCGCAAGGCGGCGGTATTTTACGGTCTTATTTTTCAAGATTTTTATTTTAACCTGACTCGGGCATGAGTTATCGCATCTTTATGAAATGTTCACATTAAAGGAATATAATAGTATAAACTAGTAAGATATTGGAATATTTTTTTTAATTTTGAAAAATATAACATTATTTTTTTCATACCTCTGAAAGTAAATTGTTAACTAAAAAAGTACTTCGATATTTTACTAGATAATTGGGCTTAATATACGCTGTCAAAATTTCAACTTTCTAGGACCTTCGGTTTTTAAATAAACCTAACATTAAATTTCAGACCACTGTTATATTCCCCTTAATAAATCAAGAGAACTTTATTTATTCATTGTTTAACCTGAAATCAAGTCACTAATATAGTTTATTTAATTTTATAAAGGATTTCCACTGTTGGCCGTAAAAATTATATAGCGATAAGATCAGTAAAAAAGTGCCATATTCAGGGTGTTCGTATTTCAACAGAATGTATGGGGATCTTGGTTAAATAAGGGCAAAGTTGCGTAATTTAGGGTTCATTATTGATCTAAAAACAAATTTGAAATATCTTCTATCATTTTTGAGATATTGGCAAAAAAACGGATTTTTTGAAATTTCGATTTTAATTTTTTTATTCAATAACTAATAAATCCAGACATTTACAACTTTGACATTATACAGGCACCCTTTAACGATAAATTTAGCAACATATATTATTTTTGGATAACTATAACATTTACCCAGGGACCATAGCTAACTTTTGTTTTTCGTATGGGCGCCATTTTGGATTTTCATACTTTTTGGAAGAATATTTTTTACTGAATTCAATGATGTATCATACTTATAGTTTATTGTACATTTTATATGTAAAATTTTAATCTTTGGGTTTTTGTAAAGAGTGCCTTGGAAACAGTTGAGTAACTCACTCATTTGGCAACTCCTAGAACCCATAATTTGCTTACATATCACCCTTGAAGACGGACATCCGACGATACAGATTTTCACGGGGCTTTTCTAAACTCGAAATTTTACTTCATGCGCCACGCGTATAAAACACTTATTTAAAGTGAAGTTAAAAATGCACTGAAAACCAACCCAACTTCGATATCTTTTCAAAATTGGATGTTTTCTTTCCTATCCATGCTGTAAACCTTCAGATATTCGTTGTTTTATTGTAAAAAAGCACTTCGATTCCCTGTAGTCCTTCGGTCTCCGAAGACCATGATTGGTCCTTCGAGCTGTAGCCTTCGTAAAATGGTAATAAACTTAGTAATCTAGAGTCATCTTTCAATTTGAAACTTTTAAGAACGAGTGTTGTCCACTCCCAGACTAAGCATGAAGTAAAATTTCGAGTTTAGAAAAGCTCCGCGTAGATAATTTTCAGGGGGCTTTTCTAATCTCGAAATTTTACTTCATGCGCCACACGTATAAACCACTGATTTACAGTAATATTAAAAATATATTATGCTTAGATGTGATGGTGATCAATATTTACCGAGATGTAGTACAAAATGCAAAAATTACTTTTTCTGTTAATCGTTTTGGAATAATAATAATAAATTTAGATTGTGCAACTTTTGTGTGATAATCGATACTTATTATAATTATTACAAAAGACTAACCGTTATTAATTAATTATGAGTGCTAACAATGATTGACTGCTGTCAAGATTTTATTGATTAACAGATATGACGTCATTGTTTTCAAGGCACACTTTGCAAAAAAGAAAATATCATAATTTAAAATATAAACTCTTAAATTATGAGTGTGATACATCAGTGAGTTCAGAAAAAAATATTCTTTCAAAAAATATGAAAATCTAAAATGGCGCCCACAAGAAAAACAAAAGTTGGCTATGGTCTCCGGGTAAATTTTATATTTATCTTAAAAAAAATATGCTACTAGATTCCTTATTAAAAAGTATTGTCAAAGTTCTAAATGTCCAGATTCAGTAGTTTTTGAATAAAAAAATAAAAACGATTTTTAAAAAAATCAGTTTTTTGTTGATATCTCGAAAACAAAAAATGATATTTCAAAATTGTTTTCAGATTATGATTAGACTCTAAAATACGCAACTTTGCCCCAATTTAACCGATTCTCTATCTTTTCAAATAACCGAGATCCCCATATATCTGTTGAAATACGGACACCCTGTATAGCATTTTTCACTGACCTTACGCTTTATAACTTTCTAATCGTTCGATGGAAATCACTTAAATGTCGGAAAATAAAATGTAAAAAGGAGTGGGCGAGGGCAGAGGTAATGGTTGAACACTACAGGGAATCTAAAGAAAATGATATAAAAAACGTTGTCAACGACAGAAAGAACCTTTGAAATTCCCCGATAATTAAAGCGCTTATTATCTGAAATGCCGACAAAAATTGGTTATAAATACTAGATACATGAATCGTTAATTTTGAAAGTAGCCTAACTCCATTCCTTTATAATTTGAGGTTTTCAGTCATAAAAACAATTTGTGGTTAAATATATTCAAAATATATATTATATATTTTGAATATACTTAACCAGGAACTGTTATTTATGTCAGAAAACCTCAAATTAGGGAAATTCTGTCAGTCAACAACAAAAAATTAAGAAATGGAGTTTGGTTATTTTCAAAATAAAAAGGCTCATATACCTATTTATTTTTCTGTTGTATGTATACCATTCTTGAAAATGTCATCAAACCGAAACTAGTTGAAAATAAAATAATTTATTAGTAAAACTAACGAAGTAAATTCAATTAAAAATCTATACCTTAAGAGAAATGTTTTCTTTACTAAGTGATCAACGAGAAACAAATTAATTATACATTTTAAGTAACTATAGATTTATCTAAATAAAGTTTTTTGTTTTAGAAAAAAATGTATTTTAAACTTTGAACATTTAAGCACAAAAAAGTACAGAATAACTTCTTTTGTATAGATAACGGTTTACGATATTTTAGAGTTTAAAATAAAAGTGTACTAAAAGTTTATATTGTTATAACTTTTGACACAATAATTTGTTTAACCTCTAGTAACAACAAAAAAGCCATGTCTTAATAGCCTTTATAATATATGTGAAATTCGCTTAAATCTCTGATGTACCCCCAAAAAGTGTGCACTTATTTATGGAATGGCCGATAACACTAAGGCAGTTAACAATAATAATTATTTTACTTATCTTCTAGAGTTGCTTAGCTGTTTTAGCCATTTGTCATCCTGAATTCTATAGTGCTAAGCTGGGACTCTTGCCAGGCACTAAAGAAAACTTAAAAGGGCTGCCATTTGTTCAATAAACAAATTAATTAAAGTGTTCGCGAATTTAATACTTTCATAAACAGGAGTATTGCCGAGTAGCAAACCGAGCTAAAAATAGCGTCACGCATTTTATCCCTCTCGCGGGTGTCGCAATCTAGTTCGACATGTCGAAAACTCACGAACTGCATTAATGGCTGAAGTGAGAAGTTTTCTGTTTGAAATTCATATACTTATTAGTCTATACCGCTAACTCCCTATTCCCTTCATGGACCAGAAACGGGATCTGATAGCGAGAATAATAGCGTGAAATACCTAGCACCAATGAATGTAGGTACGTCTCATTGCCGGCGGGCAGCGTATTTTAAATTTAAAATCTGTAACATTGTGATATTGTGGTCATTGTATATCTTATCGAGCAAAGAAAAATAATATTTCTTGAACATCACAACAACATAAAACGATGTAATGTTAATTAAACATTACTTGAATGTGGATGTTTAGTATAGAAGTAGAGAATTATGTTGAATTTTGTGAGTGAGTGTGAGTGAGTGAGTGAGACAGCACGTGATAATAGGGATTTATATTGAGGAAAAACGGTGAAAAGTGGTAAAAGTATTTGTTCCCAGTTTTCGAAGGGAGAAAGTAGTAGTACTGAGACTGTTTGCGTAAGGAGTGAAGGGTAAATAGCTACGTATAAACTAGCAGTGTGACTCGAAAGAAGATAATCTCAAACATCTGGATCACCCGTGGACAGCATAGGAGATGAGAAGCCACTATTAATATTAACAAAGAGTGTAACATATTGTAGTCGGTTAGCCTAGTGGTGACAGACGAGAGGATCGAACCTACACTTGTTAATAACCCGAGTTCGAAGACACTTTATTGGACTTTTTTAAATAATTATTACATTTCGATGATTTATTAAAATTTATTGTCGATATTCGAGAGGACCAGACGGACTGCGTGTAATTTAGACAGCATAATATAAAAACAAATAAACAACAAAAGAAAAAGCAAGGAAAGGGAAACAAATTTAGAAAAGAAAAAAGTCAACAAGTGCAGGTCGTATGGGCGGCAAGAAAGATAAAAGAAAGAGAGCGGAAACTAGTTTTGAAAAGGACGAGGAAAGCTCAATTTTTGGGAAAAGTAAATTATTTTCAAGATCACCGGAAAATAAAAGAGAAAAAGAAATGGAGCATATACTGAAAGAGATTAAGGAGATGAGAATGGAAATGAAAGAGAGGTTCGACAAAAATAATGAACAGAATGAGAAGCTAAGAATAGAAGTGAAAACCATTAGTAAGGAATTATTCTTAATAAACGATGGTGTAGCAACGTGAGTAAGAAGGTTGAGAGAAATAATAGTGGAGCTAATCAGTGGAAAAAAAGGGATAATAATAAGAAGTGAAGTGTGGATGGTGCGGAACAGTAAGTGGAGCACATGGTGAAAGAAAAATAGAGTGAAATTTAGCGTAAGATAGTGAATCAAAGAGAATAATAATAGGGTGAAATTATAACCTACAATTTGGTAGATAACAACTCATAATAAATTAATGCATTTATAGACAAGTTCGTGTATAGTAATAAGCGAGAACGCATTTGGTGTAGTGGTAAACGCGTTGGGTTGAAGAGTTGCGGCGTGCAAAACTCTGGTTCGATCCCCGATGAGGTCCACTAACTAGTATTTCATTTTTATTGACAAAAATTAAAAATTAAATGCTAATAATTAAAGGACAAAAATTAAAAATTAAATGCTAATAATTAAAGGACAACAATAAATTAAATACAATAGAAATAAGAACAGCTAACGAACTAGAAAAGAACACATACACTACATCCCATTTGGTGAAAATTTGAAAGTTGTACATTTGGCTACATATATCAAAGGTAGAACGTAGAAACAGTAAGAATTAAGTGAGCAGTCAGATGCAAAACAAAGACACGAAACGTAAATTACACGATACGTCATTAGAGAAACGGGAATTGGAAGATACAGTTTCCGGAAGAAGTAAGAAGACTGCTAGATCACCACACAGTAAAGAAAAAGTCAACGAGATGGAGGAAATTCTTAAACAAATAAAGGAAATGAGAATTGATATAAATAGTCTTTTTGACCAAACTAAAAAACAAAATGAGGAAATAATTAAAGAAATTGAAAAGTTAAACAACGAAGTAACCCGTTTAAAGACAGAAATGGAAAAGAGGGAAACAGAATGGGGAAAAGAAAGAGAGGAATTGTTCAAAAAAATTGAAATCTTAGAAGAAAGAGATGAAAACCGCGAAAAGGAAAAAAACACTACGTTGTTTCCACTTAGTGTTAAAAAACTCAAATATTACCGGCGACGAAATAGATAAGAAAGTTAAAGCCTTCCTCGAAAAAGAACTAAACTTTCAATGTAATTTAGAAGGCGCATATGAAATAAAAAAGGGTATAGTAGTGGTGAAATTGCAATCATGGAAAGATAAAATGAAAATTTTAGAAAATAAGAAAAGATTAGCAGGATCAGTGATATATATTGAAGATGACATGACCAAGAAAGAGAGAAAAATTCAAAAGAATATACGCCAAATAGCTAGACGGGAGAGATAAAGGGGAAAATGAGTGAGGATTGGATAGCAGAAAGTTATAGTGAATGGGGAAGAGTGGAGATGGAACAAGAAGAAGGCAGAAGTAGAGAGGAAAGAGGAGGCAAAAAAGTAGGAAGGAAGGAGGGGGTAGGGGGGGAGGAGGGATCGGGAAAAAGTGTGGAGGCGGAACACAATGAAAGGGAGGAAGGGGACAGGAGAAATGAAGAGAACATATATAGAAGGGGCGAGGGGGGGGGGGGGGTAGGGCAGGGGCAGAAGGTCTATAAGAGGAGCAGGGGACTAGGGAGCAAATGTGGAAGAGTGGGGAAAGAAGGATCGATAAAGATAGGGTTTTGGAATGTGGCGGGAATAAAGTCGAAAGGGCAGGAGCAAAAGTGGAAGAAAGACTTTGAGAAGTGGGTAAACGGGAAGGACATAGTGGGGTTAGTGGAAACCTGGATGGTGAAGAAGGAATGGGGAGAAGTGAAATAATGGCTGCCGAGGGGTTTTAGATGGGAGATGATAGAGGCAGTAAAATGTGCGAGGAGAGGGAGGGCGAAGAGGGGAATGATTGTTGGATGGAGAGAGGATAGGGAAGGAAACAAGGAGGAGATGATGGAGGGATGCGAAGGGCTAATGTGGGTAAATTATCAACAGGGAGGATATCGGGTTGATGTAGGGGTGGTGTACGTAAACAAGAATTGGACAGACATAAGAAAGAAAATAGATGAGAGAGCGGGCGAAGGAGGAAAATGGATTGTGGGGGGGGGGGATTTCAATGCCAGAATAGGGGAAACGGGAGGAGGGGTTGTAGAGGACGGCGCGGTGGTGAAAAGGAGTTCGCAGGAAAAATGTATAAATGGAGAGGGCAGGAGGATGAAGGAGTGGGTAATGGAGGAGGGATGAGAGATTTTAAACGGATATACGGAGGGCGATTGGGAGGGGAGAAAAACGTACATTGGACCAAGAGGGGCATCAGTAATTTATTATGTGGTAGTCAAGGGGATAGAAAGAAGAGATATAAGAGGCATGGAGGTAGAAGAGGTGCTGGGATCGGATCACCTACCGGTAACGGTAGAGATGTGGATGGGGAAGGGAAGAGAAGAGGAAAGATTGCAAGAAAACGAATACCTTGAGTGTCGGATGAAGGCGATGGAGGATATGAGGAAGAGGATTCAATGGGAAAAGGTCAATACAATGGGGGAGATGGAAAAGACGATAGTGGGATGCGGAAGAAAAAAGAAGGGAGAGAGAAGAGGAGGGAATGCGTGTTTCGATGAGGAGTGTAGGCAAGCAAAGAGGGAGTTGGGGAAGGCTGTGGGAGAATGCGTAAGATATGGGGGAGAAGAGGGGAAAGTGGTGGCGGCAAAGAAAATATATGAGGGCATATGTGAGAAGAAGAAGCTAAAGGTGGTGGAAAAAGCGAGCGAGGATTTAAGGGAATGTAAGAACGAGGAGGAAATGTGGAGAATTTTGAGGAGAGGAGAGAGAAGGAGGCAGGTAGGGGTTTCGCTGAGGGAATGGACAAGGAAATGCAGAGAAGGAAGCGGAGTACCAGGGGAGATTGGAGAAAGCAGAGGTGGAGGCAGAGGGGAAGAGTTCACGGAGGAGGAGGTGGAGCGGGCATTCAAGGAAGTGAAGGGTGGAAAGGCGGCAGGGAGGGATGGTCTCAGGGCAGAGATGTGGAAGGAGATTGGGTAAAAGGGGAAGACGAAATTTAGGGAACTGTTGAATCAGATGTGGAGGGGGTATAAGCTGGCAATGATGATAGTAAGGAATCGGATAGAGGTGGAGGTGAAGGTTAAGGGGATACTGCCAGAGACGCAGGAGGGTGTAGAAGGGGGAGGGAGACGAGAGAGCAGGTCTTTACCCTGGCGCGAATGGTGGAGAGAGTGATGGAAGAGAAAGGATGTATGTATGCGGTGTTTATGGACCTGAAGGCAGCATATGACTCGGGGCCGAGGGGAAGCTTGATAGAATCTTTGAGAAGGAGAGGGGTGAGTGAGGGGATGGTGGAGTGGGTGAAGAGAGTGTATGGGTAGGGGCGAAAGTGGGGAAAGAGGTGTCGGGGTGCTTTAGGACGTGGGAGGGTTTGAGGCAAGGGTGCCCGCTGAGCCCGATGCTATTTAATGTGTACGTAAGTGAATTGGAAGAGGTGATGAGGAAAGGGCAGGCGGGGGAAGTGGTGATGGGTAAAAGGAAGGTATGGATGCTGGCGTACGCGGATGATGTGGTGTTGGTTACAAGAGTGTATGAAGGGATGAAAGAGATAGGGGGGGAGAGGGGGAGAGGAGGAAAATGTATGAGAGGGTAGGGCTGTCGGAGACGAAGGTAATGGAATAGCTAGGAAATGGGGTGAAGGTGGATGAGTGGGTGAGGGGGAAAGGGAAGGAGGTGGAAGGGCAGGAAAGGCAAGGGTGTATTGACAGAAGCCAGTATAATGATATGTATGGGAGGTGGCAGGTGTATGGGAGGGTGCCGAAGTATTTGATAGAGAAGGGATGGGGTAGAGAGGATAGGGTGATTGTGGCAAGGGCGAGGTGTGGATCGGAGGAGAGAGGAAGGAAAGTATGGATGGGGGAAGAATATGGAAGGTGTGTGTTGTGTGGACAGGGGAAGGATACGTGGGCACACTTGGCGGAGGAATGTGAGGGGGTGAAAGAGGAGTGGCTGGGAGCGAAAGGGAATAGAAGGGTAGTGGAGTGGATGAGGGAGGATGGGAGCGGGGTAAGGACGTTGGAAAAGCTGGGGAGGGAGAGGGAAAGGAGAATGGAGGGTAAGAGGGATACGGGAAGGGAGTGAGGTAATCAAATAAGAGTGACGGAATGGATGAGAGAGGATGGGGCCGGAGTAAGGACGCTGGAGAAGTCGGGGGAAGAGAGGGAAAGCAGAAGGAAAAGAGGGGGCAGTAATTAGGGTAGATATAATGTATGTAATATAGTGTTATGCCAATAAAGGTCTTTTTTTTATTCTTAATAAAAGCGGAAATGAAGAGAAAGGAAGAGGAGTGGAAAGAAGAAAAAGAAACCTTGTGGAACAAAATCCAAGAGTTAGAAGAAAAGGAGGAAAGGAGCGAGCAAGAGAAGAGGCGTAACATTATTGTCATCAAAAACGCAGGAATTAAAGGAGATAGTGTGGGGAGAAAAGTCAGCGAATTATTGAAAGAAAAGTTGGAAGTGGAAGTGGATATTGTAGACGCATTCGAGTTGAAAAATGGAATAATATTAGCGAAAGTAAAAGACATGAAGGACAAAATCAAAGTAATGACTAACAAGTGGAGACTTAAAGGAACGGAGATTCATGTGGATAATGACCTGACTATAAAGGACAGACATATTCAAAGTTCTTTAAGGAAAGTTGCCAGGGAAGACAATGATAAAGGGAACTTAGTTAAAATAGGATATAGAAAACTTGATATAAACAGCAGAAAGGTGTCGTGGAACGAAATAAGTGAGCGAATTACTGGAGTGAAGGCAAAAAACTCAATCTTAAATTAAAAGGAGGAATCAAGGGGAGTTATGTAAGGGTGGGTTTTTGGAATGTGGCAGGATTGAAGTCTAAGTGTAGGGGAGCAAGGTGGCAAATGGAGTTCGAGAATTGGATGGTTGATAAGGATGTGGTGGGATTAGTGGAGACGTGGGTAAGGGAAGAGGAGTGGGAAAGTGTAAAAGGGGCACTACCAGTGGGGTTTAGATGGTCAATTAAAGGGGCAGAAAAGAGTGCAGCAAAAGGAAGGGCGAAGGGCGGGATGGTTGTGGGGACAAGGAATGAGTTAAAGGCGGGGGTTATAGAATTTCGTGAGGACGTAGAAGGCATCGTATGGATGAGTTGCTACCAGGGACCGTGGCAATTGGAAATAGGAGTAGTGTATGTGAACAAGAACTGGGTTAAAGTGCGGAATGAGTTAGACAGGAAAGCCAGCGAAGGGAAGAGATATGTTGTGGGGGGAGATTTTAACGCGAGAATGGGGGAGATGGGGGGAGGGGTAAGTGAGCGGGGGGAATTAATAGAACGGACATCTCAAGACAAAGTGATCAATAGTGAGGGAAGGAGGATGAGAGAGTGGATATTGGAGGAGGGGTGGGATATGTTAAACGGGTGTATAGAAGACGATTGGGATATAAAAAAAACGTACATTGGGCCACATGGTTCGTCGGTGATAGACTATGTGATAATAAAGGGGATAGAATAGTGAGAAGAATGGAGGTGGAAGAAGTACTAGGCTCAGATCATCTACCAATTGTGGTAGAAATATGGATGGGGAAGCAAAAGGAACAGCAGCAGGGGCTAGACTGGTGGAAATTGGCAGACGGGGCAAAGGAAATGGAAAGAATGGGTCAAAGATTTGAGAAGGTCAAGTGGAGTCAGGTGGAAAACATGGAGGAGATGGAAGAGGTTATAGCAGGATGCGGAAGGAAGATGAGAAGGAGCAGCGGATAAGGGTGTCCATGGTTTGACGAAGAGTGTCGAGAGACAAAGAAAGAAATAAGGAGGGCAGTAAATGAATGGAGGAGTGGAAGAGGGGAGGAGAAGTGGGCGAGGGAGCCAAGAACGAAATACACGAAGGTTTGCGAGGAGAAGAAGGTTCAGGCTATCAAGAAAATTGCAGAGGACATGAGATCTTGCCAGAACGAAAGGGAAATGTGGAGTATTTTAAGGAGAGGAGAAGTAAGGGGACAGATAGAGATACCTCTGCAAGAATGGAAAAAGAAATGTTTAGAAAACTGCGGGGAACCGATGGAGGTAGGGAGACGAGAGTTGAGAACAGAGGGGGATGAGTTTACGGAAGAGGAGGTGGAAAAGGGTTTTAAAGAGGTGAAAGTAGGAAAAGCGGCGGGGCTGGATGGAGTGAAAGCGGAAATGTGGAAGAGGATTGGAGTTGAGGGAAAAAGAAGATTTGGAGGGCTGCTAAATCAGATGTGGAGGGGAGAGAAGCAGATTCCGAAGACATGGTGGCGTGTGGGAGTAATGTGCCCGATACACAAAAGTGGAGATAAAAAGGACGCGGATAATTATCGGGGGATAACCATTATGTGTATCGGGTACAAGATAGCGATGGTAATTGTTAAGAACCGGCTAGAAAAGGAAGTAGAAGAGAAGGGGTTGTTGCCGGAAACGCAAGGAGGGTTTAGAAAAGGGAGGGGGACTAGAGATCAAATCTTTACGCTAGCAAGAATAGTTGAGACAGTGTTAGAGGAAAAGTGATGTATGCATGCAGTGTTTCTCAATTTGAAGGCAGCGTATGATTCGGTTCCGAGAGAAAGGTTGATGGAGTGTTTGAAGAGGAGAGGTGTGAGCAAGGTAACAATGGAATGGGTGAGAGGAGTATATGAGGAAACATGAGGGAGAGCAAAGGTGGACGGAAAGGTATCGTAAAAGTTTAGAGTATGGACGGGGGTGAGACAGGGATGTCCACTTAGCCCGTTACTATTTAACTTATATCTGAGTGAACTCGAAGAGGTCCCGAGAAACGGGCAAGCGGGCGGGGTTGTGATAGGGAAAATGAAGGTGTGGATGTTGGCGTATGCGGATGATGTGGTGTTGCTGGCGAAGGAATGGGGAGAAATTAATGAAATGTTACAAAGGGTTGAGAGGTATATGGATAAGCGAGGATTGTGTGTAAATGTAGAGAAAACGAAGTGGATGAGATTTAGGAATAGAGAAAGAGAAGGCAGAGTGAAATAATTGGCATGGAAGGGTGAAGTGATCGAAAGAGTGAAAGAGTTTAAATATTTGGGTTTTGTGTTTAGATGTGGTGGGGGGTACAGGGAGCACGCCAGATGGGTCCAACTGAAGGCAAGGAAAGTGTGGTATGTGGTAAATAACAAGTGGGGAAAGTGGCTGGAGGGAAATGTTTAGATGGCGTGCAAACTGTGGGATTCGTGTGTTAAGCCAATTTTAATGTTTGGGGTGGAGGCATGGGGAATGAGAGCGTATGAATGTATTGAGAGAGAGAGCAGGTGACGTTCCTGAAGCAAAGAGTGGCAAGATATGAGATGAAATTGATTGGATTGGGTAGTGAAAGGCTGGTAAAAGAGGTGTGGAGAACATGTGTGGGTGTAGGAGAGAGTGATAGGAGAATGGAGAGGAGAAAAATGTATGAAAGAGCAGGGGTGTCTGAAAGTTTGGTAAATGAGTGGTTGGAAAAGGAAGTGAATGTGGTAGCGTGGATGAAGGGAAAATAGGAGGAAGTGAAAAAAACAGGAGCGTCAAGGGTATATTGAGAGAAGTACCTATAATCCTCGATATAAAAGATGGCAGGTACACGGGAAACTGCCAGGGTACCTCAGCAGGAATTTACTAAAAATAGGGGAGAAGGGAGCACTGGCGAGGGCTAGGTGTGGGTCGGAGGAGAGAGGAAGAAAGGTATGGATGGGTGAGGAGTATGGTAGGTGTGTGTTGTGCGGAAGTGGAAGGGATACGTGGAGACATATAGCGGATGAGTGTAAGGAGATAAGTGAGGAATGGACGAGAGGTGTTAAAAGGATAGAGGAGTGGATGCGAGAGGATGGGGCGGGCGTAAAGATTGTGATAAGATTAGGGTGGGAGAGGGAGAGGAGAAGAACTGATTAGATGGGAGTTTGGTTTGATGTGTTTAGTTTTGTATTGTGTTTATGGAAATGTATATTAGTTTTGGATGCCAATAAAGGTTTTTTTTTTGTTTTTTTTTTGTTGAATTTTGTGTACTTATGTATTTGCAGGGAAGTTGTATTTTTAGAAAAATTAGAAAACAGGCATTCTGCTTTCTATTATATATATATATTTTTTAAATAGAAAAACATAAAACATAATAAACCCCATCTCCACGTGCTTTCTGCCGCAGAGTAATCGGCGTAATTTGTTGTTTTGCATTTGCGATCGGGTCATTTGTTTTGTTTTGTGCGTTTCCGCTTCAACTAAACTTATTCTAGTTTTTAATGAGTGTTATTGTGTTTCATTGACATGTGAAAAACTTATTTGAATTGAACAATGAAACCAAAAACAAGTGTTATTTGGAACTATTTCAGTGAAGTTTGTGCGAATACGGCAAAGTGTTAACTTTGTGAGAAGATATATTCAAGAAAGGGGGGTACGACTTCTTCGTTAAAAGGTTATTTAAAGTCTGTACATGCTACTGAATATGAATAATTAATTAAATTAGAAACTGAAAAAAAATTCAGTACAGCCTTTGACTTCAACGCCTCGTCAAGATTCCAAAAAACAAATTACTATCAAAGAGGCTTTGATTAAGAATCAAAAATGGTGTACTTCTAATCCTAAATCAATAGAAATAGATAGATTAATTTCTGAAATGATTGCTTTGCAAGATCTTCCCTTCAATTTCGTGGAAGGAATTGGATTTAAACGACTTGTGCAGTTCATAGTGCCGAATTATCAGTTAAGGGGAAGACAGTTTTTTACAGATTATATTTGTGGTGAGTTATGTGCAAGATTAGCAAAAAAGATAAATGACTTGTTAAAACAATTTGAGAAAATCTCATTTACAACAGATATAAGTTCGAATATATCGTTATTAAGTCTAAGAGCGCACGGCATAAATAAAGATTTTAAAAGGCTAAATATTTTTTTTTTAATTTATTTTCATTTATTTACGGAATCTCCTTTTACATAAATCTACAAAGATTAGTTACATATATAGATGTAGTAAAAATTACATTAAATTATATAGAAATACAACAATAACAAAAAGTACCAATAATCTAACAGATAATAATACAAATATACTAACGTAAATGAATAATCAAGAGAACATACAAAACGGCGCATCAAAGCGTGAAAGTTAATTAATGCCTCAAATTCAAAACTATTTGAATTCAAGAAAACAATCTTACGCTTCATATAGTTTCCAGAATTTAAACATAATCTATAATACACAGTATACGTACAGAAATATCATTAAAAATGTACATGTATTTAAGTTAAGCATTGATGCAGCTGCCGCTTAAATAGACTGTACGGTATACCAACAAAATCGACAGTAGAGCATATATTATTGCACTGATTGGAGATACGCGACAAGGGACTATTTTGTCCATAAGTAGTTCTATGATATACGTTATGCATTAGTTGCATGTTTCTTACAGTCCTTGCGGGAACATGGATATTAAGTAAACTAACCAGGCTGTTTGACGAAATACAGCCATTTAAGATCTTATATAGCAAACACATGTCCATCCGCCTGCTACGTATCTCCAATGGCAATAGCCCCAAATATGTTTCAATGCTATCACTTGGTATTAGTAACCCACTGCAATGCAACTTAAATGATGCATACTTAATGAATTTTCTCTGTACCGATTCTAATCTGTTTATATGAACCGCATAAGATGGAGACCAAATTACCCGACAGTACTCCAGCTGTGATCTAACGAGTGAATTGTAGAGAATAGTGATGGACCGTGTATTAGTTAGATCAGCCGAAAATCGTTTCACAAAATAGAGAGTTTTATTTGCCTTATTAATAACACTATCGATGTGTGGGTTAAATGACAACTTTGAGTCAAATAAAACTCCAAGATCGCGGATCAGATTGACTTTAGTTAATGATTTCTCGTTGAGACAATTTTGAAATTCAATTGGTTTTTTGCACCTACTAAAACATATATATTGACATTTCTTCACATTCAGTGTCATGTCGTTTAATTCACACCATTTGGTTATGCTAGTTAGATCATCCTGAATGAGCAAGCAATCATGGATCGTCCGTACTTTAAAATAAATCTTCACATCATCAGCGAACAGCAAATGTGGACACTTAAGTGCATTACTAAGATCGTTAATAAATAATGAGAACAGGAGCGGCCCCAGATGAGACCCCTGAGGGACACCGGAAGTTATCTTGATGCGACTAGATAAATTGGATTTAATAGAAACTCTTTGCGATCTGCATGCGAGATATGATTTAAACCACGTTAACAACGGATCTTGTATACCGTATGATTGAAATTTTGCATAAGAATTGAATGATTGACGCAGTCGAAATCTTTGCTGAAATCTAAATAAACTGCATGAACTTCACTGCCCTCTTCTAGGGCGTTGGAAATGTATTGTGAATATATGAACAAGTTAGTTAACGTGGATCGTGTTGAATAAAATCCGTGCTGGTGTTCGCTGATGATTGTGGAGAAGTTATTAAAAAGCTCAGTGTATATTAGCTTTTCAAAAACCTTCGATAGTGCACTAAGAATGGATATCGGACGATAATTCTCTACATTCGATTTAGAACCGGCCTTATGTATGGGAACGACATATGATTCTTTCCAAATATTAGGAAAGGTTACAGTTTCAAGGGATAAATTAAATATACATTGAAGTGGATCAACTAAGTAAGCGGCACAATTACGTAAAAATAAATTTGGGACATTGTCGGGACCAACACTAGTACAGTTTTTTAATGAACCTAGAACCGTTAAAATATTATGGTCTTCAATGCATATAATGTTGATATGTGAAAAATGATCTGGTGAAAATAGTATATTTTTATTATGATTTGATTTGTATACCGATGCAAAATAGCCGGCGAATAAATTGCTTACATCTGAGGCTGTCGATGCATTATGAGCACCGTAATGCATAGACACTGGGATCCCATGGGATTTGTTTTTGCTGTGTACAAAAGACCAAAACGATTTGACATTATGAGGTATGGATTCTTCAACATTGAAAACATATCTTTTATAAGATTCCAAAATTTCTCTCTTACACCTTGATCTTAAATCTGAAAATGCATGATAATCGTGCATATTGCCTGATCTTTTCCATTTGTTATGAGCATTTTTTTTAATTTTCACTAGATGTAATGCATGCTTTGAAAACCATAGTGGAAATGTACTGTGATGAGTACGTTTTTTAGGTACGTATAAGTCTATGACGAAGTACATAACATCATAAAAAATATCTAGAACTTCGTTGACATTATGCCGATTTTGTAAAACTGTCCAGTCGACACCATTCAGAAATTGATTAATTTTGTTGAAGTCGGCTTTCTTATAGTTATACTGAAAATTATTACCGCCTGTTATAATTTTATAACTGCATGATTTTATATTGACTGAAAACGTTGGATGATATATATCGCATGAAATGATCGGTTTACATGGATTCAAGCTAATATCGTCAGTGTTAAAATAGCACAAATCCAATACAACCCCGTATGTGTTCAATAATGAATTAAATTGATTAAGGCCCAATACAGCCATACCATCAGAAAATAGAAGTTCGGAGGGTGATGTTAAATTGCAAGGTGTACTGGTGTATTGGACACTGCTCATCGCGCAACCACTTGATGCGCGGTAAATTAAAGTCACCTACTACATAAATTTGGCTACAGGCGTGCGTTGACGTAACATCTTCTATGATAGAAAGAATATGTTCATAAACATCTACAACCGAATTCGGTGGAACATAACAAGAAAATATTATGATATGACAATTTCTACTGTATTGTCAGTAACAATTTGAAATGAATGTATATCATTTCTGACCGCGAGTAATACTCCTGTACTTCGAAGTATTCGTGTGTGTGTGTGTGTGTGTGTGTGTGTGTGTGTGTGTGTGTGTGTGTGTGTGTGTGTGTGTGTGTGTGTGTACGTTAGGAAAACTTTACGATAAAATTCTGCATTCTCGCCTTACGGAATGGACAGACGACCACAAAATACTACCGCGCACCCAGCACGGTTTTATTAGAGGCCTCTCCTGTAACCACCAGCATATTCGAACCAGCGACTTTATAACCAACGGTTTTAATAGAAAATATAGCACTCTCGCTGTTTTCCTCAAACTCACGAAGGCTTTCGATCGAGTGTGGCACGAGGGACTGCTGTATAAACTCATGACAGTTAACTACCCGCCATATTTGGTACAAATAATCGCAGAATTCATACGAAAACGCACTTTTTCGGTTCGCTTCGAAAACTCAACTTCGGCACCGCGTGAAATGACCGCCGGTGTCCCCCAGGGGTCAGTACTTTCCCCACTCCTGTTCAATATCTTTGTACATGACCTCCCTAATCCGAATAACAGAAACCCCCCCCCCAAAATAACCTCACCTTCAGAGGCACACACATTCCATGGGTAATCGAAGTGAGATGCCTTGGTTTACAAATGGATAGTCACCTAAACTGGACAAAACACGTTCATTCTGCAATCAAAAAAGCAAACTCTGCCTTCGGGCAACTAAAGTCACTTCTGCTTACAAATAGCAATCTTTTCCTAGCTAGTAAAATTCACATTTACAAAGCTATCATCAGGTCAAAATGGACTTACGGATGTCCCTCGTGGATTCACATCTCAAAAACGCAGATAAACAAACTGCTCCGTGGTATGTCAGTAATGTCCAACTTCGAAGCGAAACGAAAGTGCCAAAACTCCAGGTTTTCATTCGCGATTTGGCGATTAAAAACTACTCGAAATTTGACGTCTCCCTCCTTCAGGACCACTTAGGTGTACCTGAAAACTTTCGAACTAGGAAAAAACGTCCACTCCACCTAGACGTTGTTACTTAATTTTCAGGAAAGAAGTTTAAAGTAATAAAACTTTACACCTTTTCTTTCCTAAATGCTACCACACCCACCCGAAACCAATATATGAATACTGCTATAGTACTCACACCAGCACGTGGTTGTGTATCGTTGAAAATTGAATTGTTTTGAAGTTTTATTTTGTGAGAGTGTTCGACATGGGAAAAGGAAAAGACTACCGGCGTAAAATGACTCCTCGGTCAAAATTTGCTAAGTCAGTTGTACAAAATTTTTTATCAAAGAAAGGTAAGTAAATGTCGTGAGTATATATATTTTTGCAAAACATTATACCGGGTGGCCATGAAATTATTGCCTACGCAATTACTCAGGCTATATAAATGGTAGACATTTTAATTTTGGCATGTATATATAAATTAACTATAGCTTGATTTTAGCATAGATCAACTACAAATACTATTTCTGGTTTAACCGAAAGTAATATTATTTTTCTTATTTTAAATGGCAACATAGACTTATTTCTAACTTTTAATATTCGTCTCTAAATTCCATTTCCAATGACGTATAACAAGTTGATATTTACGTTAAAACTAACCTCAAAATTAATATTTTACGAAATTGATTTAGTAGGCCGAGGAATTGTAACTAGAATGAAACATCACAAAGAAGGCCATGAAATAGTTATGTTACCTAATAACAATTTCTAATTTTATGGAATACTTTTTCCAGTTGCCTACAAAAAAGTTTAATGCCGAAAATGTAAATGTTCAAAATTCGTATTGATAAACGCACTATAATATAAAAATTTCAAATAGCACACCATGCTTATTTGTAATCATTAAAATCTGTTTAAAATTCTCTATTCAACTACGTATTGCAAGTTGATATAAATTAAAAACAAATTTCAACAAATCAGCTTTTAAAAGATTTAAAAAATAGAAGAAAATATTTCAATTTTTTTGTCAAAATTTTATAAGGCCCTAAAATGCGCATCTTTGCCACAATTTAACCTCTCTACCTGTTTAAACAACCGAGATTCCTATACATTCTGTCGAAATACGGATACCCTGTATAACAAAATATATGTCTTCAGGTAACGAATCAGAGATGGTTGCAAAAAACATAGAAGATCGATTATCTCCAAATTTGCAATCATTCCATGATAATCAGTTATCAGGCGAATGCCAACCTTCATCGTCTCAGACTGATACAAAATCTACGGAAAATCATGTAGATCCATGGGATCCAAAAACGAATTACAAGATATTATGGGACACACATTAAACATGGAAACCGAAAAGAATGAACCTGTATTGACAGGAAATAGAATAGTTGACATAAATTATGTTTTAAATTGGTCAATGGATATAACAACAAAACATGCAAAACGGTGTACTGGTGGCAGATTAGTAGCAATAGAAGAAAATAAAATAGGATTATCCAGCATTATTACATTAAAATGTCCAATGTGTGACATGGAATTTAAAAGATCTACGCAAAAGCCACCGTCTTTATCCACAAATCTAAAGGCTGTTTGGGGAACACTGGCTACTGGAAGCACGTATAAACATCTACAGAAATGTTTGTGTGTGATGGACATACCTTGTATATCATCATATTCATTTTATGATAGGCAAGATCATTTAAATAATATAAGTATATTATTTAAATGATCTTGCCTATCATAAAATGAATATGATGATATACAAGGTATGTCCATCACACACAAACATTTCTGTAGATGTTTATACGTGCTTCCAGTAGCCAGTGTTCCCCAAACAGCCTTCATATTTAGATGATATAAAAAAGCAGAGCAACATGAATTTGAAGTCGCAATGGAAAAAGGTGATCTAGATAAGGATGGGGTGCCATGTATATCTGTATATCTGGATGGAGGATGGAGTAAACGGAGTTACGGACACACGTATAATGCCGCATCAGGAACTGCTGTTATTATTGGACGGGCATCTGGTAAGGTCTGGTATCTAGGGGTAAGGAATAAATTTTGTATAATATGTGCAAAGGCAGAAAATAGTAACAGCCAGCCACGCAAACATGTTGGTTTCAAAAATTGGACTGGGTCTTCATGCAAGCATTGAAATACATGGCCTTAAATATAATAAATTCATTGCGGATGGAGATTCCAGCGTTTTCTCCAAAATTAAAAAGGACGTAAAATATGGCAATGAAGTTGTCAAAGTAGAATGTACGAACCATGCCATAACAAATTATGGCAAAAGACTATTCAACATCAAAAATGTCAAAACAGTTGCACTGATTGCAAGAAAACTTTTGACTGTTAAGAAAATTAAAGATCTTCAATCAATAGCAAAAAGTGCAATTTATCATAACGCGCATGGCGATATTTCACAATTGATTGATGATTTGGGGAATGGACCAGCACATGTATTTGGAAAACATGATAATTGTGAACCAAATACTTGTAATAATGTTGGGATTACAGATCCAACATATCACAAATTTAAAGTAAGTAGGTTTTGCAGATATGTATTTGGAGCTGTAAACTTATTAATTCGAAAGGCTAATAGTTTAATCGATAAAGAGACCAATAATAGAGCTGAAATATTTATGAATATTCATTCAAGATTCAACATGGGGAAGAGATTAAATTTAACCCAGAGAGGTTTATTCCAAATGCGGTCTTATATCTCAGCCCTTCGATATAATCAGGGATATAATTGGCATACCGGTCTATGGAAAATGGCTTTTAATGAAAGCCCAAGTAAAATTTTAAAAACATTTATTGTTCAGGAAGAAAACAAAAAATTACAAAAAAATCAATCAAGACATGACACAATACCTAAAGAGAAAATAAAAATTCCGAAAGCAAAAAAAACTTGGATTACGGGTTTCATGCCGAGCAGCCACCATTATCTCAAGTAGAAATTGAAGGAGAGTGCCAACGGATATTAAATTCCTTAGAGATGACAGAAGAAGAAAGGGACCAGATTGCCAAAAGTACAGCCAATCAATTTAACAGCCCGTTATATATTAGAGAAAGAAGCCAAAGGCTAACTGCATCCAATGTTGGTGCAGTATGCAGAAGATTGCCTCATACTTCCTGCCACTCGCTTGTTAAAAAATTTCTTCAGACATCCATTATTTCAACACCTGCAATTGAGTATGGCAAAATGAAAGAAGAAGTGGCAATCCAAAGATTTGAAGAAAAGTATTTTCAGTCTGTACAACCAAGTGGACTCTTCATTGATTCTGTATTTCCATTTCTAGCCGCTTCTTCAGATGGGTTAATAAGTAGTGAAGAATTAGTAGAAGTAAAATGTTTGTACAAAATTTTTGAATCTGGCCTTTCTTTAAAAGAGGGAATAATCAAATATAATACTTGTTTAGAGTTGAATAATGGTGTGATTCGTTTGAAACGTAATCATGATTATTACTACCAAATTCAGGGTCAGTTACATATAGCTAAACGAAAACGATGTTATTTTATTGTGTATATTGGAGAAAATCAAAACTTATTTGACGAAAACATTGCGCGCGATGACGCATTTTGGGAAGACATGATGGTCGACAAATTAGTTACATTTTATGTACATTGTGTGCTGCCCGAAATCGTACGAGGGAATTTAAAACGAGGAGAAAAGTGTATAGATCCGGATTATATTTTAGAAGCTAAAAACAAAATAAAAAATAAATAAGAATTTTATATTAAATAACTTATAGATAAATAATACTATGTTTTATATTACTGATTTATTTTTATTAGCACAACTCGAGTTTCGACATATTTAGTGTAATTTTCAAGTGTGTATGAAAATGTCACTAAGTATGTCGAAACTTGAGTTATGCTAATAAAAATAAATTAGTGGTATAAAACATAATATTATTTGAAAAGAGTTTTGTTTGTATTTCAGTACCCCCAAGACCACAAACAGTGTGGTTCACAACCAGGTCACAATTGGTTTCTTGTATTTCCACTTTGTGTAATAAAAACCTTCAATTTGTTGACCAACATTGTGCGATAGCTTGTGACATCTATATAACTTCATAATAGTATTGTTTATCTATTAGTTATTCAAAATGGAATACCACGTAGTAACTCCCAAGAATATTGATGCTTATTTTAATTTTAATTATACTTTCCGACTATCCAATTTTGGTATTTCTTTACGTTTTCAGGTTCCCTCAGTACGATTATCATAGTTTTACGATGATATCTGTGCGTATATTATCTGCGTAAATACGTAAATTGTGGGATTTTTTAATGGGCCCATGTTTCTTTTGTGAGTTTATTTATTATTATTAGGATAACTAGACTTATTCATTATCATACAGGGTGGGCCATTTATCCTGGCCACCTGGAATATCTCGAAAACTAATTTTCGGAGAAAAAACATCTCGAATAAAAAGTTCAAGTCACATAGGGGCTGGTGCAGCAGTAATATAAATATTTAATTTTCATGTTTTTAAGGACATCCAAGGAGAACTTTATTTTTTAAAATGGAAACATAATATTTTCATTAATGATTCTTAATCTACGACTTCAAATAAATAACTTGAACTTATTATTTAAAACATTATTTTATCCGGAATTTAGGTTTCTATGTGGCCAGGATAAATGCCCCACCCGGTATAACGGAATACTGCTTACTTAAATACTAATTTTATAAAATAAGAAAATACAAAGGAATAAACAATTTCACATTAAATTTGCAATTATCTAAGAAAAGATGTTCTCTCTTTTTTTGTTAAGATTTGTTTTAAAACAAGGAGTATTTCTTTCATGTTTATGTATAGTCTATTCATATTTTATTCTCATCGCAATAGACTTTGTTAGGGTGACATTTTTGTTTATTTAAAAAAGTTACTAACAATTTTTATGTTATTGCATTTTGTTGGTTATGTGTAGTGCAATGTTCGTTTTATAATATCCCTCAATTAGATGTAAAAGTATTATTGCTACAATTTTTGGCAACGTTTTGTTGAAATTATAGGTTAGCACTTTAGATATTTTACACCTTATTTCCTTGAATGTATTGCAAAGGGCACGTATTCTTTAATTGTATGAATAGAAAAAATATATTGATTAACAAAATAGTAAACTATTAGCCAGGAAGTAGTTGTATCAATTGAATTCGTCTTTTTAAAATAAATAACCTGTTGATTTGCGAAAACATTCGTACCTTTAATGTATTTGTAAGCTTACATGTTTTAATTTTAAAATACATGTCGTTGAAATATGTTTATGAATTAAAATTGAATTAAAATATCAGACAATGGTGATTATTAGTACATTAATTTACACGCGTTACTAAACATTATGATCATCATATTTTCAATAAATTATATGACAATTGAATGCGAATAAGAAAATACAACTTTGGGATTTGAAGTGGAATTATGCCAATTATAAAATTGTTTGTATATTAGATTTTAAAAGTAATAGTAGATATTTAAAACTGGATACATTTAGCAAGTAATGAATTATATTAGTTAACATTTATGATTTCTAAACCAACAGGTTCAAACACTTTTATGGTCAAAACGCGAGAAAAGAGACAACCATATACGGCCCGTGCAGGGCTGTAGGCCTAGGAACCCTTCACATCCCATCCCCGCTAGTCCAAATTCAAACCTTGCTCGTTTCTCGCTTGACGCGATTTTCTACGTTTTCGGATTGGTCTGCTGAAACTGAACGTGACTAATAGCCCGATCCTAAATCGCCGTGTACTGCTGAGCGAGAGAGAAAGAACGGGCGTCTTGGAATCGTAAAACATTTTGCATGAATTTCGAGAGCGCAAATAGTACAAGCAACACTGACTCATTACGCTTCGTGGCGCTTCGCAGTTATTCGTATATCTTCGCCGTATGGCCATATTTATTTATAAAACGGTATTGGTGGAGCACTCTCAGCGGCCAGAATTGACAACCGAGCACCTACCCCCCTCTTAAGTAAATTCTATTTACGTGATAATCGTTCAGTTAAATTCAGTTATATTTAATTTCAAACTGATAAAAGTTGCAGGCCACCAAAATTAACGTAAATTCATTAATTTTTCTGTGTTAAACGAAATCAAGTGCATTTATTCAAATATATATATTTTTTTAATAAATGTTCCCTTCGCCATAAAACTTACGGGGCCGTGGCAAGGACAATTCAAATAATTATTTTGTTAGTTCAGCTCAATTATTTAGTTTTTTTTTATATCATATTTACGTTGGTTGTTTTCAAAAATATTTTCCCCCCTGCCGCTTAGAGTAATATTTAAGGCCGTGCCAAGAGAAGCGGAAGAATTATATCATTTTTGAATACATTAGTCTGTATATAATTAGATTTTTCCTAGCTAGTAATTAAATTCACCGGGGCCGTGATAATTTTTGATTTAGATAATCTGTGAAATTACTCATTCTGTTTAGAGAATAACTTGTTTATTTAACCGGGACAAACAAAGCTCAAAAGTTATTTACTTGTTTTTTTTTTGTTAGCTAGCGTGTAATTTTCTCTAGTATTAAAATAGTTAATAATTAAAAATCTCCCGGAGCCGTGACCAGGAATAAAAATTAATACTGACTCAAATTAAGTATTTCGGGCAGTAGGATTTGTTGTGGGTAACAATAAACACTGATTAATATCTTTTAAGAGATCAACCTAGTAAATCTTTATTTTATTTTTACTATTTTGTTTATTCTTATTTATATCTCGATTATTTAAATTCGTACGGGGCCGTGACGAAACTAGGAAGTTAATTAGATAATTTCTTATTTTTTAATACTAGCTCTTTATAGTGAATAATTTATATAGCCAAGTCGTATAAAAGTAAACATTTTATTTCTAGTACACGCTAGTAGATATATTTTTTTGTTGTCGTTCAATAATTTTGTAGCACTAACTAATGAATACGGGGCCGTAGCATTTAATTAAAAACATAAATTAATAAACCTCATACGGGGCCGAAATTAAAACTGCGTTTCCCCCTAAAATCGCCGATTAATTAATTCTTCAAGTCGATATTTTTTTTATACGTTGCGTTAGAATTTAGTTAGGTAATTATTTAGTCACGTAAGAATTAACGTAAATAACTTATAACTTGCCTTCAACGTATCACCAAGAACTTGTGTACTACGTAACGAAATTCTTTTTTGCCGCTGCCAAATAAAACTTTGCCGCCGACAGACTAACAAGTTTAAACTTTGTTCTACGGATTAGCGTAGAGAAACGTGAATTTAGGTTTAGTTTTGAACATAACGCGAAACATCACGAACTTATCCATAACACAGAACAAGGCCCCAACAATTTTCCAACCCCATTTTGTGTTATTTCCTTCGGTATATACACGCATACACCGCCGGGCGCGAATCCCTACTCTTTTTCCCACTGGCTATGAAGTTGAAATCTGGGAAGGAAACCTCAGAAACCGTAGCTAACGTACCCAGAGGAACGAAGTAGACGACAACACATCCGTAGCGTCGTACCTGAGTACGTCGCACTCTGCACCGACGCAGGAAACGGTGGTCGTACCGCCCGGTTATCGGGTACAGCTCGTCCAGGAGGACCAGCACGACCTCGCCGAACAGGGCAGCCACGATCAAGATACGGCTCGCCAGATAATCGCTCCAGGAAACGGCGCACCAACCCCTGCGAGGAGACGAACCGCGACGCCGGCACACTTTGACGCGATCGCGATAGTTCAGCAGCAGTCGCCGACATTACCGCACCCACAGTACCAAAGCGTGCTCGTGTTAACGTACATGCAGACGGGAGCCACGCCGTCCCTGGCGAACCAAACCGGGAGCGTACTCCAACAGTACGTCCCGCACACAACGGCACCGCAACACTACGTCCCGATGCCTCAGTTTGCGCAGGCCGCCCCTGCGCCAAACTACTACCCGACGATGTCCGCCCCTACGCAACAGCAGCAACCGCACGTGATGATGCCCGTGACGCAACACTACGTCCCACAAGCGACGACGCAAAATTACGTCCCGCAGGTGACTACGCAGCATCACATCCCACAGACGACGATGCAACAATGCATCCCACAAGCGACGGTACGCTACTACGCGGCTGCACCCACGTACGGATATCCACCGCACACCGCCTCATCGCAGCAGTATACCCGCAGCTACGCCCCTAATACGGCACAACAATACGCACAAAGCGCACCTGCTCCTCACTACGAGCAATCTGAAGATGCCGATACGCAGAGCGCCGAACTAGATAGTCTGATCTCGCCACGCCGCGAATCATACCGCCACCGCGACCGCTACGAAGAAGGGCGCGATCGCCAGGCAAACGTACGCGCCCAGCGAGAGATGATCCAGTGGATCAGGGAAGCAAAGCGGGCAGAACCGGAAACTTCGCTGAAGTTCACGGGAAAGAATCATCTAAGGTTCGTGCTAGCGCTGGAGCGAGAAATCGAGCACCTAGATATCAGCGACAGCGAAAAGAATCGCCGCGCCCTGGCCCGCATCGAAAAGAGCATCGCTCATAATTACGCGGGGTACTTTACGGAGGATGGACCTTGGCTCCAGGCGCGCGAGCTGTTCTGTGCCAGCGTTGACCCCGAAGTCGTCGCTCACGAGGAACTAGCAGAGCTCATAACTACGACGCAGGGAAATGAACTACCAGGAGTGTTCGCCCTAAGGAAAGATGTCCTCTTCAACCGTTACGGGAAGAGCTGGAGCGAAACTCGGAAAGTAACGATTATGTGGAGGTTGGCAAACAACGAACTGCGCTAAGCTCTTGTTTTCCGCCCCATAACCGTAGGAGATTTCGTCCAGAAGGTAGCCAGGATCGCCGGACAGAACGCGCTCTTGCCACCGGCACCTCCGAAGCCAAAACCTATGCAGAACGCGTACGAGCCCAACCATACCCACAGACCTCCGCAGAACCGTTACGAGAGGGATAATGCACAAAGACAGCCACCTCAACACCGCCCCCAGCCGAATCAATACGACGCGACGCCGTACGACCGGGAGGTAAGGAGGCCACGTACTCAAGGCCGCCCCAAAGAGGCCACCCCCGCAGAATCAGCGCGCCATTATCCCCGACAACGAGCAACCAGGACCGTCTCGTAAAACCCAGGGTATCCCGATTCCACGCCCCCACACCCCTCCGATGTGCCAGCGCTGCAACGAAGGTAGGCACTGGAACAAATACTGCCCAAAATTCCGGTCGGGAAACGAACAGGCAAGTGGTCAGCGACAAGAGCGCACCTGAACCACTCGTCCTCCCGAACAGCAACACCATGCCGACCCGGAACCGCCCCAGGACAAACCCAAACGGACCAACCCTCGCAGACCACTGAGGCTGTTTTTTCCCCTTCGTCGAGGTACGACCAGTACCTGCGGACAAGGATTCACCCCCTTCGTCGAGGTACGACCAGTACCTGCGGACAAGGATTCACCCCCCTTGTCGAGGTACGAGCAGTACCTGCGGACAAGGATTCACCCCCTTCGTCGAGGTACGACCAGTACCTGCGGACAAGGATTTTTTTTCCCTTCGTCGAGGTGCGTGCCAGCACCTGCGGACAAGGACACTTCCCCTTCGCCTGGATACAGTCCCAGTGCCTACGGCAAGGGACCTCCCGGGACACCCGACCAGGATGCCTCCCGCCAGACCTTCGTGGACGACGCCCACAAGGACAACGTCCAGACGTCCACACCCAACGACACCTGACGAGATTCCCCAAATCCCGCGCAATGGACGCTTATAGCCCGAGTGCTTAGTGTAAGTTAATTTTATCTTCGATTTAAGTGTAAATAATGTAGTGTAAACCCCTCTGACGATTACGATTGCCGTGCGACGCATCTCAGGCGTGAGATGCGCTCCCGGGATCCCGCCCAGGCTTGCTGCCGCAAGTCTGACCAGCCTGTCCCAGCAGGCCGATGAATCAGTTCTACCCAGAGAGCCAGCTAGTTTGACCCGGCAAGCTAGAACCCCACCGTTCTCCGACCAGGAAGGACGACACCGTTCTTCGCCACGGTATTCCCAGATACCTGTGGTAAGGACAGGACCAGCAGAGCCACCTTCTTCGCCGCCATCCCCAAGGATCGCGTCAAGGACCACCACATCAAGGACCACCACGTCTAGGTACCACGACAGGTACCTACGACAGAACCCTTCGGACGTCTGCCAAGACCTTCGCCGAGGTACGACCAAACACCTACGGCAAGGATAACCCGCAAACCCTTCGCCGAGGTACTACGCTAAGTACCTCAGGTAAGGGAAAACACCTTCGACGGGTACACCCAATACTCCCGTCAAGGACGAACCAGACCAGGACGTTCCCTTCGCTGGCTATACGTGACAACCAGCAAGGACATCTCTAGGCGCCTCCACCAGAAGGACGACTCACTACTACAACACCCGCCGTCGACATTGCGGCCGAATACACGTCGTAGCGCCCAAACAGAACAAGTCTCCCGTCCTATCAGACCAGGACGGACACCACCGAGCAGCACAACCAGAACGAGCGACAAGGCATGCAACCACATCGCCTCAACCCCCCCTAGGCACTCCCCTTGCGTGACGATCACGATGACGCCACCAGACACCACACTGCCGCCACGGCAAGCCCCAGGCTTGACCAGGCCTATTCCCGAGCGTGCAGGACGCATCGCTCCGGACCACACGGACTTTCCCGAGGACGCAGCCAGACCGACAATGCGCCCCCGTTCGGAACATGCAGTGCGCAGTGACGAGCCCTTCACCAGTGTCGCCTCATCGATAAGGTAGGAACCAACCCCTGGCGATATACGCCAGCCGCACATTTTGTTTTGTTAGATTATTGTACTTAGGTGGGAGGAGGTGGAGCGGGCGTTCAAGGAAGTGAAGAGTGGAAAGGCGGCAGGGAGGGATGGTCTCAAGGCAGAGATGTGGAAGGAGATTGGGGAAAAGGGGACGAAAAAATTCAGGGAGCTGTTGAATCAGATGTGGAGGGGGGAGGTGAGCTTTCCGGGAGAGTGGAGGGTTGGGATGATGTGTCCGGTGTATAAAGGAGGGGATGAGAAGGAGGCCAGTAGCTATAGGGGGGTAACAATAACGAGCATTGGATATAAGCTGGCGATGATGATTGTGAGGAATCGCATGGAGGTGGAGGTGGAGGAAAAGAGGATACTGCCGGAGACGCAGGGGGGGGGGGGGGGGGGGGGTTTGAAGGGGGGGGGGGACGAGGGAGCAGGTTTTTACCCTGGCGCGAATGGTGGAGAGAGGGATGGAAAAGAAAGGATGTATGTATGCGGTATTTATGGATTTGAAGGCAGCATACGACTCGGTGCCGAGGGGAAGTTTGATAGAGTGCTTGAGAAGGAGAGGAGTGAGTGAGAGGATGGTGGAGTGGGTGAGGAGAGTGTATGAGGAGACATGGGTGGTGGCGAAAGTGGGGAAGGAGGTGTCGGGGTGTTTTAGAACGTGGGAGGGTTTGAGGCAGGAGTGCCCGCTGAGCCCGATGCTCTTTAATGTATATGTGAGTGAATTGGAAGAGGTGATGAGGAAAGGGCAGGCGGGGGGAGTGGTGATGGGTAAAAGGAAGGTATGGATGCTGGCGTATGCGGATGATGTGGTGTTGGTTGCAAAAGAGTATGAAGGGATGAAAGAGATGTTGAAGAGAGTGGAGAGGTTTATGGATAAAAGGGGAATGAATGTGAATGTAGGGAAAACGAAGTGGGTGAAGTTTAGAAATAAAAGAAGGGAGGGGAAGGTGAAAGAATTGGAGTGGAAGGAGGTAGTTATTGAGAGGGTGAAGAGTTTCAAGTATTTGGGGTTTTGGTTTAAAGGAACGGGAGGGTATGAGGAGCATGTGAGGTGGGTGCAGGTTAAGGCGAGGAAGGCGTGGGGAATGGCGTGGGGCAAGTGGGGGAAGTGGATGGGGAACAATGTGACGGTGGCGTGTAAGATATGGGATGCGTGTGTAAGAACGGTGCTAATGTATGGAGTAGAAGTGTGTGGGACGAGAGGGTACGAGGTGATAGAGAGGGAGCAGATGTGGTTCCTGAAGCACATGTTGGGGGTGGAAAGGTCCACACCGAGCTACATAGTGCTTCAGGAGACCAACAGAGAGAGGCTAGAGTGGGAGGCAATGGTGAGGGTGGTGAGGTACGAGATAAGATTGTGGGAACTGGATGAGGAGAGATTGGTGAAGGATGTATGGGTGACGAGTGTGGGTGGGGTTAGGGTAGATGGAGGGGAAAGAGGAGGAAAATGTATGAGAGGGTAGGGCTGTCAGAGGCGAAAGTAATGGAATGGCTAGGAAATGGGGTGAAGATGGATGAGTGGGTGAGGGGGAAAGGGAAGGAGGTGGAAGGGCAGGAAAGGCAAGGGTATATTGACAGAAGTCAGTATAATGATATGTATGGGAGGTGGCAGGTGTATGGGAGGGTGCCGAAGTATTTGATAAGAAAGGGATGGGGTAAAGAGGATAGGGTAATTGTGGCAAGGGCGAGGTGTGGATCGGAGGAGAGAGGAAGGAAAGTATGGATGGGGGAAGAATATGGAAGGTGTGTGTTGTGTGGACAGGGGAGGGATACGTGGGGACACTTGGCGGAGGAATGTGAGGGGGTGAAAGAGGAGTGGCTGGGAGCGAAAGGGAATAGAAGGGTAGTGGAGTGGATGAGGGAGGATGGGAGCGGGGTAAGGACGTTGGAAAAGCTAGGGAGGGAGAGGGAAAAGAGAAGGGAGGGTAAGAGGGATACGGGAGGGTAATGAGATAAGCTAATGTAAAGGTAAATGTAATGTAAAGTGTAGAGATATGCCAATAAAGGTCTTTTTTTTTTTTTTTACTTAGGTGGAAACCAAACTTAACATATTTCACCGGGGCCGATTGTTACCGGCGTTTTTCCGTAAACGCCGGAAAACTGATGATTTTACGCTATTTAGCAACAATTTACGCGAACAACGGTATCCCAAATAACTTCATTCATGCATTTAGCTTAATTTAAAACTATTTTGGCTCTTCTTGCACGCTCCCAACATTTCGTCATGATGAGTCATAGTTTTTCCCCAATTTTAGGCGATGACTCATCGGTTTAACCAGCGTCCGCATAAATCACCAGCTTGCAGCACGTACGCTCGCTGCCTAAAATCATTTTTCTTTATTTATTAAAATAAGTTAAGTTTGTTGCGTATATCAAAGGTTCCTGCTAAAAGCCAAGAGGTCGAGCATTGTTATAAACAACGGTTTATAACAATGCACGCGCCCCAAAAGGCTAAATAACGCACGCCAAAACCACATGAATGTTCCCTCCTACACAGATATTATTCTAGCATGTTTTTCAGGAATATTAGAATACTTTCTGCTAAACAGCAAACATTTTAAAACAAACAGGCCGAAAAACAATAAAGGGACATTCTGTGCGCTAAACTACAATAAACATGTTACATTTCCGCAAAGAACAAACAACGCGCTACGCGCTTATTTTTGGCCTGTAAAAACATAAACTATATTGTACATGTGCATGCCCTAGGATAAAACATATAGCTAGCCCGATCCCGTACGCGCCTATTATTTAATAACACACAGCTTTATTTAAGTTAGTTTTAGGTTTAGCTTTAGTTTTGTAAATATTCATTTAGGAAAGCTGTGTGTGTAAATTCTCGCGTGAAGGCTGGAGAAGAAGTTCATCCTGACTAGCTCAGCCTGAACACTCGAGTCCGCTCTACAACTTCGCTTCGGTTGAATACACCGATATTCTTCCAAGTTCGTCTCGCTTTCGCTTCGCCACTACGCTTTGCTGATAGCAACTAAACACCCCGCCGCATTGCTGCTAGCAAGTAAAAACCACTACGCTTTGCTGCTAGCAAATAAAAACCCCGCCGCATTGCTGCTAGCAAGTAAAAACCACTACACTTTGCTGCTAGCAAATAAATACCACGTCGCTTTGCTGCTAGCAAATAAATACCACGTCGCTTTGCTGCTAGCAAATAAATACCACGTCGCATTGCTGCTAGCAAGTAAAAACCACAACGTTTGCTGCAAGCAAAGAAACATCAATCCACCGGCATTTATCTGCTAGATAAATACGAAACTTGCTGCTAGCAAGTTTCTTCCGCCCTTCTCTGCTAGAGAATCGAAATTCGTCACTGACGGAATTTCTTTCGCCGGGGATAACGTTGCACAGACGTTTCTTACGAAAACAAACACACACGATCAAACATAAAGCTTTTTCAACGCACTTTCGCCCTGCCGTCGCTGACGCAGGCTACCACGACGCAAAGAGGAACGAGCACGTCGCCTTCTTGCCCTGCCGCCGCTGGCGCAGGCTACCACGATGCCCGAAGGGACGCCGACGTCTCTTTGCCCGTTTGTCGCCACCGGCGCAAATCTCCGCCGTTCGAGCCTGACACAGCCGCCGTTTGAATACGGAAAATAAGCTTTCTACGACGTTTGATCCGTGTGTGTTCGTTGAAACGCATACGCAGAACCGAAGCCGTTGCTAGAATCATCGAGGAAAGTCTCCACGCAGAACACGCCACCGACGTGCACCACCAAAGCGTGCCCCATTGCACGCCACCGCAACACAGCGCCACCAGAAGAAACCACGGAAAAAGCGAAAAACGAAAAACCGCGAAACCGTCCCGCGTTCGGAAACCGTGTCCGAGTTAAACCGTGTCCGCGAACACGAGCGCCGCGTTTAGGGTGATTAGGAGTGCAGCTCTGTAATTTCTGTGTAATTGATTCCGAATATAAACCGTGTATCTGAGTTTATGGTGTTTTTAACTGTTTACTTTTCACACTCCTTGTTTTCACCCCGTGCCAAGTGAAAGTAAGTGTTTGTGTGTGTGTGTGTGTGAGCCCAGCTGCCGAAGGAGAGATTGAGCTAGCCCGTCATCTGGCCAGCAAGTCAGTTTCCTTGTTCGGGAAACCAACTTATTCTGTGTTTTCACAAGCCGACCTGGTGCCGCTCCGCGAAAGCACCTAGCGGGAATTCAAACCCGCGAAAAGTCGCGCCTGTGGCCAGTTGGAGGAAACGCGCACCTCGCGCCCTCCTCCCTCTCCCCCTTTGACACACTGTCATTGGCGTTTGTCGAAAATGTCGATTTTCGAGCAGCTAAGCGCGAAGCGCTGCGGCTGGCTACTGGCCAAAAGAACTACTGGCCAAAAACTACTGGCCAAAAGCGAACTACTGGCCAAAAGCGCAACTCGTTTGCGGATTGACGAAGTTAAATCCGCTAGCGAATCGGCAATTTGAGCTCGCAGAGTTGGCTTGTGAAAACACTAAGCAAGTTGGTTTCCCGAGCAAAAGAAAACCGTGAAACTTGCTGGCCAGCAGACAAGGGGGGCTAGCTCAGTCTCTAAAAATTCGTGGCACTAATTCACTGTTAGTAAAATTCCACTTACCCCGTATTCTTCCGTCTAGCTCGCTAACTCGCGGCGAGTGACGAGGAAGCCTGCGTCAGCGACGACAGGGCGAAATGAAGTGGCTTATTTCGTCTGAAGAAAGCTGTGTGTTGCTGTGTGTTTCGTAACGTTTAGTGTTTGCGGCGAAAGAAGTTCTGTCAGCGACAGGCTTCGAGTCTTTCGCGAAGACGGGTGGTAGACAGCTCACTAGCAGTGAGTGTCGTTTGTCTAGCAGACAAAGTTTTCGGCGGAGCGGCGTATTTGCTAGCAGCAAAGGCCGAGGTTGTTGTTTGCTAGCAGCAAAGTTGACAGCTTGGTTTTTATCTGCTCAAACGCAGAGGCCAAGTGTGGTTTTTCGACGGCTTGGTTTTTATCTGCTCAAACGCAAAGGCCAAGTGTAGTTTTCGACGACTTGGTTTTTATTGCAGGTAGCAAGGCCAAGTGTCGTTTTTCAAGCGTAGCGAAGCGAAAGCGAATCGAAGACTTGGAATAATACCGGTGTATTATTCCGAAGCGTAGCGAAGAAGACTAGACATGATTGTTCTGAGCGAACTGAACTCGTTGTACTGGTCGTACTGGAACTGCGGATTGAACTGGATTTTTTTTTTTTTTGGGGGAGTGAGGAGGAGAAAATCCTCATGGATACCTTCTGTTATCCTGCCCACGGATGGGAGGGATAACAGTAGGTTATGTCAGACTCTTACTGACTAAAACCCCCTCTTGTGTCAAGTCCAATAAAGAACTTTTTATACTTTATAGGAAAAAGTAGTAAAAATGGCTTTGTAGAAATTGACTGGTGTGAGTACTATAGCAGTATTCATATATTAGTTTCGGGTGGATGCAGTAGGATTTAGGAAGGATGCGGTTTAAAGTTTCACTACTTTAAACTTTTTTCCTAAAAATTAAGTGACAACGTCTAGGTGGAGTGGACGTTTTTTCCTAGTTCGGAAATTTTCAGGTATACCTAAGTGGTCCTGGAGGAGGGAGATGTCGAATTTCGAGCAGTTTTTAATCGCCAAATCGCGAATGAAAACCTGGAGTTTTGGCACTTTCGTTTCGCTTCGAAGCTGGACATTATTGATATACCACGGAGCGCCTACGATCCGGCGGATCATAACGCTCTGCGTGGCTTCCAGTTTGTTCATCTGCGTTTGTAAGATATGGATCCACGAGGGACATCCGTAAGTCAATTTTGACCTGATGATAGCTTTGTAAATGTGAATTTTACTAGCTAGGAAGAGAGTGCTATTTGTAAGCAGAAGTGACTTTAGTTGCCCGAAGGCGCATTTTGCTTTTCTGATTGCAGAGTTAACGTGATTTGTCCAGTTTAGGTGACTATCCATTTGTAAACCAAGGTATCTCACTTCGTTTACCCATGGAATTTGTGTGCCTCTGAAGGTGAGGTTATCTTGGGGGGTGTTTCTGGTTTGAGTAAAGTAGATAGCCTGGCTTTTCTCTGGGTTATTAGAAATACACCATTCATCTGTCCACTCTTCCAGTTCATTGAGTGCGGCCTGGATTTTAGAAATACTGTGTGGGATATTTTTACCACGGTACAGATAAGCGGTGTCATCTGCATACTGGGCTGTAAAGATGTTATTCGGAGTTAGGAGGTCATGTACAACGATATTAAACAGGAGTGGAGAAAGTACTGACCCCTGGGGGACACCGGCGGTCATTTCGCGTGGTGCCGAAGTTAAATTTTCGAAGCGAACCGAAAATGTGCGTTTTCGTATGAGTTCTGCGATTATTTTTACCAAATAAGACGGGTAGTTAAGTATCACGAGTTTATACAGCAGTCCCTCGTGCCACACTCGATCGAACGCCTTCGCGACGTCAAGGGAAACAGCGAGAGTGCTATGTTTTCTATTAAAACCGTTGGTTATAAAGTCGCTGGTTCTAATAAGCTGGTGGTTACAGGAGAGGCCTTTAATAAAACCGTGCTGAGTGCGCGGTAGTATTTTGTGGTCGTCTGTCCATTTAGTCAGGCGAGAATGCAGAATTTTTTCGTAAAGTTTTCCTAACGTACACAGCAGTGAAATTGGCCGGTGGTTATGCGAGAATTTTTGGTCCTTAAAAGGTTTCGGAATAAGTATCACTACTGCGTGTTTCCACGTTTGTGGAAAATAACCTGTTCTTAGACAGGCATTGATTATATTTGTTAGGAAAACTACTCCGGTGTTAGGGAGGTTTTTTAAGTATAGCTGATTTTATCGTGACCGGGCGCTTTTTTGTTCGGCGCATGTTTTATGATAGATCCGATTTCACCGGGGGATGTTGGTTTTGGTGTGTGGGATGTGCATTGCTCTAGGCTATCCAATGCGTCGTCAACTTCCTCGAGAAGCTCTTCGCTTGTTGTGAGCGGATTTGGTGAGAACTGAGACTCCAAGCTCTCCGCGAAAGCCTCGGCCTTGTCCTCCGATAGGAAGGCAAGTCCGTTTCTTCCGTGAATAACCGGGGTAACCGTTCTGTTTTTGTTTGTGAATCACTGAATGAATCCCTTGGAGGGTTTTTGTTTTTCAACATAGATGTTGGCGTGACTGAGGGTCTCTAAGTTATAGATTGCTCTGCCTTTAGGAGTATTCTCCTAGTGAACTGACACCATGGGGAACTTTTTGAATTTGTTCCCCATGCGGCGGACTGAAGGCACGGGTAAGGAGAGTGCTTTCAGCTGCTTGACAATCCACTCATCGGAGATAGAAGTGTCAATGCTTCGGATCACGACTTAAAGGACCTTTTCCTCGCTGAGGGCGTACGTGTAGAATTCCACGTTGTTGGAACGGAGGTAGCGGATTACGCTACGATAATTTTCGGCGGACTGCACCTGGAATTTCATGCATGTGTTGTAGAATTTACACTTAAGGCAATTAACGCCTGATTTAGATAAATCTCTGGAAATTCTTTCCCAGAGATTTTTGTTTAGGACTGTGATAGGAGGCGGGGTGTTTTTGAAGTGTTCGAATCCTTCATTAGAGGCCGCGATCTGTTCGATCGATGGGAGTTCGGTCTTTTTGACGACCGTGGTGGTGTAGGTTAGGGCGGGCTTGGCGGGTAGGTTGGCCTGGGGTTGCGGCTTGGGAGCCGGTTTCAGGCCGGCCTTTAGGGTGGCGGAGGCGCGCACCAGGCTGGCGGGCGGGGGAGGAGGGGTGTTTGTCGGCGAGCGGCGCTGTCTTTTTTTGACAGGGACGAACTCGCCTTCCCCGTCGTCTTCGTCGCGCGCGTCCTCGTCGCAGACTGAGGGCGTGCGCGGCGGCTCGGGCGTGTGGGGCTCGCTTAGGGCAGGCGAGAAGGAGCGGCTGGGGGATCGAATTTCCTCAGGGGCTATGGGGGACATAATGTCCATGATTTCCTCGCTGTAGTCAGCGGGACGTCGGTTGCGGAGTAGCTGCTGGAGTTGCTGCTAAAGTTGCTAATTTGCAACATTTGAAAGACGGAGTTGCTCGGTCAAGGCGGCGAGTTGCGCGTCCTTGGAGCAGGATTGTTCGGCAAAGGGACGGGATTGTTCGGCAAAGGAGGTGGTAAAGGAGGCGATTTGCTGTTGCAATTCGATAAGGCGAGAGTCTACGTCGGAGGGCACTTGGGGTTGCTCTTGGGGTTGCTTTCGCCGGGTTTTCTCTACGGAGGGGTAGATGGGATCGAAGTGGGCTTCGGGGTCCGTGGACCGTTTTCCACGCCTGAACTTACCCATGGCGTAAAAGACGGGTGTTGGGTAGGCACCGGGTTCGAAATCCCCCGGGCCTGCTTATCGTTAAGCGGAATCAAGAATAGAAATGTTGATTGCAACCCTCTAAAACTTGACTGCCTCCCGACAATCTCCGAGCGTTCCTCGCGGAAATCAAGGCAGATTCTTGGTTAGCGTGCTATAATAAGCGTGCTAATCTCTTAAAACCTAAACAGGTCCCCCTGCAAAGGTCGTAAGAAATTTTCTCGTTCGCGCCTTCCGGTGTCAGGGCAGTATAAAATACGCGCTAACCACGGAGACGTTCTCCACACTGAAAAGGAAAAAGATTACAGCTAGGCGGATGGCTTTTTTCGTGCTGGCAAAAACGAGCTAAAAAGCTCGGCTAAACAACGGTAAAAGGGTGTTGGATGTTCTGAAAAGAAAGTTACTATTCCCAAAAAGAACAGCAATGTTCCCCAGAGCACCTTTATCTGTAAAATAGCTAAAAAGCTTACGAATAATTAATAACAAAGAAAGCAACTCGAAAGCGACGGAGAGAGCTTCAGAGAGGAGAGACGAACAACCTGACTGTTCGCCGTCTCAAGTCTGAATGGCCGGCGCAAGTGTTTGTGATGTGATTTCGATTTTTTTTTTGGGAGAGAGGAGGAGAAAATCCTCATGGATACCTTCTGTTATCCTGCCCACGGATGGGAGGGATAACAGTAGGTTATGTCAGACTCTTACTGACTAAAACCCCCTCTTGTATGTCAAGTCCAATAAAGAACTTTTTATACTTTATAGGAAAAAGTAGTAAAAATGGCTTTGTAGAAATTGACTGGTGTGAGTACTATAGCAGTATTCATATATTGGTTTCGGGTGGATGGGGTAGGATTTAGGAAGGAAGCGGTTTAAAGTATCACTTCTTTAAACTTTTTTCCTAAAAATTAAGTGACAACGTCTAGGTGGAGTGGACGTTTTTTTCTGGTTCGGAAATTTTCAGATACACCTAAGTGATCCTGAAGGAAGGAGACGTCGAATTTCGAGCAGTTTTTAATCGCCAAATTGCGAATGAAAACCTGGAGTTTTGGCACTATCGTTTCGCTTCGTAACTGGACATTACTGATAAACCACGGAGTGCCTACGATCCGGCGGATCATGGCGCTCTGCGTGGTTTCCAGTTTGTTCATCTGCGTTTTTGAGATATGGATCCACGAGGGACATCCGTAAGTCTATTTTGACCTGATGATGGCTTTGTAAATGTGAATTTTACTAGCTAGGAAGAGAGTGCTATTTGTAAGCAGAAGTGACTTTAGTTGCCCGAAGGCGCATTTTGCTTTTCTGATTTCAGAGTTAACATGATTTGTCCAGTTTAGGTGTCTGTCCATTTGTAAACCAAAGTATCTCACTTCGTTTACCCATGGAATTTGTGTGCCTCTGAAGGTGAGGTTATCTTGGGGGGTGTTTCTGGTTTGAGTGTAGATAGCCTGGCTTTTCTCTGGGTTAATAGAGATACACCATTCATCTGTCCACTCATCCAGTTCATTGAGTGCGGCCTGGATTTTAGAAATACTGTGTGGGATATTTTTACCACGGTACAGATAAGCGGTGTCATCTGCATACTGGGCCGTTATTCGGAGTTGGGAGGTCATGTACAAAGATGTTAAACAGGAGTGGGGAAAGTACTGACCCCTGGGGGACACCGGCGGTCATTTCCGGTGGTTATGAGGTCGCTGGTTCTAATAAGCTGGTGGTTACAGGAGAGGCCTTTAATAAAACCGTGCTGAGTGTGCGGTAGTATTTTGTGGTCGTCTGTCCATTCAGTCAGGCGAGAATGCAGAATTTTTTCGTAAAGTTTTTATAACGTTCGTATTTGCCGCTGTTCAAAGATTGAAATAAAAATTAAATTCAAATTTAATGTTTTAATATAGACAACCTAAATTGCTGGCCTGTTCATTAATTAAACGATTTTTATTCATTTAATTAATTTAAATTGTTGGTCCGCTTATCTTATTATCTTTTCATCTAAATTACATCTTGTTTTGTATATTTAATTTAGCGTATTAATTATGCTGTTCGTTGATTTCTAATTTCGTTAATTTACACTTGTGGAAATTATTTGGTTAAAAATTGCCGCCGTAATTCTATTGGTCGGATTAGCGCTGGAACGGATTAAAGAGGGATTAATTCATTATTCGCTGAGCGACAGGTGCGCGTGAACAAGCCGTTCGTTGTCTGTATGACGGAATAAAAAGTGAAAAGATGAATTTTCGAAAAATCCGAGTGCATCAGCGTTATCGCCGATCGATGCGTATTTAAGCCAAGCGCTTATCATTAAGGCCGCCCAAGATCTATAGGTAATTACTCATATTTTCTTTGAAATCCAATTTACTAATTTATTCGCGGTGCAGGCCTTACTTATTTTGTAGTATTGGTTTCCGTCTTATCAATTTCTGCTGGGATGTTTTCCTGATTCATTCATTCATTCTGAGGGGTTGATCCTGTGATGCGGTAGAAGTGGAGAAATTGGATGGCGAGTGGTTTTTGCGGATTTCTTCTGGGCGTCCATTTTGTGAATTTGGAGATTTGCTGTGTGCTGTCTTCGGAATTGCAGGTTCTGTGTGAATCGGGACGAGGATGGAATGAAGAGATGCTGTGTGCTGAATTTGGAGATTTGCTGTGTGCTGTCTTCAGAATTGCAGATTCTGTGTGAATCGAGATTAGGATGGAACCGTAGCAGGATAAGTCATTCATAAATTTATATATATTTTTTAATGCCGTGATAAGTGAAACCGATCAAGTTAAATTTATTTGTTATAAGAAGTTAATCCACGTCATGATTTAAAATAAGAATACGTTTCATACATAATTTTTCTATGTGAGGATTATCGTGTGATTTCAGTTAATTTACTTTCTAAAGTAACTGCAAGTAAATTAACTTATGTGAAAACATGTTTATCATTATGTTGAGGAGTGTAGAGTTTAGTATTGAAATCATTTAAAGACATTTTGCGTTTTTTTTTATCGTAACTAATTAATTAATTAAAAACTTAAGTTATAGTTACATTTTATTATTTAGTCATTAAAGTAATTGTGATTAAATAATTCTAATAAATTTATTATTTAAATTTAATTCTTTATGAGTTGAATCGTTTAGAGACATTTTGCGTTTTTTTACTATCGTAATTAATTAATTAATTAAAACTTAAGTTATAGTTACATTTTATTATTTAGTCATTAAAGTAATTGTGATTAGATAATTCTAATAAATTTATTATTTAAATTTAATTCTTTTTGAGTTGAACACTGTAATTTGGTTTGTGCGATTTTATTTTGTTTACTAAGTGAACGTTTTGATTAATTTTAAATAGTATGAAATTTTCAAAATTCGCACTTAGACCAATTATGGTGTATAAAGAGAATAAAACTCTTATTGTGTGCCAAAGTGTAAAGATTAAGGTGACGTCATTTTTTTCTGGGGATACACATTATGTATTAGGTAAAGTTATTTAAACGTGTGCGAAGAACACGAATTTTGAATTTAACTATAAGTGTTTTTTCTTTTTGTTGTTCATTCTTAAATATTCATTTTGCCAATGGCATATCCTTTTATTAAATGTTATTGAATACGTCTTTATTTAATAAAGCAATTAGTAGATTTTTGTAAACAATCCAACTTTATTTAACTTCCCATTTTTCTTGATTTAGGTGGGAGGAACAAGATCTGTAAGTTACAAATTTCAAATCAAGTGGCGCTCAACATTCTTTTGTTTTTTTAATTTTTTTTTATTTTTTTGTTTTTTTTGATCCACGACCTGCCTTCAGACTCACGGCTGCCGTAAGCAGGTTATAAAAAATTGGCGCCCAACGTGGGGCTCGACTTTAAAGAAACTGATGAGGTTTGATTTAAAAAAAATAGTTTGTCATTTTTTTACTTTAAAGATTAGTTTACGTGAACACTAAATTATTTTTAAGGAAGGATTGTTTACAAAACTCAGACTGCTTTGTGAAAGTGAAAGTTAAATATTTTTTTTGAGAAAGTTTAAGAGAAAATTAAGTAGATACACTCAATAGAAGCAAAATAAAATAACGAGTAGTTATAACACCTGATTAAGTGTTGATATTAGGTGGATTGACTTTAGAATAATACCTTGGCATTAAGCTATTGCTTTTTAAACAATAAGTTACGGTGTAATTGCGTTTGACAGAATATATATTCACGACAGATTCTTACATTTTTCTATTTTTTTACAAAATTTTATTAAGAATGATGGATTCTAATTCGTTGTTAAAACATGAGTTGGTGTATGAATTGAGTATTAGAGGTTTTCACGATAAAAGTGCTAAGGTGGAAGATCTCCGCTTAGTATTGCGAAAGTTTTTGGGTGAAAAGGTTATACCTGTTACTGAAGGGAATGAATTTGTAGCAGGGGAGGATGATAAAGAAATTTCAGATTCGTTAGGCTCAATTCAGCAGATTATAGAATCTTATCCTGGGAAAGACGCGAAAGCAACAGAAAGACGTGTTAAATCCCGATAAGCGCATTTAAATAATAGAGTTAAGAGATTACTTGAGGTAGATGAGAAGGTAAAGTCTTTTAAAATTGAGTCTTTAAATAAATGTATTCTTTTTGATGCTCAATTGGTTGATAAAATATCTAAAATGTCCAAAGCAATGGCATCTACGTTCATCGAGGGTAGAAATTCCGAACAACAGGGTGAGGATTTTGACTTCAGCGAGGGTGAAGAAGAACCAGTGGTTAGTTTTTCAGAATCTAGTCCTAAATCTAGAGCGGGACCTAGTGGAAGGCTTAGCGGTTATGTTCCTGTTTACAAGTGGGGTCTCACATTTAATGGAGAACAACCTCTTCTAGAATTCTTGGAACGAGTGGAGGAGCTGAGGGTTGCTAGAGGCGTGTCCAAGGAAGAACTGTATCGTTCGGCCGTGGATTTATTTGCAGGAGATGTACTACAATGGTTCCGTCCGAAACGACTTCTTATTACAGATTGGGATTCTCTAGTGAAGGCGTTGAAGGCTGACTTTCTACCTCAGAATATTGACGACAGTCTGCTAGAAGAAATTATGAATAGGAGACAGGGGCGTAACGAAAAGGTGGCCATCTACATCGCAGCGATGCAGCACAAATTTTCACTATTGTCGAAACCACCAGATGAGGCTTCTCAAATTTGGAGAATTCGTCAGAATTTACTACAATCTTACAGGGCAAGGTTAAGTCTCCAAGATATAACCAGCATCAAACAACTAGCAGATCTGTGTCGAAGACTCGAAGCTGACGATCCCTTCTTAAGCAGTAGAATTGGCAGTCCAAGGAATTATCCAGGACAGGCGAACGTGTCATCGATTCGAGAGGTATCTCCCGATGTAATTTGTTACAAATGCCGAAAGAGAGGACATATTGCGAGGTTTTGCAGAGAGGTGTCAAAGGGTGAAGCTGCTCCAAAAAACTAAGTCGTGGGCTGCATAAGGGTCGCCTCAGTCCAGTTAGAATTCAGACCCACACCAATGAATGGAAGCAGTGGCTTAGTATTGTGAAGTCGTTTTGCGCAAATCCAGCTGTTAATTCTATTTTTGTTAGGTTGCCTAAAGACAACCGGTTGTATTTAAAGGTGTCATTGTTTGGAGTTGTCGTCACAGCTTTAGTTGATTCCGGAGCAAATCGTTCAATTCTTGGTGGGGATGGCGTTGAGATTTGTAAGTCTCATAGGCGAATCGATTCCTCTCAAATAAAGTTTGTGTCTACAGCTAGCGGAGAAAATATTCAGGTTTTAGGGGAAGTAGAGTTACCAGTTGGTGTAGCGGATATTTTCCATCAAGTAAATGTCTTAGTTGTTCCTGACATTAAATCTACTTTAATCTTGGGGGCAGATGCCATGAAAATTTTTGGTCTGCGTTTCAGTCTCGGACGTAGTTGTGTAGAAGTCCTAGAATCGGATACAGGGTTAACCGAAGAGGCCGCAGCTTCTGATGACGTGGGCATTCTTGATTGGGCAAGCTTCAGTGACACTGAAAGAAATCGTTTGGAAAACGCCATTGAAATGTACAAAGGTTTAGCAAAGACAGAATTAGGGCGCACGGATCAAATTACTCACATTATCGATACAGGAGATGCCGAGCCGGTGAAACAAAGGCATTATAACCTGTCGCCGTATATGCAAAAAATCATGAACGAGAAACTGGAGGAGATGCTGAAACTTCAAGTTATCCAACCATCTAGCAGTCCGTGGTCGTCACCAGTGGTTCTGACTAAGAAAAGCAATGGGGAGTTTCGCTTTTGTTTTGATGGACGTAAGCTGAATTCCGTGACGAAAAGAGATGCGTACCCCCTCCCCAAAGTAGACAATATTTTAAATAAATTGCGCGATGCTCGGATAATCTCTACTATTGACCTTAAAAATGCGTTTTGGCAGGTTCCTTTAGATGAAGCGTCTCGAGAAAAGACCGCGTTTGCAGTTCCAGGTAGAGGGCTCTTCGAATTTAAGGTCATGCCCTTTGGCTTAAATAACTCAGCGCAGACACAGCAGAGGTTGATGGACAAAATATTTGGGCCAGAGTTAGAGCCGAACGTTTTTGTTTATTTAGACGATATTATAGTCTGCAGTAGGACTATCGATGAACATTTGGATCTTCTCAAGGAAGTCTATTGTGGTTTAGAGAAGGCGAAATTAACGATAAATTTCGAGAAATGTAAATTCGCTAGGGCATATCTCAGATACTTAGGATTTATCATCGATCGAGGAGGTTTGAGGACCGACCCAGATAAGGTTATAGCTATGGTCAGCTATCCCGTGCCAAAAAATGTGACAGAAATAAAGCGTTTCATGGGACTTTGTTCCTGGTACAGGCGGTTTATACCACAATTCTCAACGTTAGTGGCTCCCATCAATTCACTCATAACAGGCAGGAAGAAAAGGCAATCCGTACAATGGAACGACGAAGCCAACGAAGCTTTTAATAAAATTAAAGCTGCTCTAACTACTGCACCAGTTCTCGCTAGTCCTGATTTTGATCGACTGTTCAGTGTACAGTGTGATGCATCAGATGTTGGTCTAGGGGCTGTGCTCACACAGAAGCTGGGAGATGAAGAAGAACACGTAATTTCTTTTGCAAGTAGATCGCTGTCTAGGGCTGAGAGGAACTACAGTGCGACGGAAAGGGAATGCTTAGCTTTAATTTTTGCAGTTGAAAAATTTCGTCCGTACATTGAGGGAACTCGATTCATCGCAGTGACAGACCATTATTCGTTATTATGGCTGCAAAGACTTAAAGACCCGTCTGGAAGATTAGCACGGTGGGCTCTCAAACTTTCACAATACGATATGGAATTACGTCATCGTAAGGGAAAGTTAAATGTAGTTCCAGATGCCTTGTCGCGGATTCCATCAACATCTGAAGAACATACAAATGCTCCTGAGGTTATGTTATGTGAGACAAGTGAATCGTTTCCGAGGAACTTAATTGATTTTTCAAACGTGGATTCATGGTACAGCAAAATGTTAGTTTCAATCTCATCGCATCCAGAAAAATATCCTTCCTGGAGGAATGAAGAAAATTGTTTTTATAAGCACATGCCTAACCGAACAACAGTGATGTCTAATTTATCAGAATGGAAACTTGTTGTCCCGAGTTCTCAGAGATCAAAGGTGTTAAAGTGGGCACATGATGAACCAACGGCAGGTCACTTTGGTAGTTACAAAACTTTAAGTAGGGTCTGTGACTTTTTCTACTGGCCAAAAATGCGTCAGTATATCGCACGATATGTTCGTGGTTGCAAGGTATGTAGCGAACAAAAATGTCCTAACGTGGCTAGAGCTGGATTAATGGGTAAACCAAAAAAGGTTCAGTTTCCGTTCCAAATCATATCAACTGATTTGATTGGTCCGTTACCTAGATCTAAGAAAGGCAACAGTTACTTATTAGTAGTGACTGATTGGTTTTCAAAGTTCGTTCTGCTTCGACCTTTAAGGAAAGCAACGAGTAACGAAGTATGCGAATTCATAGAAAATCAAGTTTTCTTGGTATTTGGTGTTCCGCAAATAATAATGATGGACAATGGTAAACAGTTTATTTCATCGAAATTCCGGGCTTTGACTGAAAAGTACCATGTAAAACACACTTGGTACAATGCGAAATATCATCCACAGGTAAATTTTACCGAAAGATATAATCGTGTGATAGGGACCGTTATAAGATCATATTTATCTGATAATAGTCATAATGAGTAGGATGCTCACATATATGAGATTGGTTATGCGATTAGATCATCGGTGCACGAGATAACGGGATTTACTTCAAATTTCCTCAACTTCGGAAGATATATTCCTGTAAGAGGTGATTTTTACGACACGGTTAAGGATATGAAGGTAGAAGAAGTTAATCCAAAGTCATTTTCAGTTGAACTAGAAAAGCTTCCAGCAATTTATGCTGATATTCGTGGAAGACTTGAAAAAGCGTACAACAAAAATGCTCAAACTTATAATCTTCGCAAGAGACAGATTAAATTCAATGTCGGGGATCTAGTTTGGAAAAGGAACTACGTACTTTCTAAAGCGTCTGATAAGTTTGCAGCGAAGTTGGCTCCCAAATATGTACTGTGTGAAATTACTAAAGCGTATTCGGCATTAGTGTATCATTTGAAAGATATGAATAATAAAGATATTGGACGTTGGCATATCAAAGATCTTAAGCCATACTTTGGTGAACAGGTTGAAGATACGGAATAGGCAGTTTTGGTTATTTCAATCTTTGTTAGTTTCATTTCCAGAGAACTTTCCTAAGTGAAAATCGTTTAGTTTTAGGGTTAGATATAAGATAGTTTAGTAAGATTTAGGTTAGTTATCGATTTTCACGGTACTGACTTATGTTGTGGTGGCCACACGACTTAAGATTATGGTAGAGGCGAAAAAAAATAGTTGCAGGAATTCACTATTTTTTTAGGGGAGAAACGGGGTAGTATAACGTTCGTATTTGCCGCTGTTCAAAGATTGAAATAAAAATTAAATTCAAATTTAATGTTTTAATATAGACAACCTAAATTGCTGGCCTGTTCATTAATTAAACGATTTTTATTCATTTAATTAATTTAAATTGTTGGTCCGCTTATCTTATTATCTTTTCATCTAAATTACATCTTGTTTTGTATATTTAATTTAGCGTATTAATTATGCTGTTCGTTGATTTCTAATTTCGTTAATTTACACTTGTGGAAATTATTTGGTTAAAAATTGCCGCCGTAATTCTATTGGTCGGATTAGCGCTGGAACGGATTAAAGAGGGATTAATTCATTATTCGCTGAGCGACAGGTGCGCGTGAACAAGCCGTTCGTTGTCTGTATGACGGAATAAAAAGTGAAAAGATGAATTTTCGAAAAATCCGAGTGCATCAGCGTTATCGCCGATCGATGCGTATTTAAGCCAAGCGCTTATCATTAAGGCCGCCCAAGATCTATAGGTAATTACTCATATTTTCTTTGAAATCCAATTTACTAATTTATTCGCGGTGCAGGCCTTACTTATTTTGTAGTATTGGTTTCCGTCTTATCAATTTCTGCTGGGATGTTTTCCTGATTCATTCATTCATTCTGAGGGGTTGATCCTGTGATGCGGTAGAAGTGGAGAAATTGGATGGCGAGTGGTTTTTGCGGATTTCTTCTGGGCGTCCATTTTGTGAATTTGGAGATTTGCTGTGTGCTGTCTTCGGAATTGCAGGTTCTGTGTGAATCGGGACGAGGATGGAATGAAGAGATGCTGTGTGCTGAATTTGGAGATTTGCTGTGTGCTGTCTTCAGAATTGCAGATTCTGTGTGAATCGAGATTAGGATGGAACCGTAGCAGGATAAGTCATTCATAAATTTATATATATTTTTTAATGCCGTGATAAGTGAAACCGATCAAGTTAAATTTATTTGTTATAAGAAGTTAATCCACGTCATGATTTAAAATAAGAATACGTTTCATACATAATTTTTCTATGTGAGGATTATCGTGTGATTTCAGTTAATTTACTTTCTAAAGTAACTGCAAGTAAATTAACTTATGTGAAAACATGTTTATCATTATGTTGAGGAGTGTAGAGTTTAGTATTGAAATCATTTAAAGACATTTTGCGTTTTTTTTTATCGTAACTAATTAATTAATTAAAAACTTAAGTTATAGTTACATTTTATTATTTAGTCATTAAAGTAATTGTGATTAAATAATTCTAATAAATTTATTATTTAAATTTAATTCTTTATGAGTTGAATCGTTTAGAGACATTTTGCGTTTTTTTACTATCGTAATTAATTAATTAATTAAAACTTAAGTTATAGTTACATTTTATTATTTAGTCATTAAAGTAATTGTGATTAGATAATTCTAATAAATTTATTATTTAAATTTAATTCTTTTTGAGTTGAACACTGTAATTTGGTTTGTGCGATTTTATTTTGTTTACTAAGTGAACGTTTTGATTAATTTTAAATAGTATGAAATTTTCAAAATTCGCACTTAGACCAATTATGGTGTATAAAGAGAATAAAACTCTTATTGTGTGCCAAAGTGTAAAGATTAAGGTGACGTCATTTTTTTCTGGGGATACACATTATGTATTAGGTAAAGTTATTTAAACGTGTGCGAAGAACACGAATTTTGAATTTAACTATAAGTGTTTTTTCTTTTTGTTGTTCATTCTTAAATATTCATTTTGCCAATGGCATATCCTTTTATTAAATGTTATTGAATACGTCTTTATTTAATAAAGCAATTAGTAGATTTTTGTAAACAATCCAACTTTATTTAACTTCCCATTTTTCTTGATTTAGGTGGGAGGAACAAGATCTGTAAGTTACAAATTTCAAATCAAGTGGCGCTCAACATTCTTTTGTTTTTTTAATTTTTTTTATTTTTTTGTTTTTTTTGATCCACGACCTGCCTTCAGACTCACGGCTGCCGTAAGCAGGTTATATTTTCCTAACGTACACAGCAGTGAAATTGGCCGGTGGTTTTGAGGGAATTTGTGGTCCTTAAAAGGTTTCGGAATAAGTATCACTACTGCGTGTTTCCACGATTGTGGAAAATAACCTGTTCTTAGACAGGCATTGATTATATTTGTTACGACAACTACTCCGGTGTTAGGGAGGTTTTTCAAGCAAGTATAGCTGATTTTATCGTGACCGGGCGCTTTTTTGTTCGGCGCATGTTTTATGATTGATCTGATTTCACCGGGGGATGTTGGTTTTAGTGTGTGGGATGTGGATTGCTCTAGGCTTTCCAATGCGACGTCAACTTCCTGAGACTCCAAGCTCTCCGCGAAAGCCTCGGCCTTTTCCTCCGATAGGAAGGCAAGTCCGTTTCTTCCGTGAATAACCGGGGTAACCGTTCTGTTTTCGTTTGTGAATCTCTTAGCGAGCTTCCACATTTGGGGTTTATGTTGAGACGCGTCATCGATAAGACGGTTCCAGCTATCATTTCTGAATATTTTGATTTCTTTCCGAATTTCACTGTTTAGCCTGTTGAGGTTGTTTTTCAACAGGGGGCAGCGTGTGTGCTGCCAATTCCGACGGATGCGGTTTTTCTCCCGAATTTTAATTAAGATGTTATTTGGTAGCGGGTTGCTATTTTTCGGAACGGTTTTGGATTTCCAAACCGATTCGATTGTGTTTGTGATTAAATCTGTGAGGACAGTAATTCCCTCATCGATTTGTTTGTTGTTATTAATTTTCGGGAGGGGAGTGAGATTTTCGAGCATTTTCTGGGTGTATTTCTGCCAGTTTACTGTTGTGATTAGTCTTTCAACTTTTGTTAGGTTTGTGTGTATTTCCAGAAAAACTGGATTGTGATCAGAACTGAGTTTAGAGTGCGACCAGATGTCGAAATTGTGTTCGATACGGTTTAGCAGAAAGAAATCAAGGATGTCCGGCCTGTGGCCGGCATGGCTGTAAAACGTCGGTGACGCTTGACTGGCTATCTTGATGTCGTACGGATGTTGTACGATATAATTGCCGCCGATTATAGTAGGCACATCTTCGGAGAAGATATTCCTGTAATCGTTTACGATGATGGGTTTCGAGGGGGATTGGTATAAAGTCATGATTTTAAACTTTTCCCCGTACGCTTTAGTTAGGATTGAGGTTAATTCCAGGTTTTCTTGTTGCGGATTCGTTAGCACGGTATGCTCAATTTCGTTGTGAATGTAAATAGCTGTGCCGCCGCCGATTTGAACGGGACGGTGATTTAGGTAAAGGTGGTATCCGTCAATGAATAGGCCCCGGGTATTTTTTGACTGTGATTCGCTTATGAGGATAACGTGGATTTTGTGGTGATGTAAAAACTCTTCGAGTTCGGTGGTGTATTTAGCAAGCCCACTAGCATTCCATGTACAAATTCTGATGGAATTGTCAGAAGCCATTTGAGTTTGTGTAGCCATTTTTAGTTCTGGGATTGTTGTTGGATTTGGGTTAATGTCCAGGTAAGGAGTGCGACTAGAATGGGGTCAAGTGCCGCTTTAGTAAGTTGTGAAATTTGAGGGAGTTAAGGGATTTGTGGGATTACATTGGGGCCGCCTTTTGGGCTTGTGGCGGCGGTTGGGGTTTGGCTTGTGGCGACGGTTGGGGTTTGGGTTGTGGCTGTATTTGTCTCTGAGGTTTTACTACGGTGGAGTAGCTTTTGGATGGCCGGTTTTTGGGGAATAAGGAGCACCTGCGATAATTCGCGGTGTGGTTTAGGCCGCAATTGCAGCATTTGGGGGGAGAATCTTCGTCTCTGTCCTTCCTGGTGCAATCTGCTGTCAAATGATCGCCGGCGCATTTCACGCAGCGCGGGTTGACGTTGCAACGGTGGGAGCTGTGCCCGAAATATTGACATTTGTGGCACTGAATGAATCCCTTGGAGGGTTTTTGTTTTTCAACATATATGTTTCAGTGACTGAGGGTCTCTAGGTTATATATTTCTCTGCCTTTAGGAGTATTCTCCAAGTGAACTGACACCATGGGGAACTTTTTGAATTTGTTCCCCATGCGGCGGACTGAAAGGACGGGTAAGGAGAGTGCTTTCAGCTGCTTGACAATCCACTCATCGGAGATGGAAGTGTCAATGCAATGCTGTTGTGCTGCCCACGGATGGGAGGGACAACAGTAGGTTATGTCAGACTCTTACTGACTAAAACCCCCTCTTGTACGTCAAGTTCAAAAAAGAACTTTTTATACTTTATAGGAAGAAGTAGTAAAAAATGGCTTTGTAGAAAAAATTGACTGGTGTGAGTACTATAGCAGTATTCATATATTGGTTTCGGGTGGTTGGGGTAGCATTTAGGAAAGAGAAGGTTTAAAGTTTTACAACTTTAGACCTTTTTTTTCTCCCAAAAATTAAAATAACTACTTCGGGATTGTTGGAAGCCATTTGTTTGGATTTGTGTTATTATTGGTTCTGGGATTGGCCAAGGGCTGTGATAGTGGGAGCGAGTTTAACGAGCAAGGTAAGGAGCGCTGCCAGATTAGGATCAAGTAACGCTTCTTGTAGTTTTGGGATTTGCGGATTTTAAGGGATTTTATTGGGAGCCGCCGTTTGTGCTTGCGGCGGCGGTTGGGGTTCGCTTTGCGGCTGAGTTTGCCCCTGAGGTTTGACTACAGAGGAGTAGCTCTTTGTTTGGTTTTTCGGGAATCGGGCGCATCCGCTATAGTTCGCGGTGTGATTTTCGCCGCAATTGCAGCATTTGGGGGGAGGATCATTATCTCTGTCCTTCCTGGTGCAGTCTGCTGTCAAGTGCTCGCCGGCGCATTTTACGCAGCGCGGGTTGACATTGCATCGGTGGGAGGTGTGCCCGAAGTATTGACACTTGTGGCATTGAATGGAACCCTTGGCCCTTGGAGGGTTTTTGTTTCTCCACGGTAATTTGAGAGTGACTTAGGGTTTCTAAGTTGTAAATTTGTCTGCCCTCTGGAGTGTTCTCCAGGTGCATTGAGACCATGAGGAATTTTTTGAATTTATTCCCCATGCGGCGGACTGACAAAACGGGTAGGGAGAGAGCTTTTAGCTGCCTCACTATCCATTCGTCGGAGATCGAAGTGTCAACACCTCGGAGCACAACTTTGAGGTCTTTTTCCTCGCTGAGGGCATACGTGAAAAATTCCACGTTGTTGTTGCGGAGGTACCGGATTACGCAACGATAATTGTCAGCAGACTGCACTTGGAATTTCATGCAGCGGACGAAGAATTTACATTTGAGGCAGTTTACGCCTAATCGGGTTAAATCTCCGGAAATTGTTTCCCAGAGATTTTTATTTAGGATTGTGATCGGTGGAGGGGTGTTTTTGAAATGCTCGAAACCTTCGGTCGAGGCTGCGATCTGATCGATCGATGGTAATTCGGTCTTTTTGACGACCGTGGTGGTGTAGGAAATGGTTGGTTTTTCGGGGAGTTTTGCCTGGGGTTGCGGCTTAGGAGATGGTTTTTGTTTTTGGCTAGCCTTCAGGGTGGCGGAGGCGCGCACCAGGCTAGCGGGCGGAGAAGGGGTGTTTGCCGGAGAGCGGCGCTGTCTTTTTTGGACAGGGATGAAGTCGTCTTCGTCGGGGACGTCCTCGACGAAGGCGGGAGAGGGAGTGCGTGGTTCGCTAGGGGCAGGCGAAAAGGATGGGCTGGGGGATCGGGTTCCCTCAGGGGCCTGGGGCGACATTACGTCCATAATTTCCTCGCTGTAATCAGCGGGACGAGAGTTGCGGGAGTTTCGGAGTAGGATTACTTTCTCCAGTTGCAGCTGGAGTTGCTGGTTTGCAACATTTGCAAGGCGGAGTTGCTCGGCCAAGGCGGCGAATTGCGCGTCTTTTAAGCGGGATTGTTCGTTAAAGGCGCGGGTTTGTTCGGAAAAGGAGGTGGTGAGGGCGGTGATTTGCCGTTGCATTTCACGCACCTCATTGTTAAAGTCTAGCTCGGTGGACTCTTGGGGTTGCTTGCTCCTGGAGGAGCAAAGGGGGTCGGAGGAATTTTCGGGGTCTGTGAACCGTTTTCCACGCCTGGACTTACCCATGGCGTAGAAGACGGGGTTGGGTAGGCACCGGGTTCAAAATCCCCCGGGCCTGCTTATCGTTAAGCGGAATCGAGATTTGAAATGTTGAGTGCAACACTCCAAATCCTGACTGCCTCCCGACAATCTCCAAGCGTTCCTCGCGGAAATTAAGGCAGATTCTCGGTTAGCATGCTATAATAAGCGTGCTAATTTCTTAAAACCTAAACAGGTCCCCCTGCAAAGGTCGTAAGAAATTTTCTCGTTCGCGCCTTCCGGTGTCAGGGCAGTATAAAATACGCGCTAACCACGGAGACGTTCTCCACACTGAAAGGAAAAAGATTACTGGATGTTGTATGTTCTGAAAAGAAAACTACTATTCTAAAAGAACAGCAATTTTGCCCAGAGCACCTTTATCTGTAAAATAGCTGAAAAGCTTAAAAATAATTAATAACAAAGAAAGCAGCTCGAAAGCGACGGAGAGAGCTTCAGAGAGGAGAGACGAATAACCTGACTGTTCGCCGTCTCAAGTCTGAATGTGATTTCGAAAGGCTGGGGCACCTACCTTTATACCTGCCAGCGGCCTGCACAACCCTAGGCCCTTTGTGGTGATTGGCCCTTGCGTTGAGGGTTGCGAAACGCGGCGCTCCGATTGGCCGCTGGCGCTCGGCGGAAGCTCGCCGGACCCTCCTATAAATATTAAGGTCGGCGGGTGATGCGGAGCATTCAGACTTGAGACGGCGAACAGTCAGGTTGTTCGTCTCTCCTCTCTGAAGCTCTCTTCGTCGCTTTCGAGCTGCTTTCTTCGTTAATAATTATTTTTAAGCTTTTCAGCTGTTTTACAGATAAAGGTGCTCTGGGGAAAATTGCTGTTCTTTTAGAATAGTAGTTTTCTTTTCAGAACATCCAACATCCAGTAATCTTTTTCCTTTCAGTGTGGAGAACGTCTCCGTGGTTAGCGCGTATTTTATACTGCCCTGACACCGGAAGGCGCGAACGAGAAAATTTCTTACGACCTTTGCAGGGGGACCTGTTTAGGTTTTAAGAAATTAGCACGCTTATTATAGCACGCTAACCGAGAATCTGCCTTGATTTCCGCGAGGAACGCTTGGAGATTGTCGGGAGGCCGTCGGGATTTGGAGTGTTGCACTCAACATTTCAAATCTCGATTCCGCTTAACGATAAGCAGGCCCGGGGGATTTTGAACCCGGTGCCTACCCAACCCCGTCTTCTACGCCATGGGTAAGTCCAGGCGTGGAAAGCGGTTCACAGACCCCGAAAATTCCTCCGACCCCATTTACTCCTCCAGGAGCATGCAACCCCAAAACCAATCCTCACCCGAACTATGTGCTCAAATTGATTCCTTTAACACACAACTCGCCGCTTTAATTAAGCAAATCAACATCCTCTCCGAACAAATCCGCTCCAAAGATGAGCAAATCGCCGCATTGCAACGCCGCGTTGCAAATCCCTACGCCCCACATCCCGCTGACTACAGCGCGGAAATCATGGACGTAATGTCCCCCCAGGCCCCTGAGGGAACCCGATCCCCCAGCCCAACCTTTTCGCCAGCCCCTAGCGAACCACGCACTCCCTCTCCCGCCTTCGTCGAGGACGTCCCCGACGAAGACGACTTCATCCCTGTCCAGAAAAGACAGCGCCGCTCACCGGCAAACACCCCTCCTCCGACCGCTAGCCTGGTGCGCGCCTCCGCCACTCTGAAGGCTAGCCAAAAACCATCTCCAAAGCCGCAACCCCAGGCAAAACTCCCCGAAATTCCAAAACCAACCATTTCCTACACCACCACGGTCGTCAAAAAAACCGAATTACCATCGATCGATCAGATCGCAGCCTCGAACGAAGGTTTCGAACATTTCAAAAACACCCCTCCACCTATCACAATCCTAAACAAAAATCTCTGGGAAAAGATTTCCGGAGATTTAACCCGATTAGGCGTAAACTGCCTCAAATGTAAATTCTTCGTCCGCTGCATGAAATTCCAAGTGCAGTCTGCTGACAACTAACGTTGCGTAATCCGGTACCTCCGCAACAACAACGTGGAATTTTTCACGTATGCCCTCAGCGAGGAAAAAGACCTCAAAGTTGTGCTCCGAGGTGTTGACACTTCGATCTCCGACGAATGGACAGTGAGGCAGTTAAAAGCTTAATTGATGAGGCGGATACATGATGAAACTCCATAATACTATTTGAAATAAAACAACACAGTTGGGAGGGTTTCACTTTAATTGTTGAACACTGCAACATGTTTCACCACACAGTGGCTTCATCAGGCAGATGAAATAATGGTTTTACAAAGTACAGGTAAGAGCTTATATACTAATGCAATTAAGTTAATAGAAGGGGGGGGGGGGTTCATAAGGTAATTAGGCTGAAACTAATACAAACAATTTTGGGCGACTAAATATTGATTAGAGGTGAGTTGTTTACTTCTATTTGGTCATTTAATAGAATACCTTTTTTATTATATTTATTAATTTCTAATTCTTCTAATAAGTTTAATTTACGACTTTTGTTACATTCGTGCAAAATTTTGAATTTAGGGTTAAAGTTATGTTGGTATTCGATTAAATGATTGGCGTAGGTTGAAGAGGTTTTCTTAAATTGAAAGCATTTTTGATGTTCTGAAATGCGATCTGGGAAGCTACGTCCAGTTTGTCCAACGTATACCTTAGGGCAATCTCCACACTCTAGCAAATACACGCCAGAGTTCGTAGTTTTATCAGATTTGTCTTTAGAATTATTGATGAATTTATTAAGTGAGTTGACCGTTCTAAAAGAAGGAGTTAGGTTTAAGGATCTGAGTTTTTTGCTGATGGCAATCGAAGGGGGACCGTTAAATGTTAATGAGCAATATTTATTACTCTGATATCTGATATCCCACCAATTTTCAAAATCAGAGTAATAAATATTGCTCATTAACATTTAACGGTCCCCCTTCGATTGCCATCAGCAAAAAACTCAGATCCTTAAACCTAACTCCTTCTTTTAGAACGGTCAACTCACTTAATAAATTCATCAATAATTCTAAAGACAAATCTGATAAAACTACGAACTCTGGCGTGTATTTGCTAGAGTGTGGAGATTGCCCTAAGGTATACGTTGGACAAACTGGACGTAGCTTCCCAGATCGCATTTCAGAACATCAAAAATGCTTTCAATTTAAGAAAACCTCTTCAACCTACGCCAATCATTTAATCGAATACCAACATAACTTTAACCCTAAATTCAAAATTTTGCACGAATGTAACAAAAGTCGTAAATTAAACTTATTAGAAGAATTAGAAATTAATAAATATAATAAAAAAGGTATTCTATTAAATGACCAAATAGAAGTAAACAACTCACCTCTAATCAATATTTAGTCGCCCAAAATTGTTTGTATTAGTTTCAGCCTAATTACCTTATGAACCCCCCCCCCCCCTTCTATTAACTTAATTGCATTAGTATATAAGCTCTTACCTGTACTTTGTAAAATCATTATTTCATCTGCCTGATGAAGCCACTGTGTGGTGAAACATGTTGCAGTGTTCAACAATTAAAGTGAAACCCTCCCAACTGTGTTGTTTTATTTCAAATAGCAGTTAAAAGCTCTCTCCCTACCCGTTCTGTCAGTCCGCCGCATGGGGAATAAATTCAAAAAATTCCCCATGGTCTCAGTGCACCTGGAGAACACTCCAGAGGGCAGACAAATTTACAACTTAGAAACCCTAAGTCACTCTCAAATTACTGTGGAGAAACAAAAACCCTCCAAGGGTTCCATTCAATGCCACAAGTGTCAATACTTCGGGCACACCTCCCACCGATGCAATGTCAACCCGCGCTGCGTAAAATGCGCCGGCGAGCACTTGACAGCAGACTGCACCAGGAAGGACAGAGATAACGATCCTCCCCCCAAATGCTGCAATTGCGGCGAAAATCACACCGCGAACTATCGCGGATGCTCCCGATTCCCGAAAAACCAAACTAAGAGCTACTCCTCTGTAGTCAAACCTCAGGGGCAAACTCAGCCACAAACCGAACCCCAACCGCCGCCGCAAGCACAAACGGCGGCCTCCAATAAAATCCCTCAAAACCCGCAAATCCCACAACTCCAAGAAGCGTTACTTGATCCTAATCTGGCAGCGCTCCTTACCTTGCTCGTTAAACTCGCTCCCACTATCACAGCCCTTGGCCAATCCCAGAACCAATAATAAATCCAAACAAATGGCTTGCAACAATCCCGAAGTAGTTATTTTAATTTTTGGGAGAAAAAGAAAAGATCTAAAGTTGTAAAACTTTAAACCTTCTCTTTCCTAAATGCTACCCCACCCACCCGAAACCAATATATGAATACTGCTATAGTACTCACACCAGTCAATTTTTCTACAAAGCCATTTTTTTACTACTTCTTCCTATAAAGTATAAAAAGTTCTTTATTGAACTTGACGTACAAGAGGGGGTTTTAGTCAGTAAGAGTCTGACATAACCTACTGTTATCCTTCCCATCCGTGGGCAGGACAACAGAAGGTATCCATGAGGATTTTCTCCTCCTCTCTCCCCAAAAAAAAAAAAAAAAAAAGATGCGGAGCATCACTTTCACCCCAGCCTTTACACGCGACGGAACATGCACCTTTTCCTAATTTAATATTTACAAATTACAAATCTAAACTTAAACTAACTTAACTAAAGCTGCATGTTACGTGCGGCACGAAATTACGGGTTACGGACGGATCTAGCTAGAATGTTATAGCCTAACATGCATGAATGTTTTATATAGATATTTAAAAATAAGCGCGAAGCGCCTTATTCCTGCCAGGATTTGGTTTTCCAGCGGTTCCGACGATGAATAAAAAATGTATTTAGGAAATTTATGTAGTTAAATAACTGCGTAGCTTGTTATTTAACTGAAACCGCTGAAAAAACGACATCTAAAATGTTACATATGATAAATTGGTCGCATTCGGTCGCATTTTGCGCCAGCCCTGCTTTGGCGCGTTATTCGTCGCGTATAACGTTTAATTGTTTATTGTTGATGCGAGGGCTGCGCTTATTGTTGATAGGAACCGTTGATATAACTTAACGTATTTTAATAAAACAGGAAAAGATGATTTTAAACAGCGAACTCAGTGCTGCAAGCTGAAACTTGTCGAACGTTGGTAAAACCGATGAGTCATCGCGAGAAATGGAAAAAAAACTATGACTCATCATGACGCTTAGCTGAAATGTTGCTAGAGGAGCCAAAACGTTAATATATTGTTTAAATAAATGACTGAATTTATTTGGGATGCCGTTGTTCGCGTTAATTGTTGCTAAAATACTGGAAAATCATCAGTTTTCCGGCGTTTACGGAAAAACGCCGGTAACAGCACGTCACAACAGGCACAGCAATACAAAACAACCAGCTGTGGCCTGAAAATTCCAATCATGACAGCGAAACCTCGCACCCCGTCACCACCGCCTCCAGCTCCCGCCCCCCAACAGAAGAAAAGGGACAAAAACCGCAACCGATCGTCTTGACTGATACGTTAAAAATTAATATTGTAAAAGAAGCTCTGAAGGCTAACAACATAGAAGTAATCCAGTAAAAAGAGCTCAAAGACGTCGTAAGAGGAATCCCGGTCGAAATCTCGATGGAAGAACTTCTAGAGGATTTGAGCGAGCGAGGAATTCTGGTTAACTCGGGGAACAGGTTAAATAACGGAGCTAGGGTGTACCCTCTCATTCTGCTAAATTTACCTAGATCGGACAACGCAAAACGGATATTCCAGTTCACTAGCATCCTGCGGCACAAGATAACGGTTGAACCAAAGAGGAGAGGCACAACGCAGCAACAATGCTACCGCTGCGAACAATACGGCCACGTGCAATTTCAGTGCAGGGCCGAAATTATATGCACACTTACCGCCGAAAATCATCCATCTCACTGCTGCTCGGAAAAACCGAATAAAACCCGCAAATGCATTAACTGCCAAGGCGACCATGCAGCGTACTCAAACAAATGCCCCAAGCACCCGCTAAATATACACCGAGCCAGGGAAGAAGAGAAACGAAGAAAAATCGAGGCGAGCAACATCAAACGGCGTGAGCTTTGCCGCTACAACAAGCAACAATGGAAATGTCGTGATCGACGACAACTTACGCATTCTGTTGCAAAACATGATGCACGAAATGTTCACCCAGTTGATGGCTAAAACCTGCGTGAACATTCAATTGAAATGCACCTGCGACTAACTTCAAGATAGCGACATGGAATGCCGCGGAATCGCGAAAAAAACCGAAGAACTCAGACATTTCGCCGACCAACACGACATCTCTATTCTTTTAATATCAGAAACGTTCCTGAAACCCGGCGCATTCGCCAACGTGCCAGGATTCAAAGCCTTCAGAAAGGACAGGACAAGCGGCGCAAAAGGCGGAGTCGCGATTTATTTCCGCAATAACATCTGCAAAAGAAAACTGGATTTTACCACCGAATCAAGAGAAGTGGTCGGACTGGAAACAGAAATCAACGGAGAAATAGCGCGTTTTATCTCGGTGTATAAAAGCCCGAGTATACCGCTAGATAAACGCGATTTAATCCTACTAATTCAGTCCGACAACACTTTGATCGGTGGTGATTTGAACTGTACACATCCTGCCTGGGGATGCCCAAACACTGTAACGAACTTTACTTACATCGATTGTCACAGCTGATAAATGTGAGATTTATGGGTTGGCAATCGATGCTAGTCCATCTATATATTATTAACTTTATGAAAGTATACGTTTTATTTTAATTTATCTATTTTACAGATAACGCCTGAAATTTACAATAAGTTGGCAACACTTTGTTGCCTGTCTTTAATTTAATAGATTTATGGGTCCGGCTATAAAAATAGTTGCCGGAGCGCTCAGAAATCAGACTGCGCTGGGATTTCAGCTAAGCATAAGCGATCTTCCAGAGTAGCCTCCTAATTGCATCTCTGCTATGCATAAGCGAGTTGTAATTAGACCGGCTAGAGTACCGAGAGGTTTCTGCTATGTATAAGCGATTCCTCCTCGTTTGAACATAGCATTACCTGTACCCGTTCCGTTGAATTCCATGAGAGTCCTGCTACGTATAAGCGTTCTCTCTCTGTTGAATTCAAATACCCGTACCTGTTCCGTTGAATCACAGAGGAGTTCTGCTATGCATAAGCGTTCTCTCTCTGTTGAATTCAAATACCTGTAGTAGAGGAGTTCAGCTACGTATAAACGTTCTCTCTCTATCCCGTTTGAATCAGAAGTGGCCGGAGTTCAGCTACGTATAAGCGCTCTCCGGAATCCATTCTGAGCTGTATTACCGGTATATGTGTGCTACTGTTACCGCAGCGGAAACGTGTTAGTTTGCGCGTCTGCTACGCATAAGCGACCGCTAACCAACACTGGAAGTTGACAGACCTTCCTACTACTGCTGCTACGCATAAGTGCTACAGTAAGGAGGCCTGTAATTGTATATAAATGTATTGTAGATATTTACTTATTGTTTATTTAAACTTAAAACCAGCATATTTAATTAATGGTTTATTTTCTCCTAATGGAAACACCTGACGGTCCAGAACCGAACCCGGAGCGGTACGAGAAGAAGACCGAGCCAGAGTTAGAATTTAGTTGTACATAGGGTTGCGTTTTGTTTATTTGATAGCATATCTTAACATTATTTTTATTTTATATTATTTTACGAATAATTTTTATTTTTTACAAAATATTGTTACATTATTTCTGCAATAACAGGGACTCTGATTAAACCTGAATCTGGACTATCCCGAGGTGTACCCTAAAGGAGGGTTAAAACCGTTACATGGCGCCCGAGCAGAGAGTCCAGATTTAGTGTAGAAATTGTGTACTTTATTTTTTTAATAGAATGTCTACCAGCCACGGAGAAGAGGTTTCACAGAATACGGAAGGGGAGATTCCGGTTTCATGGGTGTATACTAAAAAGAAGGATGAATTAATTAAATTTGCAGATAGGATAGGTTTACCGTCCGGAGGACCAGTTGCAGAGTTAAGGGCCAGTATTGTAAAATTTCTTAGGACCGGTGAAGGAGAGACGAGTGATTCTTCCGAGGTAAAACCCCGCCAGCGATGCCCTAGCAACATACCACCGCCCAGATGTGTGACAGTATCCGCAAGTGGAATCTGAAATTTGATGGAGCAACAGATTGCATTTCATTCCTGGAAAGGGTAGAAGAATTAGCCACATGTTATGGTTATGATCCGTATAACCTGATGGTTACCCTACCGGAGTTGTTGAAGGGCAAGGCACTCCTGTGGTACCGAAATAATAAACATTCCTAGCAATCCTGGGCTGATTTTGAGAAAGCTCTCCGAGCTACATACCTGCCGCACCGTTTCACATTCCGCATGGAGGAAGAAATCCAGAAGAGAACACAGGGTATGGAAGAAAAAGCTGCTGATTATGTCACTGCGCTTCAAACGCTGATGCGTCGACATGGAGGATTGTCAGAGGAGGATAAACTGGAAAGAATTTTCGAGAATCTGCGTCCGGAATATAAGCTATATATTCGAAGAGATTTCCGTTCGCTCCAGGGGTTACTTGAAATGGCTGAAGAGTTTGAAGTAATGTCGGCAAGTAACAATTCGTTTGCACCTCCGCCTACTTCGAATCAGAGCTTTGTGAGGGAAAATCCCGGAAACCCAGCAATCAGCCACCTGTAAATATTTCCCATGTATATAAACCCCCGGTAAATTCACCCCCTGTACAAAAACCCCGCCAGAAAGCAGCTCCGCAGAGTCGACCTAGGACAGAAAATGTTTACCAGCACGAAGCGGTCTGCTGGAAATTTGGAAAACCTGGCCACCGACGAACTGAATGTCAGTAGGAGAGGAAAATCTTCTGCTCATTCTGTGGAAAACCCGGAGTGCTATCCAGAAATTGTAAATGTAGGTTCCAGGGAAACGCGAGCAGCCGTTAAGGGACAGGAGGTTGCCCTTAACGCAAAAAGCATCAGCCTCCACACAGAAAACGGAACCGTCTACATTACATATCCCTGTAAATAAAAATGAATCCAGATTTTGTATTGACATTAGCATCTATGGAAGACATTTTCAAGCCCTCATAGATACCGGAGCATCAGAGAGTTATGTCAGCCAGACCGTACTTCAGCACCTCCAGGAGTTGAAAATTAAAATCATTCATAACCGACCGAAAATTGTTACGCTGGCTAATGCACAACAGGTAGAGATGGGAGGAGAAGCTTCTTTTCCAGTGGAAATTCATCACCATCTGTTTTCCGGAAACTGGATTATTTTTCCCACTCTCTCGATGGATGCAGTAATAGGCATGGATTTTCTTCGGAAGCAGCAGGCGACGATTGACATCATTCGAGGGGGAATTCATTTCACTAACCGCAGCAAAATTCTAAAGAGTTGTCCAGTATCCAGACGCTGAACCTAAACCAAGAGGAAATATTAAGTAATTTTCTGCAGCAGGAATTGGAAAATAATGCGTAAAAACGAACTGGCATTTTTATTCCTGATGTAGAGCACCGAATTAAATTAAAATCAGAAGCCGAACCTGTTAAACAAAAATATTACCCAAGAAACCCAGTTATGCAGGGAATAATCAATGACGAAATTGACCGGATGCTAAAAGAAGGGATAATCGAGCCCTCCAGAAGTAGTTGGAGTTCACCTGTTGTTTTGGTCCGGAAATCATCAGGGAAATTTAGATTTTGTGTAGATTACAGGAAGGTGAACGCAGCTAGCAAACCGGACGCGTATCCTTTACCGCATATCCAGAGTATCCTGGATAAACTACGTGGAGCCAGAAACCTAAGTACGTTGGATTTAAAGGATGGATATTGGCAAGTACCGATGGCAGTTGAAAGTCGGCCAATTACCGCATTCACAGCACCAGGGCAAGGGCTTTTCCAATTTACAGTGATGCCATTTGGTCTTTATTCCGCTCCAGCCACATTCCAGAGGTATTTTCGTAGGACCTGAACTAGATAACTGCGCCCTATGTTACCTGGATGATATAATAATATTCAGTCCTTCTTTCGAGCGTCACCTGAAAGTATTGAAGATCGTCTTAGAGCGATTAAGGCAACATGGTTTAAAGATAAACCGGGAAAAGTGTCATTTCGCTAAGGAGGAACTAAAGTATTTAGGCCACGTGATAAATTACGAGGGAATACAAACCGATCCAAAGAAAATTAAAGCAATTACCGATTTTGAAGCACCGAAAACCGTAAAAGCAATAAGAAGATTTCTAGGAATGGCATCTTGGTACAGGAAATTTATTCCAAATTTTGCTAAAATTGTCCAGCCGCTCACTACGCTCCTGAAGAAAAAGCAGCGCTATGTTTGGGAAGAAGCTTAAGACGTTTTGTTCAAGGCGTTGAAGGAAGCTCTCACCCGATCACCGATACTGGCATGTCCTGATTTTTCAAAAACGTTCATAGTCCAGACTGATGACAGTCAAACAGGACTGGGAGCTGTCCTTACACAAGAGCTAGATGGCGCTGAAAAGGTAATAGCATATATTAGCAGAAGTTTATTACCGGCCGAGAAGAATTATTCCGTGGTGGAGTAAAAATGTTTGGCAGTAATTTGGGCTATCCGTAAGTGGAGAGGATATCTTGAGGGATATCATTTCAAAGTTTTTACGGATCAGCGAAGTTTAAAATGGCTACAAACAATGAGCAATCCAAAAGGGAGACTAGCCCGATGGATTCTGGAACTGCAGGAATACAATTTCGAGACCTTTTACAGGAAAGGTTCGGAAAATAAAGTAGCCGATGCCCTCTCTCGCAGCATACAGGTAGATGCTATCACCAGTGCCGTACCGGAAGTAGACGACATCCTAAATAATCCGAAAAAATATCCCAATTTTAAAGTGGTTGGGGAAAATGTATACAAGAAATTTCCAGGAAGAGCACTCACCGAGGGATTCCATTCCGATTGGAAACTCTTTGTGCCGAAACCGCGGCGCAACTCCGTTATTGAAGAGTGTCATTCCTTGGGATATTTCGGGATCCGGAAAACAATCGCCAGGGTATGTCGCGATTATTATTGACCTAGATTATTTCGAGACGTGAAGAAATATGTCCAGACCTGTCCAGTATGCCAGCAATATAAACCGTCCCAGCAAGCTCCACTTGGTGAAATGTGGTGGTCTAGAGTAAATGGGCCCTGGGAAGTCGTTAGCTCGGACTTAATCGGACCGTTCCCGAGATCGACGAAGGGATACATTTATTTACTAGTATTCCAGGATAGATTCACAAAATGGACGGAGGTAATCCTAATCAGAAGTGCCACCGCAAACATCGTGCTACAAAAATGAAAAGAATTAATTTATAAGCTTGGTAAACCTAAGGTATTTATTTCAGATAATGGGACACAATTTAAAAATAAATTATTGTCGAAATTTTTAACTAAATTTAAAATAACTGAACAGTTTAGCCCTCCATACAGCCCGAAAAATAATCCTGTCGTGCGAATGAACAAGGTTATAGGGACAACATTAGCTCAAATGTGCAAAGGGGATCAACGAACGTGGGATCAGTGGATACCAGAATTGACATTCGCTATAAACAGCGCGGTGCATGAATCAACCGGATTTTTCGCCAGCGATTTTAAATTATGGGCGGGAATTATTATCACCGCTCTCGCTAAAAGAAGATACTGACCCGGCAGATTCCCTAATGCGTACTCCTGGAGAACATCACGAACAGCTGCAGAAGTTGAATGAAATCCGTGAGTTGGTTCAAATTAATTTGAGAAATTCCTTTATGAAACAGCAAACTCACTATAATCTTCGGAGAAGAAAATACCGACCTCGTGTAGGTGATGTGGTGTACAAACGTCAGCACATCCTGTCCGATGCCACAAAGAAATTTTCCGCCAAGCTGGCTCCGAAATTTGCAGGTCCCTACAAAATTCATAAAGTAATTTCACCGGTGATAGTGGAATTAGAGGACACCAGAAATCAGCTGATAGGCAGGTCACATGTAAGTGACCTCAAAGTCTGCAGGGAGTGGTAAAATTTGAATAGTGGGGGAGTGGAGGATTGTAATAAATTCGCACTTAAGGTAATAATTCGGCCACTTCCAAGTCGGAGAGGAAGCAAGGAGGATGGCCACCAGGACAGCAGCCCGCACCGCCCACCAAGAGGACGATGTCCTGATCTTGGACTACAGCCCCATCCCAGGACTCATCTCGCCCATCCGAACACCGAAGGGGATTAGGGCCAAACTGAAGATGTTGCAGCTGTTCGGGACCGCATCGCCGCCCGTTCCAGAGGTGTCGCCGCCACCCCGCCAGCCGGAGAGGGAACCTAGGCGCGGGAACCACGTGGGAGGACCGTCCTGGGCGAACCTGCTGGCAATAAAACCGACCCTCCCGGAGAGCGATTTTGGCATTAAGCCCCTTGGTGTAGGAATCCCGGCACCAAAGCCCTTACCGGTAATGTTGCCAATCCCGCTGCAGCAACCGCCGCCGTTCGTCCCGGTTAAGCCGCCAGTCATGGTGGAACGAACGAGCGCCCTGACGCAGAAGCGGCCAGTCCCGCTCGACATCGCGGAAGTACCGCCGTCAGTCCCGACCGCCCGAAATGATGTTCCGCCCGTTCCACCGCAGAAGAAGGGTCGGGTGAACGTCATCGTCGGGAAGAAGTGGGTCAAGATGTCCTGGGAGAAGGCCCACCGATTGGGTTTTATTAAAACTTGATTGTTTATTTTGTCTCCCCAGGTGAGGAAGGAATGTAACGAACTTTACTTGCATCGATTGTCACAGCTGATAAATGTGAGATTTATGGGTTGGCAATCGATGCTAGTTCATCTATATATTATTAACTTTATGAAAGTGTACGTCTTTATTTTAATTCATCTATTTCACAGATAACGCCTGAAATTTACAATAAGTTGGCAACACTTTGTTGCCTGTCTTTAATTTAATAGATTTATGGGTCCGGCTATAAAAATAGTTGCCGGAGCGCTCAGAAATCAGACTGCGCTGGGATTTCAGCTAAGCATAAGCGATCTTCCAGAGTAGCCTCCTAATTGCATCTCTGCTATGCATAAGCGAGTTGTAATTAGACCGGCTAGAGTACCGAGAGGTTTCTGCTATGTATAAGCGATTGCTCCTCGTTAGAACATAGCATTACCTGTACCCGTTCCGTTGAATTCCAGGAAAGTCCTGCTACGTATAAGCGTTCTCTCTCTGTTGAATTCAAATACCCGTACCTATTCCGTTGAATCAGAGAGGAGTTCTGCTATGCATAAGCGTTCTCTCTCTGTTGAATTCAAATACCTGTAGTAGAGGAGTACAGCTACGTATAAGCGTTCTCTCTCTATTCCGTTTGAATCAGAAATGGCCGGAGTTCAGCTACGTATAAGCGCTCTCCGGATCCCATTCTGAGCTGTATTACCCGTATATGTGTGTTACTGTTACTGCAGCGGAAACGTGTTAGTTTGCGCGTCTGCTACGCATAAGCGACCGCTAACCAACACTGGAAGTTGACAGACCTTCCTACTACTGCTGCTACGCATAAATACTACAGTAAGGAGGCCTGTAATTGTATATAAATGTATTGAAGATATTTATTTATTGTGTTTATTTAAACTTAAAACCAGCATATTTAATTAATGGTTTATTTTCTCCTAATAGAGACACCTGACGGTCCAGAACCGAACCCGGAGCGGTACGAGAAGACCGAACCAGAGCTAGAATTTAGATGTACATAGGTTTGCGTTTTGTTTATTTGATAGCATATCTTAACATTATTTTTATTTTATATTATTTTACGAATAAATTTTATTTTTTACAAAATATTGTTACATTATTTCTGCACTAACAGGGACTCTGTTAAACCTGAACCTGGACTAACCCGAGGTGTACCCTAAAGGAGAGTTAAAACCGTTACAACAGAAACCGCGATGGGAAAACGCTCGGGTCCTTCTGGAATGAATCTGAAAAATTGAAAATCTGGGGCCCAGAAGATGCCACCTCAAACCCTCGCAACTGCAAATACCGCGGTGACGTAATCGAAGTCTTCATCACTCATAGAAGCCGAGATCCGTGGGGAATTAAAACTCTCCACGAATTAAATTCCGACCACTTCCCGGTTGTAATAAACTGGGGAGAAACAAAAACGGAGCCTAAACTCCGGGTAAAAACAAATTGGTCGAAATTCAGCTACCTCAGCAGCAGGATTTCAACTCCCAAAACCATAATCAAGTTCGCCGATGACACAGCACTCCTGGTGACGAACAACCTGACTGTTCGCCGTCTCAAGTCTGAATGCTGGATTTGCTAATTCAATCAGGAGAGAGGAGAAAAATGCATTATGCATACCTTCTGTTATCCCACCCCGGTATGGGGAGGATAACAGTAGGTTATGTCCGACTCTCACGGACTAAAAACCCCCTCTTATAGGTCAAATTCGAAATGGAATTTTTACTACTTTGTAGTGATGTTGGTGTGTTTGGTGACTTTGGATAAGTGACTATTATTGTTACTCAAAATGAGTAGCATATATTGGTGGCGAGTGGGTGAAGTATACTTTTTAAAAAAGGGTCAGAATCATTACTGAAACATTTTAATAAAATTAATTGGTAACGTCGAGTTGTAGTGGCCGTTTTTTTCTAGTTCTGAAGTTTTCAGGAACTTCGAGGGTATCTTCTAAAAGGGAGACGTCGAATTTAGAGGAATGTGCAATTGCCAATTGACGGATAAAATCCTGTAATTTCGTACTTTCGTTTCGTTTCGGATTTGGTCGTTACTGACAAACCACGGAGCGCCTACGATCCTGCGGATCATGCGGCTCTGCGTGGCTTCCAGTCTGTTCATCTGCGTTTTCGAGATGTGTATCCATGACGGACAACCATAGGTCAATTTTGACCTAATCATTGCCTTGTAAATGTGAATTTTACTGGCGAGGAAAAGGGTGCTTTTTGTTAAAAGCAATGATTTTAGAGTCCCGAAGGCGGAATTAGCTTTAGTGATCGCAGATTGAACCAGTTGCCCAGTTAAGGTGGTTATCCATTTGTAAACCAAGATATTTCACATGTTTTACCCATGGAATTGGTGTGCCTCCAAAGGTGAGGTTTTCTTGGGGGGATCTATTAGATGGGGTGAAGTAAATTGCTTGGCTTTTTTCAGCATTTATAGCAATACACCAGTCGTTTGTCCACTCTTCCAGTTGGTTAAGTGCGGTCTGGATTTTCGGAATCATAAAGGGCAGATGTTTGCCTCGATATAGATAAGCAGTATCATCTGCATATTGAGCCGTAATTACATTGTTTAATGTTGGCAGGTCATAAACATTTATATTGAAAAGGAGTGGGGAAACTACGGACCCCTGTGGGACACCAGCAGTCATTTTGCGTGGCGAAGATGTGGCGTTTTCGAAATGAACCGAAAAGGTGCGGTCTTGTATGAATTCCCTGATCAGATGGATTAGATATGTGGGGTAGTTAAGTGACATGAGTTTATATAACAAGCCTTCGTGCCACACTCGATCGAATGCTTTCGCAACATCGAGGAAGATGGCTAACGTGCTCTGCTTTCTGTTAAAGCCGTTGATTATGTAATCGCTGGTTCTAACAAGTTGGTGGTTGCATGAGAGGCCTTTTATGAAGCCGTGTTGCGTTTTGGGGATGATCATAAGATCATTCGCTCATTCACTGAGGCGGACATGGATAATTCTTTCGAATAGTTTTCCCAGTGTGCACAGAAGGGAAATAGGCCGGTGATTTTGTGGAAATTTCATGTCTTTTCCGGGCTTTGGGATTAAAATCACTATTGCGTGTTTCCACGCTTTTGGGAAATAGCCTATCCTTAGGCATGCATTGAACATGGTAGTTAGGAAAACTATTCCTTTGTTGGGGAGGTTTTTTAAGCATGTGTAGCTTATACTATCGTGGCCTGGCGCCTTTTTACTTGGCGCATATTTGATGATTTTGCGGATCTCTGCAGGAGATGTTGGTTTCGGAGTATGGGTTGGGGTTCGCTCAAGGCGATCCAATGCTTCCTCAACTTCGTCGAGTAATTCGTCACTTGTTGTGAGCGGATTCGGGGAGAACTGTGACTCTAGGCTTTCCGCGAAGGATTCGGCCTTGTCCTCCGGAAGGAAGGCAAGTCCGTTTCCTCCGTGAATAACCGGAGTGGTCGTTCGATGTCTGGCTGTGAATCTCTTAGTGAGTTTCTACATTTGAGGTTTATGTAATGATGCATTCTCGATTACTCGATTCCAGTTGGAATTTGAAAATGCCTTGATTTCTTTCTGAATTTCTGCTTGGAGTTTATTGAGGTTTGTTTTCATTTGCAGGCAACGGGTGTGTTGCCATTGTCTGCGGATGCGGTTTTTCTCTCGAATTTTACCGAGGATGTTATTTGGAAGTGGGCGGCTGTTTTTCGGGACAGGTTTGATTTTTGAAACCGTCTCGACCGCATCCGTGATTGAATTGGTAAGGAAAGTAATGGCCCGGCCTTATCTATCTCCTCCTTATTCCTTATTTTCGGAATAGCAGTGACTTTTTCGAGCATTTTTTGGTTGAACTGCTGCCAGTTAACCGTGGTTATAGTTTTCTCCACTTTGGATATAGTGACATGAATATCCAGAAACACAGGATTGTGATCAGAGTGGAGTTCGGAGATTGACCAGATGTCATGGTCGCACTCGATTCGGTTTATCAGAAAGAAATCGAGAATATCGGGCCTATAGCTTGCATGGCTATAGAAGGTTGGGGAGGGTTGGCTTACGGCTTTGATGTCGTAAGGGTGTTGAGTTATAAAGTTAAATAACTCGCGGCCTCGCCGGTTTGTGAGCCGACTTTGCCAGCTAGGATGCTTGGCATTAAAGTCGCCGCCTATAATTGTGGGAACATCTTCGGAGAAGATGTTTTTGTAGTCGTTTTCAGTGAATGGTCTTGAAGGTGAGTGATATAAACTCGTAATTTTGATATTTTCTCCGTTTATACGGGCTAAATAGAGGTATGTTCTAAGTGCTCTGATTAGGGATTTGGAAGAACAGTGTGTTCTATGCCATTTTGAATATAAATGGCTGTGCCGCCGCCTTTTTCAATGGGGCGGCTATTAAGATATAGTCGGTACCCGTTAATAAACAGGCCACGACGGTTTTTGGCGTGTGATTCGTTCACTAGCATGATGTGAACGTTGTGGCGATGCATGAATTCCTCAAATTGAGACGTTTGGGATGGAAGCCCGTTGGCATTCCAGGTGCATATTCTGCACATCTGATCGATGGCAATTTGTAATGTTTGTGCAGCCATTTTAAAGCGGTGAGGCGTTTAAATGGCGCATTAGGGGGCCGAGACGCTCAAGGCGTTCTACCCTTCGGATGAATTCCTCATCGAACATCATATCGTAATATGACATATTTTGGGCCTGTTGTTGGGCCGATTGTGGGGGCGGTTTTGGAGCCGGTTTGGGAGCCGGTTTTGGGGCCGGTTTGGGAGCCGGTTTTGTTGAACTACATTTGCCTAGCTCGATTTTTTGTATTGTGAACAACCTCGATAGTTCGCGGTGTGGGCGCTGCCGCAATTACAGCATTTTGGTGGAGGATCGTTATCGGGATCGGAACGGGTGCAATCGCCTATGCGCGCTGTGGCCAAAATGTTGGCATTTGTGGCATTGGATAACCTGTTTAGAAGGCTTTTGCTTCTCCACAGTGACGGGAACGAAACTAATTGTTTCCAAATTGTAGATCCGTTTTCCCTCCGGGGTGTTCTCTAGGTGAACAGCCACCAGGGGGAATTTTCGGTGCCTGTTGCCCATGCGACGAACATAGAGGACTGGGAAATTCTCGGTCTTGAGCTGTTTGATGATGGATTCATCAGTGACATGCGTGCCAACTCCGTGGATAACTACTTTCAACTCTTCTTTCTCGTTGAGAGTGTATGTATAGAACTGAGCATTTATGCTCCGGAGGTATTTGATAACAACTCGGTAGTTATCAGCGGATTGCACGCAGAACCTAACCGAGTTAGATAGGTTTTTGGCTTTGAGGACGGGAATTTTTAGGTGTTTGTAGAGGTGGGCGGAAATATCGTCCCATTAATGGAGATTGAGGATATGGATAGGCGGAGGATTGCTAGAGAAATTCTCTAGCTCCTCGATTTCGTCGATCTTATCGATCGGAAGGCGTTGTTTTTTGTTTACCACGGTGGTGTGGTAAACAATAGCCGGAGTTGGTGGCGCAGGCTCAGCTTTCGCCGGAGCCTTTGCTTTTGCTGGTTTAACAGCGATGGGTGGGGTTGGGGAGCTGGGTTTGCGGCGGTCGTGAGACGTTAGCTTCGACGGAGCCATCGAGGTTGAAGGCTTCCGATCGATGTAGACTTGGAAGCCTGCATCGTCGGAATCATCCGGAGTGGCGGTGGAGATCGGCTTGGAGGCCGAAGTAGTTTTGGCTTTCTTAGCCGGTGGGAGGGGGGGCTGGCTCGCCGAGCAGTAGCTTCGGCGGCCGGTTGCTGGGGTGGCGCTAGCGGAGCTAGTTCCGGGGCAAGTGTCATATCTGACAAGTTTTCGTCGTCAGAGGGTGCTAACGGCGCGGGCGGTGCTGGCTTTTTGAAAAGCTCGCACTGAGATGACTCGTGGTCGGTTTCATCGTCCATGGACGAAATGGTGTCGGAGTGGTAGGAGGAGGATTTAAGGTGTGACCGTTCAAGGGCACGGATTCGGCGGTCCTTGTCTTTATTTTCGCGCCGAAGACGCTTAATCTCGGCGCGGATCTCGAATAACATCTCCTTGACGGTGTCATATTCGACGAGTTGAGACCGCTGATCTGCCATCTTTAGGCTGATCAGCGGATAGAGAGGTAGGCTTTAGGTTCACGCAGTCCCCCAGGCCTGCATATTATTAAGCGGAACCAATATCGGTTTCATTGAGTGCAACTACTTCCGATATTGGCTGCTTCCCGACAATCTCCAAGCGTTCCTCGCGGAAATCAAGGCAGATTCTCGGTTAGCGTGCTATGAGAAGCGTGCTTAATTTCTTATAATCTAAACAGGTCCCCCTGCAAAGGTCGTAAGAAATTTTCTCGTTCGCGCCTTCCGGTGTCAGGGCAGTATTAAATACGCGCTAACCACGGAGACGTTCTCCACACTGAAAGGGAAAAGATTACAGCTGGGCGGATGGCGCTTTTGCCGTGTTTGACACAAACGAGCTAAGAAGTTTGGTCAAACCCGGTAAAGGGTGTTGGGTGAATGGAGTAGAGTGGTGAATTCTCTCCAAAACATCAGGTCCGGCGGCTCCATTTCCTCGCTGGCAAAAACGAGCTAAAAAGCTCGGCCAGACAACGGTAAAAGGGTGTTGGATATTCTGAAAAGAAAATTACTATTCTAAAAGAACAGCAATTTTCCTCAGAGCACCTTTAACTGTAAAGTAGCTAAATAGCTTAAGAATAATTAATAGCAAAGAGAGCAGCTCGAAAGCGACGGAGAGGGCTTCAGAGAGGAGAGACGAACAACCTGACTGTTCGCCGTCTCAAGTCTCTGGGATTTTCTAAGGGCTGGGGCACGTATATTTATTCCACCCTTGGCCAACTTTCTCTTTTTCGGGCGAGCCCTCATTGGCTCGGGGAAGAGAGAGGGTGGCCCGCACTGGCGCGTAAATATGTTCGCGCGTGGATGGCGTGCTCATTTGCTCCCCAGCCCTTCCGTATGACATTTCGAGCACAGCCGTTCCCTAAATTTACTATTTACAATTACAATATAACTTAAACTATACGACGACGAGGCGAAAATTAGCTGTTATGTTTTAACCTAGGGCATGCATGAATAACAAATGTTGCTAGGGCAAAATTGCCGTTTATTTATTCCACTACGGACACGTAATGCAAGGAATAAATAATTGCGCAACATTTGTTTGTCGCTTATGGGGTAGGAACCGTTAATATACGCGGCAAACGTAACTTCTTTCATGAAATTAATTAAATGATTTTAACAGCGAGCTGGCGCTGCTAGCAGGTGGGAAAAATATGAGTTATGCGAAAAATGCTGAATATGCTAAAAATGAAGTTAAATTATGAATCGACATAATGAAAAATGAAATAGGAAACCGATGTTCGCGTTGTCGAAGTGAAAAACTGGAAAAATCATCAGTTTCCGACGTTTGTAAAATAAACGCTGGTAACATTAGTTCCTTTTGTTACTGGCGTTTATTTTACAAACGTCGGAAACTGATGATTTTCCCAGTTTTTCGCTTCGACAACGCGAACATCGGTTTCCCTATTCATTTTCCAGTACAACGATTCATGATTTACCTTCATTTTGAGCTTATTCAGCATTTTCCATATAATTCATCTTTCTCCCACCAGCTAGCAGCGCCAGCTCGCTGTTAAAATCATTTAATTAATTTCATGAAATAAGTTACGTTTGCCGCGTATATTAACGGTTCCTACCACATAAGCGACAAACAAATGTTGCCCATTTATTTATTCCCTAAACGTCGTGTTCGTAGCGGAATAAATAAACGGGGATAATTTTTGCCCCAGCAACATTTGAATTCATGCATGCCCTCAAGTTAAAACATTCAGCTAATTTTCGCCCCGTCGAAATTACGCGCTTCCGCGAAGCACAGCCGTATTAGTTTAAGTTAGATTTGTAATTGTATATAGTAAATTTAGGGAACGGCTGTGCTCGATAGTTCATGCGGAAGGGCTGGGGACCAAATGGCTACGCCACCCACGCGCACCAATATTTACGTGCACGTGCGGGCCACACTCTTTCACCCTTGAGCCAATGAGGGCACACTCGAAAAAGATAAAGTTGGTCAAGGGTGAAATAAATATACGTGTCCCAGCCCTTGGAAAAGACACTTGAGTCAACCGCTTCATCTACGACGTCTACATTCATCAACGGATCACTTCCACGTGGAAGTGCATTCCCTACTTTCGTGCCACAAAGGATTGTTCCTCCGAAAGGAACAATTCCCTACTTTCGTGCCACCAAGGATTGTTCCTCCGAAAGGAACAATTCCCAACTTTCGTGCCGCAAAGGATTGTTTCCTCCGAAAGGAACAATTCCCAACTTCCGCGACCGCCAAAAGGATTGTTTCCTTCGAAAGGAACAACTCCCAACTCGTACTCGTCCACCAGGAATTACTTCCCCGAAGGAAGTTAATTCCCAACAAGCCGCGCTTAGTAAAAGTCGTCGCGAGTCAGTGTTATCTCGTCCTCATCGTAGAATTCGCCGCTGGCAATTCACTCCAAGCGAAAATTGTTGTTAACAATTTCGCAATTCACGACGAGAAGCACAGCACGATTTTTCACCGGCCAAGCCGTAGCTCTGAACCATTAACACACGAAGCTCAAGTCAAACGCCTTCGGCGGTGCCCCGCCGAAGTCGTACCACTACTAAAACAATTTTAACAATTCACGACGTAACCGTATTCGTCGCCGCTGGCACGAACCTCCTATCCACTACGCTGTAGCCCGGTTGCTTTGCCGCTGGCAATCAACCCCACGACCCTCGCCGTCCTCGCCCCAGCAGGACCGCCACCAGGGCCAACGAAACGTCGTTTTGTAATACCAAAAATTGCTAAGATTTAGTTGGAAACGATTAAGCACCGTCGTCGAGCTTATTCCCAGGCCGCGTCAGAAGCCACTGACGACTAATGCCTCCACGACACGACGGGAGAAGCGAGAACTCGTCGAGTTTCCACCGCGCTGACAGCCAGCGCCCCCAAGCACGCAACGGGCTTAACGTGAACAACGTTTAGGTCCCCACCCCGCTGACAACCAGCGCCACCAACGGAGGCGTCCAGCAAACATCGCGTCCGCGAAAACCGCGCTTCCGTGCCCGCGACCGCTAAACCGCGCATCCGTGCCCGCGACAACCGCGTCCGCGAGTCCGCGCCCGCCGGGAGTTAGGGGTTATTAGGAGTGCTAACATTGTAACATTTTTTGTGCAAGTTGTTTGGAATAGAAAGACTCCATTCTAAATTGAATCGGCTGTGTGTTATTTTCTTGCCCCCTTTACCCGATAAACAAAGTGTTGTGTTGTGTGTGAGCCCAGCTGTCCGGGAAAAGCCGCCGCTGTTCGGAACGAGACTGACGGAAGAGGAAGCCCAGCTGTCCGTGAAAAGCTGCCGCTGTCCGGAACGTCACTGACGGAAGAAATCAAACCCAATTTTTATTAAAGTGAATTACGTGCTTCGTATCCCAGGGACTGAGGTAGCCCTTCTACGTCCACCGACTACCAAGCTACGCAGGTAGTTTCCCTGCTCGGGAAATCCAGCTTGGTCAGTTTTTTCACGAGCCGGCCGTCGCGCCGCTCAAATTGCACACCGCGTACGTGATCTCTTCGCGATCGCGACATGGACCGGCTTCGTCGGTGACAGGTACACCCGAATCCGCTTTCCTTGGATTCGCGTGCCGATTGTTACCGGCGTTTATTTTACAAACGTCGGAAACTGATGATTTTTCCAGTTTTTCACTGCGACAACGCAAACATCGATTTCCTTATTCATTTTCCAGTACATAGATTCATAATTTAACTTCATTTTTAGCTTATTCCGCATTTCGCATTACGTCATCTTTTTCCCACCAGCTAGCAGCGCCAGCTCGCTGTTAAAATCATTTTATTAATTTCATGAAATAAGTTACGTTTGCCGCGTATATTAACGGTTCCTACCACATAAGCGACAAACAAATGTTGCCCATTTATTTATTCCCTAAACTACGTGTTCGTAGCGAAATAAATAAACGGGGATAATTTTTGCCTCAGCAACATTTGCATTCATGCATGCCCTAGGTTAAAACATAGCTAATCATCCGCCTCGTCGAAATTCCGCGCTTCCGCGAAGCACAGCCGTATTAGTTAAGTTAGATTTAGATTTGTACATATTAAAATTAGGGAACGGCTGTGCTCGAAAATTTATGCGGAAGGGCTGGGGACCAAATGGCTACGCCACCCACGCACACCAATATTTACGTGCACGTGCGGGCCACACTCTCTCTTTTCAAGCCAATAAGGGCTCGCCCGAAAAAAAGAAAGTTGGCCAAGGGTGAAATAAATATACGTGCCCCAGCCCTTACAAAATCACTGAAAACTGACTTCGAACTTAGAACTTCAGACTTGAATACTCATCATCATCATCATCAAAGGATCACTTCCACGTGGAAGTGCATTCCCTACTTTCGTGCCACAAAGAATCACTTCTCCGTTGAAGTGCATTTCCAACTTTCGTGTCGTCAAAGGATTGTTTCCTCCGAAAGGAACAATTCCCAACTTTCGTGCCGCAAAGGATTGTTTCCTCCGAAAGGAACAATTCCCAACTACCGCGTCCATAAAGGATTTCTCCTCCGAAAGGAAAAATTCCCAACTACCGCGTCGCATCATTCATCAGAAATTACTTCTCCGTAAGAAATAATTTCCAACGGCCGCGTAACAGTAATCTGTCGCGAGTTAGTGAGCGCTTAACTCGTAACCGCCACAGAAGCCATCGCTGGAAATTGCTATAAACAAATTCCATCCGAAATCCAGGACACGAAGCACGCACGACACTTCACAGCCAAGCTGCTGCTGAAAATTCATATTTACCAGTCAAGTCGAACGCCTTCGGCGGTGCCCCGCCGAAAATCGTAACACTGAAACAAATACGTAACAATTCACGACATCGTGTTCGTTGAAGCTGGCACGAACCTTCTACCCGCTACGCTGTAGCCCGGTTATTTTTGCCACTGGCAAATAATAACCCCACAGCCATCGCCGTCCTCGCCACAGCAGGGCCGCCATCAGGACAAACAGAGCCACGCCGTTTGTTCTGATAACGAATCGTTACGGTTTCAGTGGGAAACGATAAAGCACCGTCGTCGTGCACACACTGAAGCTGTGTCAGACGACACTGACAACCAGCGCCCCCACGGCACGACGGGATAAGCGTGAACCCCGACGCTTCCCCACCGCTGACAGCCAGCGCCCTCAAACACACAATGGGCTTAACGTAAACCACGTTAAGGCCTGAGAAGCAGGACAGTCTCGAATAAACTGAATAAGAGACCGCGAACCAACTCCCCCAGCTCAAGGTGTCATGCGACCCGTGCCGAGGAGCTAATGGCACCCGGGGTATAAGGGTGTCTCGCACGGAGCCTCCAAGGTACAAGGCGCCCCCTTGGAGTAAGTAGCCTTACCTCGCTAACCGGGTCACTGGCGGGATGGACCTCTTAGATACCCGGTACTCGTGGGAACTACATGGACCAAACACAAACCAAAAAAAAAAAACAAAATCACAGCAGAAAGGGGAACTTCCTAAAGAAGAAGACCCTACCGCTAAACACAATCCCGAAACCAGCGCCGAGGCAGGGACAGTGGGGGTGGATGCCCAGCATCGAACCCTACCTCCCCAACCCAGCAGATCGAAAGCCCAGGGCAGCCAAGCATACCCGGGAATTACCGAGGCTACAGTAGGAGTATCCAAACTCCAGCTGGAACCGAGGCTCTCCGGCTGCCAAAAAAGGAAAGCCGCGATCAATTTGGCCAAAGCACGTGGGGAGCCAATCAAACCCAGGAGGCGAAGGTCAAATCGACAATGGGTTCGCGAGGAAGAACGTCGGGGAGTTCGTCAAACCCGACTGCAAACCCCCTCACGAACCCCACTCCAAACCAACAAGAGGCCCCCCTCGGAAACTAGCACACCCTCTACTGGAGGCCAATATAAAACTCCAGCCACGAGAACGCGCCCAGCCTTGGGCATGACCGAGGTGAGACCCAGCACTACAGCTGAGGAGACCTACAGTCAGGCACTAGGGGCGGCGCGAATGGCTGTGGTACTCGAAGAGTACCCAGAACAAAACCTCACGGAGGACCAGGGAAAATCCGTACAACGGACCATTTTAACTGAGGTATGGAAGTGCGAACCTTCCAAAGGTCCTCAGTTCACCAACAGCTACTTCGAGAAGGGGGTTGTGTACATCACGTGTGCCAACGAAACTTCCAAGGAGTGGCTGCTGGAAAAGATCCCGACAATAAAACCATGGGAGGGCGCTGCTTTGCGCAGAGGAACTGCCAGGGAAATTGTCAGGATGACCAAGGTTGGAGTCTGGATACCAAAGACGGACCTAATCGAGGGCAAGGATACGGCTGACCTTATCAGTTTGCTGAAAATTCAGAACTCTGGGCTCTAAACAGCAAAATGGAAAGTAGTCAGCCGAAAAGAGGAGGATAAAGGAACAAACCTTATCCTCTACATAGACGAGGGTTCACTGAAGGCTGTGGAGAAGGTAGGATTTAAAGCCTACCTGGGTTTCTCCCAATCAACCTTCAAGATCCTCGGAAGGAAGCCCGACACCCTGGAAGGCAATGGAGGTAATACAGATTAACCTCCTCCACTCCAAGGCGGCCACCGCTGCCCTGTGCCGCCAACTCCAAACAGGGAAATACGGCCTGGCCCTTATACAAGAACCCTGGCAATACAGGCGTTGTAAAGGGCCTTGGTAACACCGGAGGTAAAGTAATATATGACACAAACTCCGAAAAGGTCAGATCCTGCATTTTTGTACGTAACGACATAAACTTCTTAAAACTGAATAACCTCTGCTTCCCAGATCTTGTCGCAGCGAAGGTGAAACTCTGGGGTGAGGGAACCACACTCGAGGCCGTTATAGCCTCAGCATACCTCCCCTACGACTCCCCGCAGCCCCCACCTTCCAAGGAACTTGAGGAGCTAGCGACCTACTGCAGGACGAAGAAACTGCAGTTGTTGGTAGGTGCGGACGCCAACGCCCATCACCAACTCTGGGGCAGCTCAGACACCAATAAAAGAGGTGAGTACCTATTAGATTTCTTAATGTCCTCGGACTTTGAAATTCTCAAAGAACCCACTTTTGTTACTAAACAACGTCGCGAAGTGATCGATATAACGTTTACGTCGCGAGATGTAAGTGCCCAACTAGTGAAGTGGTATGTGTCGGACGAACCATCTCTCTCCGACCACCGTTACATCATTCTGGAGATTGGTCAAACCCGTGAAACCAAAATCGAGTTCCGAAACCCACGAAGAACATGCTGGGAATCATACCTTGAAGACCTTGGCACCTGCCTTAAGGGTACCAAGGAAAGCATCAAAAACAAACTGGACGTAGAGCTTGTGGCAGAACAAGTCCAAGAGGCCATCCTAACCTCTTTCCAGAACAACTGTCCTACAACGAGGAGATCTTCCGGCAAAATAAAAAACTGGTGGAATAAAAACCTCGAAACACTAAGGAGGGACACACGCCGGCTCTACAACAAAGCGAGGAAATCTGGTGAGTTGGAGGAATATTCCAAAACACTAGGAGATCAGGAGGGCGCGCCGGGAGGCGTGGAGGATATTCTGCTCGGAGATTGACCAAGTCCCCGAGGGAGCAAAACTCCACAAAATCCTAGCGAAAACCTCCGACACCTCTTGCGGAACCCTGAAGAAACCAGATGGATCATTTACAGAAACCGGCAAGGAAACAGCGGAGATCCTCAAGAGAACCCATTTCCCCGGATCTGAAATCCTGCAAAATGGTGCAGACACTCACTCAGTGCTTGTAACCCCTGGTAAGGCGGCAACACAACAAGACTGGAAAATCTCTAAGAAAATTGTAACCTTTGAACGAATCAGGTGGGCGATAGGTACATTCCACCGATATAAATCACCGGGACAAGATGGGATCTATCCAGTGCTCTTGCAGCAAGGGCTGGACAACCTTCTACCGGTGGTATGTAAACTCTTCAGGGGCAGCCTGGCACTAAAACACGTGCCAACTACCTGGAAGAAAGTCGAAGCGGTCTTTATCCCTAAGTCTGGGAAGGACTTAACCCAGCAAAAAGGTTACAGATCAATTTGCCTGACATCGTTCCTACTTAAGACGATGGAAAAACTAGTTGAAAGACACATAAGGGAAACCTCACTTCTAGAGAGGCCGCTCCACCCCTTTCAACACGCCTTTCAAGCTGGAAAATCATGCGAGTCTGCCTTACACCAACTGGTAGTTAAGATAGAGGCCTCGCTGAAAAACAAAACAGTGGCTTTGGCTATATTTCTCGATATTGAGGGAGCGTTTGATAACACCTCTATCAGAACGATCGTAAGAGCAGTCGAAAGTCACGCTGTGGAAACCACGATAAGCTCGTGGCTGCAATCCATGCTGACGGACAGACTAGTAATTACGGAACAATTCCAAGAAAAAAATCAGCTTAAAAGCCAAAGGTGGATGTCCTCAGGGGGGCGTTCTATCCCCCCTTATATGGGACATGGTGGTGGATGAGCTACTCACGTTACTAAACGACTCAGGATATTACGCCCAGGGATATGCGGATGACATTGTCATTCTCGTCACGGGAAAATATCCAACTACTATAACAAGCATCATGAACAATGCCTTGAAAACTGTAGAACGATGGTGTGGGGAGGTGGGGCTAAGCGTTAACCCCACCAAGACTACGGTCATCCCCTTCACAAAAAGAAGGAAATGCGCGGGCCTCAAACCCCCAACCTTCTTTAACCAAACTCTACAACTAACCAATGAGGTCAAATATCTAGGTATCTACCTAGATACAAAACTCACATGGAACCGTCAATTAAAGCACACAACCGACAGAGCAACAAGGACGCTAATGACAACAAAGCGTGCTCTGGGAAAAACATGGGGCCTTAATCCAAAAATGACTATGTGGATATATAATGCAATAGTAAAACCCATGATCACCTACGGATGCACCTCTTGGTGGCCGAAAGTAGAACAAAGTACTGCGCAGGCAGCTCTATCTAGAGTACAGCGACTAGCCTGCTTATGCATAACTGGCGCACTGCGTACAACACCAACAGCCTCAATGGAAACCCTACTAAACCTCCAACCGCTGGACCTAGTGGTTAAAAGCGAGGCCAGACTAGGGGCATATAGGTTGAGGACAACTGGAAACTGGCACCCCACAGGAAACCACTCCAGAATAGAACAGGTAGTTACCAAACCTCAATTACAAATGGGAAGTGACTACATGATACCACGCTACTCTCTGAAGAGACCCATCACAATAGAATGTGAGGGGGACAACGAGAAGCGCAACCCTTCACCTGGAACCCTGATCTGGTACACCGATGGGTCAAGAAGAGAAGGTGGAGAAGGCGCTGGGATTCACGGCGTAACCCCAAAATGTGACATCTACGTATCTCTGGGGAGGATGGCAACTGCACATTAAGCCGAGATCTTCGCGATCAACCAATGTACCATGGAAAATCTGCGACAGGGATGTAAGAGGCAAAAGATCCTGATCCTCACCGACAGCCAAGCTGCTTTAAGAGCACTCAACAGCTATAAGATCCAATCTGAGCTATCATGGGAGTGCATCCAAAACCTGACGAAACTGGCAACGGAAAACACCGTAACACTACGCTGGACGCCGGGACACACAGGGGAGGATGGCAACGAGAAAGCCGATGCTCTGGCAAAGATTGGATCACGCAGACCCTACATTGGACCAGAACCAATGCTACCGATTCCAAAAAAATCAATAAGACCAAGCGCAAAAGAGTGGACCTCAGAAAGATACACCGAGCGCTGGAAAAACCTGACAGGGCATAGACACAGTAAACTACTGATGGAAAAACCCTGCCAAGAACTAGCAACTGAGGCCCTCAGACTCAGTAGAAACAACCTTAGAATACTCACAGGACTGATAACTGGACACTGTACCCTAAGGAAGCACCTACATAACATGAAACTGTTCACAGAAGATCCAATATGCAGACTATGCCTGGAAGAGGATGAAGACGCCTCACATGTACTATTCGAGTGCGAGGCACTTTCCACCTGGAGGGAAGCAAACCTTGTCCAAGGGAATCCAAACCACTTCCCGAAGGGAAAGATGATCGAAAGGCTGCTGAGACTAGCCAAGGAAACAGAGCTTTTTGATTAACTACGGTAACGGAAGAAGTACAATAAGCCACACGGCTGCGGTGCTAGGGCAGAAATAACCCTCACTTCCGTTTCCTGCCCCTAAAAAAAAAGGCCCCACCCCGCTGACAACCAGCGCCACAAGTGGAGGCGTCCATCAACCATCCGCGTTCGTGACAACCGCGAACCGCGCCCGCGACAACCGCGACATCCGCGCCCGCGACAACCGCGACATCCGCGCCCGCCTCGAGTTAGGGTGGTCAGACACTGTTTGTGTAATAACTGTGTGTTTATTGTTGAATATACCTGTGATAAACTGTTCTTCCCGTGTATAATTCAACACCACACCACCACCTACTGTAGATGCTGTCCAGGAGCGACGCTGCAGAAGCAGCTAAGGCCCAGCAGACGCCTAGACCTTCCGGTAAGTACCATTTTGATTTAAGTGCTAAGTGTACCATCGTTTTCAGGGAAACTGAGCTAGCCTCCCTGTCACCTGGCCAACAAGTCAGCGGAAACCAAGTTTTCCCGGTTTTCCTCTGTTCGAGCGAAACCACTTGTTAGTGTTTTCACAATCGACCTTGTGCTGTGCTCTAATTGCCGCCTTAGCACTAGCCGGGTAATTGCTTCGCAATTTCCGACGAAACGGTCGTGTCCGGCCAGTTGTGCGTGAACTTTCATCTCATTCATTTCACCCCGTTCCGCACGCCGTTGACAATTGGCGCCCAACGTAGGGCCCTTCACCATAAGCACGAACTCCAAGCTCTTTGCTACATGCCACATACACTTAAAACTTTTTTTAAAACATCCGAAAAATAATTTTGAACACTTAGGAATTTTTTTTCCTTATTGTATTACGTCTGCCACATTTTTCTTTATTATTTTCTTTCAAAGAAAAATAACATTTTTTTAATTTACGTGAAATAAACATTTGGAATTTTGTTTCATTCCATTTGCTCATCCTAAACCCTTAGGAATTTTTTTAATTAATGTTTTTTTGTATTAAAAGAAAACATTTTCTGTTAGCACACAAAATTTATTTTGTAACTACACATTTTATTCTACATTAACATTTCATTTTTCCTGAACACGGTTAAATTGAAGATCATATTGTGGTGGCAATATTTTTTAATCATAAATTATTTTCGGCACGCCCGCAACAGCTGCTGAATTCTCTGTTTCTCTAACAACAAATTCATTTGTAATAATTTGCAAACATTTTGCCAGGCAGGTTAATTTAATTTATTTTTATTATAAATAAATTAACCCCATTGTTGCTGTCCATTTTTGTGGAACAACAATAATTTTTTATTGAAATTGCTAGCGACAATTTATTTTCGTGTCTGTTTTGTGTTAGTAATTTGTAACATTTACAAAATTTTATTTTGCTGCTTGGATTAAATTATTTGTGGTGCATTAATTAACGATAAGGAATCATTTTTTCATTCATGTTTTCGAAAAGAAAACACATCTTAGAAATGTTTAAACAATATCTTGGCAAACATTTCAAAGACATTCGTGTGCAAATTACGGACTAAATTTATACCATTATATTTAACTTCATGCACTTACGAAATTCAGTTTTTTTTTTTTTTTTTATTAAATTGAATTATTTTTTTTAAGTAAACTAAATTAATTTCTTTGTTTAATTTTTTTTTACATAACTAACAACATTTTCTTTTGCTCACCGCTAAGAATTGTTACAAGTTAAGCTCATTAATAAAACATTGCAAAAATTGTTTTTATTAAATCGATTTTGTTTTCTTTATTAAAAGGAATCAGAAATTATTTTTTTTTATTTCCTTTTTCATCAAAAAGGAAATTTAACATATTCTTTCTTTTGTCTACACAGACAACAACTCATTTGCACCAATACAAATAAATTTAATTAAGGTAGCATTAATTAAACATCATAAATAAATTTAAATTAATTTTAAATCAGAAATTGTAAGTACGATAATTTACATTTAAATCAGTACGTTAAGGTAGCACCATAATTTAGATTTATAATTTAAATTTAATCATTTACATACATTTTAATTGGGACACACCCACACACACACATCAATTTTAATAAGTTTATATTTATTTATATAACTTATAAACAAGTTCATTTTGTATAAGATTTTTTTTTTATAACTTATACACAAATTCATTTTGCATAAGATTATTTTTTTAACTTATACACAAATTATTTCGTATAAGATTATTTTTATATAACTTATTAACATATTTTTAAATTGTTTTTAAATAAAACAATTCATACAGGGCCGCAGAAAAGTCTTTTTTTTTGTTGAATCACTTAATAGAATTCTGCACTGTTGTAGCGTTTAGCACAGAGTTAAAGTGCAACTCTTTACTTTCCCTACTAACAAGGCTCGAACAGGTTTACTCATCCCCTGTATATTTTGATCTCCCTGTATATACATTTTCTCCTGTGTGCCAAACCGGTCACCGGATGAAAACGCGGTCTGGTAAGGATACCACCGTCGACACTACCGTCACTATGTCCGACGAACGCTCACTTATTGACACGGAGAAATTGCGGGATCACGTCACCAGACACCGGCCCACACACCCCCCATCACTGCCACCGTACAGGTGACAGGCGAGAGACCGCCAACGCCGTTCGATGCCATCACCGTCGACACCACAGGGTTAGGATCCCTTCTGATGTCGACGAACGGGTAAGGAGGTGACCCCAGGCTGACGGTATCGTTTAAGCAGACGCACTTTGATGACGCGAGTTCCCACCGGGAAGACCGAGTCTACGTTTCCCAGAACGAGAGACCGGCTTACGACACCGACCGTTACTATGCCCCGCCCTTAGTCCGGGATGAGCAGTACGCTCCCCGACAGGAGTACAGGGAAGAGGTCTACCGTCCCCAGAGGCGGTACATTGACGAAGACAGCCAGTATTCGGAGCTGGCTGGCTTATTCCCACCACGGCGACTCCCAGAGCCCTACTTCGACGCTCGCTACTTCGAGGAGCAAGCCAGCAAGGCGAGCGACCAAGCGCAGCGGGAGATGCTGCAGCTCATGCGTGAAGTTAAGAGGTCGGAGCCAGAGGCCGCAGTCACATTTACAGGCAAGGACCCCCAGAGGTTCATCACCGCTCTGGAAGGTGAATTCGCCGGGCTAACGATCTCCGATAACGAGAAAAATCGCCGCGCCCTAGCCCGCATAGATAAAAGTATCGCTCACTGCTATTCCGGCTACTTTGCGGAAGACGTGCCCTGGACCCAAGCACGAGAATTATTCTGCTCGAGCGTCGACCCCGAAACCATCGCTCACGACGAGATTATCGAGATGGTGACGTTTCAGAAGAACGACCAGCCCCCAGGCGTTTACGCTCTACGAAAGGAGTTGTTATTTAACCGCTACGGCAAAGACTGGATGAAGGAAAGAAAACTAAAGATTCTGTGGCGCCTGGCGAATAGGAACCTTCGCCAAGCCCTCGTTTTCCTGCCCGAAACTGTGCGGGAATTCGTGCAGAAGGCAGCAAAAATAAAGGCTTCTCAAGCAGCACCCCTCCCGGCCTTCCTCCGTCAGAAACCTGCCCAGAACCAGACGCAGCAGCAATCGCAGCCAAGCCAACAGTACGACCAGCGCAGGAATAATTATTCGTCAGAACTGGTCGCAGCCCCAGTATGCGTCAAATAACGCACAGGCAGAACCCCGGCCTCGGGGACGCAAAACCCCACCTCCTGCCCAAGACAAAGAGTTTGTCAGCAGGAAGCAGCCACGGTACGACAACCGTGTGCCAAAACCAGAATTGGCGATCGGATAACCGAGGCCAACAACACCAACAGCAGCAACCACAACACCCTCAAGGCCACCAGGAGGGCAACAAACGGCCACGCTCGCCACAGAATGGCCAGCAGGCCAAGCGAAATCCGAACACCCAGGCAAACCAGCAAGTAGGGCCGTCCCAACAGCAAGGGCCGTCTACCCAACAGCCTGCAGAAACAAGGGCCTACCTCTTCCCCGCCCCAGGACACCGCCGATGTGCCAAAGGTGCAACCTCGGCAGGCACTGGAACAACCAGTGTCCCAACGACCCGTCGGGAAACGAGCAAGCGAGTGGTCAGCAGAGGCAACGCACCTGAGCCACTCGACTTCACCGATCGCCCCCATCATACGACAACCCCGCTGCACCCCTGGACTTGGCCCAAGAGCTACACCAGAGCTCGCGCCGATCTCTTTGATCGCGAGCACTAAGCTAATTAAGCTCCCCCTCCGACTCCCCAACCTGAACATAGCTTATTTGCTATATCTAGGAGCCGGAGAGAATTATATTCGTCCTCACCTCATCCCCAATTTCACGCCGTTACAGATAACGACGAATCTTGCGGGACAAAACGCAACAGCCGACATCACGGCGACCGCCAGCGTTGCGTTCCATCTGGGGGCGAACACATTTGGCGAAGAGTTCCTGGTCATGCCTACACTGAGGTATGACGCGATCCTCGGACTGGGATTCTTCGTCAAACATGATGCGATTGTGGACTGCCAACGCCAGTGTCTGCACATCGGAAAAGGCCTTGGACAAACGATCTACTGGGCCGAAGGCGAGCAACGGCGGGAAGAGCTTGAAGCACCAGAACTCGATCACGGTTTTACTGGGAAAACCGCTGATCAGTTCAGCGAGACCGTGCGACGCTTCGCACGGACATTTATGCCTCCCAACCAGTTCGCACAGCGCGACCGCACCACCGAGCACACCATCCGGTTGACGCACAACACCCCCATCCGCATTAGGCCATATCGGGTGAATCCTGCCAAGAAGCAGGAGATCGACAAGCAGGTCACAGAGCTCCTGACGGAGGGCATCATCGAGACGTAGACCAGCCCATACTCCTCACCGATCGTTCTCGTGAAGAAGAAGGACGGGGAAAGTCGCTTCTGCGTCGATTACCGCAAGGTAAACGAGATCACGGTGAGCGAGCCAACCCCGATGCCCGTCATCCAAGAGGCTCTGCGAGACCTGGGAGATTCCCGCATATTCTCCACGCTGGATCTAAAATCGGGATACTGGCAGATCCCGATGGACGAGGCCAGCAAACCCTACACCGCGTTCAGCACTCCTGACGGCGGTCATTACCAGTTCCGGGTAATGCCGTTCGGGCTGATGAACGCCCCGGCCACATTCCAGAGGCTCATGAGCCAGGAGGTATTGGCGGGCATGCTACACGACTTCGTAATCGTGTACCTGGACGACATCATCGTGTTCTCACGTACTCCAGAGGAACACCTCTGTCATCTAACCCTCGTTCTGGAGAGGCTAGAACAGTTTGATCTGCGGCTAGGCAAGGACAAGTGTTCCTTCGCCAGATCAACACTGGAGTACCTGGGTCACATGGTCGATGTAGACGTGACTCGGCCACTTACCAAACACCTGACTCAGATCGCAAACTTCCCCATTCCACGAACCCGGAAGCAAGTGCGGACGTACCTTGGCCTCTGTAACTAGGTGAGGCAGTACGTCAAAGACTTCGCCCTCGTCGCTGCACCCCTCAACAACCTGACGGCAAACCATTTAAATGGAACCCGGAAGCCACAGCAGCCATGGCTAAGCTCCGAGAGCTGACCGCCAAACCCCTAAAACTGCACAGACCACTGCCAGGTCTGCCGTATACTGTCCAGACGGACGCATCCAAGCTGGGGATTTTATCCGCCCTGTATCAAACGGGCCCAGACGGAGAGCGCCGTATTATTAATTTCGACTCGGCCAAATTAAATAAGACGGAGCAAAACTACCACATCAACGAACAGGAATGTTTAGCGTTGGTGTGGGCGCTTAAGCGATATCATCCGCTGCTGGAGGGCCAACATTTTAAGGCCATCACCGACTCCAGGGCGCTGACGTGGCTGAGCTAATTTAAAGACGTCAAGTCAAAATTGACGAAGTGGGCACTCCTGTTCCAGTCGTTCGACTTCGACATAGAGCACTGCCCTGGGAAGGAGAACCAGCTGGCCGACCTCCTAAGTCGAGATCCAGATGACGCCCCTGTAGGCGAGATACCCGAGCTAGAGACTATCCTGCCGCCCTCGCTCTACGTCATCACGGTTCCCATCTCGCAGACCATCCGTGAAGTTCAGCAGGCGGATGACGACACACAACGTCGCATCCAGATCCTGTAAGATCCCGATCACGAGGATTGGGCAGATTATGATCGCCTGCTGGAGCTAGTAGATGGCTGCATCCACGGTTTATATATCTAACGGTTGTAGCATTCGTCGGGCGAAGTCAGAAATGTTCGTGCGTCTGACGACATTGTGGTCGCTCCTAACCTGTCAAACATTGCCCGCTTACGGTGTTTATGTGCGTTTAGATAATTACGAGTGGTTTTTTCTTAAATTTTATATTACAATTAATATAATTGCTGTATATTTTTGGTAAGTAATTGAATTATTACAAATTTCAATAAATGAAGCGTTTAATTATGTTTGAATATTAAAGATTTATTTTCCCAGTGATTTTATAAGGTTATTAGCATGTAAACTACTGGTATATAATATTATTATATTTCAAAAATTACAACTACAAGGTTTAAATTAGTGAAAGATATAATAGATTATTTTAGTAATTTTCGAAATAATCGATTATTTTTTGTTAATCGAATAATAATATCAATGGAATTTCGATTTATTTTTAACTTCGAAACTTAAATTTAAACAATAAATCAAAAATGTTAAAGAAAAGATATTTAAATTATTACAAGAAAAACGATAATAATTTAAGAACTCTACATTTAGGAAATAACACATTTTACTACATTTAAGGAAATGTTTAAAAATTGTTAAAACAATTAAAAGAGACAAAATTCTAGTTAACGATTTAACTTTATATTTGGGTTTCAATTGTTTTAGATTCAGTGATAAATTAATACTTCAACATATACATATTTAAATATTTTTTTTTTGCTTAATTTTAATTTTATTGTTGGGATTTTATTTTACACACATCAATTTTTACATCTTCGTACTTGAAAATCAGTGAACCTATCAAGTAAACGTTTTAAAGAAATATAAGAATTAATAATATGTTTCAGCAAGAATTAGAAGATAAAATCAAGAAAGTATCGAATGATGTTTTAAATGCTTTCGCACTAAATTCTACTGAATTTACTGGAATTTACATAAATTGCACGTTGTATGCAATACGTATTATAAGCAGCCGACTACACTGACGTCACGCGCTCGCGAATGGGCGGGGCCAGCGGCCGCATGCTACAACCGGGAAGAGGCCTACCGTCCCCAGAGGCGGTATATCGACGAAGAAAGCCAGTATTCAGAGCTGGCTGGATTGTTCCCGACGAGGCGACTCCCCGAGCCCTACTTCGACGCTCGGTATTTTGAGGAGCAGGCCAGAAAGGCGAGCCAGAAACCTGCGCCAAATCAGACGTAGCAGCAATCGCAGCCCCGCCAGAACTACGACCAGCGCAGGAACAATTATCCGCGCCAGAACTGGTCGCAGCCCCAGTACGCGTCCAACAACACGCAGGCAGAACCCCGGCCTCAGCGTACCCAGCCTCAGGGACGCAAAACTCCACCCCCTGCCCACGACAAGGAGTTTGTCAGCAGGAAACAGCTACGGTACGAAACCCGAGGCCAAAACCAGGATTGGCGGGCAGACAACCGTGGCCAACAGCAGCAACAGCAGCAACAACAGCCGCAACAGCAGCAACCACAACACCCTCGAGGCCCCCAGGAGGGCAACAAACGGCCACGCTCGCCACAGAATGGGCAGCAGGCCAAGCGCAACCTGAACCCCCAGGCAAACCCACAAGCAGGGCCGTCTACACAGCAGCCCACAGCAGGCCGAAACAAGGGCCTACCATTTCCCCGCCCCAGGACGCCGCCGATGTGCCAAAGGTGCAACCTCGGCAGGCATTGGAACAATCAATGAACCAACTTCCCGCCGGGAAACAGTCAAGTGAGTATTCAGCAGAGACAGAGAACCTGAACCACTCGACTTGACCGACTGCCACCATATGACAACCCTGCTGCTCTCCTGGAAAACCAACCTGGACACGACAAGGCCGCTGACGACCCAGCGCCTCCACCAAACCATTACTTGGACGCTCATACCTCCCCGAGTGATGGACGCTCAGTGACCGAGTGTTAGTTTTAAGTTAGTTTAAGTATAGTTTAGAATTGTATATATATAGGTTAGTGACCATGGACAATGAACATTGCCAGTGCCACGTCTCAGCGCGAGACGTATTCCGGGATCCAGGCTAGACTCTCCCAGCAGTCCAGCCCCAGCTTGTCACCACAGGCTTCATCATCCGCCTGTCCCAGCAGGCCGATGACCATCCCGTTCGCCACAGCGAGCACGAACTTGACCCGGCAAGTTCACACATCCTTCGGCCCGGTACCAACCATGTACCTACCACGGCGGGCCAAGGACCCGCTTCCCAGAAGGAAGCTACATCCGCCTGTCCCAGCAGGCCGATGCCAGCTCGTCACAACGAGCCCACTTGCTTGCTACGGCAAGTAAACCACCCTTCGGCCCAGCACCCAAAGTGCTACCACGTAGGCCAAGGACCCGCTTGCCAGAAGGAAGTCAGCATCCGCCTGTCCCAGCAGGCCGATGCCAGCTCGTCACAACGAGCCCACTCGCTTACTACGGCAAGTAAGCCACCCTTCGGCCCAGCACCCAAAGTGCTACCACGTAGGCCAAGGACCCGCTTCCCAGAAGGAAGCCACATCCGCCTGTCCCAGCAGGCCGATGTCCAACAGCTCGCCTCAGCGAGTCCGCTTACCGACACCACAAGTAAGCCATCCTTCGGCCCGGTACGGTACGTGCCTACCACGTACGGCCAAGGAAACACTACCACAAAAGAAGCCTCACCATGCCCGGCGCCTTCACCAGGCCGCCCACACACCTGGCTCCTTCACCAGAAGGACGTCAGCAGGCATCGCCGTCGACGCGCGGCCATAATACACGTCGTGGCGCCCAACCACCATCCAGGTTCCATCCACTCCGACCAGGAGGGACCACGGCCAAGCAGCCAGAACCTGGAGCGTCGTCACTGGAACGTGACACCCATTCCATCCGCACACATAAGCCTCTAAGGCTAACGCATGCAGATCGACCAGCCCTGCAGCCTCGGGACGACCACCACAGCAGCGTCGCACGCTGCCACATCGCCCGGACACCGCGCTGTACGCCCAGTGCCCCCATAGACGCTGAAAAGTGTACCGCGAAATCCAGTACGCAGTGTGCGGACCCACACGGCAGGGATGCGTCATCCAGAAGGTAGGAACCAACGCCAAGTTAATATACGCTAGTCGTTCATTTCACTGATTGTAACAGGTAGAAAGCAAACCTAACTTACTTCACCAGGGCCGATTGTTACCGGCGTTTATTTTACAAACGTCGGAAACTGATGATTTTACCAGTTTTTCACTGCGACAACGCAAACATCGGTTCCCTAATTCATTTTCCAGTACATACATTCATAATTTAACTTCATTTTAGCTTAATCAGCATTCTTTTTACATAATTCATCTTTTTTTTCACACCAGCTAGCAGCGCCAGCTCGCTGTTAAAATCATCTTATTAATTTCATGAAATAAGTTACGTTTGCCGCGTATATTAACGGTTCCTGCCACATAAGCGACAAACAAATATTGCGCAATTATTTATCCCGTGCACTACGTGTACGTAGTGGGATAAATAAACTGGAACATTTTTGCCCTAGCAACATTTGTGATTCATGCATGCCCTAGACTAAAACATATTAGATAGCTTTTCGCCCCGTCGAAATTCCGCGCTTCCGCGAAGCACAGCCGTATTAGTTAAGTTAGTTTTAGATTTGTACATATTAAATTAGGGAACGGCTGTGCTCGAAATGTTCATGCGGAAGGGCTGGGGACCAAATGGCTACGCCACCCACGCACACCAATATTTACGTGCACGTGCGGGCCACACTCTCTCTTTTCGAGCCAATGAGGGCTCGCCCGAAAAAGGGAAAGTTGGCAGACATCGTCATCACCAAAGAATCACTTCACCGTCGAAGTGCATTTCCTACTTTCGTGCCACCAAGGATCACTTCCACGTGGAAGTGCATTCCTAACTTTCGTGCCTCAAAGAATCACTTCACCGTCGAAGTGCATTTCCTACTTTCGTGTCGACAAAGGATTGTTTCCTCCGAAAGGAACAATTCCCAACTTTCGTGCCGAAAAGGATTTTTCCTCCGAAAGGAAAAATTCCCAACTACCGCGTCGCACAGTGGGCGGAAAGAGGTGAAAATGCGCGCATCGGATGAAAAATAAAAGGTTCACCGAATAATTCGTACGTCTAAATACCGTCTCTAGAATCATTGAGAAGTAAGATTTTCCACTAACTGATGTTTAAAACCCAAAAGTGCCGAAATAAATACTACTTTAAGTTGAAATTGGTCTGAAACTGGAATAATTCGAGAATGTGGAATATCGTTGTTTGCAGCACTATACCTTGATTTCTACCACATCTACGATAACCAATACCTTCTCTGGGATATATATATACATATTTTTCTGGCCAAATGCTGTTGCCAACTGATACAATACAACATGCTAGTTTAGACTGTTAATTTTTTTAATCTTCCCCTGTCTAATAGCAGATCTCAAAAACTTCTCAAAGCTTCTCCGCGTCACTTATATTCCGCTAAAATATGGACATTTTCCTGCGTTGTTCACATAGTGCCATCTGCAATGTCCTGCAAGCTTAGAAATGGCGAATTTTTCAAAAAAAAAGCAAGCAGCGAGAACTATCTTTTAAAGCTTTTACCCTATTAAGGCTCAAGCAGAACCCAGCTTATATTTAGACAAACTATCTGAATGATTCTTAACGTAACTGAAAACAAAATTACCAGTATGTTTTTGTTTGGCAAAATTAATTGTTTAAACAATAATTAATTATACAATTGGTATATATCATAGGACTTTTGCGGAATTGAAGAGAGACCTATTTACACATTTTTGGATACGTTTCGCTGCATTTTTTATTGCGAATCCCCTCATTAACCCTTTCACTCGTAGTGGGACAGAAAACGTCCCAACTATGTTTCAGCGTAAAATTCCCTGAAATGTATCTTCCACGGGGTTTTGGGGGTCTTTAAGTATGAATTGAAGCTCAGATGTTTCAAATTAAAAATGGTGAATACAATATGGCGGATCAAAACTCTATATATACCAATTTTATTAGGAAAAATAAGCACATTTTAACTTATTGAAAATTATAAATCATTGATATAAATGGTAAAAATTTCTTGAGTCGACTGGCACCCTCAACTCAACAAAATTGAGGGTGATTCCTTAACTAAAATATTTTTCGGCCACTATTTTGAATTGTTAAAATCTAGAGTCAAATTCATTACCAGCGATCCCAAAAACCCCTATACACAAGACTTGAACGATTTGAGATCATTTTTAATTTTTTTTGGCCGCCATATTGGATCCGCCATTTTAAATTTTTCAAATCTAGTGTCAAATTCGTTATCAACAACCTCAAAAACCCATATACACAGGTTTTTAGCGGTTTTAGATCATTTTTAATTTTTTCGGCAGCCATATTGGATCCGCCATTTTGAAATTTTCAAATCTAGTGTCAAATTCGTTATCAGCAACCTAAAAAACCCATATACACAGGTTTTTAGCGGTTTTAGATCATTTTTAATTTTTTCGGCAGCCATATTGGATCCGCCATTTTGAATTTTTCAAATCTAGTATCAAATTCGTTATCAGCAATCTCAAAAACACATATACACAGGTTTTTAGCGGTGTTAGATCATTTTTAATTTTTTCGGCCGCCATATTGTATCCGCCATTTTGAATTTTTCAAATCTAGGTTCAAATTCGTTATCAGCGACCCCAAAAACCCTAGAAAACCCTTATTTTTCAAGATGTTTCGATTCAAATTCGAAAGAAATACCCCATGCGCGGGTTTTTGGCCGTTTCCGCCCACTGTGCGGCGCTTATTTTACAAACGTCGAAAACTGATGATTTTTCCAGTTTTTCACTGCGACAACGCAAACATCGGTTTCCTAATTCATTTTCCAGTACATACATTCATAATTTAACTTCATTTTTAGCTTATTCAGCATTTCGCATTACCTCATCTTTTTCCCACCAGCTAGTAGCGCCAGCTCGCTGCTAAAATCATTTTATTAATTTCATGAAATAAGTTACGTTTGCCGCGTATAACCGTTAGCGGAATAAATAAACGGGGATAATTTTTGCCCCAGCAACATTTGCATTCAAGCATACCCTAGGTTAAAACATAGCTAATCGAAAATTCATGCGGAAGGGCTGGGGACCAAATGGCTACGCCACCCACGCACACCAATATTTACGTGCACGTGCGGGCCACACTCTCTCTTTTCAAGCCAATAAGGGCTCGCCCGAAAAAAAAAAAGTTGGCCAAGGGTGAAATAAATATACGTGCCCCAGCCCTTACAAAATCACTGAAAACTCAGACTTCGAACTTAGAACTTCAGACTTGAATACTCATCATCATCATCAAAGGATCACTTCCACGTGGAAGTGCATTCCCTACTTTCGTGCTACAAAGAATCATTTCTCCGTTGAAGTGCATTTCCAACTTTCGTGTCGTCAAAGGATTGTTTCCTCCGAAAGGAACAATTCCCAAATTTCCTGCCGCAAAGGATTGTTTCCTCCGAAAGGAACAATTCCCAACTACCGCGTCCACAAAGGATTTCTCCTCCGATAGGAAAAATTCCCAACTACCGCGTCGCATCATTCATCAGAAATTACTTCTCCGTAAGAAGTAATTTCCAACGGCCGCGTAACAGTAATCTGTCGCGAGTTAGTGAGCGCTAAACTCGTAACCACCACAGAAGCCATCGCTGGAAATTGCTATACACAAATTCCATCCGAAATCCACGACACGAAGCACGCACGATACTTCACAGCCAAGCTGCTGCTGAAAATTCATATTTACCAGTAAAGTCGAACGCCTTCGGCGGTACCCCGCCGAAAATCGTACCACTGAAACTAATACGTAACAATTCACGACATCGTGTTCGTTGCCGTTGGCACGAACCTCCTACCCGCTACGCTGTAGCCCGGTTATTTTTGCCGCTAGCAAATAATAACCCCATAGCCATCGCCGTCCTCGCCACAGCAGGGCCGCCATCAGGACAAACATAGCCACCCCGTTTGTTCTGATAACGCCCTCAAACTCACAACGGGCTTAACGTAAACCACGTTAAGGCCCCACCCCGCTGACAACTAGCGCCACAAGTGGAGGCGTCCATCAACCATCCGCGTTAGCGACAACCGCGAACCGCGCATCAGCGCCCGCGACAACCGCGACATCCGCGCCCGCGAATCCGCGCCCGCCGCGAGTTAGGGTGGTTAGACACTGTTTGTGTAATAACTGTATGTATATTGTTGAATATACCTGGGATAAACTGTTCTTCCCGTGTATAATTCAACACCACACCACCACCTTCTGTAGTTGCTGTCCAGGAGCGACGCCGCAGAAGCAGCTAAGGCCCAGCAGACGCCTAGACCTTCCGGTAAGTACCATTTTGATTTAAGTGTTAAGTGTACCATCGTTTTCAGGGAAACTGAGCTAGCCTCTTTGTCACCTGGCCAACAAGTCAGCGAAAATCAAGTTTTCCCGGTTTTCCTTTGTTCGAGCGAAACCACTTGTTAGTGTTTTCACAACCGACCTTGTGCTGTGCTCTAATTGCCGCCTTAGCACTAGCCGGGTAATTGCTTCGCAATTTCCGACGAAACGGTCGTGTCCGGCCAGTTGTGCGTGAACTTTCATCTCATTCATTTCACCCCGTTCCGCACGCCGTTGACACGATGTGACATCGGCACGCGAATCCCGGGGAAGCGGATTCGGGCGCACCTGTCACCGACTAAGCCGGGCCGTGTCGCGATCGCGAAGCGATCACGTACGCGGGGTGCAATTTGAGCGGCGCGACGGCCGGCTCGTGAAAACACTGACCAAGTTGGATTTCCCGAGCAGGGAAACTACCTGCGTAGCTTGGTAGTCGGTGGACGAAGAAGGGCTAGCTCAGTCCCTGGGGTGCGAAGCACGTAATTCACTTAATTAAATAAAGGTTAATACTTACGGTTTTTAATTCCTTCCGTCAATCTCGTTCCGGACAGCGGCGGCTTTTCACGGACGGCTGGGCTTCCTCTTCCGTCAGTCTCGTTCCGGACAGCTTTTCCCGGACGGCTGGGCTCACACACAACACACACTTTGTTTATAGGGTTAGGGGCAAGAAAAATAATAACAAACGATTGTTCAATTTAGAATGGGAGGTGTCTGTATTCTAAACAACTGCACACAAAAATGTTACAATGTTACACTTCTATTCACCCCTAACTCGCGGCAGGGGCGGATTCGCGGGCGCGGATTCGCGGGCGCGGATGTCGCGGTTGTCGCGGGCGCGGATGGCGCGGTTGTCGCGGGCGCGGATGCACGGCTCGCGGTTGTCGCGAACGCGGATGCCTGAGGGGCGCCTCCACTTGTGTTGGACGGCGGCAATTAACGGTGGGGAAGCGTCGTGGTTCACGGTTTCCCGTCGTGTCGCGGTGGAAAACGTGCTCGACGACGGTGCTTATCGTTTCCCACTGAAACCGTAACAAATCGTGTCGGAACAGCCGACGTGGCTCTGTTTGCCCTGGTGGCGGCCCTGCTGTGGCGAGGACGGCGATGGCTGCGGAGTAATTTGCCAGCGGCAAAAATAACCGGGCTACAGCGTAGCGGGCGGGAGGTTCGTGCCAGCGGCAACGAACACGATGTCGTGAATTTGTTACGTGTGTGTTTCAGTGGTACGATTTATTTTCGGTGGAGCCCCGCCGAAGGCGTTCGGCTTGGCTTTTGCGTATGTGAGTTTTCAGCAGCAGCTTAGCTGTGAAAAAATATCTGCGTGCTCCTCGTCGTGTCGTGGAATTACAGGAAATTGTTTATAACAATTTTCCAGCGGTGGCTGACGTGGCGGTTACGAAATACCGCTCACTGACTCGCGACTATTTACTTTGTGCGGCCGTTGGAAATTACTTCGTACAGAGAAGTAATTTCTACTGAATTTATGCGACGCGGAAGTTGGGAGTTTTTCCTCTCGGAGGAAAAATCCTTTGTGGACGCGGTAGTTGGGAGTTTTTCCTTTCGGAGGAAAAATCCTTTGCGGCACGAAAGTTGGGAGTTGTTCCTTTCGGAGGAAACAATCCTTTGTCGACACGAAAGTAGGAAATGCACTTCGACGGTGAAGTGATTCTTTGTGGCATGAAAGTAGGGAGTGCACTTCCACGTGGAACCAAGGACCAAGGATTAGCACGAAAGTAGGAAATGCACTTCGACGGTGAAGTGATTCTTTGTGGCTGAAGATCTCTGGATGCAAGTGAATTTCCAAGGGCTGGGGCGCGTATATTTATCTCACCCGGAGCCAACTTTCTCTTTTCCGGGCGAGCCCTTATTGGCTCGAAAAGAGAGAGTGTGGCCCGCACGTTCGCGTAAATATTTGTGCGCGTGGGTGGCGTAGCCATTTGGTCCCCAGCCCTTCCGCATGAACGTTTCGAGCGCAGCCGTTCCCTAATTTAATAAGTACAAAACTAAAACTAACTTAACTAATACGGCTGTGCTTCGCGGAAGCGCGGAATTTCGACGGGCGAAAAACTAGCTAGTATGTTTTAACCTAGGGCATGCATGAAATTCAAATGTTGCGAAGGGCAAAAATTATCCCTGTTTATTTATTCCGCTACGAACACGTAGTTTCGGGAATAAATAAATGGGCAACATTTGTTTGTCGCTTATGTGGTAGGAACCGTTAATATACGCGGCAAACGTAACTTATTTCATGAAATTAATAAGATGATTTTAACAGCGAGCTGGCGCTGCTAGCTGGTGTGAATAAAAGATGAATTATGTGAAATAAAATGCTGAATGAGCTAAAATGAAGTTAAATTATAAATGTATGTATTGGAAAATGAATTAGGGAACCGATGTTTGCGTTGTCGCAGTGAAAAACTGGGAAAATCATCAGTTTCCGACGTTTGTAAAATAAACGCCGGTAACAGATTGTCATCGGCACGCGAATCCCGGGGAAGCGGATTCGGGCGCACCTGTCACCGACTAAGCCGGGCCGTGTCGCGATCGCGAAGCGATCACGTACGCGGGGTGCAATTTGAGCGGCGCGACGGCCGGCTCGTGAAAACACTGACCAAGTTGGATTTCCCGAGCAGGGAAACTACCTGCGTAGCTTGGTAGTCGGTGGACGAAGAAGGGCTAGCTCAGTCCCTGGGGTGCGAAGCACGTAATTCACTTAATTAAATAAAATTGATACTCACGGTTTTTAATTCCTTCCGTCAATCGCGTTCCGGACAGCAGCGGCTTTTCACGGACGGCTGGGCTTCCTCTTCCGTCAGTCTCGTTCCGGACAGCGGCAGCTTTTCCCGGACGGCTGGGCTCACACACAACACACACTTTGTTTATAGGGTTAGGGGCAAGAAAAATAACAACAAACTATTGTTCAATTTAGAATAGGGGGTGTTTGTATTCTAAACAACTGCACACAAAAATGTTACAATGTTACACTTCTATTCACCCCTAACTCGCGGCGGGCGCGGATTCGCGGGCGCGGCTGGCGCGGTTGTCGCGGGCGCGGATGCGCGGTTCGCGGTTGTCGCGAACGCGGATGCCTGAGGGGCGCCTCCAATTGTGTTGGACGGCGGCAATTAACGGTGGGGAAGCGTCGTGGTTCACGCTTTCCCGTCGTGTCGAGGTGAAAAATGAGCTCGACGACGGTGCTTATCGTTTCCCACTGAAACCGTAACAAATTGTGTCGGAACAAACGACGTGGCTTTGTTTGCCCTGGTGGCGGCCCTGCTGTGGCGAGGACGGCGACGGCTGCGGAGTTATTTGCCAGCGGCAAAAATAACCGGGCTACAGCGTAGCGGGCGGGAGGTTCGTGCCAGCGGCAACGAACACGATATCGTGAATTTGTTACGTGTTTGTTTCAGTGGTACGATTTAATTTCGGTGGAGCACCGCCGAAGGCGTTCGACTTGGCTTTTGCGTAGGCGAGTTTTTCAGCAGCAGCTTAGCTGTGAAAAATATCTGCGTGCTCCTCGTCGTGTCGTGGAATTACGTAAATTGTTTATAACAATTTTCCAGCGGTGGCTGACGTGGCGGTTTCGAAATAACGCTCACTGTCTTCGAAATAACGCTCGCTGACTCGCGACTATTTTACTTTGTGCGGCCGAAGGAAATTACTTCGTACAATGAAGTAATTTCTACTGAATGCTACGACGCGGTAGTTGGGAGTTTTTCCTTTCGGAGGAAAAATCCTTTGTGGACGCGGTAGTTGGGAGTTTTTCCTTTCGGAGGAAAAATCCTTTGCGGCACGAAAGTTGGGAGTTGTTCCTTTCGGAGGAAACAATCCTTTGTCGACACGAAAGTAGGAAATGCACTTCGACGGTGAAGTGATTCTTTGTGGCACGAAAGTAGGGAGTGCACTTCCACGTGGAAGTGATCCTTGGTGGCACGAAAGTTGGAAATGCACTTCGACAGTGAAGTGATTCTTTGTGGCTGAAGTTCTCTGGATGCAAGTGTCTGGATACAAGTGAATTTCCAAGGGCTGGGGCGCGTATATTTATCTCACCCGGAGCCAACTTTCTCTTTTCCGGGCGAGCCCTTATTGGCTCGAAAAGAGAGAGTGTGGCCCGCACGTTTACGTAAATATTTGTGCGCGTGGGTGGCGTAGCCATTTGGTCCCCAGCCCTTCCGCATGAACGTTTCGAGCACAGCCGTTCCCTAATTTAATATTTACAAAACTAAAACTAACTTAATTAATACGGCTGTGCTTCGCGGAAGCGCGGATTTTCGACGGGCGAAAAAGCTAGCTATTATGTTCTAATTCTAGGGCATGCATGAAATGCAAATGTTGCGAAGGGCAAAAATTATCCCTGTTTATTTATTCCACTACGAACACGTAGTTTTAGGGAATAAATAAATGGGCAACATTTGTTTGTCGCTTATGTGGTAGGAACCGTTAATATACGCGGCAAACGTAACTTATTTCATGAAATTAAAAGGATGATTTTAACAGCGAGCTGGCGCTGCTAGCTGGTGTGAATAAAACATGAATTATGTGAAATAAAATGCTGAATGAGCTAAAATGAATTTAAATTATAAATGTATTTACTGGAAAATGAATCAAGGGACCGATGTTTGCGTTGTCGCAGTGAAAAACTGGGAAAATCATCAGTTTCCGACGTTTGTAAAATAAACGCCGGTAACAATCGGCCCTGGTGAAGTAAGTTAGGTTTGCTTTCTACCTGTTACAATCAGTGAGGTGAGCGACTAGCGTATATTAACTGGGTGTTGGTTCCTACCTTATTGATGACGCATCCCTGCCGTGAGGGTCCGCACACTGCGTACTGGGTTCACACTTTCGAGCGTTTATGGGGGCACTGGGCGTACAGCGCGGTGTCCAGGCGTTGTGGCAGCGTGCGATGCTGCTGTGGCAGCGTGTGGTGGGTGGCCTGGTGACGAGGTGGTCGTCCCGAGGCTGCAGGACTGGTCGATGGCATGCGTTAGCCCTAGGGGCTGATGTGTGCGGATGAAATTAGTGGCGTGTCACGTCCTAGTGACGACGCTCCAGGTTCTGGCTGCTTGGCCGTGGTCCCTCCTGGTCGGAGCGGATGGAACCTGGATGTTGGTTGGGCGCCACGACGTGTATTGTGGCCGCGCGTCGACGGCGATGCCTGCTGTGGCGTCCTTCTGGCGAAGGAGCCGGGTTGTGGGCGACCTGGTGAAGGTGCCGGGTATGGCGAGGCTTCCTTCTGGAGGAGTGTTTCCTTGGCCGTGCGTAGTAGGTACTTTACCAGTACCGGCCGAAGGATGTGGGACTAACTTGTTTGCGTAGTTAGTGGGCTCGCATGGGGCGAGCTGGCATCGGCCTACCGTGGTTGGCGGGTGCTGCGACTTCCTTCTGGGGAAGTGGTTTCCTTGGCCGTACGTGGTAGGCACGTACCGTACCGGGCCGAAGGATGGGCTTACTTGGCGGATGCCAGTAAGTGAATGGGCTCGTTTGGACGAGCTGTCATCGGCCTGCTGTGGCAGGCGGATGTGGTGGTGTGGCTTCCTTCTGGGGAAGTGTGTCCTTGGCCCGCGTGGTAGGTACCTGGGTGGTACCGGGCCGAAGGAGGGGTGAACTTGCCGGGCCAAGTTCGTGTTCGCTGTGGCGAACAGGATGGTCATCGGCCTGCTGGGACAGGTGGATGATGAAGTCTGTGGTGTCAGACTGGGGCTGGACTGCTGGGACAGTCTCGCCTGGATCCCGGAATTACGTCTCCGCTTGAGACGTGGCACTGGCAATGTTTATCGTCCAATGGTCACTAGCCTAACATATATACAAATCTAACCTATACTAAAAACTAACTTAAAACTAACACTCGGTCACTGAGCGTCCATCACTCGGGGGGGTATGAGCGTCCAATAAAATGTCTGTAAGGGGGGGAATGTGGGTTGTCCAGGCGTCATCGGATGAGGCGTCTGGCGTTGTCCTTGTCGACCGCTCGTCGACGAAGGAGGGGAGCATCCTGGTCGGACGTCCCGCTGATTCCCTTGGCATAGGCACTGGGATCTGTACCTACCCGAAGGGGAAGAGTCCTTGTCAGCAGGTACTGGTCGTACCTCGACGAAGGGGATGTGTGTCCTTGTCTGACAGGTGCTGGCGTGCACCTCGACGAAGGGGAAGAATCCTTGTCAGCAGGTGCTGGCATGCACCTCGACGAAGGGGATCATTGTCGCTGTGTTTAGGGGTCTGCCAGGGGCGGTGGATCGTCCGGATCCTCGTTGTCGGCGACGGGCTGCGGTGGGTCATTAGGAACGGCGGGATGGTCGACATCGTCACTGTCCTCGGCGTCCACCTGCTCCGGTGTACGTGGCGGGGATGGCGAGCCGCGGTTTCTTCGAACTCGCGGTGGTCGGGCCGGCCGTATTGGTTGGCGGGGCGCTGGACGAATGTCGTCCTGGTGGATTCGGCTAACTTGTCCGTCGCGGTCCACTCGGTAGACCTGTGCCGAGTATATATCACGGACGTTGTACGGACCGATCCATTTAGTTGCGAATCCAGCAGGGTTGTTCGCATCCTGTAGTGGATGGTTCCTAATGACCACCTCTTCTCCTTCCTGGTAGCGGGGCGGTTCGTCGGGCTGATCGTACCGACGGACGTAGTCGCGTTGTTGGCCGCGAATTGCCTCTAACCGCTCCTCTCGGTGGGCGTGGGCTGGCGCTTCGACTGGGAGCTCTTGTTCGAGGTCTCTGTCTCCTGGGCGAGGCAAGTCGTACCCGAGGAGGGCCTGGCTCGGGGTGTAGCCCGTAGCAGCGCTACGTCGTGTTCGGAGATTGAACAAGATGGGCTGTAAGTGTTGTGCCACTCGTTTGCCGGTTGGCCTTGCATCCGTGCACGAAGGCCCTTTTTTATTTCCTGGTTCCGCCTTTCTGTTGGGTTCGCCTGGGGGTGGTAGATCGGGGTATAGTAGGCCTCCGCTCCCCATCTCTGGCATTGTCGTCTCCAACGCCAGGAGATAAATTGTGGCCCATTATCGCTGATGATGTTCTTCGGGTACCCGAAACAGTGGAAGACCTGCTCTTCCAATACCCTGGTGATATTGCTCGCTCGAGCCTGGCCAAGTGAGAAGGCTTCAACCCACTTGGTAAAAATATCGGTGACCACCAGGATATTCCTCTTCTTCGTGCGGGTTTCGGGTAGTGGGCCTATTAAATCAACAGCGATAGTATGGAACGGGGCAACAGGGATGCGTGCTCGGAGGGGGGCTGCACGCTGGGGGTGTCCGCGCTTGGTGGCAGTGCATATTGTGCACTCCCGGACGTAACGTCTTACGTCCACCGGGATGGAGGGCCAGAAATACCGGGTCTGGATGGCACGCTGGGTCTCATCTCTTCCGGGGTGGACAGCTTCGTCGTGGAAGGCGTGCAGCACACGTTGACGAGCGTCGGGTGGTACATAGAGGGTTCTCCCCTTCTCTGGTACGGCGCGGCGGTAAATGTATCCATCCACGAGCTCCAGCAGTCGGTCGTGGTCTTCCCAATCCTCGTGGTCTGGGTCCCACAGGATCTGCTTACGTGATTGGGTGTCGGCGTCGGCTTGCTGTGCTTCGTGGATGACCTGCGTGATAGGTAGGGCTATCACGTAAAGGGAGGGCGGCAGGATTGTTTCCAGTTCGGGAATCTCGCCTACGGAAGTGTCATCGGGGTCCCGGCTCAACAAATCTGGCAGCTGATTCTCCTTCCCTGGGCAGTGCGTGATCTTGAAGTCGAAGGACTGCAGGAGAAGGGCCCACTTGGTTAACTTCGACTTCACGTCTTTGAATTGGTTTAACCAAGTGAGAGCTCTGGAGTCGGTGATTGCCGTGAAGTGCCGGCCTTCTAGGAGCGGGCGGTACCTCTTCAACGCCCACACCAACGCGAGGCATTCCTGCTCGTTGATGTGGTAGTTGGTCTCTGCCTTCTCAAATTTTGCGGAGTCGAAGCTTATTATCCGCTTTTCTCCCGTGGCGTCGGTTTGGTACAGAACGGACGAGATTCCCAGTTTCGACGCGTCCGTCTGTACCGTATACGGGAGGTCCGGTACTGGGCGATGCAGCTTGAGCGGTTGGGCGGTGAGCTCTCTCAGCTTCCTCATCGCTGCGGTGGCTTCGGAATTCCAGCGGAAGGGTTTTGACGTGGCAGTGAGGTCGTTCAGCGGGGCTGCGATGATGGCAAAATCTTTTATATTTTGCCTCACCCAGTTGCAGAGCCCTAAATAGGTGCGGAGTTGCTTCCTTGTTCAAGGCTCGGGAAAGCTGGCAATCTGGGTGAGGTGTTTCGTCATGGGCCTTGTGAGGTCTACATCGACGACGTGTCCCAGGTACTCCAGAGTTGGTCTTGCGAAGGAGCATTTGTCCTTGCCCAGGCGGAGGTCGAACTGCTCCAGCCGCTCTAGTACCAGCGTCAGGTGGCGCAGATGTTCCTCTGGAGTACGGGAGAATATGATGATGTCATCAAGGTATACAATTACGTAATCGTGCAGCATACCGGCCAGTACTTCCTGGCTCATGAGGCGTTGGAAGGTGGCGGGAGCGTTTTTCAGCCCGAACGGCATCACGCGGAATTGATAGTGACCACCGTCCGGAGTGCTGAAGGCGGTATACTGTTTACTATTGTCATCCATCGGGATCTGCCAGTATCCCGACTTCAGGTCCAAAGTGGAGAAAATTCGGGACTCTCCCAAGTCGCGAAGGGCTTCCTGGATCACGGGCATTGGTGTCGGCTCGCTGACCGTGATCTCATTCACCTTCCGATAGTCCTTGCAGAATCGGCTCTCCCCGTCCTTCTTCTTTACGAGAACTATCGGGGATGAGTACGGGCTGGTGGAAGGTTCTATAATACCCTGGGTAAGGAGTTCTGCGACCTGGCGGTCTATCTCCTGTTTCTTAGCGGGATTGACCCGGTACGGCCGGATGCGGATTGGGTTATGGTTTGTCAGGCGGATGGTGTGTTCCGTTGTCCTGTTCCGCTGTGCGAACTGGTCGGGCGGCATGAAGGTCTTGGCGAATCTCCTGGTGAGTTCGTCAAACTGGACCTCGGTTCTCCCAGTGAATCCGTGGTCCAGTGTTGGTGCTTCGAGCTCCTTCCTTCGCTGCTCGCCTTCGGCCCAGTAGATCGTCTGGCGAAGCCCGTGTCCTAGATGGACGCATTGTTGCTGGTAATCGACAACTGCGTCGTGCTTGACGAAGAATCCGAGTCCGAGGATTGCGTCATACCGAAGCGTCGGCATGACAAGGAATTCTTCGTCGAAGCATTGCGTTCCCAGTGTGAACTTTACCCCAGCGGTCCCAGTGATGTCTGCGGTGGCATCCTGTCCGGCGAGGTTAGTGGTGATCCTCATGGGTGTAAAGTTCGGGACGAGGTGGGGCTTGATATAGTTCTCTCCGGCTCCCAAGTCTAGCAGGCAGGCTATGGTGAGGTTGGGTAGTCGGAGAGGAAGCTTAATTAATCGCTGGCTCGCGATCAGTGCGATCGTAGTCCGAGGGCTGGTCCATTTGTGATTGTCCTGGGGCGGTTCCGGGTCGGCATGACGTAGAAGTCCGGGTGGGCGAGTGGATCAGGTGCGGTTCTCCCGTTGTCCACTCGCCTGCTCGTTTCCCGGCCTGCTGTTTGGGCAATTCTTATGCCAGTGCCGTCCTCCGTTGCACCTCTGGCACATCGGTGGTGTCCTGGGCCGTGGAAGAGGCAGACCCTTATTTCCATGCCCTGCGGGGTTTCCAGCAGCATCTGTGGTGGAAGGGCCGGGCTGTCGGGGTTCAGGGGTGGCCATTCTCGGCTGCGTGTTTCGCTTGGGCGGCTGGCCTGTCGGTGGGGAACGTGGCCGTTTCGGGATTTCCGGCTCGTAACGCCCAGGTTGTTGTGGCGCCCGTTCCTGGCGGTTATCATTGTCCTGCCGGTACCAGTTGTTCCTGCGGTTATCATACCGCGGGGCAGGTCGCGGATCTGGGTTTCCCCGCTGCATTGTATGAGCAGGGGGTGGTGAGTTGCGTCCTTGGGCGGGTACGCGAGGCCGGGGTTCTGCCTGCACGTACTGCGTGTCATTGTGCTGCTGCTGGCGCGGTTGTGGCCAGTTTTGGGTGTGGTTGACGCGAGGCCGGGGTTCTGCCTGTGCGTCACTGTGGTAATAATTGCGCGGCTGCTGCCGGTAATTATTGGCGGGCGCCTGTTGCTGGCGTCGCGGCTCTGCGGTGTTCTGCCCAGAGGGTTTCGGCACCGTCATCGTCGGCATTGGGGCGACCTGCGACGCGCCGATCCTAGCAGCCTTGATAACGAAGTCTGCCACTGTTTCCGGCAGGAAGATGAGGCGTTGGCGCAGCTCGTTGCTCGCCAACCTCCACATGATTTTTGTCTTCCGCTCTTCGCTCCACAGACACTCGTATCTGCGGAAGAGCACCTCCTTCCGGAGCGCGAAAACTCCGGGTGGCTGGCTTCCCTGGGGCGTGGTGAGCATTTCGATGAGCTAATCGTGGGCGACGGTTTCTGGGTCGACGCTGGCGCAAAAGAGCTCTCGTGCCTGGATCCAGGGCACGTCCTCGGCGAAGTAGCCGGCGTAGCGATGCGCGATCCCCTTGTCGATTCGCGCAAGGGCGCGCCTGTTCTTTTCGCTGTCAGTGATCTCCATGTCGGAGAACTCGTCTTCCAGCGCTTCAATAAATTTACGCGGGTTTGTCCCGGTAAATTTCGCCGTGGTTTCCGGTTCGCTACGCCGCACTTCCCGGATAAGCCGCAGCATTTCGCGCTGCGTCTGCTGGCTCGCTCGGCGGGCGTGCTCCTCCAGGTACCTTTCCTGTGTGTAAAAGTCCTGGACGTGGCGTGGTGGGAATGGGACCTCCAGGTCCGAATAGCGACTCTCGGCGTATTCGCGGGGAGGATGCCGTTCGTATTCCCGCTCTTCCCGGCGGGATCTCGCATCCTCATACTGAGTCTGCTCATACGAGCCGAATGCGGAAGCGTTTCTTACAGCCCCGTACTGTGCGGGCACGTTCCTCGCGGGTACGGACTGCTCGGGGGCGAGTTGTGGGGGCACATACGGTGTATGGCTGGGTGGTGACAGCGGTGGCAATGGCTGGGACGTGTCGATGGTGACGACGTCCAGGGGATGTAGGCGCTTAGGCGGTGCTCGGGGCGTGATGACAGGCAAGGAGTCTGCCTGTACGTGGTTTTGGGCATTCTGCCCTGACGCGTCGGCCTGGTTATTCGGGATCAGCTGTACTGAATAACCGGGCGGAATCTCCATTACTTGGCGAGGGGCACGCGGCGTAGTTCGCGGTCTTTCGGTCACGTGAGACGAGGCAGAGTTAGTCTCCTGCACGTCGATCATGGAGTCGTTCTGACTGTTCATGATGTTGTCCGTGTTTAACCCAGACCGTGTTTTCATGCCCCCGAGAAAATGCGTCGAAAAGTGTTTTCGGGACGGATAATTTGCTCGGGACTTGACCAGTGTGGGAGAATTTAATAAAAGTGCAGGTGCACGAATATATATGTACAAACAGGGGGAATTACTTAGCTAAAATTAAGTGTAACTAAAACAACGAGTGCAGTGACTAAATAAGGAAATACAAAAAAATTAAGCTATCTTACGAAACTAATTAATTTAAATTAAAAATTAAAATTAATAAGTACGTTACCAGGTAATAATAAAATAATTATTATGAGGGGATTTTCTTAATAACAGAAATTATCGCCTTGCCACGGCCCCGTAAGCTTCGTGACGAAGTATAATAATTATGAGCAAACGTTTAAACTAACTGGCAATAATAGAAAGAAAAAAAAAACAATTAATTGTAAAAAAAAGATTTCCTTAAATAAAAAAGAATTTTCGTCTTGCCACGGCCCTGTACGTTTCGTGGCGAAGATAAAAAAATTTGCACTGTTCGTCACTTAGATTTAGCTTAGCGTATTTTCCCTTTTTGCTTAAAGCAAAAAAATATTTCACAAAATTTGGAAAAAGAAAATATAACCACCTAAAAAGCACGTCTCGGTCGGCTTGAATTACGTGAATGAAACGTGTTTTAGATTAAATAAGCCGTAACAATATTAGCCTTAAGTTAACACTAAATAAAGTTAATCTAACCTGCCAGTCGAGAGGTGTTTAATTTTGTTGGTTATTTTATCAAACGTCACCACTTGATTAGCGTTTTAATCGTGATCGAAGCGGTGAATTTTATAGAGTGAAATTCGTAGCGTGAGCACCAGATATTTAAGCCGAAATAATAATTAATTTAAGAGCAAAAATGTGCTGTGACTGTTTCACAGAAACGTTAATTAAATTATTATTTAAACTTGACGCGGTTAATGCGACGAAGTACGAAAAGGCTGTTTAAAAAAAAAATATGGTTCTACACGAAAAACAAAGCAAGTTTTGAGGAATTCTGACTAATTAAAACTATTTGCACTTGTGCAAATAATTAGAACTGGTGATTAAATCACAGCTGAGCCTTAGCGTCGAAATAATTCAAAACTTCCCCCTCAAAATAATAAAAATCTGCTGAGATTTTCTGTTTAAGCACTGTTAAAATAATTTTGATTAATCAATAAAATGTATCCCTGTGTTTTGAGTTTAAATAGAGAAATTAAATTTATTATGCACTCAAGAATAAGTGGTAATGAAATTTAAAAACACAATACGAAAAAAAAAATTAATTGATTAAATCGAGTTAGGCTGTGTGTCCGAATTTATGTGTTTTAATTTTGATTTAAGTGTATCGTTTAAAATACAAAATTAAACATCGCTTGAAAATTGAACACACGAGCGGAACTTAAGGACTGAATTTAAAATAAAATTTGTCAGGAAATTAAGAAAAATAAATTAAGTCCAAGTAAGTTTTTATAAAAAAAAAAAACAGATGCTTGTTTGCAGAAAAATCGGAGCTTTCGAGAGAGAAATTTGAATTTCGGTTTGAGTGAGGAGAGCTTTAAATCTCCGACGAGAAGTTGCTGTTGTGAAATTTTGCTTGAAGTGAATTTACGGGGTGGTTCTGTTTTACAACGAAGGCCCCACGTTGGGCGCTAATTGTCATCGGCACGCGAATCCCGGGGAAGCGGATTCGGGCGCACCTGTCACCGACTAAGCCGGGCCGTGTCGCGATCGCAAAGCGATCACGTACGCGGGGTGCAATTTGAGCGGCGCGACGGCCGGCTCGTGAAAACACTGACCAAGTTGGATTTCCCGAGCAGGGAAACTACCTGCGTAGCTTGGTAGTCGGTGGACGAAGAAGGGCTAGCTCAGTCCCTGGGGTGCGAAGCACGTAATTCACTTAATTAAATAAAATTGATACTCACGGTTTTTAATTCCTTCCGTCAATCGCGTTCCGGACAGCAGCGGCTTTTCACGGACGGCTGGGCTTCCTCTTCCGTCAGTCTCGTTCCGGACAGCGGCAGCTTTTCCCGGACGGCTGGGCTCACACACAACACACACTTTATTTATAGGGTTAGGGGCAAGAAAAATAACAACAAACTATTGTTCAATTTAGAATAGGGGGTGTTTGTATTCTAAACAACTGCACACAAAAATGTTACAATGTTACACTTCTATTCACCCCTAACTCGCGGCGGGCGCGGATTCGCGGGCGCGGCTGGCGCGGTTGTCGCGGGCGCGGATGCGCGGTTCGCGGTTGTCGCGAACGCGGATGCCTGAGGGGCGCCTCCAATTGTGTTGGACGGCGGCAATTAACGGTGGGGAAGCGTCGTGGTTCACGCTTTCCCGTCGTGTCGAGGTGAAAAATGAGCTCGACGACGGTGCTTATCGTTTCCCACTGAAACCGTAACAAATTGTGTCGGAACAAACGACGTGGCTTTGTTTGCCCTGGTGGCGGCCCTGCTGTGGCGAGGACGGCGACGGCTGCGGAGTTATTTGCCAGCGGCAAAAATAACCGGGCTACAGCGTAGCGGGCGGGAGGTTCGTGCCAGCGGCAACGAACACGATATCGTGAATTTGTTACGTGTTTGTTTCAGTGGTACGATTTAATTTCGGTGGAGCACCGCCGAAGGCGTTCGACTTGGCTTTTGCGTAGGCGAGTTTTTCAGCAGCAGCTTAGCTGTGAAAAATATCTGCGTGCTCCTCGTCGTGTCGTGGAATTACGTAAATTGTTTATAACAATTTTCCAGCGGTGGCTGACGTGGCGGTTTCGAAATAACGCTCACTGGCTTCGAAATAACGCTCGCTGACTCGCGACTATTTTACTTTGTGCGGCCGAAGGAAATTACTTCGTACAATGAAGTAATTTCTACTGAATGCTACGACGCGGTAGTTGGGAGTTTTTCCTTTCGGAGGAAAAATCCTTTGTGGACGCGGTAGTTGGGAGTTTTTCCTTTCGGAGGAAAAATCCTTTGCGGCACGAAAGTTGGGAGTTGTTCCTTTCGGAGGAAACAATCCTTTGTCGACACGAAAGTAGGAAATGCACTTCGACGGTGAAGTGATTCTTTGTGGCACGAAAGTAGGGAGTGCACTTCCACGTGGAAGTGATCCTTGGTGGCACGAAAGTTGGAAATGCACTTCGACAGTGAAGTGATTCTTTGTGGCTGAAGTTCTCTGGATGCAAGTGTCTGGATACAAGTGAATTTCCAAGGGCTGGGGCGCGTATATTTATCTCACCCGGAGCCAACTTTCTCTTTTCCGGGCGAGCCCTTATTGGCTCGAAAAGAGAGAAAGTGGCCCGCACGTTTACGTAAATATTTGTGCGCGTGGGTGGCGTAGCCATTTGGTCCCCAGCCCTTCCGCATGAACGTTTCGAGCACAGCCGTTCCCTAATTTAATATTTACAAAACTAAAACTAACTTAATTAATACGGCTGTGCTTCGCGGAAGCGCGGATTTTCGACGGGCGAAAAAGCTAGCTATTATGTTCTAATTCTAGGGCATGCATGAAATGCAAATGTTGCGAAGGGCAAAAATTATCTCTGTTTATTTATTCCACTACGAACACGTAGTTTTAGGGAATAAATAAATGGGCAACATTTGTTTGTCGCTTATGTGGTAGGAACCGTTAATATACGCGGCAAACGTAACTTATTTCATGAAATTAACAGGATGATTTTAACAGCGAGCTGGCGCTGCTAGCTGGTGTGAATAAAACATGAATTATGTGAAATAAAATGCTGAATGAGCTAAAATATATTTAAATTATAAATGTATTTACTGGAAAATGAATCAAGGGACCGATGTTTGCGTTGTCGCAGTGAAAAACTGGGAAAATCATCAGTTTCCGACGTTTGTAAAATAAACGCCGGTAACAAGATGACACTTTCCCTCTTCAGTTTCTACTTCCGTCCGCCACATCTTTTCCTGACAACATAAATCGCAAGCAAAACAAAAAAAAGGCTCATTGATGAGAGAGCAGTCAGCGAGAACACACGTTTACTTAACAAGGTGAATTAAGTAGTTTTGTTAAGTAGGCAGGATAATTTCGTTTGAGCGTGAATTTAGTAGCGTTCAAACGGAATTATGACTCAGCGAACCGGTAGCCCCGGAACCACTGAATAATGCAAAGAAGTATACGGAGACCTAGATGACGTTATGGATTGTACAGCACCAGCCAGCAGCGACAGCGACGATAACGTCCGTTTAATAAACGGACAAGTCCGAGCAAAGAGGATCAGCGATTTACGGGACGAAATCGCGAAACTGAACGAAACGTTCAAGCTTCAACTAGAAAATATGCAGAAGCAGCTATTCGCTCTAGAGAACGAAGAAGATCCTTTTATTTCCGCAAATAAAAGGAGTACAAGGGAGAAGAAAAATAATCCAAGCCCAATCACATCAACAGCGAATATGACAATTCCCGAAATGAATGCGTCCAGATTGAGCGCTCCGTCCTCATCCACCTCGGCGAATAGAAAACACCACGTCAGGGCGGTGTTTAAAAACATCCACCCGTACCGCAAGGAGGATTTCCCGATTCCACCTAAGCCCATCGACACCAAGAAACCCCTGACGAAGGCAATTACTTCTAAACCTCCGACCGAGACAACAAAACCGGCTCCGACAAAACAAGAAATTAAACACTCCGCACCGCCAGTGTCAAAGGGCGTGCGGAACGGGGTGAAATTTCACGCACAAAACTGGCCGGACACGACGGTTTCACCGGAAATTGCGGAGCAATTTATCCGGCTAGTGCCAAGGCGGCAATTAGTGCACAGCACAAAGGTCGGTTGTGAAAACACTAACAAGTGGTTTTGCTCGAACAGAGGAAAACCGGGAAAACTTGGTTTCCGCGTACTTGTTGGCCAGGTGACAGGGAGGCTAGCTCAGTTTCCCTGAAAAGGAGGGCACACTTTACACTTGATTCAAAGTTGTACTTACCGGAAGTTCTAGGCGTCTGCTGGGCCTTAGCTGCTTCTGCGGCGTCGCTCCTGGACAGCATCTACAGGAGGTGGGGGTGTTGTGTTGAATTATACACGGAGATTAACAGTTTAACACATGTATATTCAATGTACACACAGTTATTACACACAGTCTAAACACCCTAACTCGCGGCGGGCGCGGATTCGCGGGCGCGGCTGGCGCGATTGTCAAGGGCGCGGCTGGCGCGGTTGTCGCGGGCGCGAATGCGCGGTTCGCGGTTGTCGCGACGCGGATGTCTGAGGGACGCCTCCACTTGTGTTGGGCGGCGGCAATTAACGGTGGGGAAGCGTCGGGGTTCACGCTTTCCCGTAGCGGTCGTGGTGGAAGACGTGCTCGACGACGGTGCTTATCGTTTCCCACTGAAACCGTAACAAATCGTGTCGGAAAAACAGACGTGGCTCTGTTTGCCCTGGTGGCGGCCCTGCTGTGGCGAGGACGGCGTTGGCTGTGGAGTTATTTGCCAGCGGCAAAAAAAATAGCCGTGCTACAGCGTAGCGGGCGGGAGGTTCGTGCCAGCGGCAACGAACACGATGTCGTGAATTTATTACGTGTGTGTTTCAGTGGTTCCATTTGTTTTTGGTGGAGCACCGCCGAAGGCGTTCGACTTGAATTTTACTATGTAAATTCTCAGCAGCAGCTTAGCTGTGAAATGATCTGCGTGCTCCTCGTCGTGTCGTGGATTTCGGTGGAATTGTTTTTAACAATTTTCCAGCGGTGGATGATGTGGCGGTTACGAAATAGCGCTCACTGACTCGCGACTATTTTACTTTGTGCGGCCGATGGAAATTACTTCGTACAATGAAGTAATTTCTACTGAATGCTACGACGCGGTAGTTGGGAGTTTTTCCTTTTGGAGGAAAAATCCTTTGTGGACGCGGTAGTTGGGAGTTTTTCCTTTCGGAGGAAAAATCCTTTGCGGCACGAAAGTAGGGAGTTGTTCCTTTCGGAGGAAACAATCCTTTGTCGACACGAAAGTAGGAAATGCACTTCGACGGTGAAGTGATTCTTTGAGGCACGAAAGTTGGGAGTGCACTTCCACGTGGAAGTGATCCTTGGTGGCACGAAAGTAGGAAATGCACTTCGACGGTGAAGTGATTCTTTGTGGCTGAAGATCTCTGGATGCAAGTGTATTTCCAAGGGCTGGGGCGCGTATATTTATCTCACCCGGAGCCAACTTTCTCTTTTCCGGGCGAGCCCTTATTGGCTCGAAAAGAGAGAGTGTGGCCTGCACGTTCGCGTAAATATTTGTGCGCGTGGGTGGCGTAGCCATTTGGTCCCCAGCCCTTCCGCATGAACGTTTCGAGCGCAGCCGTTCCCTAATTTAATATGTACAAAACTAAAACTAACTTAACTAATACGGCTGTGCTTCGCGGAAGCGCGGAATTTCGACGGGCGAAAAACTAGCTAGTATGTTTTAACCTAGGGCATGCATGAAATTCAAATGTTGCGAAGGGCAAAAATTATCCCTATTTATTTATTCCGCTACGAACACGTAGTTTCGGGAATAAATAAATGGGCAACATTTGTTTGTCGCTTATGTGGTAGGAACCGTTAATATACGCGGCAAACGTAACTTATTTCATGAAATTAATAAGATGATTTTAACAGCGAACTGGCGCTGCTAGCTGGTGTGAATAAAAGATGAATTATGCGAAATAAAATGCTGCATAAGCTAAAATGAATTTAAATTATAAATGTATTTACTGGAAAATGAATTAAGGAACCGATGTTTGCGTTGTCGCAGTGAAAAACTGGGAAAATCATCAGTTTCCGACGTTTGTAAAATAAACGCCGGTAACACCAGCATCTGCCGCGGACGGCAGTAGAAATGGCCCCACTGCGAATTCTGCAACCGCCGAACACGCCGCGACAAAAGGAACAGAATTTATTCTATTTGACGGATTGAAAATCCCAATCATACAAACACCTCCACAGGAAATGGTTTTGGAAACTCCAGACTCGCAGCCACCGGCAGCCCCAAAGCTAAAAAAGCCACCGCCCATCGTTCTAGTGGATTCTACAAAAATCCGACTAGTCGAACTCACCCTTCAGGAAAACAACATTCCGGTGCATTTCCGGACGCACGCAAAAGGGATGAACATTTTCACCGAGAATTCTGACGATTTTCGTAAAACCGTCAAAATTCTCGAACAACTTAAAGCTCTTCTCAGCGAAGAAAAAGAGCTGAAAGTGGTTATAAGAAACATCCCACCGGGATACACAACAGACGAAATTCAGGAAGAATTAAAGAAACGGGACATCCATCCAAACTCAGTCGGCCACCTGAGGAACGGGAGAAGAGTTTACTCTCTCGTTCTAGTAAACCTCCCCAAGACGGAAGAATCTAAACGCATCTTCGAGCTTAGAGATCTTTTCAAACATATAATCTCCGTCGAGCCCAAAAGAAGAGCGACAACGAGTCAACAATGCTTCCGGTGCCAGCAGTACGGGCACGTACAGTTCCGGTGTACCGCGAACTACATTTGCACGTTTTGCGCGGGGAACCATCCGACATTTGAATGCCAGGAAAAGGCAAGCGAAAGCAGAAAATGCTCAAACTGCGAAGGCGATCACCCGGCGTATTCGTCTAAATGTAAAAAGCATCCATTAAACGTGAAAAAGGCGAAAGAAGAAGAAACCAGAAGGAAGCTGGAAAACAGCCGCACCCGTGAAGGAACGAGTTTCGCTCAGAGAGCCGGCGGAAACTCGCTCCCGAACGACCAACACCTTGAAATTTTAATTTCCAAAATTGTCCGGAACATGATCATCCAAATGAAGGAGCTAAACCAAATTTAGTAACGTTCAACGGAACTGAAACCACTTCAACAATTAAGATTGCCACATGGAATGCTAACGGACTAAAACACAAAACCAGAGAATTAAAAATCTTCGCCGACGAAAACGACATATCGATCCTACTTATCTCCGAAACTCACTTAAAACCCGGAATGAATGCATTCATACCGGGTTTTAATTGTGTAAGAAAAAACAGAGAAAACGGAAGCTACGGAGGCGTGGCGGTTTACTACCGTACCAAGCTGTGCGTTAGCAAACTAGATTCGGACACCGACTCGCTTGAAGCCATTGGAATTGAGACCAAGATAAACAAAACAAAAAGGAAATTCTTCGCCGTATACAGAAGCCCTTCTAAAGAGTTAAAAGAAGAGGATGTTATCAAATTACTTAAATTTGATAACACTCTAATCGGCGTCGACCTTAACGCCAAAAGCGCAGCCTGGGGAAGTCGGAGAAACAACGCGGCCGGCAGAACCTTATCAGCTCTTTGGCAAAAAACGAAGGATATGAAAATATGGGGACCGGAAGACGCGACATCCTTCCCGCAGCAAGATGGCAAGAAAGGAGACGTCATAGATATTTTCATCTCCTTCCGGGCAGAAGATCCGTGGGGCGTCAGCACAACGCACGATTTAAATTCGGACCACTTCCCAGTGGTTATAAACAGGGGAGTTAAAAAGGAAACAGCACGCAGACAAACCCGGACGAACTGGGCTCAGTTTGCATACAAAAGCAGCCAGTTACAAGCCCCCAACCTTGAACTCCGTGAAGATGACATCGAACAGGAGGCAGTCGAGTTTACAACGTCAGTGCAGACGTTACTAAACAACTGCCAAACCGTTATAAAACCGAATTTTATCAATAAATATGGCCTATCCGCGGAGGAGAAACAACTTGTCAAAATGAAAAATGAAACGAGGAAAAAATACTCCAAATTTCACCACCAGGAGGACAAGAAAAAACTCGGCGTTTTACAAAAACAAGTAGCGGAAATGCTTAAAAACAAAAAGGAGGAAAACTGGAACAACATCATCCAAGAAGCCAACGAAGAAAACAGAGATTTCTGGAAACTTCTAAAACGATGTGGCAGAAGACGGAACCCGAATGCACCGATAACCCGGGATGGGAGAAAATTCTACCGAGACGACGAGAAAGCGGAAATCATCGCCGATCACTTCGAAGAACAATTTAAGAACGACGACGAGAGCGATAAACTGACGGAAAGCGCGGTTAAAAATTCTTTGAAGTTAGTCAGGAGCGTAAACGCCGAAAAACCTGAACCGATTACGACTGAGAGGACGAAGGCAATTATAAAAAACATCGCGACGAAAAAAGCCCCGGGTGAAGATGAAATTCCAAACCGGGCGCTCAAGATTATGCACGACAACGGAATTGCGAGATTAACAAGACTAGTTAACGCAATCAGAGAGCACGGAAAATTCCCCGTAGTGTGGAAAAAAGCAAGAGTCATCACAATACCGAAAGGTGACAAAGATCCGGCGTTGGTGGAAAATCGCAGGCCAATCAGCTTGATTTCCAGCTTGGCGAAAGTAGCGGAAAAACAAATTAAAGACGAGGTCCAGAAAATATGCGACGAAAAAGAAGTCATCGGTCCGAGCCAGTTCGGTTTCCGGGGAAAACTAGCGGCAATTCAACAGGCCGCTAACCTGATAAACACCGCGAAAGCGGATTTCCAACCAAGAAAAACGGTCGTAATCGCTTTACTTGACGTGGAAAAAGCATACGACAGGGTTTGGAGAGCCGGACTGGTTCATAAACTGCTTCAATTTGATTTTCCGCTCTGGATTGTCAAGCTCATAGACAACTGGTTGCAAGAACGCCAATTCCGGATAAAACAAAACGATGCTCTTTCGACTTGGAGAAACGCGAAGGAAGGACTCCCCCAAGGCTCCCCGATCTCTCCGGTGCTATATAACATTTTCGTGGCGGACATCCCGAAACTGGAAAATGATAAATTCCTCTCTCTGTATCAGTTTGCGGACGATACGGCGATATTAGTCCAAGGGCTAAACTTCGAAACGACCGGAAAAAGAATGCAGAGAGCGCTAAATCAAATAAACAGATTCGCCAGAAAGTGGAAAATTAAATTGAACGAATCGAAGACAGAAGCTTTGTTGATGGGAAAGAAGAGACCACTTCACAATTTTATTACAATGGGAAAATCGAGGATTAAACTGAAAAACACCGCGACGTACCTGGGCGTGACGATCGACCGCAAACTAAGTTTTAAACACCACGTCGCGTGAAGAGCCGGCTTAGCCAAGCACCGAACATCCCAACTGCAAAGCTTAATCCACGAATCAAGTCAACTGTCGATCAAAAACAGAAGAAAACTTCTAAAATCGGTGCTGTTCCCGACCGCTTTCTACGGACAGGAGTTATTTATCACGGGCAGCGAGAGCACCAAGCTGAACGTAAAACGAAAATGGAACGACCTGATAAGAAAAGCGACAGGAGCTCCGTGGTATGTCAGGGCAGCACAAATTCAGGAAGACTTACAACTGGAAGAACCGATAAAAACAGCACAACGACGACGACAAGAAATGATTGAAAGACTAATAAACCACCCGGACGACCAAATTTCCAACCTAGGAAGGGAATTAACATAGAATTCCACAAAACCCACTCCAAACACGAAACAGCTGTAGACACACCATTGTCTACAGGCAGAAGGACAACTTGTAATAAACTTGAAGTTTAAACACTTTAAGTCAGGAGACAGAAAAAAAAGGCTCAGTGTCGTATAGAGAGTTCAGACAGCGAACAAGCAGCAGCTTTACTTATCAAGTTGAATCGAGTAGGTTTGATAGGTGGGCAAGATAATTTCGTTTGAGCGTGAATCGAGTAGCGTTCAAGCGAAATTATGTCAATGCGAGCCGCAGCCCCGGAACATCCGAGATGATCAAAGTGGTGTACGACGATCTCGAACCCATGGATCAACTACCGCCTTTAAGCGACAGCGACGACCTAGAAGAAGATCAAGATGCACTCCGCCGTATCAGCGATGAGGCGAAAGCTGAGAGAATCACCGTCTTAGGCGGCGATCTCCAGTCAGGAAGCCTTATTCCTACAGATACAGCAAGAAATGCAAGAAATGAGGCAGGTGCTTCTTGCGCTACAGACTCAAACGGATAGCCGTTTACGACAGTCAAGCGTAAGAAGAAGCCCTCTTCAAACTCCGCTAAGAAAGTCCACCAGAAGGAGAAAACCCCGCAGAAGAAACCAGCCCAGACGGCTTCAACGAAAACAATCTCGATGCTAAAACCGGCCAGGCTAATTCCGTCCACAACGCAGACGAACCCGCCGGCCGGCCCATCAAACAAACCGCCGAGGGCGGTTTTTAAACCGACAATCGTACAATCTCAAATCCCCACATCAACGAAAAGCAACACTGAAAGCTTTCCTGCTCTTATGTTATGTTTCCTCGTTATGAGGGAACCCCAGTGCGGTGGAATATCACCCTTACTGATGTTTTTTTTTTCTTTACAAGCATCGTTTCCCGTGGTTTTTTGAAAATAAGTTTGCTGGCCCATGTGTGTATATATATTTTTCTTTATATATATATATACACACATGGGTTCGCCTTTTTTTAGCGCGAGCGAGTGTGTGTTTCGTGCACACTATTTTTTTGTGTGTGCTATGTGGTGTGTGAGTGTATGAGTGAGTTTGTCTGCGTCTGTTTGTATGTGCGCGCGTGTTTGTTGTATACTTTTCTTTTTTTTAAGCGTATACGTGTGTGGTGTGTGTTTTTGTGCCTAAGTAATTGCAAGCCATTTTTTTTTGTTTAGCTTGCAGTTGCTTGGCGTGTGTTGTCTTTAGGTGGTGTTCGTAGTTAGTCTTTTGTACATCGTGTCATTAATTGTTTTGATTATAATTGTTTTCTTGAGTTCTGTGTTTTCCGTGTTGTTTATGTTTGTTATAAAGTTGTTGATTAGTTTTTTTGTGTGTTCGGTTATGGTTTCTTTTATTTGTGCGAGGCCGTATAGCGCATCGTTAGTTGTTAGTAAGGGGGTTCTATGCATGCTTCGTAGAATTTTGTTTTCTGTGTTTTGGATTTTCCTGAGGGTGTATGGGGAGGTTAGTGACCACACCGGGCATGCATATGTTAATAGGGGGCGGATCATGGATGTGTATAAGAGCGTGCGGGTTTTATGGGTTAGTCCTCGTGTAATCCATGCGATTTTACTCTTTCTGGCTATAGCTGTATGTGTTATGTTATTTATGTGGGAGTGGAAAGTGAGTTAATCGTTTATTGTTACCCCAAGGTATTTAATTGCGCTTAGCCAAGGGATAGGTTGATTGTTGAGGGTCAGATTTGGGAAATGGGTATTGGTTCGTTTTTTGTATTGGAACTTGATTGCTTCGGTTTTTTGATTATTTATTGTTAATCCCCATTTCTGAAAGAAATGGGTGATTCGGTCGAGCGAATCTTGAAGGAGTTGAATGGCAAGAGTGGGATTTTTGGATGAGGCGAGGATTGCGGTATCGTCCGCATACAGTGCGGTGATAACTCGCGGGTCGTCGGAGATAGGTAATATATTAATGAAAATGTTGAATAGGGTGGAGGCAAGCGCGCTACCTTGGGGTACACCGCATAGTTGTGGTTTAGGCTCAGAAAGTGTGTTATTAATTCTAACTTGGTACGTGCGGTTGTTAAGGTATGATTGTATTAGTTTTATTAGTGGTGTTAGGAGGTTAATTTCATGCAGCCTGTGAAGTATAACATCGTGCCTAACTGTGTCAAATGCCTTCTCTATATCTAGAGTGACCATCGCACTATATCTAGAGTGGCCATCGTTTTGGTTGTGTTTTATTGTGTCTACAACTCGGAGGAGCTGCTGTGTAGTCGAGTGCTCCGTTCTGAAACCAAATTGCTGGGGAATTGTGATTGAATTATCATCTAGGTGTTTTGCAATTCTGTTTTGAATGATTTTTTCCAGCAATTTGCTCAGGGACGAGAGGAGGTTAATTGTCCTGTAATTGCTCGGTAACTCGGGATTTTTTTTCTTTTTGTGGATGGGGATATTATTGATCTTTTGAATTGCTCGGGATAATGGGATTTTTGAAGGATAGCGGTGTAAAGTTCGGCTAATTTTGTTAATGAGTTTGTGTGTAGGTTTTTCAGGGCGAGGTTGGGGATATTATCAATACATGGGGACTTCTTGGATTTTAAGTGTTTAATGATGCCACTTATGTCTTCTAATGTGATTTCGCAGTCGGAATTTTTTGTCGTCCGTTTAATGTTTTCTAATGAGTTTTTAACTGTCTGAGTCCTAATGGGACTAAGAGGATTAGGGGTAAAGGTGTTGTGGTACGTGTTTGCAAGCATATTTGCTTTTTCAGCATCTGTGTTTGCAAACATATTGTTTGATTTTAGGATTGGAATGTTGGATTTGTTTTTGATCATGATTTTAGGGAATTTTCAAGGATTGCAAATTTCCGAGTTGGCAATAATCTCGTCCTATTTCTGGGAGTTGAAAATTTGCATTTGGATTTTGATTCGGTTTTGCAGTCGGTTTTTCTGGATTTTGATTTGAGGGTCTCGGAGTTAGTAAAAATTGTTTGATCAAATCAATTATGTGCGGAGGGAGAGGTTTTAGGTGGGTGAGGTTTTGTGTTGGTTTATGAAGGCTTTGTTGGAGTGAGGTTTGGATTAGGGATGTTATTTGTGCGGCTGTCTCGTCTATTTCGTCGTGGGTTGTTTAATGTGTCCGGTGTTTTCAGTCAGTTGGTTGAACAGTGACCAGTCTGTTTTTTGTGTGTATATTGTAGGTTGTGTAATGTTTTCCGTCCTGTGGGAATTTACATTAATTGTGAAGATCACAGGAACGTGGTCAGAGTTCAAGTCCGGGATGGTGTGGCAGTTCGTTATGTCGATGTCTTTGTGTATTACGAAATCGAGTATGTTGTGTATTTCGGTGTCGTTACTTGTGCATGTGTGTGTGGCATTATTAGGAGTTGTGATGTGAATATTATTGTAGCTCTCCGCGAATTTAACTATTGTATTACCCGCGGAGTTATTTTTTGTATGTTTCCAAGAAGTGTGGTGAGCGTTATAGTCACCTGCAGCAATTACTTGGCCGGGAATTATGAGAAGGTTTTTTTAAAAATATGGTGGTTATGGATTTGTTAGGGGGTTTGTAAATTGTTGCAATTGTTGAGTTTTGGTCGTTGTTTGGGATTTGGATCTTAGGTTTTCGATGACTGATTCTATGGGAGAGAGTTGGGTGTGTTTAATGGATTTTTTTACTAATACAGCAGTTCTTCCGAATTGTCTATTTGTGTGTGTTATTTCGCGGTTGTTGTGTGTGTATGTTTTATAGTTAGGCACTTGTAATACTTCACAGTTCCTAAGATTGGTTTCCTGTAATAGGGCAATGTCGATGTTCGAATGTTCTACTGTTAGTTGTATTATCCATTTATCCAAAGAATGCGCATAAGGCCTCGAACACAATGTAAAATTTCTCCGATGGTGATTCCGCGTGTTGGATTTTATTCATTTTTGTTGTTAAGATTGTCTTAATTTTATTAAAATCCTACGCGAGCGAGTCCATAAATTATTTCATTTGCATGAATATTTCGAACGGATTTTCCGTGCTTTTGCTTGTTGGAGTTGTTGTTTGTGTTTGAGGGGTAATTGGAGTTGTGTTGTTTTGGTTTGTCGATGTGTTTTGATTAATCGGAGTTGAGAAAAATGGTTTCGGGAATGACGGTTTGTTTTGTGTGGTTTTTATGCCTGATGGACCAGGTGTAATTAGCGGCGGCGTACAGTGCAGTGCCGGGTTTGTGGTTTTGATTCTTTTTCTCAATTCCGCGTAATCAGTTTGTTGTGAGTTAGTTTTATTGTCTGTTTGTGTGATGTTTTCGGTGTTTTGTCTGTTTTGTGTCAGGTTTTTATGTATAGGTGCTGTGTTTGAGTGTGTCGGGGTTGAATTTAGCTGTGTTTGTGTAGTATTTGTAAAAGTGTTATAGTTTGTGTTGTTTTTTAATTCTGGGAAACGATGTTGTGTGATGTTAAAGTCTTTTCTGACTGACTCACTACTTGTGGTTTTCGTTGCTCTCGTCTTTCGGCGAGTTTGACATAAATAGGGCACTCCTTGTAGTTAGCCGGGTGTTGTCCTTCGCAGGTCGCGCACTTAGGATTGTTCATTATTTTGTTTGTTGTAGGGCATTTTTCCGTGTGTTCACCTGCACACGCGACACATTTCGGTTTTAGATTGCACAAATAGCTCGAGTGTCCAAACATCTGGCAATTGTGGCACTGTGGAATGCGTTCTCTTTTGAACGGTACGCACTTTTTATAGGAGCCGTCGATTTGGATTAATTTATACACTTTGTTAGCACCTTCTTTGTCCGTTGTTAGTTTAACTGGGGGGTTGTTTTTCACTTCCAACGCCTTGGGGTTGCGTGGAGATCACGTTAATGTTTTTGCTTTCAAGGTCTTTTTTCACTATATCCAGGGGCGAGTAACACTGTCGCCGTAGGTGTAAAATTCAACATTGTTCGTGCGTAGGAGGGCCACTACCGATTGTTTATCTGTCACGTTACTTGCTATCACTGTGATGAAACTGTTCTTAACTCGCACTGAGGCACTGGGGGCGATAGCTTGGATTTTTTTAATCACTTCGTATTGTTTGTTTGTTCTTATATACAATATGGCTGCTGCACTGGCTTTTTTTTCACTTTGTTCACTTTGTTTGTTGGGGTTATCGATAACTGGGGGTTCGCTTTGATCCATATTGAATTCTGAATCTTGATCTACCTCATCTATTTCAATGGGGGAGAACCTGTATTCCGTCGGGACGGTGATATGGGTGTTTGCCTGGGGGGCAGGTGTAATTTCCTGAATCATATTCATGATGGCGGTTTGTTTAACATCAGGTTCTTCACTACAGGTTGAACTTTCCTGCGGTTGCGGATGACTCGCGGCATTTTCTGGACTTTTAAGCCCTGTTTTTCGGGGCACACATGCACTTTTGGCACTTTGTTTTTATCACTACTAGTTTTGTCTTTTAAAAAGTCTTTTGCACTTACAGGCTGCATACAGGCAGGTCTGTTTAACGTTTTGAACTAATTATCCACGTGGGATAATCCGCACGCAGGTAGTCGCACTGGTTTTCACTCTAATAATTCGGTACGCCTGTTCACGTCAGCGGTCGAATCGGGAATGAGCTTTCCTGCTCTTCCGTCAACAAGCACGACGCCACGGACGGTTATAGAAACCGCGGACGGGCGTAGAAACGGTCCAGCCATGCCCGCGATAAAAACGACGAACCAAGCAGAACCGATCACATTCAAAATACAGAATCCGGATTTCGCATTCCGATTTTTAATTCTCCGGCTCAATCTTCGGAACAGCCCGAGCCAACGAAGACAACGGCCCCACCTGCACGGCCCCACCTGCACCGAAAAAACCACCTCCGATAGTGCTGGTGGAAAAAGAGAGAATTAAAATCGTGAAAGCTACGTTAAGCGAAAATAACGTGAAAGTTATTCAATACGTAGTACAGCCAAAAGGAATAAACATTTTTACGCAGACAAGCGACGATTTCCGCAGAACGGTGAAAATCCTGGAGGAGCTTAACGCGGCTCAACACCACTTCATGCTGAGCGACGAAAAGGAGCTCAAAAAAGTTATGAGAGGAATTCCAGTTGTATTCTCCGACGACGAAATTAAAGAGGACTTTCAACTCCATCAGCAGGTTGAAAAACGGCAAGAGGATTTATACTCTTGTTCTTGTTAACCTGCCCAAAACGGCCGAGTCAAAGAAAATATTCGACATAACAAGCATTCTTCATCACAAGGTGAAAATTGAACCGAAAAGAAAATCGACTATAAGCCAGCAGTGTTTCCGGTGCCAGAAGTACGGGCACGTACAATTCAGATGTACGGCCGCCTTCGCCTGTACGTTCTGCGCAGGGGACCACCCAACCCATGAATGCCCGACGAAAGAAACTAAAGAAATCCCCAAGAAATGCTTTAACTGCGGAGGAGAGCACGCAGCATATTCTTCCAAATGCTCGCACCACCCCCTTAACATGAAAAAAACTCAAGAGGAGGAGAGAAGAAAAAAGCTAGAATAGAGCAGAGTCAAACAAGGAGTGAGCTTTGCACAATCTACACGTCCCAAAGGAATAGAATCCGAAAACCTCGAGGAAATGATTCAAGGAATGATTTCCAAAACGCTCAACCAGATGCTGGCCAACAAACTCAGTTAATTTCACAGCGGAAAATGTGCCAGACCAACCCATGAAAATCGCGACGTGGAACGCGAACGGACTTTCGGAAAAAAAAAGCGAAATTCAGGCCTTCGCCGAGGAGGAGGATATTTCGATCCTGCTAATAACCGGAACACATCTGAAACCCGGTGTTTTTGAAAACATCAGCGGTTTCAGATGTTTTCGTAAGGACCGCGAGAGCTGCCCGTGGGGAGGAGTTGCGGTGTATTTTCGCACCAGCATTTGTGCGAGCAAGATCACTCTCGGGGAAATGTCAATGGAAGCAGTATGAATGGAAGCCGTATTCTCCGGAAAAACGATGCGCTTTATATCCGCTTACAAGAAGCCAAATCAGCCGCTCAACCCGCTCGACTTCAATTCACTTCTCCAGGAAGAAAACACCATCATAAGAGGCGACTTAAACGCGAAATATCACTCCTGGGGGAGTAGGGTGTTTAACACGAAGTCGAGGTGCTGAAGATATGGGGGCCGGAGGACGCGACTTCCATCCCGAACGCAGGCTGCCAAGGGGACGTTATTGACATTTTCCTGAGTTATCGCACCGAAAACCCATGGTGAATAAAAACTCTGCACAAGCTAAATTCAGATCATTTTCCGGTGATCATTAACTTGGGAGTGAAACCGAAAGTAACCACTCTGTACGAAAAAACGAACTGGATGCAATTTAGCTACAAAAGTGCGAGAATAAACGCTCCGAGCTCCCCCCTGCGAGAAGAAGAAATCGAGGAGGAAGCAGTAAACCTAGGCAGGGGAATTAAAACCCTGCTAGAATGCTGCCAAACGGAAATCCTCAGTACTAACATCAAGAACAAACTCGGACTAAACGCAGAAGAGAAAGAGTTAGTAAAGCGAAAAAACGAGAAAACGTAAACTGGACGAACTGCAAAAAAGAGTAAAAAATATGCTCAAAGAAAGGAAAGAAGAGAACTTAAACAACGAAATTCAACGAACAGAGAACGACAATGGGAAATTGTGGAAATTCCTCAGGAAATTTTCAAGAGCAAGCAACCCCAACTCCCCCGTTGAAATGTACGGCCGAAAATGGTACCTTCCCGAGGAGAAATCCGAGAGGATAGCCGAGCACCTTGAGCGACAATTTACAAACGACGACAAATCCTTGAACTTCACCGAAAAATCGGCGAAATTAACTTGGAATGTCACGAGAATTTCCACGACAATCAAGCCAGACGAAATTTCGGTGGAGAAAATCAAGGATATCATCCAAATGATGTCGTCGAAAAAGGCGCCGGGAGAGGATAAATCCCGGTTAGAGCGCTCAAAGTGCTCCACCCAAACGCTCTGGGAAGGCATAAACGCGATCCGGTTCCACGGAGTTTTCCCGGACAACTGGAAAAAGGCCCGGATAATTACCATTCCCAAGGGAAACAAAAATATCACCGACATAACGAACAGGAGGCCGATCAGTTTGTTGTCAGCCCTAGCCAAAGTTGCGGAAAAAGTGATAAAGAAGGACCTCGAAAGCTCGGCAGAAAGCCTGCAAATAATTCCAGCAGTTCAGTTCGGCTTCCGCCAAAAACTGTCAGCGACAATGCAAGCCGCGAATCTAGTAGAGGAAGCGAGATGCTTTAAAAAGCGCAAAACCGCAGTAGTAATCTGTTAAAAATTGCGTTTAATTTTAAGCATTTTCCTATAAATATAAATCGTTTTATTTCTGTTTATTTTCAAAGAGTTAATTTTATCGTTCTTATAATTTTATCAATTTAAGATCAATTTTTTATAATACAAAGTGAACATCTGGCGTTCATGCGGCATTCATGCGGCGTGCACGCAGTGTCCACGTGCGCTAGGCGAGTTGGAGCGGCGCGCGCGTTTCTCCCACTCGACTTGTAGCATGTCCCCCCCGCTGCGGCCGGTCATAAAAGCGCCGGACGCGCTCTAATTCAGCAGAATTCTCGCTCGCCTTAGAAACTCCACCAGCTGCGACAGACTCAGAACGAAACTCTCTCTAAACGGACTCAGTACAATTTTCAACATTTAAAACTTTCAACACTTAGTCTAATTTTGTAATTTAATTCCGACTAGTTCGTAGAGAGAGTGAGTTTCGTTTAGAGTCCGCCACCACACACGGTAAAACCTTTTAATTTTCTTATTTTATTTAACTTAATTTCTTCATTTTAATCGTGGAATTTAACCGTTACACTTTGATTTTGTCAAGTTATATTAATTTTGAACTCTCAGAGTTCACACTCTAAATATTTAACTCTCTCCTTATCGAGTGTTTTGATTTAGAGTATTAGTTTTAATGCAACGCGAGGAGCCTTGTGGAAATATTTGCATTATAACTTTTACTCTAGTCAAGTACATTAGGAATTCTCTATGGACGCGATGAGCCTTGCGTAATTAGGGAATTCTTGGCTTCCTTAATTTTACCTTGCGAGTGCTTTGATCAATCTAAACTAAATTTGCGACTGACAAGACAGAATCATTTTCAATTTTACTAAGGTGCTTAGGTTAGCGAGGATTTTCACAAAAGGATACAAGGGAGTATCTACGCTAACACTTTCATGTGTTATATTAATTTGTACTATTTCTAATGTAAACTCGGTGAATCCGTTTGAGTTTAAGACCTGTAACTAAATAAAGAAGAAAACCCTTATTTTTAATGTTTATAAAACTACCACTTGAAGTGTTATTTGTTGTTTTTATTGAAAATGTTTTTAATTTGTCTAAAAGACTGAATTTTATTTTATGAAGAGAATTTATAATTTTTATTGTTAAAATTGTTAATTTGAATATATTTGTTGAATTTAAAAGAATATTAATATAATTATTTAATATGTTGAACTTTTCATAGAAATAATAAAACTACATTTTTTTTCCTACATTTATTGATTTGTGGAAATACTAAATAAAATATTAAAACCATTTTTCGAGCATTTTTTCTCTTTATTGCATTTGAACTGTTGGTTAATAAATAGATTAAAACTTGTTGATGTGTATTTTTCTGATAACCCTCTTCAACCTGAAAGTGAGATGGATTGTCCAGCTAAGTAAAAGATTTAAGAACTTTCCTATGCTATAAAATCCAGGTGTAAAAAATAATATTCTTCGAGCTCAGGATTCATTTAACAGTCCGCTGTTCTGTAAGCTGTTGGGCCGATTTTTTAATCGAATTTCGAACATAATCACTCTACTAGATATCGAGAAGGCTTATGACAAGGTTTGGAAAGCCGGACTGATCAAGAAACTTTTCGATTACGATTTCCCGCTTTGGCTGATTAAACTGACGGCAAACTGGATAAAAAACCGCGAATTTAGAGTGAAAGAGGGCGGCGCACTCTCAACTTAGAAAACGGCTGAAGAAGGTTTACCACAGGGCTCCCCCCTGTCTCCAACAATCTTCAACCTCTACGTGGCGGACATCCCGAAGTTCGAGAACGAAGGGGATAAACAGCGAATCGGCGATCAGGAAAACGGAAAGAGCGTACCGGGCAATTGAGAAATATGCCAAGAAGTGGAAGATTAAGATCAACTCAAGCAAAACGGAATCAATTTGCTTGGGGAAAAGGCCCCCGAAAGACAACAGAGTTTTACTCGGTAAAACGAGAATAAAACTGAAAAAAAGAGCGTTCTCTACCTCGGGGTTCAAATAGACAGGAATTTAAACTTCGAGCAACACGTGAAGCCCGGTCAGCCATCACTTTCCAGAAAGCCCGAAGATTAAGCTACATCTTGAAAAGAGAAAGTAAAATGAGCACCGCCAGCAGAATTAAGATTTTAAATTGCATGCTTTTACCAAGAGCGATGTACGGGCAGGAAGTGTGGGTGACCGGCTCAAACAACACAAAAGAAGCGGTGCACAGGACGCACAACAAATTACTTCGAAAAGTTCTAGAAGCCCCGTGATACGTGAAAAACGTGTACTTAAGACAAGACACAAAAGCACCCGACTTGGTAGAAACAGCAGAAAAGAGAAGAGGAAATCTGATTCAGAGCCTAATAAACCACGAAGATGAAGAGATACAGCAGATCGGTCGCCGCTTAGAACAGCGTTCGACGTAAAACACAACATTCAAAACAAAGCATGATATTCTAAACATTCCTAATGCATCCACAGCATTAGGAACAGAATGCACTAAGATCATGTCGAGAGACAGAATACCTTAATAAATGGGAAGTAAAAAAAAACAGGCTCAAACAAAAAGAACAACCGCAGCACTATCATGTTTCGTTACGATCCTGAATTTGAATGCAGTCTTTTCCGTTCCGCGGTGGTATAAAAAAAGCCCGAATTCCGTCCTATATACCGACACCTAAACAAGAACTAGAAGCAGCCAGAGGAGAGAAAAAGGAAGTGGATACCGAAGCTGAGTTTTCTAAAGTTCCGTATCGAGGAACAGAACTCCTAGTTCCAGTAGAAAAAATCAAAGTAAACCGATGATGGAAACAAAGAGTTCCGGGTGGAAAATTAATCATCAAATGGAAAACGGACTAAACACATTATGCAATCAAATTGTTAAAAGATAACTATTTTTTAAGGTATTAAATAATTATTAATATTTTTTTTTCTCATTGAACGTTTTGTAAACGTTCAAGGCGGCCGGTGTTAAATATTGCGGTTAATGATAAAACATGATATTCTCTAGTAATAACTAAAGTTAAAATCAATTTTAACCGTAACTAAGCACAAATCTGCGCATTTTACCGCGTCGATATTTAGCGTATGAGCGTGATTCCGGCGTTTATTTTGCAAAAGTCGGAAACTGATGATTATTCCAGTTTTCCACTTCGACAAAGCGAACATCGGTTTCCTAAGTCATTTTCCAGCATGGCAATTCATCATTTAACTTCATTTTTAGCGAACTCAGCATTTTATTAATTTCCTGAAATAAGTTACGTTTGCCGCGTATATTAACGGTTTCTACCACAAATGCGACAAACAAATATTGCGCATATATTTATTCCTAATACTACGTGTCCGTAGCGGAATAAATAAACGGGACCATTTTTGCCCTGGCAACATTTGTTTTCATGCATGCCCTTAGGCTAAAACATACATAGCTAATTTTCGCCCCGTCGAAATTACGCGCTTCCGCGAAGCACAGCCGTATTAGTTTAAGCTAGATTTTTAATTGTACATAGTAAATTAGGGAACGGCTGTGCACGAACAATCAAGCGCAAGGACTGGGGAGCTAATGAGTACGCCTTTTTTTGGGGGAGGGGAGAGAGGAGGAGAAAATCCTCATGGATATTTTCTGTTGTCCTGCCCACGGATGGGAGGGATAACAGTAGGTTATGTCAGACTCTTACTGACTAAACTATTTATACTTTATAGGAAGAAGTAGTAAAAATGGCTTTGTGGAAATTGGCTGGTGTGAGTACTATAGCAGTATTCATATATTGGTTTCGGGTGGGTGGGGTAGCATTTAGGAAAGAGAAGGTTTAAAGTTTAACAACTTTAGACCTTTTCTTTTTCTCCCAAAAATTAAGTAACTACTTCAGGATTGTCGGAAGCCATTTGTTTAAATTTGTGTTAATATTGGTTCTGGGATTCTTAGAGTTGCCTAAGGGTTGTGATAGTGGGAGCGAGTTTTACGATCCAGGTGAGGAGCGCTACAAGATTGGGATCAAGTAACGCTTCTGGAAGTTGTGGGGTTTGCGGGATTTAAGGGATTTTATTGAGGGCCGCCGTTTGTGCTTGCGGCAGCGGTTGAAGTTCGGTTTGTGGCTGTATTTGCCCCTAAGGTTTGACTACAGAGGAGTAGCTCTTGGTTGACCGGTTTTTAGTGAATGAGAAGCATCCGCGATAGTTCGCGTTGTGGTTTTCGCCGCAATTGCAGCATTTGGGGGGAGGATCGTTATCTCTGTCCTTCCTGGTGCAGTCTGCTGTCAAGTGGTCGCCGGCGCATTTGACGCAGCGCGGGTTGACATTGCAACGGTGGGAGGTGTGCCCGAAGTATTGACACTTGTGGCACTGAATGAATCCCTTGGAGGGTTTTTGATTCTCCACGGAAATGAGAGAGTGACTTAAGGTCTCTAGATTGAATATTTCTCTGCCTTCTGGAGTGTTTTCCAGGTGCACTGAGACCATGGGGAATTTTTTGTATTTATTCCCCATGCGGCGGACTGACAGAACGGGTAGGGAGATAGCTTTTAACTGCCTCACTATCCATTCGTCGGAGATCGAAGTGTCGACACTTCGGAGTACAACTTTGAGGTCTTTTTCCTCGCTGAGGGCGTACGTGAAAAATTCCACGTTGTTGTTGCGAAGGTACCGGATTACGCAACGATAGTTGTCAGCAGACTGCACTTGGAATTTCATGCAAGAGCTGAAGAATTTGCATTTGAGGCAGTTTACGCCTAATCTGGTTAAATCTCCGGAAATCATTTCCCAGAGATTTTTATAGCGGATTGTGATAGGTGCTGCGATCTGATCGATCGATGGTAATTCGGTCTTTTTGACGACCGTGGTGGTGTATGTAATGGTTGGTTTTTCGGGGAGTTTGGCTGGGGTTGCGGCTTAGGAGACGGTTTTAGGCTAGTCTTCAGAGTGGCGGAGGCGCGCACCAGGCTAGCGGGCGGAGGAGGGGTGTTTGTCGGTGAGCGGCGCTGTCTTTTTTGGACAGGGATGAAATCGCCTTCCCCGTCGTCTTCGTCGAGGACGTCCTCGTCGAAGGCGGGTGAGGGAGTGCGTGGTTCGCTAAGGGCAGGCGAAAAGGAGGGGCTGGGGAATCGGGTTTCCTCAGGGGCGTGGGGGGACATTACGTCCATAATTTCCTCGCTGTAATCAGCGAGACATGGGTTGCGGAGGTTCTGTTGGAGTTGCTGATTTGCAAGATTTGCAATGCGGAGTTGCTCGGCCAAGGCGGCGAGTTGCTCATCCTTGGAGCGGATTTGGTCGAAGAGGGAGGTGATTTGCTTAGCCAAGACGGCGATTTGGGCGCTAAATGCATCAATTGCATCCATTTTTCGATGAATATCGGATGTGGTTTGGTCTTGGGGTTCCTTGCTCCTGGAGGAGTAAAGGGGGTCGGAGGAATTTTCGGGTTCTGTGAACCGTTTGCCACGCCTGGACTTACCCATGGCTGGAAAACGGGGGTTGGGTAGGCACCGGGTTCAATAAAGTCCCTCGGGCCTGCTTATTATTAAGCGGAATCAAGCTCTGAGTTTGTTGAGTGCAACACTCTAAAACTTGACTGCCTCCCGACAATCTCCAAGCGTTCCTCGCGGAAATCAAGGCAGATTCTCGGTAGCGTGCTTAATTTCTTAAAACCTGAACAGGTCCCCCTGCAAAGGTCGTAAGAAATTTTCTCGTTCGCGAGTTCCGGTGTCAGGGCTGTATAAAATACGCGCTAACCACGGAGACGTTCTCCACACTGAAAGGGAAAAAGATTACAGGGTGTTGGATGTTCTGAAAAGAAAATTACTATTCTAAAAAGAACAGCAATTTTCCTAAGAGCACCTTTAACTGCAAAATAGCAGCTTGAAAGCGACGGAGAGGGCTTCAGACAGAAGAGACGAACAACCTGACTGTTCGCCGTCTCAAGTCTGAATGGCGATGAGTACGCCTTTTTTTTGGGGGGAGAGAGGAGGAGAAAATCCTCATGGATACCTTCTGTTGTCCTGCCCACGGATGGGAGGGATAACAGTAGGTTATGTCAGACTCTTACTGACTAAAACCCCCTCTTGTACGTCAAGTTCAATAAAGAACTTTTTATACTTTATAGGAAGAAGTAGTAAAAAATGGCTTTGCAGAAAATTTGACTGGTGTGAGTACTATAGCAGTATTCATATATTGGTTTCGGGTGGGTAAGGTAGCATTTAGGAAAGAGAAGGTTTAAAGTTTTTCAACTTTAGACCTTTTCTTTTTCTCCAAAAAAATTAAAATAACTACTTCGGGATTGTTGGAAGCAATTTGTTTGGATTTGTGTTTTTATTGGTTCTGGGATTGGCCAAGGGCTGTGATAGTGGGAGCGAGTTTAACGAGCAAGGTAAGGAGCGCTGCCAGATTAGGATCAAGTAACGCTTCTTGGAGTTGTGGGATTTGCGGGATTTGAGGGATTTTATTGGGGGCCGCCGTTTGTGCTTGCGGCGGTGGTTGGGGTTCGGTTTGTGGCTGAGTTTGCCCCTGAGGTTTGACTACAGAGGAGTAGCTCTTGGTTTGGTTTTTCGGGAATCGGGCGCATCCGCGATAGTTCGCGGTGTGATTTTCGCCGCAATTGCAGCATTTGGGGGGAGGATCGTTATCTCTGTCCTTCCTGGTGCAGTCTGCTGTCAAGTGCTCGCCGGCGCATTTTACGCAGCGCGGGTTGACATTTCATCGGTGGGAGGTGTGCCCGAAGTATTGACACTTGTGGCATTGAATGGAACCCTTGGAGGGTTTTTGTTTCTCCACAGTAATTGCAGAGTGACTTAGGGTTTCTAAGTTGTAAATTTTTCTGCCCTCTGGAGTGTTCTCCAGGTGCACTGAGACCATGGGGAATTTTTTGTATTTATTCCCCATGCGGCGGACTGACAAAACGGGTAGGGAGAGAGCTTTTAGCTGCCTCACTATCCATTCGTCGGAGATCGAAGTGTCAACACCTCGGAGCACAACTTTGAGGTCTTTTTCCTCGCTGAGGGCATACGTGAAAAATTCCACGTTGTTGTTGCGGAGGTACCGGATTACGCAACGATAATTATCAGCAGACTGCACTTGGAATTTCATGCAGCGGACGAAGAATTTACATTTGAGGCAGTTTACGCCTAATCGGGTTAAATCTCCGGAAATCTTTTCCCAGAGATTTTTATTTAGGATTGTGATAGGTGGAGGGGTGTTTTTGAAATACTCGAAACCTTCGTTCGAGGCTGCGATCTGATCGATCGATGGTAATTCGGTCTTTTTGACGACCGTGGTGGTGTAGGTAATGGTTGGTTTTTCGGGAAGTTTTGCCTGGGGTTGCGGCTTAGGTGAAGGTTTTTGGCTAGCCTTCAGAGTGGCGGAGGCGCGCACCAGGCTAAGGGGCGGAGAAGGGGTGTTTGCCGGAGAGCGGCGCTGTCTTTTCTGGACAGGGATGAAGTCGTCTTCGTCGGGGACGTCCTCGACGAAGGCGGGAGAGGGAGTGCGTGGTTCGCTAGGGGCAGGCGAAAAGGATGGGCTGGGGGATCGGGTTCCCTCGGGGGCCTGGGGGGACATTACGTCCATGATTTCCTCGCTGTAATCAGCGGGACGTGAGTTGCGGGAGTTGCGGAGTAGGATTACTTTCTCCAGTTGCAGCTGGAGTTGCTGATTTGCAACATTTGCAAGGCGGAGTTGCTCGGCCAAGGCGGCGAGTTGCGCGTCCTTTAGGCGGGATTGTTCGTTAAAGGCGCGGGTTTGTTCGGAAAAGGAGGTGGTGAGGGCGGTGATTTGCCGTTGCATTTCACGCATGTCATGGTTAAAATCTAGGTCGGTGGACTCTTGGAGTTGCTTGCTCCTGGAGGAGCAAAGGGGGTCGGAGGAATTTTCGGGGTCTGTGAACCGTTTTCCACGCCTGGACTTACCCATGGCGTAGAAGACGGGGTTGGGTAGGCACCGGGTTTAAAATCCCCCGGGCCTGCTTATCTTTAAGCGGAATCGAGATTTGAAATGTTGAGTGCAACACTCCAAATCCTGACTGCCTCCCGACAATCTCCAAGCGTTCCTCGCGGAAATCAAGGCAGATTCTCGATTAGCGTGCTATAATAAGCGTGCTAATTTCTTAAAACCTAAACAGGTCCCCCTGCAAAGGTCGTAAGAAATTATGAGTACGCCACCCACGCGCCAACATATTTTCGTGCCAGTGCGGGCCACACTTATTCACCCTCGAGCCAATGAGGGCTCGCCCGAAAAAGAGGAAATTGGCAAAGGGTGCGATAAATATACGCGCCCCAGCTCTTGGAAAATCAGTGTATGAAGAGAGCAGACAGCGATAACGAACGTATAGTTAGCAGAGCGAATCGAGTAACTTTGTTAATTGTACGAGATAATTTCGTTTGGACGTGAATCGAGTAGCGTTCAAACGGAATTATGGCATCGCAGCGAACCGGCAGCCCCGGAAACAGATACGAAAGCTTGGTGGATTCCGACGTCGAACGCATGGATGATTCCGCACCACTAAGCAGCAACGAGTTGGATAACAGCGCAGACGAGATTCGCCAAATTAACGGCAAAATCCGCGCTCAAAGAATCACCAATCTACGGTACGAGATCACGAAGAGCAATGAAGCTTTCAAGCAGCAAATGGAATGCTTACAAAAACAATTGTTTGCACTTGAAAATGAGGAGGAGCCGTTTATTCCGGCGAATAAACGCAAACCTATTAAGAAAACATCCCCAACAACAGCCGCAACAAAACCCACCGTGGAGTTAAAACCGTCGAGACTGGCCGGACCTTCACAATCCACCTCGACAAACAGAAAACACCCTAGGGCGGTGTTAATAAACATCCATCCCTACCTCAAGGAATTCCCGGCCCTGCAAAAGAGCACGACGGAAACAACCCCGATCACTTTTTTTTTTTTTTGGGGGGGGGAGAGGAGGAAAATGCCTACGCATACCTTCTGTTATCCCACCCACGTATGGGGAGGATAACAATAGGTTATGTCCGACTTGCACGGACTAAAAACCCCTTCTGGTTCGTCTTTTTGGGACGAACTTTGATAGTACGATGCCATTTTTTTTTCGGCATTCCTCACTACTGTGTTTTATATTATTTTGTCTTTAGGTGTTGTAGTTTCTATAATTATTATTATTATATATATCTTTTTTTTTTCTTTATTTCATTTTTTGTTTGCCTAACTTAGTGTTGTCTTGTCTGAATTTATTATTAGTTTTTTAAAGGTTGTTGGTTTGTTTGTTTTTATAATTGTGGTGTGTTTGAGTTGCGGATTTTCTGATTCTAGTATTTTATTTGTGAAGTTTGTGTTTAACTTTTTTATGTGTTCCGTGATGGTTTCTTTGTGTTGTGCCAAGCCGTACAGATTTGTGTTAGATGTGCCAAATGGAGGTTTATGGAATCTACGTAGGATTTTATTTTCGGATATTTGTATTTTTTTAGCGTACTTTTTGATGCTAGTGACCATATGGGACATGCATACGTTATTAGTGGTCTGACTACGGCTGTGTATAAGTGCGTTCGTGTTTTGTGTTTTAGTTTATGAGCGATCCAGGCTAGCTTCCCAGCTCTTAAACGTGCTAGTGTTGTTTTTTGGTTTATGTGTTTAGTGTATGTGTGATTGTTCTGTATGGTGACCCCAAGGTATTTTAGGCTGTCCTTCCACTGTATGTTTTTTTGTTTTATTGTGATGTTTGGGAGGTTTGGAGAGTTTTTGGATTTTTTGAATGCTATTGCTTCGGTTTTTTGTTCGTTTATTTTTAGACCCCATCTTTCGAAGAAGTTGATTATTCTCTCGATTGAGTCCTGCAGGAGGTTGGTTGTTAGGGTGGGGTGTTTGGAGGATGCTAGGATTGCTGTGTCATCGGCAAAAAGGGCGGTTGTTATTCGGGGATCATCGTTGATAGGGATTTTGTTAATAAATATATTAAATAATGTGGGGCCTAGGGCGCTACCTTGGGGTACACCACACAATTGTGTTTTTGTGTATGATAGTGTGTTGTGTGCTGAGACGGTGTATTTTCTGTTAGTAATGTATGATTTAATTAGTTTTGTTAGTATTAGTGGTGTGTTTATTTCGTGTAGTCTATGTATTATGATATCGTGCCTGACTGTGTCAAACGCTTTTTCAATATCCAGCGTGGCCATAGCGGTGTTTTTTTTTAATGTTTTTATTGTGTTGTATAGTTTCTACGACACGGAGGAGCTGTTGTGTTGTGGAGTGTTGTGTTCTGAATCCGAATTGTTGTGGTATCGTTATATCATTGTCTTGTAGGTGTTCTGTTAGTTTGTCGTGTATTATTCTTTCTAATATCTTGCTTAGTGTAGGAAAGAGATTTATAGGACGGTAGTTACGAGGGTTTTCGGGATCTTTGTTTTTCTTTTTAATTGGGATTATTATTGAGGTTTTAAATTGATCGGAATAGTAGGAGTGTTTAAATATTGCGGTGTATAGTGCCGCAATTCTTTCAATTAGGTTAGGGTGTGTATTTTTTATTGCTATGTTCGGAATGTTGTGTATTCCAGGTGTTTTGTTGCTGTTTAGTTTTTTAACAATGTTTGTGATATTTTCTGGTGTGATTATTATGTCATCGGTATGTGTAGTGTTGTTTATCAGTGTGTTTGTGTTGTCAACTTGTGTTTGTGTGAGTTTGTCGAGTGTGTTGGGTGTAAAAATGTGTTCGTATGTGTCTGCCAGTAGGTCTGCTTTCTCTTTGTCTGTATTCGCTGTTGTGTTGTTGCTTTTTAGGATTGGGATGGGAGTGTATTCTCTTTATATCGTTTTTGTGAGTCGCCAAGGCGGTAATGTTTCGTTTTGTGTAATTATTTGTTCCCATTTATGTGAGATATACTCTTTTATTAGTGTTTTAATGTCATTTTGGAGTTTGTTTTTTGTTGTTTTTAGTTTCGGGTCGAGCGTGTTCATGAATTGCTTGTATATTCTGTTTTTTTCTTTTATTAATCTTATTATGTATGGTGGTAGTGGGTTATGTCTTTTGGTGTTATTTCGTCGTTTGTGGATTGATTGTGTGAGGGAGTTTGTTAGTTTGTTTATTATTTGTGTGGTGCATTGGTCAATTTCGTTTCGGTTTGTCGGGTTGATTATGTGTTCTGTGTTTTCTGTTAGTGAATTAAATAGTATCCAGTTAGTGTTCTTTGTTGTGTATTTTGTTTGTGGTTTTTTTGTGTTTTGTTGTACGTTTGTGTTAATTGTAAACATTACTGGTAGATGGTCTGAGTTGAGTGATGGCTTAGTGTGACAGTCGTGTATGTCTATGTCTTTGTGTATGATTAAGTCGAGTATGTTTGATGTTGTTTGTCCGTTGCGTGTGTATATGTGAGTCGCGTCTTCTGGGGCATGTATTTCTATGTTGTCGTAACCTTCTGTAAACCTAGTTAGTGCGTTACCTGCTGTGTTATTTTTATTGTGTTTCCAGTTTATATGGTGGGCGTTGTAATCGCCTGCGGCGATTACAGGCCCTGGTATTGTTAGAAGGTTTCGCAGTGTGTTTTGTTGTAAGTGTTTGTCTGGGGGTTTGTATATGCTTATCAACGTAATTTTTTCGTGTTTGTTGTGTATCTGTATTCGTGTATTTTCTATGACTGAGTCTATTGGTGTTAGTGGTGTGTGTTTTATGTTTCTTTTTATTAATATTGCTATCCCCCCGTGTCGTTTGTCGCCGGCACGTGCACGCTGGTTATTGCTATGCGTGACATAGCCAGGCACTTTAATTGTTTCGTCGTTGTGGAGTTTTGTTTCTTGTAATAGGGCTATGTCCACATCGTGTAGTTCTAGGAAAGAGGTTAGTTCGTGTTTTTGTTTTGTTAGTCCATTGCAATTGTATGTTATTAATTTAGTCATTGTGTTAGTCATTATGGATGATTTTGAAAAGTTTATGCAAAGATTTGTTGTACGGCTTGACACAAGACAAAGATTTTCTCGGTAATTGTTTGGGTATTGTTTAGTTTGTTTATAGTGTCCGTAATAATTAGCATGATTTTATTTATGTTAAACGATTGTATAAAATTTGTGATTTGGAACATAAAGTCCATGGGGTTTAATTGAGGTGTTTCGCTATTAATCTGTGTTTGTTGTGGATTATAGTAGTTACTTGTGTTACCTGCGGGATTAGGTGCAGGTGGTGTTTGTATGTAATTAGTGCCGGATGGGCCTGGTTTCTTATTATCTGAGGGGTTAAAGTAATTTGTCGGATTATTCAGGTAATTGCCTGATGGGCTTATTGTCGCTGTCGGTGGTCTTGTGTAATTTGAATTTATTGTCGGGTTAATGGTCTTGTTTGTCTGGTAATCTGTATATAGTGCTGGGTTTGTCGTTTTTATTATTTTTCTGATTTCTGAGTAATTTTCCTCAGAGCAGGGTTCTGTTAGTCTTTTCTGATATTGACTTGGGATTGTGTTCTTTTCCGTTTTTTGTTGTGTTTGATTGTTTGGTTTTTGGTTTGGTTGTGTTGTGTCCACGAATTGTTTGTTAATTTTCGGTAATTCCGGAAAATCTTTGTTTGTAACTGTGGTTGTATGTTTTGGCATGTGTGGACTTACTATTTGTAGTTTTGCTCTCCTTTCGTCCCTTTTTGTGGCCAGTTTGATGTATATGGGGCACTGTTTGTAATTTGCAGGGTGTTCCCCACTGCAATTTGCGCATTTTGGTTTTTTTTTTTTTTTGGGGGAGAGAGGAGGAGAAAATCCTCATGGATACCTTCTGTTATCCTGCCCACGGATGGGAGGGATAACAGTAGGTTATGTCAGACTCTTACTGACTAAAACCCCCTCTTGTATGTCAAGTTCAATAAAGAACTTTTTATACTTTATAGGATGAAGTAGTAAAAATGGCTTTGTAGAAATTGACTGGTGTGAGTACTATAGCAGTATTCATATATTGGTTTCGGGTGGATGGGGTAGGATTTAGGAAGGAAGCGGTTTAAAGTTTCACCACTTTAAACTTTTTTCCTAAAAATTAAGTGACAACGTCTAGGTGGAGTGGACGTTTTTTCCTGGTTCGGAAATTTTCAGGTACACCTAAGTGATCCTGGAGGAGGGAGACGTCGAATTTCGAGCAGTTTTTAATCGCCAAATCGCGAATGAAAACCTGGAGTTTTGGCACTTTCGTTTCGCTTCGTAACTGGACATTACTGATAAACCACGGAGCGCCTACGATCCGGCGGATCATGACGCTCTGCGTGGCTTCCAGTTTGTTCATCTGCGTTTGTGAGATATGGATCCACGAGGGACATCCGTAGGTCAGTTTTGACCTGATGATAGCTTTGTAAATGTGAATTTTACTAGCTAGGAAGAGAGTGCTATTTGTAAGCAGAAGTGATTTTAGTTGCCCGAAGGCGCATTTTGCTTTTCTGATTGCAGAGTTAACATGACTTGTCCAGTTTAGGTGTCTGTCCATTTGTAAACCAAGGTATCTCACTTCGTTTACCCATGGAATTTGTGTGCCTCTGAAGGTGAGGTTATCTTGGGGGGTGTTTCTGGTTTGAGTGAAGTGCGCATTTTGGTGTTGTTTCTTCGGTTTTTATAACTGTGCACTTTCCAGAGTGTGGGCCTGTGCACACGCCACACATTTTGGTTTGAGGTTGCACATGTGACTTGAGTGTCCGAATAGTTGGCACTTGTGGCACTGGGGGATTCTCTCTCTTCTGTATGGGGTTGCTTTTATATATGAGTTTGTTAGTTGTATAATCTTGTACACTTTCGGGGCACTATTTTTGTCCGTTGTTATTATTACAGGGGGCACGTTTTTCACTTCTTCGGCGTTCTGGTTACGTCTTAACGACAGCATTAATATGTCTTTTTGTTCTAGTTCTGTTTTAACACGTTCGAGGGGCACGTTTCGCGGTAGGTTGTTAATTAAAATTTTTACGGGGCGTGTTTCACGTTCACCATAAGTAAAGAATTCCTCGTTCAGTTTTTTTAAGTTGAATATTATGAGCGCGTGTTGCTCTTGGTCGGCGGCTTTAACCGTGATGAATTTATTTTTAACTCTTATATCAGTGTCTCTTGTGGTTTCTGTTATTAAGTCTATCACTTGGATTTGGTTTCGCGTTTTTATGTATATTATCGGAATTGGTTTCACTTTGTTAGGTTGGGGTTCACTGTTGCTTATCTCACTTCCACACTCACTTAGGTGGTCTAAGGTGTCCATTTCTGCATCGTCCGAAAGCACGTCAAATCGGTTGTTTACTTCCACTGTCGGGGTGATCACTGGCTGGGGTTCACTCATTGTTTTTGAGGGGGAATTTTGTTCATTCATTGTTTTTGTTTTTTGTGGTTTTTTTTGTAAATTTATGTTTTAAAGCGTTTCAATTATTGTACCTGATTTAATAAGTTTAACTTCTTCTATAAAGCATTTTTTAAACTTGGCTCTCTGGCCCGTGTTTTTCTTTTTTGGGCAACGACCATACCACGTTGAATATACCAGTTCTCGTCCGATCAGTGAAGTCAACTCCGATCACGACACAATGCACACCGACTATAAAACCGAAAAGCACGGCGGACGGCAGTCAGAATGTTCCAGCCGAAAAACCCACTGTTACCGGCGTTTATTTTACAAACGTCAGAAACTGATGATTTTCCCAGTTTTTCACTGCGACAACGCAAACATCGGTTTCCTAATTCATTTTCCAGTACATGCATTTATAATTAACCTTCATTCTAGCTTATTCAGCATTTTTTTATATAATTCATCTTTCTTTCGCACCAGCTAGCAGCGCCAGCTCGCTGTTAAAATCATCTTATTAATTTCATGAAATAAGTTACGTTTGCCGCGTATATTAACGGTTCCTACCACATAAGCGACAAACAAATGTTGCCCATTTATTTATTCCCTAAACTACGTGTTCGTAGCGGAATAAATAAACAGGGATAATTTTCGCCCTTAGCAACATTTGCATTTCATGCATGCCCTAGAATTAAAACATTCAGCCAGCTTTTCGCCCCGTCGAAATTCCGCGCTTCCGCGAAGCACAGCCGTATTAGTTAAGTTAGTTTTAGATTTGTACATACTAAATTAGGGAACGGCTGTGCTCGAAACGTTCATGCGGAAGGGCTGGGGACCAAATGGCTACGCCACCCACGCACACCAATATTTACGTTTACGTACGGGCCACACTCTCTCTTTTCGAGTCAATGAGGGCTCGCCCGAAAAAGGGAAAGTTGGCCAAGGGTGAAATAAATATACGTGCCCCAGCCCTTGGAAAATCACTTGCATCCAGAGATCTTCATCATTAAAGAATCACTTCACCGTCGAAGTGCATTTCCAACTTTCGTGCCACCAAGGATCACTTCCACGTGGAAGTGCACTCCCAACTTTCGTGCCTCAAAGAATCACTTCACCGTCGAAGTGCATTTCCTACTTTCGTGTCGACAAAGGATTGTTTCCTCCGAAAGGAACAATTCCCAACTTTCGTGCCGCAAAGGATTTTTCCTCCGAAAGGAAAAATTCCCAACTACCGCGTCCACAAAGGATTTTTCCTCCGAAAGGAAAAATTCCCAACTCCCGCGTCGCGTCATTCAGTAGAAATTACTTCTCTGTACGAAGTAATTTCCAACGGCCGCATAAAGTAAATAGTCGCGAGTAAGTGAGCGCTATTTCGTAACCGCCACATCATCCCCGCTGGAAAATTGCTAAAACAATTCCACCGAAATCCACGACACGACGAGGAGCACGCCGATCATTTCACAGCTAAGCTGCTGCTGAAAAATTTACTAACGTAAAATCCAAGTCGAACGCCTTCGGCGGTGCTCCACCGAAAACAAATCGTACCACTGAAACACACACGTAACAAATTCACGACATCGTGTTCGTTGCCGCTGGCACGAACCTCCCGCCCGCTACGCTGTAGCACGGTTATTTTTGCCGCTGGCAAATAACTCCACAGCCATCGCCGTCCTCGCCACAGCAGGGCCGCCACCAGGACAAACAGAGCCACGTCGTTTGTTCCTGACACGATTTGTTACGGTTTCAGTGGGGAAACGATAAGCACCGTCGTCGAGCACATTCCCCCCACGACACGACGGGAAAGCGTGAACCACGACGCTTCCCCACCGCTGATAGCCAGCGCCCCAACGCCACAAGTGGAGGCGTACCTCAAACATCCGCGTTCGCGACAACCGCGAATCGCGCATCTGCGCCCACGACAACCGCGACAACCACGACATCCGCGCCCGCGAATCCGCGCCCGTCGCGAGTTAGGGGTGATTAGGAGTGTAAACACTGTAACATTTTCTGTGCAAGTTGTTTAGAATACAAACACTCTATTCTAAATTGAACGAATGTTTGTTATTTTTTTTTTTGCCTCCTAACCCCATAAACAAAGTGTTGTGTTGTGTGTGAGCCCAGCCGTCCGGGAAAAGCTGCTGCTGTCCGGAACGAGACTGACGGAAGAGGAAGCCCAGCCGTCCGTGAAAAGCCGCCGCTGTCCGGAACGCGACTGACGGAAGAAATTAAAACCGTAAGTATTAATTTTTATTTTATTTAAGTGAATTACGTGCTTCGCACCCCAGGGACTGAGCTAGCCCTTCTACGTCCATCGACTACCAAGCTACGCAGGTAGTTTCCCTGCTCGGGAAATCCAACTTGGTCAGTGTTTTCACGAGCCGGCCGTCGCGCCGCTCAAATTGCACCCCGCGTACGTGATCGCTTCGCGATCGCGACACGGCCCGGCTTCGTCGGTGACAGGTGCGCCCGAATCCGCTTCCCCGGGATTCGCGTGCTGATGACAATTGGCGCCCAACGTGGGGCCTACGTTGTAAAAACCGAACCACCCCGTAAATTCACTTAAAGTAAATTTTCACAACAGCAACTTCTCGTCGGAGATTTAAAGCTCTCCTCACTCAAGCCGAAATTCAAATTTCTTTTCTCGAAAGCTCCGATTTATCTGCAAACAAGCATCTGTTTTTTTTGTTTTTATAAACTTACTTGGACTCAATTTATTTCTCTTAATTTCCTGTCAAATTTTATTTTTAAATTCAGTCCTTAAGTTCCGCTCGTGTGTTCAGTTTTCAAGTGATATTTAACTTTGTATTTTAAACGATACACCTAAATCAAAATTAAAACACATAAATTCGGACACACAGCCTAACTTGATCTAATCAATTAATTATTTTCGTCGTATTGTGTTTTTAAATTTCGTTATCACTTATTCTTGAGTGCATAATAAATTTAATTTATTTATTTAAACTCAAAACACAGTGTTACATTTTATTGATTACTCAAAAAATTTGTTTTAACATTGCTAAAGCAGAAAATCTCAGCAGATTTTTATTATTTTGAGGGGGAAGTTTTGAATTATTTCGACGCTAAGGCTCAGCTGTTATTTGATCACCCATGTCTTATTATTTGCACAAGTGCAAATAGTTTTTAATTAGTCAGAGCTCCTTAAAACTTGTTTTGTTTTCGTGTAGCACCATATTTTTTTTTATTTTAAAACAGCTCTTTCGTACTTCGTCGCATTAGCCGCATCAAGTTCAAATAATAATTTAATTAACGTTTCTGTGAAACAGTCACAGCACATTTTGCTTCTTAAATTAATTATTATTTCGGCTAAATATCTGGTGCTCACGCTACGAATTTCACCCTGTAAAATTCACCGCTTCGGTCACGATCAAACTTCAATCAAGTGGTGAAATTTTTTGTTTTCTTCGTATAAATAACCCATGACCTTAAAACATCATCCGACTGCCAAATTAAATTAACTTTAGTTCGCGCTAAGATAAGACTAACGCCGTTACGTCCTATTTTGTGCTAACACGTTTTATTTATTTAAATCCAAGCCGACCGAGACGTGTTTTTAGGTAGTTATTTTTTTTCCTTTGTGTGAATTATTTTAGCGTCACGCTAAACAAATTACAACAAGCTAAACCTAAGTGACGAACACAGTGCAAATTTTTTATCTTCGCCACGAAACGTACAGGGCCGTGGCAGGGCGAAAATTCTTTTTATTTAAGGAAATCCTTTTTTTATTATTAATTGTTTCTTTTTATTATTACCATTTAGTTAAACGTTTTGCTCATAATTATTATTCTTCGTCACGAAGCTTACGGGGCCGTGGCAAGGCGATAATTCCTTTTATTAAGGAAACCCCTTTATAATAATTATTTTATTATTACCTGGTAATAGGCACGTACTTATTAATTTTAATTTTTAATTTAAATTAATTAGTTGCTATAGTTTTTTTTGTATTTCCTTATTTTTAACTGCACTCGTCGTTTGTAAGTTACACTTAATTTTAGCTTAAGTAATTTCTCCTGCCTTGTATATATATATTCGTGCACCTGCATTTTTTTTAAATTCTCCCACACTGGTCAAGTCCCGAGCAAGTTATCCGTCCCGAAAACACTTTTCGACGCATTTTCTCGGGGGCATGAAAACACGGTCTGGGCGAAACACGTACGAAATCATGCAGAGCCAGAACGACTCCATGATCGGCGTGCAGGAGACAAATTCTGCCTCGTCTCACGTGGCCGAAAACCCGCGAACCACGCCGCGTGCCCCTTGGCAAGTAGTGGAGATTCCGCCAGGTTATTCCGTACAGCTGATCCCGAATAACCAGGCCGACACGTCAGGACAGAACGCCCAAAACCACGTGCAGGCAGACTCCTTGCCTGTTATCACGACCCGAGCACCGCCTAGGCGCCTGCATCCCCTGGACGTCATCACTATTGACACGTCCCAGCCATTGCCACCGCTGTCACCACCCAGCCATACACAGTATGTGCCCACACAACTCGCCCCCGAGCAGTCCGTACCCGCGAGGAACGTGCCCGCACAGTACGTGGCTGCAAGGAACGACTCCGCATTCGGCTCATATGAGCAGATTCAATATGAGGATGCGAGATCCCGCCGGGAAGAGCGGGAGTACGAACGTCATCCTCCCCGCGACTACGCCGAGAGTCGCTATTCGGACCTGGAGGTCCCATTTCCACCACGCCACGTCCCGGACTATTACGCCCAGGAAAGGTACCTGGAGGAGCACGCCCGCCGAGCGAGCCAACAGACGCAGCGCGAAATGCTGCGACTTATCCGGGAAGTCCGGCGTAGCGAACCGGAAACCACGGCGAAATTTACCGGGACGAACCCGCGTAAATTTATTGACGCGCTGGAAGATGAGTTTTCCGATATGGAAATTACGGACAGCGAGAAGAACAGGCGCGCCCTTGCGCGAATCGACAAGGGGATCGCGCATCGCTACGCTGGCTACTTCGCCGAGGAGGTGCCCTGGATCCAGGCACGAGAGCTGTTCTGTGCCAGCGTCGACCCGGAAACCGTCGCCCACGATGAGTTGATCGAAATGCTCACCACGCACCAGGGAAGCCAGCCACCCGGAGTTTTCGCGCTCCGGAAAGATGTGCTCTTTCGCAGATATGAGTGTCTGTGGAGCGAAGAGCGGAAGACCAAGATCATGTGGAGGTTGGCGAGCAACGAGCTGCGCCAACGCCTCATCTTCCTGCCGGAAACCGTGGCAGACTTCGTAATAAAAGCTGCCAGGATCGGCGCGTCGCAAGTCGCCCCGATGCCGACAATGACGGTGCCGAAACCCTCTGGGCAGAACGCCACAGAGCCGCGACGCCAACAACAGGCGCCCGCCAATAATTACCGACAGCAGCCGCGTAATTATTACCACGGCGACGCACAGGCAAAACCCCGGCCTCGCGTCAACAATACCCAGGGCCAAAACTGGCGACAACCTCGCCAGCAGCAATACGACAACACGCAATACGCGCAGGCAGAACCCCGGCCTCGCGTTACCGTCCAAGGACGGAACTCGCCACCCCCTGCTCAGACAACGCAGCGGGGAAGCCCAGGTCCGCGACCTGACCCGCGGTATGACAACCGCCGGACCAACCAGTACTGGCGGAATGGCGATAACCACCAGGAACGGGCACCACAACAACCTGGGCGTTACGAGTCCGAAATCCCGAAACGGCCACGTTCCCCACCGACGGGCCAGCCGCCCAAACGGAACACGCAGCCGAGAGTGGCCACCCCTGAACCCCGACAGCCCGGCCCTTCCACCACAAATGCTGCTGGAAACCCCGCAGGGAATAGAAACAAGGGCTTGCCTTTTCCTCGGCCAAGAACGCCGCCCATGTGCCAGAGGTGCAACGGAGGACGGCATTGGCATAGAAATTGCCCAAACTCCCGGCCGGGAAACGAGCAGGCGAGTGGACAACGGGAGAACCGCACCTGATCCACTCGCCCACCCGGATTTCTACGCCATGCCGACCCGGATCCGCCCCAGGACAAACCCAAACAGACCAACCCTCGGACTACGACCTCGCTCCGATCGCACTGATCGCGAGCCAGAGCTTAATTAAGCTTCCTCTCCGACTACCCAACCTCACCATAGCCTGCCTGCTAGACTTGGGAGCCGGGGAGAATTATATCAAGCCATACCTCGTCCCGAACTTTGCGCCGTTGCGCATTACGACGCAGCTCGCTGGACAGGACACCACCGCCGACATTACTGGAACCGCAAACGTCGAGTTCCAGCTCGGCGACACCCGCTTCGACGAAGAATTCCTAGTCATGCCGACGCTACGGTACGACGCCATATTGGGACTAGGGTTCTTTGTCAAGCACGACGCCGTGGTAGATTGTCAACGGCAATGTATTCATCTGGGAAGAGGACTTCGCCAGACAATCTACTGGGCAGAAGGCGAACAGCGGAGTAAAGAGGCCGAAGCACCCAAACTCGACCACGGTTTCACTGGCGAAGCCGCTGGTCAGTTCGACGGAATTGTCCGACGCTTCGCTCGCACCTTCAACCCGCCAGACCAGTTCGCCCAACGGAACCGTACGACGGAGCATACGATCCGGCTTACACACCAAAACCCCATCCGCATTCGGCCATACCGAGTCAACCCTGCTAAAAAGCAGGAGATAGACCGCCAAGTCGCCGAGCACCTCACGCAAAGGATTATAGAAACGTCGACCAGCCCATACTCCTCACCGATTGTTCTCGTTAAGAAGAAGGACGGGGAAAGTCGCTTCTGCGTCGATTACCGCAAGGTGAACGAGATCACGGTGAGTGAGCCAACCCCGATGCCCGTCATCCAAGAATCTCTGCGTGACCTCGGCGACTCGAAAATCTTTTCGACGCTGGACCTGAAGTCGGGATATTGGCAGATCCCGATGGAAGAATCCAGCAAACCTTACACGGCCTTCAGCACACCCGACGGCGGCCATTACCAGTTCCGGGTAATGCCGTTCGGGCTGAAGAACTCCCCGGCCACCTTCCAGAGGCTGATGAGCCAAGAGGTGCTAGCGGGTATGTTGCACGACTTCGTCATCGTCTACCTCGACGACATCATCGTGTTCTCACGTACTCCGGAGGAACACCTCCGACACCTGACTCTAGTCCTGGAGAGGCTAGACCAGTTCGACCTGCGACTCGGCAAGGACAAGTGTTCTTTCGCCAGACCGACGTTGGAGTACACACATGGTAGACGTTGACATGACCCGCCCGTTGACGAAGCACCTCGGCCAAATCGCCAGCTTCCCCATCCCCCGGACAAGGAAGCAGCTCCGGACATACCTTGGCCTCTGCAATTGGGTGAGGCAGTACATAAAAGACTTCGCTATTATTGCTGCCCCCCTTTGCGACCTCACGGCCACAACGAAGCCGTTTAAATGGACTCCGGAAGCCACCGCTGCCATGGACAAGCTCCGGGAGCTCACCAAGCAGCCCCTGAAGCTGCACAGACCGATGCCTGGAATCCCATACACCGTCCAGACGGACGCGTCCAAACAGGGCATTTCGGCCGTCTTGTATCAGACGGACCTGGAGGGCAATAAGCGGATCATCAACTTCGACTCGGCAAAATTGAAGAAAGCGGACTATATTTGTATTTACTTTAGTTTGAGAATGACTACTAGATAGTCAAAACTAGTCACACAATTAAATGTAAAATTCAGTGGTTAAACAAAGTAAAAAGTGTTTTATTTACAAGTGTATTTAAGATGTACCACAAAGTGAACGCCTACAACACCAAACAATCATCTTATTAATTTCATGAAATAAGTTACGTTTGCCGCGTCTATTAACGGTTCCTACCACATAAGCGCCCCGTCGAAATTCCGCGCTTCCGCGAAGCACAGCCGTATTAGTTAAGTTAGTTTTAGATTTGTACATATTAAATTAGGGAACGGCTGTGCTCGAAACGTTCATGCGGAAGGGCTGGGGACCAAATGGCTACGCCACCCACGCACACCAATATTTACAATCACGTGCGGGCCACACTCTCTCTTTTCGAGCCAATGAGGGCTCGCCCGAAAAAGAGAAAGTTGGCCAAGGGTGAAATAAATATACGTGCCCCAGCCCTTGGAAAATCACTTGCATCCAGAGATCTTCATCATTAAAGAATCACTTCACCGTCGAAGTGCATTTCCTACTTTCGTGCCACCAAGGATCACTTCCACGTGGAAGTGCACTCCCAACTTTTGTGCCTCAAAGAATCACATTACCGTCGAAGTGCGTTTCCTACTTTCGTGTCGACAAAGGATTGTTTCCTCCGAAAGGAACAATTCCCAACTTTCGTGCCGCAAAGGATTTTTCCTCCGAAAGGAAAAATTCCCAACTACCGCGTCCACAAAGGATTTTTCCTCCGAAAGGAAAAATTCCCAACTCCCGCGTCGCATCATTCAGTAGAAATTACTTCTCTGTACGAAGTAATTTCCAACGGCCGCATAAAGTAAATAGTCCCGAGTCAGTGAGCGCTATTTCGTAACCGCCACATCATCCACCGCTAGAAAATTGCTAAAACAATTCCACCGAAATCCACGACACGACGAGGAGCACGCAGATCATTTCACAGCTAAGCTGCTGCTGAAAAATTTACATACGTAAAATCCAAGTCGAACGCCTTCGGCGGTGCTCCACCGAAAACAAATCGTACCACTGAAACACACACGTAACAAATTCACGACATCGTGTTCGTTGCCGCTGGCACGAACCTCCCGCCCGCTACGCTGTAGCACGGTTATTTTTGCCGATGGCAAATAACTCCACAGCCATCGCCGTCCTCGCCACAGCAGGGCCGCCACCAGGACAAACAGAGCCACGTTGTTTGTTCCTGACACGATTTCATACGGTTTCAGTGGGGAAACGATAAGCACCGTCGTCGAGCACATTCCCCCCACGACACGACGGGAAAGCGTGAACCACGACGCTTCCCCACCGCTGATAGCCAGCGCCCCAACGCCACAAGTGGAGGCGTCCCTCAAACATCCGCGTTCGCGACAACCGCGAATCGCGCATCCGCGCCCGCGACAACCGCGACATCCGCGCCCGCGAATCCGCGCCCGCCGCGAGTTAGGGGTGATTAGGAGTGTAAACACTGTAACATTTTCTGTGCAAGTTGTTTAGAATACAAACACTCTATTCTAAATTGAACGACTGTTTGTTATTATTTTTCTTTTGCCCCCTAACCCCATAAACAAAGTGTTGTGTTGTGTGTGAGCCCAGCCGTCCGGGAAAAGCTGCCGCTGTCCGGAACGAGACTGACGGAAGAGGAAGCTCAGCCGTCCGTGAAAAGCCGCCGCTGTCCGGAACGCGACTGACGGAAGAAATTAAAACCGTAAGTAATAATTTTTATTTTATTTAAGTGAATTACGTGCTTCGCACCCCAGGGACTGAGCTAGCCCTTCTACGTCTACCGACTACCAAGCTACGCAGGTAGTTTCCCTGCTCGGGAAATCCAACTTGGTCAGTGTTTTCACGAGCCGGCCGTCGCGCCGCTCAAATTGCACCCCGCGTACGTGATCGCTTCGCGATCGCGACACGGCCCGGCTTCGTCAGTGACAGGTGCGCCCGAATCCGCTTCCCCGGGATTCGCGTGCCGATGACACCACAACCGACACGACCACACTCGAGTCAAATACCAAATTCAAAACCACGAGCTGCGGATTGCGAATCCCAATCCTCTCAACGCCCCAGGAAATGGAGCTGGAAGCACCGACATCGCAACCGGCAGAAGCCCCCAAGCCCAAAAGACCTCCGCCGATTGTCTTGATAGACAAGGAAAAAATCCGGCTCGTACAATCAACGCCGAAAGAGAACAACATCACAGCAAGAATAGCCTCCCACGCCAAAGGGAGCAACATTTTCACCGAGAATGCGGACGATTTCAGAAAAACCGTTCGCATTCTCGAGGAATTAAAAGCCGCTCAGCATCACTACATGCTGAGCGAGGAAAAAGAACTCAAAGTAGTTATCGGAAATATCCCGCAGGAATTCACCTGCGAGGAAATTAAAAAAGAATTGATTTTACGCGGATTTCCAGCCAATTCAGTCAGCCGATTACGAAATGGAACTCGGGTTTACAGCTTAGCGCTGGTAAACCTCCCTAAAATCGAAGAAGGAAAGAAGATCTTCCAGTTGAAGCATCTTTTCGAACACGTTGTAAACATCGAACCGAAACGCCGACCCACAACTAGCCAGCAGTGCTACAGGTGCCAACAGTTCGGGCATGTGCAATTCCGGTGCACGGCCAACTACGCATGCACGTTCTGCGCTGGGAATCACCCATCGTTGGAATGCCAGCGCGAAACCGAGGAAACGAGAAGATGCTTCAACTGCGAAGGGGACCACCCTTCCTATTCGACAAAGTGCAAAAAACACCCCATAAACATTAAAAAAGCAAAGGAAGAACAAACTCGACGGAAGCTTGAGGAAAGCAACACCAGAGAAGGAGTGAGCTTCGCCCAGAGGGCCGGCGGTAGCTCTTTTCCAAATGAGCAGCAACTGGAGGCGATGATTTCGCGCATAGTTAAGACAATGATCATCCAAATGAGGAATAACCCTGAGATATAATGTTCAACGGCCAGACAACCAAATCCCCTATCAAGATAGCAACGTGGAATGCCGACGGGCTAAAAAATAAAACTAATGAGCTGAGAATATTCGCCGAAGAAAACGACATCTCCGTTCTCCTAATCTCAGAAACACACTTGAAACCAGGAATTCACGCTCACATTCCCGGATTCATGTGTTTTTGGAAAGATCGCGAGAACGGGAGATTTGGAGGTGTAGCAGTAGAGGAAAACAGCCGATTCTGGCTCCACCAAACGCAAGCCGGTAACATAGAGTTCAAAAGGTTTGTCCCCCAGCTAATATAATGCCCCTTTTGCACTGCTTGCCCCCCCGCCCCCCTCCCCCCTGTCCTTTTGGCCTGCGGGCGTTCCTCCGAATCTGGTGTTGGTTTCTTCGTATCTCTTGAGGTTCTTCAGATACCGCTGGTGCTAAAGAAATCTGCGAATGGGGCTAAACAAATCTGCGTGAATAGATTTAGTACCAAACGCCGCCGAGCGATATCTCCCAGATGGCATTGGGGTCGAGCGCGCGGAGACACACACACACAATAATAATAATAATAATAATAATAATTACAAAAAGATTGCAATATATAGTAATAATTGCAATAGCGATCAGACGTTCATTACAATTGATAAGAGCAAGTGCAGAATTAGCAAAACTGAGAAAATTAATAAGTTCATTATAATTATAATAATAATAATAGTGTAACAATGGCATCAAGTGAAATTGTGTGCATATTAACTGCATTTTACAAAAACATTTTTAAAGAATATTGTGCAAATTGTTTTATGTACATCGAGGAAGAGGATAAAAAGAGTTATCATTTTATTGGTGGTCACAAAACTGTTCATTTTGATGATGACAATACACAAACTTTTGAGTTTAATGTTTGCAATGGATGTGAATGCTATTTAAATATAATGATGCGAAAATGTGATTGCTTTTGGTGTAATTAATATGCACTATCAGCATTCCATAAGAACAATTAATAGAAACCATCAGCATTTTCTCATTCCCCCACGCGCGCACACATTAGATAAATAATGATCAGTCAGTCATTACAATTGATAAGAGCAAGTGCATTAAATGGATTTCAACAAAGTGAAACAATTGGCGACTGTTCGTGAAATTATAAAAATTTCCGAGCTACAAATTGGTGAAAAGTATACAATTTACAACGTAAACGTAAAAAATACTCGATACGGAAAAGCTGTGCTCTGTTCACTCAAGGAATTCGACGTTTGGCTACCGGGGCGCTTTCTAGACGCATTTTCAGAGAACACTTGCAAAGATTTCAACGAAAATCATGCAGAAAAAGCGTATATGTGCGTAACGGCAATCAAAGAAATTAACAAACGGGAAAGCCCTGAAATAATAATAGCACCATATTAATTTAATTGTAAGTACAAATTTTTTTTCTCTTCTTAACGAAAAAAAAAAAAATAATAGAACGTTCTTTTTAGCATCAATAACAATCTCTCAACAATACTACATATATAATAATAATAATAAGTCTAGTCATGGTTTTCAAATGTAACATTTGTTTAAAAATATTTTCGCGATCGGATAGTTTAAATCGTCATTTGGGCAGTCATGGACAATTACTTTGTGAGGTGTGCGGTGTAACATTGGAGGACGGACGAGCATTTCATCAACATTGTTGTAAAAGCAACCCTCTACCTGATCGGACTAAATACAATATGGATACAAATCCGATAGCATCAACAAGCAAGCAGTTTCATTTCCTTAATACTAGTACGACACAATCTTTAGAGATCGAGCCTGGTGTTTTCAAGATTGCAAAAGCATTTAAAGATCGTATTGCGACGTACCGAATATCGGCAGCAACATCAACTGTAACGGACATTCCGTCATTTTTGGATAGTAATCGTGAGACATCCCTTCGTTTGGTTAATGCATTAAGAGGTGACAATCAAAATGTCAAAGTCAACATTGAGCTTTTTGGAATGTACATTAAACCCAGTAGCGAGACACAACAGCCCGAATTGAAGTCTTTTAACACACGATTTAAAATCATTACCCCCACGAGTAACCTTGATGAAGATTACAGTCAATTTTGTGAAACTGTTAAAATTAAAAGCGAGGAATTTCAGGTGAGCTTTTTTTTTTTTTTAGAAAAATGAAAGTAAAAATTGTTTTTGTTTTAAAAAAAAATTCAATATTACAATTGTTCACTATTAAATTAAATAAACAAAAAAAAAATCAAAATATTAATTGATCTAAAATTCAATATAATTGGTAAAAAGCAACGACAGCCATCGTTTTTAATGTATTTTCTTTTTGTATGTGTATTTTAGGAGAGAGATAGCGGTTGGGCTTTGTTGAATGTGTCCCATCTCGAAATTAACATCAACAGGTACATTCCAATCTGTGCCACTTCATATTTGGAGTTACCTGCAAATATTAAAAAAAAAACACGCATGTGTAAACGTGAGAAATGACGATATAGCTTGTTTTGCATGGGCCATTGTGGCGGCTCTTTATCCAGCAGATAAGAATTCGGACAGAACCACATCGTATCCTCATTACAACGACATATTGGATTGGTCAGGTTTAGAGTTTCCAATCAAACTAAGGGATATTGGAAAATTCGAAGAGTTGAATAATATAAGCATAAACATTTACGAGTTAGAATTAAATATTACTAAACAAATTCATGAAGTGATAGGTCCAATTTATTTTACAAAATTTAGACGCAACAATCATATCAATTTACTTTGCTTAGAGGATAGTGGAAAAAGTCACTATGTGTGGATTAAAAATTTATCGCGGTTAATTTCAAATCAAGTATCGACCCATGGACATAAAATACATTTGTGTGACGGATGTTTAACATTGTTTGAAACAGAATTAAAATTATTAAATCATTGTCAACATGATTGCGATAAAAAGTACACCGTAATGTGCACAACAGAATTGATTAAAAACAAAAGTGGGCAGCTAGTGCCCGGTAATATATTGAGTTTTAGTAATTTTTCATGTAAAATGCGAGTCCCGTTCGTTGTATATACAGATTTCGAATCTCTCTTAATTCCACTCCAAACGGCTGAACCCAATCCAAAAGAATCTTACACGTACGCAACACATGTTCACACTCCTTACAGTTTTGCATATTATATAAAGTGTAATTTCGATCACAATTTAGACAAATTCGTGTCGTACGCGGGCTTGGATTGTCCAGAAGTTTTCATAAATACACTAATTAGTGACGCGAAGAGAATATATGACAATTATATAAAACAAGTCATACCAATGTCTAAATTAAGTGCGGAGGAAAAAACGTTATTTGAGTCCGCCGTATTGTGTCACATTTGCGGTAAACCATTAGATCAACGTGAAAAAAAAGTTGCCGATCACTGTCATTTCACTGGTAAATGGGTCGGGGCAGCTCATTTTACGTGTAATTTAAATTATAAAGTTCCTAAATGTTTACCTGTATTTTTTCATAATTTAACAAATTACGATGCACATTTATTCATTAAACAATTCGGTCCCGATTCTGATAAAATCGACGTAATTGCTCAAACCAAAGAGAAATATATATCATTTTCTAAATTAATCAAAGTAGACCGATATACTGACAAGCACGGAAACGATCGCGACATATATTTTAAATTAAAATTTTTGGATTCTTTTCGATTTATGTCGACGTCATTGGAAAAATTAGCAGATAACTTAAGCAATGATCAATTACCTAATATCTCTAAACATTTTCCTATTAAAGAGCAATTTGATTTAGTAAAGAAAAAGGGCGTGTTTCCTTATCAGTACATGAATTCATTTTCAAAATTGGATGAATGCCACTTACCACCGAAACATTCATTTTTCAACAGTTTAACAAACACCCATATTTCACATAAAGAGTACGAACATGCTAAGAACGTATGGGCGCATTTTAATTGCAAAAATTTACGCCAGTACTCCGAATTATATTTGAAAACAGATGTTTTGCTATTAGCCGATATTTTTGAAAAATTTCGAGATGTGTGTATGCAAGCTTATAATTTGGACGCTGCTCACTATTATACAGCACCCGGATTATCGTGGGATGCTATGTTGAAAATGACTTGTATTAATTTAGAATTATTAACAGATATTGATATGCACCATTTTATCAAAAAAGGAATACGAGGAGGCATCAGCCAATGCTCCCAACGTCACGCTAAGGCGAATAATAAATTTATGGGCGACAAGTATGACAAGACTAAACCTTCTTCATATTTGGCATATTGGGACTCTAATAACCTGTACGGTTGGGCAATGTCGCAATTTATGCCACACGGGGGGTTTAGATGGCTTTCTGATGCGGAAATTACAGATTTAAATTTGGAGAATGTCCTTGATGATTCACCAATCGGTTATTTCCTCGAAGTGGATATTGAGTATCCTGAACCTCTTCACGACAAACACAACGATCTGCCCTTTCTCGTGGAAAATATTATCCCACCAGATTCCAAATTCAAAAATGTCAAGTTAATTGCAAATTTAAACAATAAAACCAAGTATGTTGTCCACTATAGACATTTAAAACAAGCTTTAAGAAATTGTCTAAGAATAATAAACACTCACCGCGTTTTACAATTTAATCAGTCTGATTGGCTTAAAACATATATTGATTTAAATACCTCTATGAGACAACGTGCACGCAACGATTTTGAGAAGATTTTTTTATAAATTAATGAATAACAGTGTGTTTGGAAAAACAATGGAGAATGTGGACAAACGTGTAGATATAAAATTGGGGAATCATTGGGAAAACATCGGAAATCGGCAGGGTACACGGAGTTTGATTTCCAAAATAAATTTTAATTCTTTATCAATATTCACTGAAAATTTAGTAGCAATCCAGACGGACCGAGTAAAAACTGTCTATAATAAACCCATTTATATCGGTTTCACAGTTTTAGAAATCTCCAAGTTGTTAATGTATGAGTTTTACTACAATTACTTAAAGCCCAAATATGACAATAATATACGCCAGTGTTACATGGACACAGACAGTTTTATATTATTCTTAAACGTAGATGATCTATATGGCGATATAAACGAAAATTTACACATGTTTGACACTAGTAATTTTGAGCCGGAAAATAAATACAACATCCCGTTGCAAAACAAAGGAGTGCTGGGCTTATTTAAAGACGAATTGGCGGGGGGGCTAATATCTGAGTTTGTCGGTTTGCGATCAAAAATGTATTCAATTCAAGCGTTTTGCTCTGAAATTGACGGCGATGATTCTAAAGTAATTATTAAAAAAGCCAAAGGTATAAAAAAATACGTAGTAACTCAAACGTTGTCCATGAACGATTACAGAATCTGTTTATTTGATAAAACCTCCATCAATCGCAAACAAAATTTATTTCAATCCATAAAACACACCATTTATACTATTACACAAAATAAATTGGCCCTATCCCCTCATGACGATAAACGTCATATATGCCCCGACGGGGTAAAAACATTAGCATGGGGTCATAAAAATATAAAATAATTATGTAATTTGTTATTAAAAAAATAATCATGTAATTTGTTATTAAAAAAATATATATAATTATCCATTAAGATTTATAGAGGTTGTTATTAGAAATATATACGAACTAATATTTTTTTGTTTTATTCTATTTTAACCGTTTTCAGGTGTATACAGAAAAAAAAATTGATTAATAAATAATTTATTTAAATAAACATGTATTTACATAATTATGAATAATTTCACAGTTATTTAAACTACATACATTATTTTGTTTTGCATGGATTTTGCAATAATTTATAGATTTTTTAAAATTAGGACAATTATTATCTAAACTTAAATCTATAACATTTTTATAGTATAATCTTAAATATTTAACTTTTTGATCGCCTTTAACGTAAACAACATCGGCGGGGAACAGATCAAAAATGTGTGGTAATTCACTGTAATCAACTTCACCAGCACTGTAACGCAAGCAATGGTAATTCTTCTCCAACCAGACAGCTTGTTTTTTGCACTCATTCGATAATTGCACAAAAGGTATCGGCGATTTGATGTGATACATCCTGGATGGTCCATTTGTATATTTAAATGTTAATTCTTTTGGTGAAAATTCCGGTATGCAGAAACCCTGAATATCGATGAATAATGTTTTGGTAGCAAGGATTTTCTTCGAAAGGATCGGTCGCAAAATCTGTTCAACCTTTGTTATGCGTTTATTAAATCTATCTCTATCTGCCGCCACTTGGATCCAATTTTCATTGTCATCACCACCATATATTAAATAGGTAAACGTCACGAGAACTGAATCGAAAGATACTCTCGGAAGCATTTTTTAAATTAATTTACGAACAATTCCAGACAACGGTGTATACTCAACTATTGTATCACTTAAGATGAGACAATATGCGCGTGTGTTATCCTTAAATTCAGTGGATGCTTCTATTTGTATGCGCAGGTCCACCGTAGAAGACTTTACGCTTTCATTTTGCTTAGAAACATCAAAAACGAACATGACATGATTCTTGAAGCTCGGGAATGTAAAATATGGTTGCATAGGTCGTTCAAAATAACTTTGATGAAACTGACAATATAAATTGTAAACTGTTAAATAATCGTTGTTTGGAAAGTCGGTGTTCAGGTGATCATATGGATATGACTCAGAGTTTAAGTATACACGTATATTTCGAATGTTACAATGGTCGAAGGTTGAAGCATCCTCACTGGCAACGTTTTTCTTGTTTTCTTGAAAAGCCACAAATATATATCTCGGTCGCTCCAAGCTACTCGAGGTTTTTACCGCCCAAATATCATCTTTAGACTTTTTCATCCTAGGTAGTTCATGTAACTCCCATTTTCGGAAAGGTATCAAAATATTTGGATCGTTTTTTATTTGCAATTTTAATGTGTCATTCAGTTGAATATGCGGCACTCGCCGTTCTATTCTGTTTATATTAAATTTAATCTTATTGATAACGGCATCGGAGTCATCACATTCGAAGCAGTTGACATCAATGGACGAACGTAATAAAATCAATTCTTGCTTCGCGTTGATTATTAGTTTCTTGTAATCTTCCGCAAATCCCAATAGGCATTTTAATGGAATAAGGGCATAGAATTTCTTAGCGCTGGGAAAGTACGTTTTAATTTCACCGGTGTTAGACCATCCGGCAATACCTAGTGTTCTTATGTCACCACGGTAAGACAGATAACCTTTCAAGGTGGTAGCAATTCCCAAATCCCTCGTTCGATCAACTTCGACTCCATTTAGTTCGTAACGAATTTCCTCGAATAAGAAACTAAATGCGTTTGTGACAAGTTTGAATTTTTTCCCAGCAGTTAATTTATGATTAACTTCACTGCTCAAATAAATGTAGCTGTTTGACGGACACGTGTAAATGTCCTGATTTTGTATTGTTATCCTTATCTCATCGCTGTTGTCGAAATTTGAAGTTCTCGGTTGATACGTATGATACTCTTCCTTCACGATGCTATCGTCAAATTGAACTTTATTAAAAACGTCAATTTTATCCATATTTATTTTTAACTCTGTATCCCAGAGACGTTAATCTATTGAGATTTATGGTTGTAACTTGGCCGGACGACGAACCGAAAGTGACGTTTCCTCTGATTATATTCATGGTCTTATTGTAAACGATGCCCATCATAAGGTTTTCAATTCGAGTCTGACTAAAATATGTTCCCCGCGAAAATTCACAAATTCTCCTTCTTGATCAACTATTTTCAGCGTAATATTGTTAATGGTATTACGAGTGTTTATTGGTAGATATAAAATATTCTTCGGTTCTATGTTGATCGCGAAACCAGGGTCAACGGATGGACTAAACTCGAATAAGGTATGTGACAATGTTTCGTCGTAATATGCACCAGTAGTTATATTGCACTCGATTCTTATACTGTTAACTTTTATTATCTGCACTGGTGAATCGGACGTGTGTAATTCCCCGGCCTTCAGAATACTATTGCCCGAATATCCTAATAATTTACCAATAGTATTTTTATGCGGAGAAAAATCAACGTTGAACTTACACTTCAGTTCACATTTTAACGTGTTATTATTAGGTTTCAGCGATAGGATTTGATTGATATCTGCTTGAGGTTCTTCGAATTGTCTTTGCAAAAATGATTCAATGGCACTAATTTCATAAGAACCAGTGGGAAGTAGAATTTCTTCCCCACCTTCGTAAATAAACTTGTTGTTGACGCCGTCTTCGATATTCGGTATCGAATTATAGGTGTGAAAACCTATTAATCCGAAGCAGTAAGTACGATTAGAATCGAATTCAATTGGGGGGTAATAGTTGGTGGAGATGATACTATGTGTACCCTGTAAAGTGAAGGTCTGAGACATGACTAACACACAATTTATTATTATTATTTATTTATATAAAAATTGTAAACACAAGTGTCCACAGTTGTAAGTATTGAAGTCTTGATATCGGTTATGATTGTATCGGATTTCACAATTCTTGAAATATTTCATCACTTCCCGAGGAGGTGATAGGTTTCCAAAACTATCAAAGTATGTCACTCGGTTTCCCGCCTTTTTATAAGCTACCCAATGCGTCCCCAGTCCCTTCTTAGAGTCCAAATTGATAATGCCTGCTTCACGGTAATGAGGAATATTTGGCAAAGAATCACGCATAAAGACTCCCCGGAAATGATCAATATTCTGGCAGAATTCTAATAAATCAACGTCGGTTAGGGCGCGTTTGGGTAGCGACTTTAACAGTTTTTTTTATTGTACTGTTCTTTCAGAAATAGTCCCATGCCCTTTCGGTAGGGCTTCAAAAATAATCCTTTTCCATGTTTGCCAAGCGCAATCGCCTCCATCGTAGCATTGTGTCTTTTAGCTTCTTCAAGCTTTAGTCGGGCATCTTTAAGCTTAATGAAATGCGAAAACACCCTAATCGGCGAGGATTTTAACGCGAAAAGCCCAGCGTGGGGAAGCAGGAGAGCGAACCCGGCTGGCGATGAACTCCTCGCGGTATGCCGGCAGGAGAATAAACTAAAGATATGGGGACCGGAGGACGCGACATCCATCCCATCGAACATAAATCATCGTGGAGACGAGATCGACATCTTCCTTTCATACGACACCGAAGATCCCTGGGGAATAAAAACGGTACACCAGCTGAACTCCGATCACTTCCCAGTGATGATAAACTGGGGAGTTAAAGAGGAAAAATCCACGGTAAAAACCAAAACCGACTGGTTTAAATTCGCGTACCGAAGCAGCCGGATTAAAGCCCCATATACGGAACTAAAAAAGGAAGATGTCGATCAAGAAGCAGAAAATCTGACTGGAGAAATTCAACTTGTCCTAAACGAATGTCGGACGGTCGTAGAAACGAGCCAACATAACAAGCTCGGACTTGACCATTACGAAAAAGAACTCGTTAAGCGAAAGAACACGCTAAAACGTAAATACACCAAATTCCATCAACCGGACGACAAGGAGAAGTTTAATAATCTCCAGAAAGAAATCTCCACGATGCTAAAAAACAAAAAAGAGGAATCCTGGCAGAGAAACATCGAGGAAGCGCAGGAAGACACCGGGAGCTTTTGGAAACTCCTGAAACGGTGCAGCAGGAGAAACAACCCCAACGCACCGATTTACAAGGACAATCAGAAATATTTCGAGGACGCTGAAAAATGCGAAATTGTGGCAGACCATTTTGAAGCACAATTCACCAACTCGGACGTCACCGACGCACGGACAGAGTACGCTGTCACGGAAAGCGTGCGGAGAATCCGGTGCGGAGAATCCGGTGCGGAAAAGGAACATCAAAAAGCCCGAAACTGATTGAAATTGAAACCACGAAAGCTCTAATAAAGTGCTCCGCAACTAACAAAGCCCCCGGAGATGACGAAATCCCCAACAAAGCCCTAAAGCTTATGCACGTTAACGGAGTAGCGAGGCTAACCAGATTAATTAACGCCATAAAAATACACGTAGTTTTCCCGGAAACGTGGAAAAGGCGAGATTAATAACGATCCCGAAGGGAGACAAGGACCCGTCGAAAGCAGAAAACCGCCGACCGATCAGCCTGATTTCCGGACTCGCAAAAATCGCGGAAAAACACATCAAAGATGAAATCCAGCTCGTCTGCGAAGAAAAACAAATAATTGCTCCAAACCAGTTCGGCTTTAGGCACAAGCTTGCGGCTATTCAACAAGCAGCGAATTTTGTTAACACCGCTAAATCGCTGCTTGTTAAAAAAGCTAGAAAAACCGGCATCATTGCACTACTCGATGTCGAAAAGGCCTACGACAGAGTCTGGAGAGCCGGACTGGTTTATAAATTAATGAAATTTGGATTTCCGCGATGGATAATCAGGCTGGTGGATAACTGGCTCCAAGACAGACAGTTTCGAGTCAAAATGAATGACGCGCTTTCGACGTGGAGGATTGCAGCAGAAGGTCTCCCCCAAGGATCGCCAATCTCGCCGATCCTGTATAACATCTTCGTGGCGGATATACCCACGTTTCCGGAGGATAAGCTACTACACATATTTCAATTCGCGGACGACACGGCGATCGTAGCCGGCGGAGGGCACTTCGAGGGGGCGTGCAAGAAAGCCACACGAGCGCTGGAAACCCTAACGAAATTCACCAAGAAGTGGAAAATCATAATAAACGAGACAAAAACCGAAGCTGTACTCCTAGGGAGGAGGATTCCCCGACATTACTTCATTCCACTGGGAAAAAAGAAAATTCGTTTTAAAAATCAAGTAACGTACCTAGGAGTAACGTTCGACCGAAAAATGGAGTTTACGAAACACGTTAAAAGGAGAGCGGGCTTAGCCAAACTGCGAGCACGAAAACTTCAGGGAATTTTGCAGGAATCAAGCAAGATAACAACGAAAAACCGAAAGAAACTTTTGAACATGGTGCTACTGCCAACAGCAACTTACGGAGAAGAAGTTTACGTAACTGGTAACAAAACAACAAAAAACGAAGCTAGAAAAATCCAGCGAGTCCTAGCAAGAAAAGCGCTAGCAGCACCATGGTACATAAGAGCGAAAAACATTCAAACAGACCTGCAACTAGAAGATCCCATAGATAGAGGCAAAAGAAAACGTTCGGAAATGATCCAAAGATTAATCGCCCACCCGGACGAAAAAATCAATGAAATCGGCTATAAAATCGAGTACTAAACAACACCCCTAGAGGAAAGAAGAAAATATCCCAATTCACACCTTTGGATTGGGACAAAACGGAAACTTGGCATAAGTCATTTAGACTTTTCTACATTTTACCACCAGGAAGAACCAAAAAAATCTTGGAAAATCACTTGAGTCACTTGCCCCGACTACGACATTTATCATTTAACAAAGGATCACTTCTCCGTGGAAGTGACTCCCTACTTTCGTGCCACAAAGGATTGTTCCTCAAAAAGGAACAATTCCCAACTTTCGTGTCATCAGGATTTCTCCTCCGAAGGGAGAAATTCCTAACTACCGCGCCGCAAAGGATTGTTCCTCCGAAAGGAACAATTCCCAACGTTCGTGACCGCAAAGGATTTTTCCTCCGAAAACAAAAATTCCCAACTCCGCGTCGTATCGTCCATCGGGAATTACTTCCCCGAAGGAAGTTAATTCCCAACAAACCGCACTTAAGTCACAGTTACCGCGAGTCAGTGCTACCTCGTCATCATACAAGAATTCGCCGCTGGCAATTCACAACAAGCGAGATTGTTGCTAACAATTCCTCCATTCACGACGAGAAGCAAATCACGACTTTTCACCAGCCCAGCCGCTGCTGAAATTAATTATTCATTCAATCACGAAGCTCAAGTCCAACGCCTTCGGCGGTGCTCTGCCGAAATCGTACCACTAGCTGAAACAATCATAGCAATTCACGACGCAATCGTGTTCGTTGCCGCTGGCACGAACCTCCCACCCGCTACGCTGTAGCACGGTTATTTTGCCGCTGGCAATCATAACCCCACGTCCCTCGCCGTCCTCGCCACAGCAGGGCCGCCATCAAGGCAAACGAAACGTCGTTTCGTTACGATAAGAATTGTTACGATTCAGTGGGAAGCGATTACGCACCGTCGTCGAGCTCATCCTGAAGCTGTTGTCAGACGCTACTGACAACCAGCGCCTTCACGATAAGATGGCCAAAACTTGAAGCACGTCAAGTCCCCACCGCGCTGACAGCCAGCGCCCCCAACATACAACGGGCTTAACGAGAACCACGTTAAGTCCCCACCCCGCTGACAACCGGCGCCACCAACGGAAGCTTCCACCAAGCTCCGCGTCCGCGAAAACCGCGCATCCGCGTCAACCGCGAAACCGCGTCCGCGAATCCGCGCCTACCGCGAGTTAGGGTTGATAGACGTCTGTGTTACTCTCGAGATCGAAATACTCCGATTTTTGAATTGTTTTAAATTGGGTCACACAAATGTTAGGATAAAGTTCTTTCGGAGACATACCACTTAGCAGCAAATCGTATTTTAAGTTCCGATTTTGAGGTTATATACGTTGGTATTTTCGGATGAATACGCATATTACAGGTATAAATTGTACACATAATGACATTATCTCCAAAATTATGACGTAATTAATCCAAGTTCTAGTATTATCTTCATTTATACAGCCAAAATCACAATATTAATTTCACACTAAATCTGACGTCTACTGACGTTTATTTAAACTAATGGATATATAATTCTAGATTGATAATTATTCATTTTTAGATTAAGAGTATTTTAGCTTTTGGTATAAAAAAAGCGCAAGGTGTATTAGAATTTTAAAAAATATCCGCTTACTAAAATGTTTATTCAGTGACTGGGATTATAACGTAAAAAATTAATTTTGTAAGTGTAATATTCTAATTTGTCTCTAACTTCTATAACCATAATTTCTAGTTGCGTTGATAGCCAACAATTTTGTTGTTACTCCACTGCTGCAACCCGAGTTGATTTTCGTAAACGGCAAATGTGAATTTATTGAAAATCAAGTGTTTACTATAATTTTATACATAACTGAGTACATGGTGATATAATTACAGTATATGTGATATTGTTACGAAATCAACTTACTAAAAAGTAATGGTAGAATATCATAATATTCTCGTTTCCGCGTAAAGGTAGCGCCATCTACTTTTTTTATATCATAAATTAAAATATTTGTAATTTTCTAATGGATCCCATTTATATATCCATTATTTAAAATAAACGTCATATTTAGCGTGAAATAAATATCGTGATTTTGGCTGTATAAATAAAGATAATACTACAATTTTGATTATTTACGTCATGATTTTGGAAATAATTTCATCATGTGTACAATTTATTCCTGTAATGTGTTTATTTACCCAAATATACCAATCTATATAACCTCAAAATTGTAACTCAAAATACAATTTGCGGCTAAACGGTAAGTCTCCGAAAGAACTTTATCTTAACATTTGTGCGTCCCACACACGCTTACTTCCAGTTCCGCTGGCAAACTCTTAAAAAATAGTATTCCGTTCTGGAGAAAACCCGACGTCTGTTTGTGTAATAACTGTGTGCAATCATTTAATATACCTGTGATAAACTGTTTCCTGTGTATAATTTAACAACACACCACCACCTGTGTAGATGCTGTCCAGGAGCGACGCCGCAGAAGCAGCTAAGGCCCAGCAGACGACTAGACCTTCCGGTGAGTACCATTTTAAATTCTGTGTTTAAGTGCAATATCATTTTTAGGGAAACTGAGCTAGCCTCCCTGTCACCTGGCCAAACAAGTCAGTGGAATTCAAGTTTTCCCGGTTTTCCTCTGTTCGAGCAAAACCAATTGTTAGTGTTCTCACAACCGACCTGGTGCTGCGCTAAAATTGCCTCCCTAGCACAAGCCGGCTAATTGCTCCGCAATTTCCAGCGAAACGGTCATGTCGGGCCAGTTTGTGCGAGAATTTTCATTCATTTATCACCCCGCTCCGCGTGCCGTTGAAAGGCGTGTTACCGGCGTTTATGTTCCAAACGTCGGAAACTGATCATTTTTCCGAGATTTTTATTGAGGACTGTGATACACCTATCACAGTCCTCAATAAAAATCTCTGGGAAAAGATTTCCGGAGATTTATCCAAACAAGGCGTAAATTGCCTTAAATGCAAATTCTTTAACACCTGCATGAAATTCCAAGTGCAGTCTAGGCTATTCTTAAAGTGGTCGAAACCTTCGTTAGAGGCTGCGATCTGTTCGATCGATGGTAATTCGGTCTTTTTGACGACCGTGGTGCTGAATGTGATGGTTGGTTTTCGGGGAGTTTTGCCTGGGGTTGCGGTTTAGGAGCCGGTTCAGGCTGGCCTTCATAGTGGCGGAGGCGCGCACTAGGCTAGCGGGCGGAGGAGGAGAAGTGTTTGCCGGCGAGCGGCGCTGTCTTTTTTTGACAGGGATAAAATCGCCTTCCCCGTCGTCTTCGTCGAGGACTTCCTCGTCGAAGATTGAGGGAGTGCGTGGCTCGCTAAAGGGAGGCGAGAAGGAGCGGCTAAGGGATCGGATTCCCTCAGGGGGTTTTGGGGACATAACGTCCATAATTTCCTCGCTGTAATCAGCGCAATATATGAAATACGGAGTTGCTCGGTCAAGGCGGCGAGTTGTTCATCCTTGGAGCGGATTTGGTCGGAGAGGGTGGCAAGGGAGGTGATAAGGGAGGCGATTGGCTGTTGCATTTCGCGGAGGCGTAGGTCTACGTCGGCGGACTCTTGGGGTTGATTACACCGGGTTCTCTCTACAGAGGGGTAAAAGGGGTCGAAAAGGTTTACGGGGTCCGTAGACAGTTTTCCACGCCTGGACTTACCCATGGCTGGAAAACGGGGGTTGGGTAGGCACCGGGTTGAAAATCCCCCGGGCCTGCTTATTATTAAACGGAATCAAGATTTGAGTTGTTGAGTGCAACACTCTAAAACTTGACTGCCACCCGACAATCTCCAAGCGTTCCTCGCGGAAATTAAGGCAGATTCTCGGTTAGCATGCTATGGTAAGCGTGCTAATTTCTTAAAACCTGAACAGGTCCCCCTGCAAAGGTCGTAAGAAATTCTCTCGTTCGCGCCTTCCGGTGTCAGGGCTGTATAAAGCACGCGCTAACCACGGAGACGTTCTCCACACTGAAAGGGAAAAGATTACAGCTGGGTGGATGGCGCCTTTGCCGTGTTTGACAAAGACGAGCTAAAAAAAGCTCGGTCAAACCCGGTAAAGAGTGTTGGGTGTGTGGAGTAGAGTGGTAAGCTCTCTCCAAAACACCAGGTCCGGTGGCTCCTTTGCCGCCCTGGCGAAAACGAGCTAAAAAGCTCGGCCAGACAGCGGTAAAGGGTGTTGGATGTTCTGAAAGAGAATTAAAGATCTTAAAATAGCAGTAATTTCTCCCAGAGCACCTTTGGAAACTGAAAAGTTAGCTAAAAAGCTTAAAGACAATTAATAAGCGGAAAAAGTTCGTAAGCTCGAGAGACGAACAACCTGACTGTTCGGCTTCTCGGTTCTGAATGGCACTATATATGATGACCACGCCTTTTTTTGGGGAGAGAGGAGGAGAAAATCCTCATGGATACCTTCTGTTATCCTGCCCACGGATCGGAGGGATAACAGTAGGTTATGTCAGACTCTTACTGACTAAAACCCCCTCTTGTATGTCAAGTCCAATAAAGAACTTTTTATACTTTATAGGAAGAAGTAGTAAAAATGGCTTTGTAGAAATTGACTGGTGTGAGTACTATAGCAGTATTCATATATTGGTTTCGGGTGGATGGGGTAGGATTTAGGAAGGAAGCGGTTTAAAATTTCACTACTTTAAACTTTTTTTTTAAAAAATTAAGTGACAACGTCTAGGTGGAGTGGACGTTTTTTTCCTGGTTCGGAAATTAGTGATACTGGAGGATAGGGACGTCGAATTTCGAGCAGTTTTTAATCGCCAAATCGCGAATGAAAACCTGGAGTTTTGGCACTTTCGTTTCGCTTCGTAACTGGACATTACTGATAAACCGCCTACGATCCGGCGGATCATGACGCTCTGCGTGGGTTCCAGTTTGTTCACCTGCGTTTGTGAGATATGGATCCACGAGGGACATCCGTAAGTCAATTTTGACCTGATGATAGCTTTGAAAATGTGAATTTTACTAGCTAGGAAGAGAGTTCTATTTGTAAGCAGAAGTGACTTTAGTTGCCCGAAGGCGCATTTTGCTTTTCTGATTGCAGAGTTAACATGACTTGTCCAGTTTAGGTGTCTGTCCATTTGTAAACCAAGGTATCTCACTTCGTTTACCCATGGAATTTGTGTGCCTCTGAAGGTGAGGTTATCTTGGGGGGTGTTTCTGGTTTGAGTGAAGTAGATAGCCTGGCTTTTCTCTGGGTTAATAGAGATACACCATTCATCTGTCCACTCTTCCAGTTCATTGAGTGCGGCCTGGATTTTAGAAATACTGTGTGGGATATTTTTACCACGGTACAGATAAGCGGTGTCATCTGCATACTGGGCCGTTAAGATGTTATTCGGAGTTGGGAGGTCATGTACAAAGATGTTAAACAGGAGTGGGGAAAGTACTGACCCCTGGGGGACACCGACGGTCATTTCGCGCGGTGCCGAAGTTGAATTTTTGAAGCGAACCGAAAAAGTGCGCTTTCGAATGAATTCTGCGATTATTTTTACCACATAAGACGGGTAGTTAAGTATCATGAGTTTATACAGCAGTCCCTCGTGCCACACTCGATCGAACGCCTTCGCGACGTCGAGGAAAACAGCGAGAGTGCTATGTTTTCTATTAAAACCGTTGGTTATGAAGTCGCTGGTTCTAATAAGCTGGTGGTTACAGGAGAGGCCTTTAATAAAACCGTGCTGAGTGCGCGGTAGTATTTTGTAGTCGTCTGTCCATTCAGTCAGGCGAGAATGCAGAATTTTTTCGTAAAGTTTTCCTAACGTACAAAGCAGTGAAATTGGCCGGTGGTTTTGCGGGAATTTGTGGTCCTTAAAAGGTTTCGGAATAAGTATCACTACTGCGTGTTTCCACGTTTGTGGAAAATAACCTGTTCTTAGACAGGCATTGATTATATTTGTTAGGAAAACTACTCCAGTGTTAGAGAGGTTTTTCAAGCAAGTATAGCTGATTTTATCGTGACCGGGCGCTTTTTTGTTCGGCGCATGCTTTATGATTGATCTGATTTCACCGGGGGATGTTGGTTTTGGTGTGTGGGATGTGGATTGCTCTAGGCTATCCAATGCGTCGTCAACTTCCTCGAGAAGCTCTTCGCTTGTTGTGAACGGATTTGGTGAGAACTGAGACTCCAAGCTCTTCGCGAAAGCCTCGGCCTTGTCCTCCGTGAATAACCGGGGTAACCGTTCTGTTTTTGTTTGTGAATCTCTTAGCGAGCTTCCACATTTGAGGTTTATGTTGAGACGCGTCGTCGATAAGACGGTTCCAGCTATCATTTCTGAATATTTTGATTTCTTTCCGAATCTCACTGTTTAGCCTGTTGAGGTTGTTTTTCAACAGGGGGCAGCGTGTGTGCTGCCAATTCCGACGGATGCGGTTTTTCTCCCGAATTTTAATTAAGATGGATGAAGAGAGCAGACAGCGTTTGAGAACCTTCACGATTGCCTCTCAGGGCGAATTGAGTAACTTTGAGAAAGTAATCACATAATTTCGGTAGGCGTGAATTGAGTAGCGTCGAACGAAATTATGAACGAGCGAACCGGAGGCCCCGGAAACAACGATCTAAACGATCTCGTCTATGAAGCTATGGACGAAACAGCACCGTTTAGCAGCGACAGCGATGAGCTGGAATACAGCCCTGAGGAACAACGGAGATACGCAGAAACGCGTGCTCAGAAAATCTCTACGCTTCGCAACCAAATTGCGGAGCAAAATGACCTGTTCAAGAGAATCCAACAGCAAATGGAGAGTTTGCAAAAACCACTCTTCAAACTCGAGAACGAGGAGGAGCCATTTACACTGGCCAACAAAAGGAAGAAGAAGGAGAGGCCGCCGACGCCCAAAAAAACCAACAAAAACTCCGCTCCTCTGTCAGCAGCGCCGAGAGCGGCCCCAGAGCTAGTACCGGCAAAACGAATTGCCCCCAAAGCATCCAAGCATGTACAGGCGGTATTTAAGGATGTCCACCCTTATAGGAAGGAAGAATATCCGGCACTTCCGGAAAAAAATCATTGCCCCGCCAACACCCAAAAAACCAGAAACAAAACAAACCCAACACGAGCCTGCGCCACAACAACAACTGAAATTCACGACGTCGGAATCAGGATTCCGCATGCCTGTGCTAGCAACGCCACCGCCAGCAACTCCGACAACCCCAACACAACCTCCACCACAGCAAGAAGAAATTAAGCAAAAACGTCCGCCGCCGATCGTCCTCACGGATACTTCCAAAATAAAAATTGTGAAAGAAACACTTCGCGAGAATAATATTATTGTTTCACAATATATTTCGCATGCCAAAGGCATAAACATTATGACACAAAGCCCAAATGATTTCAGAAAGGCAGTAAAGATTCTAGAAGAATTGAAAGCAGCTCAGCACCACTATCTTCTAGACGAAGAAAAGGAGTTAAAAGTTATTTTAAGAGGAATCCCCGTCGAGATTGACATCGACGAAATAACGGAGGAGCTGAGTGAGCGAGGATTGCTTATGAACTCTGCAAACCGACTTAAAAATGGCACAAGGGTGTACCCCCTGATTCTTCTCAACATGCCAAAAACCGACAACTCGAAAAGAATTTTCACTTTCACCGATATTTTACAACATAAAATAACGGTGGAAGCGAAAAGAAGGCCAACCATGCAACAGCAGTGCTATCGCTGCCAGCAATTCGGGCACGTGCAATTCCGCTGCACGGCCGAATTTGCCTGCACTTTATGTGCCGGAAACCACCCTTCTCACGAATGCCCACAAAAAGGCACCGAAACAAGGAAGTGCACGAACTGCGGAGGAGACCACGCTGCTTATTCGTCAAGATGTACGAAAAATCCGGTCAACATTAACCGAGCTAAGCAGGAGGAGAAGAAGCGAATGCTGGAAAACAGCAACATTCAGCACGGAATCAGCTTCGCAGCAAGGGCAGCTGACTACTCGGACGGACGTAGAAACGCGGGGGAGGACGCTGACACAAAAATGAGGGCAATGATCAAAAGCATTTGCCAAGAAATGTTTAGTCAACTGTTGACATCTAAGAATATTAACATTCAATAGATGCTCAACAGTTAATAATATACGAATAATCACTTGGAATGCCAACGGGATCAGAAACAAAACAGAGGAACTCCGCCGTTTCGCCGACGAGCATGACATCACAATCATGCTCGTTTCAGAAACTCACCTAAAACCCGGCACCTCAGCCAACGTACCCGGTTTCAGAAGCTTTCGCCGAGACAGAACAAACGGATCCTGGGGAGGAGTAGCAGTGTACTTCCGCACGAGTTTATGCGCAAGAAAATTGGAGTTCAACACCGAATTGATTGAGGCTGTCGGACTGGAGACGGAAATAAACGGGAAACTAGCCCGCTTTGTTTCCGCTTATAAGAGCCCGAACAACGACATTGACGACAACGAGCTGAAAATCCTGATCCAGTTCGACAACACCCTCATCGGAGGCGATCTGAACTCCAAGCATCCAGCCTGGGGAAGCCGAATAACGAATCTCTGCGGGAAAAAGCTTTTCTCCTTCTGGGATAACACAGATCAGCTGAACATCTGGGGACCCGAAGACGCGACCTCAATTCCGGGCAACGTTAATCACCGCGGAGACGTGATTGACATCTTTCTGAGCTTCAAGAGCAATAACCCGTGGGGAATTAAAACTCTCTACGGGTTAGATTCGGATCACTTCCCCGTGGTGATTAACTGGGGCGAAGCCGAAAAAACTTCGGTTGCCAAAATGAAAACGAACTGGATGAAGTTCAGTTATCTCAGCAGCAGAATTTCCGATCCGAAAACCCCAATTAAAAAAGGCGAGATCGACGCGGAAGCGGAAAAATTAACCGTCGAAATACAGAAACTGTTACAAGAGTGCCAAACACCAATATCACTCAAAAATCCGCTCGGATTAAACCAGGAGGAAAAAGCACTGCTGAAAAAGAAAAACGACGCTAAGAAACGGTGGACTAAATTCAAGCGAACTAAAGATAAGGCGAAATTAAACCGACTTCAATTCCAAGTCAAAGAAATGCTAAAAGAAAGAAAAGAAAACGACTGGAATCAAAAAATCCAGGACTGCGACCACAACGACGGAAAGTTTTGGAAACTCTTAAAGAGCTGCGGGCGGAGAAACTCACCAAACGCACCAATCGAAAAAGACGGCCGGTGGTGCTTCGCGGAGGCGGATAAAGCGGAAGCCATTGCCGACCATTTTGAAAACCAATTCACGAACTCCGACAATTCAGACGCCGCAACTGAATATATGGTTAGCGAAACACTCCGCGGGGTCAGAAACGCGAAGTTCAAAAAGCCCGAAGCGCTCACGATCCAGGACATCAAGGATACAATCAAAACCACAAACGAGAAACGAGCACCAGGAGCTGATAACATTCCTAACCGAGCGATTAAGCTGTTGCATGATAATGCAATAAGCAGAATCACTCGGTTAGTAAATGGAATTCGTAATCACGCTGTGTTTCCGGCGGAATGGAAGAAGGCCATTGTAATCACCATCCCCAAAGGGGAGAAAGACCCGTCGAGAGTGGAGAATAGGAGGCCCATCAGTTTGATATCCGGGCTGGCCAAAATCGCGGAAAAAACAATCAAGAACGACATCCAGAAAATCACGGAGGAAAAACAGATTCTACCGCCGAATCAGTTCGGTTTCCGCACCCGGCTCGCCGCCGTCCAGCAAGCAGAAAACCTAGTCAGCACCGCCAGGAAGCTAACTTTACGAAGCAACTCCGCCATGATTACGCTGCTGGACGTGGAGAAGGCGTACGACAGGGTGTGGAAAGACGGACTGATTTACAAACTATTGACACAGGATTTCCCGTTTTGGCTAGCGCGGCTAGTAGATGATTGGCTGACAAACAGAAAATTCCGGATCCGAATTAACGATGCACTCTCGACGTGGAGATCGGCTACAGAGGGGTTACCACAAGGCTCTCCAATCTCTCCCTCCTTGTACAATTTATTCGTCGCCGACTTACCGAAATTTACAAGGAAAAACGGAGTGAAAATCTTCCAGTTCGCCGACGACACGGCCCTCCTGGTACAAGGACGGGGCTTCGACCGGGCTCACGATAAAACAGCAGCGGCATACCGAGAAATAGAGAACTACGCGAAAAAGTGGAAAATTCGCTTAAACTCTAAAAAGACAGAAAGCATTTTCCTCGGGATTAAGCGGCCGAAAAGAAGCTACATCTACTTGGACCGGAAACACAAAATCCAGCTAAAAACTCAGTTACCTATCTAGGAGTCACACTAGATAGGAAACTGAGATTTGAAACACACGCTGCGAGGAGAGGATTTCTCGCTCGTAAAAAAGCGAGAAAACTCTACTGCTTACTTAAAGAGGATGGCCCGCTGAGCGTCCGGAACAGAAAAAAGATCTTGACCACTGTGCTAAATCCGGTTGCCGAATATGGACAAGAACTAGCAATAACAGGCAGCATCGCGACCAAGAAAAAGATACAATTCACCAGCAACGTGCTAACAAGAAAAGCACTAGGACCTCCGTTCTACGTAACAAACGAAAATCTGAAAAAAGATCTAAAAATAGAAGACCCGATTACGAAAGCAGAGAAGAGACGCGAGGACATGATAACCCGATTACGACAACATCCAATACTTGAAATCGCCGCCATCGGCGACGGTTTAAACTTGAATTAATTTGAGAATTAGATTAATTCAAGTTTAAATCTAATACAAATACCCACCGAGGAAAAAAGAAACAAATCCGATAGCCCCTGCCAATCGGATAACCCACAAGAAAATAAGTCATAGTCAGTCTGGAACTTATTATTTAGGAAGAAAACAAAAAAATTAAGATGTTATTTGGTAGCGGGTTGCTATTTTTCGGAACGGTTTTGGATTTCGAAACCGATTCGATTGTATTTATGATTAAATCTGTGAGGAAAGTAATTCCCTCATCGATTTGCTTTTTGTTATTAATTTTCGGGAGGGGAGTGAGATTTTCGAGCATTTTCTGGATGTATTTCTGCTAGTTTACTGTTGTGATTAGTCTTTCAACTCTTGTTAGGTTTGTGTGTATTTCCAGAAAAACTGGATTGTGATCAGAACTGGGTTCAGAGTGCGACCAGGTATGCATGGCTGTAAAACGTCGGTGACGCTTGACTGGCTATCTTGATGTCGTACGGGTGTTGTACGATGAAATTGTGCAATTCTCTGCCTTTTTGATTGGACCGGCGACTTTGCCAGCTCGCGTGTTTAGCGTTAAAATCGCCGCCGATTATAGTAGGCACATCTTCGGAGAAGATATTCCTGTAATCGTTTACGATAAAGGGTTTCGAGGGGTATTGGTATAAACTCATGATTTTAAACTTTTCGCCGTTCGCTTTAATTAGGATTAAGGTTAATTCCAGGTTTTCTAGTTGCGGATTCGTTAGCACGGTATGCTCAATTTCGTTGTGAATGTAAATAGCTGTGCCGCCGCCGATTTGAACGGGGCGGTAATTTAGGTAAAGGCGGTATCCGTTAATGAATAGGCCCCGGGTATTATTTGACTGTGATTCGCTTATGAGCATAACGTGGATTTTGTGGTGATGTAAAAACTCTTCGAGTTCGGCGGTGTGGTTAACAAGCCCACTAGCATTCCATGTACAAATTCTGATGGAATTGTCAGAAGCCATTTGAGTTTGTGCAGCCATTTTTAGTTCAGAGATTGTTGTTGGATTTGGGTGAGGGTCCAGGTAAGGAGTGCGACTAGATTCGGATCAAGTACCGCTTTAGTAAGTTGTGAAATTTGAGGGAGTTGAGGGATTTGTGGAATTGCATTGGAGCCGCCTTTTGGGCTTGTGGCGGCGGTTGGGGATTGGGTTGTGGCTGTATTTGCCCCTGAGGTTTTACTACGGTGGAGTAGCTTTTAGATGGCCGGTTTTTGGGGAATAAGGAGCACCCGCGATAATTCGCGGTGTGGTTTAGGCCGCAATTGCAGCATTTGGGGGGAGAATCTTCGTCTCTGTCCTTCCTGGTGCAGTCCGCCGTTAAATGATCGCCGGCGCATTTCACGCAGCGCGGGTTGACGTTGCAACGGTGGGAGCTGTGCCCGAAGTATTGACATTTGTGGCACTGAATGAATCCCTTGGAGGGTTTTTGTTTTTCAACATATATGTTGCAGTGACTGAGGGTCTCTAGGTTATATATATCTCTCTGCCTTTGGGAGTATTCTCCAAGTGAACTGACACCATGGGAAACTTTTTGAATTTGTTCCCCATGCGGCGGACTGAAAGCACGGGTAAGGAGAGTGCTTTCAGCTGCTTGACAATCCACTGATCGGAGATGGAAGTGTTAATACTTCGGATAACGACTTTTAAGTCCTTTTCCTCGCTGAGGGCGTACGTGTATAATTCCACGTTGGTGGTACGGAGATAGCGGTTTACGCTACGATAATTTTCGGCGGACTGCACCTGGAATTTCATGCAGGTGCTGTAGAATTTACATTTAAGGCAGTTAACGCCTGATTTGGATAAATCTCCGGAAATTCTTTCCTAGAGATTTTTATTTAGGATTGTGATAGGGGACGGGGTGTTTTTGAAGTGTTCGAATCCTTCATTAGAGGCCGCGATCTGTTCGATCGATGGGAGTTCGGTCTTTTTGACGACCGTGGTGGTGTAGGTTAGGGCGGGTAGGTTGGGCTGGGGTTGCGGCTTGGGAACCGGTTTCAGGCTGGCCTTTAAGGTGGCGGAGGGGCGCACCAGGCTGGCGGGCGGGGGAAAAGGGTTGTTTGCCGGCGAGCGGCGCTGTCTTTTCTTGACAGGGACGAACTCGCCTTCCCCGTCGTCTTCGTCGCGCGCGTCCTCGTCGCAGACTGAGGGCGTGCGCGGCGGCTCGGGCGTGTGGGGCTCGCTTAGGGCAGGCGAGAAGGAGCGGCTGTGGGATCGGATCTCCTCAGGGGCTGGGGACATAATGTCCATGATTTCCTCGCTGTAATCAGCGGGACGAAGGTTGCGGAGAGCATGATCGAGTTTTTGCTGAAGTTGCTGATTTGCAACATTAGCAAGACGGAGTTGCTCGGTCAAGGCGGCGAGTTGCGCGTCCTTGGCGGCAAAGGAGGAGGTAAGGATAGCCAATTGCTTTTGCATTTCGCTAAGCTGTTGGCGGAGCTCTACGTCGGCGGGCATATGGGGTTGTTCTTGGGGTTGCTTTCGCCGGGATTTCTCTACGGAGGGGTAGATGGGATCAAAGTGGGCTTCGGGGTCCGTGGACCGTTTTCCACGCCTGGACTTACCCATGGCGTAAGAGACGGGGGTTGGGTAGGCACCGGGTTCAAAATCCCCCGGGCCTGCTTATCGTTAAGCGGAATCAAGAGTAGAAATGTTGAGTGCAACACTCTAAAACTTGACTGCCTCCTGACAATCTCCGAGCGTTCCTCGCAGAAATCAAGGCAGATTCTCGGTTAGCGTGCTATAATTAGCGTGCTAATCTCTTAAAACCTAAACAGGTCCCTCTGCAAAGGTCGTAAGAAATTTTCTCGTTCGCGCCTTCCGGTGTCAGGGCAGTATAAAATACGCGCTAACCACGGAGACGTTCTCCACACTGAAATCGAAAAAGATTACAGCTAGGCGGATGGCTCCTTTTCCGTGCTGGCGAAAACGAGCTAAAAAGCTCGGCCAGACAACGGTAAACTATTCTCAAAAAGAACAACAATTTTCCCCAGAGCACCATTAACTGTAAAATAGCTAAAAAGCTTAAGAATAATTAATAACAAAGAAAGCAGCTCGAAAGCGACGAAGAGAGGAGAGACGAACAACCTGACTGTTCGCCGTCTCAAGTCTGATTGATGACCACGCCACCCACACGCGAACTTATTTACGCGCCAGTGCGGGCCTCTCTCTCTCCCGAGCCAATGAGGGCTCGCCCGAAAAAGAGAAAGTTGGCCAAGGGTGGAATAAATATCACAAACATTCCCGATTGTACATTCAGACTTGAGACGGCGAACAGTCAGGTTGTTCGTCTCTCCTCTCTGGAGCCTTTTCCGTCGCTTTCGAGCTGCTCTCTTTGTTATTAATCATTCTTAAGCCTTTTAGCTATTTTACAGCAAAGGTGCTCTGGGGAAAATTACTGTTCTTTTGAAATAGTATATTTCTTTTCAGGACCTGGTATTTTGGAGAGAACTCACCACTCTACTCCATTCACCCAACACCCTTTACCGAGTTTGACCGAGCTTCTTAGCTCGTTTGTGTCAAACACGGAAAGGCGCCATCCGCCCAGCTGTAATCTTTTCCCTTTCAGTCAGGAGAACGTCTCCGTGGTTAGCGCGAATTTTATACTGCCCTGACACCGGAAGGCGCGAACGAGAAAATTTCTTACGACCTTTGCAGGGGGACCTGTTTAGGTTTTAAGAAATTAGCACGCTTATTATAGCACGCTAACCGAGAATCTGCCTTGATTTCCGCGAGGAACGATTGGAGATTGTCGGGAGGCAGTCAGGATTTGGAGTGTTGCACTCAACATTTTAAATCTCGATTCCGCTTAACGATAAGCAGGCCCGGGGGATTTTAAACCCGGTGCCTACCCAACCCCGTCTTCTACGCCATGGGTAAGTCCAGGCGTGGAAAACGGTTCACAGACCCCGAAAATTCCTCCGACCCCATTTACTCCTCTAGGGGCAAACAACCCCAAAGCCAATCCTCACCCGAACTATGTGCACAAATTGATTCTTTCAACACACAACTCGCCGCTTTAATCAAGCAAATCAACATCCTCTCCGAACAAATCCGCTCCAAAGATGAGCAAATCGCCGCATTGCAACGCCGCGTTGCAAATCCCCACTCCCACCCCCCACGTCCCGCTGATTACAGCGAGGAAATCATGGACGTAATGTCCCCCCAGGCCCCCGAGGGAACCCGATCCCCCAGCCCATCCTTTTCGCCTACCCCTAGCGAACCACGCACCCCCTCTCCAGCCTTCGTCGAGGACGTCCCCGACGAAGACGACTTCATCCCTGTCCAGAAAAGACAGCGCCGCTCACCGGCAAACACCCCTCCTCCGCCCGCTAGCCTGGTGCGCGCCTCCGCCACCCTGAAGGCTAGCCAAAAACCTTCACCTAAGCCGCAACCCCAGGCAAAACTTCCAGAAAAAACAACCATTACCTACACCACCTCGGTCGTCAAAAAGACCGAATTACCATCGATCGATCAGATCGCAGCCTCGAACGAAGGTTTCGAGCATTTTAAAAACACCCCTCCACCTATCGCAATCCTAAATAAAAATCTCTGGGAAAAGATTTCCGGAGATTTAACCCGATTAGGCGTAAACTGCCTCAAATGTAAATTCTTCGTCCGCTGCATGAAATTCCAAGTGCAGTCTGCTGACAATTATCGTTGCGTAATCCGGTACCTCCGCAACAACAACGTGGAATTTTTCACGTATGCCCTCAGCGAGGAAAAAGACCTCAAAGTGCTCCGAGGTGTTGACACTTCGATCTCCGACGAATGGATAGTGAGGCAGTTAAAAGCTCTCTCCCTACCCGTTCTGTCAGTCCGCCGCATGGGGAATAAATTCAAAAAATTCCCCATGGTCTCAGTGCACCTGGAGAACACTCCAGAGGGCAGACAAATTTACAGCTTAGAAACCCTAAGTCACTCTCCCATTACTGTAGAGAAACAAAAACCCTCCAAGGGTTCCATTCAATGCCACAAGTGTCAATACTTCGGGCACACCTCCCACCGATGCAATGTCAACCCGCGCTGCGTAAAATGCGCCGGCGAGCACTTGACAGCAGACTGCACCAGGAAGGACAGAGATAACGATCCTCCCCCCAAATGCTGCAATCGCGGCGAAAATCACACCGCGAACTATCGCGGATGCTCCCTATTCCCGAAAAACCAAACCAAGAGCTACTCCTCTGTAGTCAAACCTCAGGGGCAAACTCAGCCACAAACCGAACCCCAACCGCCGCCGCAAGCACAAACGGCGGCCTCCAATAAAATCCCTCAAAACCCGCAAATCCCACAACTCCAAGAAGCGTTACTTGATCCTAATCTGGCAGCGCTCCTTACCTTGCTCGTAAAACTCGCTCCCACTATCACAGCCCTTGGCCAATCCCAGAACCAATAATAAATCCAAACAAATGGCTTCCAACAATCCCGAAGTAGTTATTTTAATTTTTGGGAGAAAAAGAAAAGGTCTAAAGTTGTAAAACTTTAAACCTTCTCTTTCCTAAATGCTACCCCACCCACCCGAAACCAATATATGAATTGATTGATAAGGCTGATAAATGTTGAAAGTTCATATTCACTTTTATATAAATAAAACAATTTAAACACTTTCAAATATATATTGTATTAACGCTACAATTGTTTCGCCACACTGTGGCTTCTTCAGGCGAAGAAATGATAAATACAATTTGTCGGGTCGGGTATATATACAATTGTATATATACCCGACCCGACAAATTGTATTTATCATTTCTTCGCCTGAAGAAGCCACAGTGTGGCGAAACAATTGTAGCGTTAATACAATATATATTTGAAAGTGTTTAAATTGTTTTATTTATATAAAAGTCAATATATGAATACTGTTATAGTACTCACACCAGTCAGTTTTTCTACAAAGCCATTTTTTACCACTTCTTCCTATAAAGTATAAAAAGTTCTTTATTGAACTTGACGTACAAGAGGGGGTTTTAGTCAGTAAGAGTCTGACATAACCTACTGTTATCCCTCCCATCCGTGGGCAGGACAACAGAAGGTATCCATGAGGATTTTCTCCTCCTCTCTCCCCCAAAAAAAGAAAAAAGATTCGACCGCTGAAGTGAACGGACGTGCCGAATAGTTATTGTGAAACCCAGTGCGACTACCTGCGTGCCTATTATCCCACGCGGATAATTAATTAAAACGTAAAACAGCTCTGCCTGTATGCAGCCTGTAAGTGTTAAAGACTTCTTGAAAGAAAAAAATAGTGAAAAGAACAAAGTGCCAAAAGTGCATGAGTGCTCCGAAAAAGAAGGCTTAAAAGCCCAAAAAATGCCGCGCGTCATTCGCAATCGCAGAAAAGTACAACCGGTAGTGAGATTGTGTAAAGAACCGGACGTAAAACAAAACGCGATCATGCATATGATACAGGAAATTACACCTGCCCCCCAGGCAAAGACACAAATAACCGTCCCCACAGAAAACCGATTTAGCCCCATCGAAATCGACGAAGTAGACGAGGACTCAGAATCCGAAATGGACCACCGAAGTGAATCCCCAGTGATCGAAAACACTAGAAGTGAAAAAAAAAACCCAGGCACCGCGGCCATAATATACATCAGTGTCGACAAACAGTACGAACTTGTGAACAAAATCACCGAAATCTCTCCAAGTGCCTCAGTGAGAGTGAAAGACAAATTCATTACAGTGAAACCCAGTGACCTAGAACAAAAAACCAAAATTACAGCAATGCTGAAAGACAACAGTGTGGAGTTCTACACATACGGCGACAGTATCACCCGCCCAGTTAAAATATTAATTAATAACCTTCCCCGCGACATCCCGCTAGAAATAGTGAAAAACGAACTCAATAAAAAAAACATGAATGTGATCTCCCTGGCCCGTTACCCCAATGCGATGGCTGCAAAACACATCCCACCGGTGAAGTTAACCACAGACAAAGATAGTGCCTCAAAAGTGTATAACCTGATCCAAATCGACGGATCATATGTGAAATGCGTGCCTTATAAAAGGGAAAGAATACCACAGTGTCACAACTGTCAAATGTTTGGACACTCAAGTTACCTGTGTAACTTAAAACCAAAATGTGCCTGTGCAAGGACAGCATTCGGGAAAATGCCCGACAACAAGTAAACTTCTGAACAATTCAAAGTGCGCAAACTGCGAAGGACAGCACCCGGCAAACTATAAAGAATGCGCGGTCTACAAAAAACTGGCAGAAAACAGGGAGCTGAGAAGAACACAACAAAACCGTAAGTTTGATGTTAATTCGCACAGATTCCCTGCTTTAAAAACCCCGAACTCCACAAACACACCATCTACACACACAAATGCACCTACAAATACGTTCACAAATACAGCACCTAAACTCACATATACAGCACCTACATTTACAAATACACTTACAAACACAGCACCTCCATTCACAAAATCAACAATAACACAAAAAACACACTCAACAGACAATAACACACAAAACACCCAACAAACCGAACAAATAAACTACCCGGAGTTGAGAAAAAGGATAAAAACAACCAATCCGGCATTACATGCAACACAGCCAACACCGGGCCCCTCAGGCATGCAAAAAAACACACCTGCAAAAACACCCTTTTTCTCAACTCCGTGTACCAACACAAATCCTAATAACAAACAATCCTCCAACTCGCCCACAAACACACAATTCAAACAACTAAACACCAAACAAAACAGAAAATCCATTTGAAATTTTCATACAAATAAAACAGTTTATCGAATCACTATCACTGGACTTTAACAAAATAAAGAACATTGTTACAACCGTAATAAACAAACTACAAACAGCCGTGTCACCAACGAAAAAATTCTTTATTTTGTTCGAGGCCGTAGGCGAGTTCTTCGGGTAAATGGCCAGCAAAAATAACAACAAAACGCTTAAAATATTAACATTTAATTGTAACGGCATTAAAAGACAAAAAACCCAACTAACCAACTTCCTTAACCACCACAACATCGACGTAGCCCTTTTACAGGAAACCCACCTTAGAAACTGTGAAGTATTACACGTGCCTAACTATAAAACATATACACATAATCCCCGCGAACAAACACACAAGCACAGACAATTCGGAGGAACTGCCATAATCATAAAAAAATCAATCAACCACATCCAACTCCCGCCAATTGATTCCCTAATTGAAAACTCACGAATCAAAATCAAAAATAATAAACAAAACCTAACCCTAATCAGCATTTATAAACCACCAAATCTCACCCTAAAATACACATCCTTAAAATACTTCCTAACCACTCCCGGGCAAATAATCGCCGCAGGCGATTATAACGTTCATCACACGTCCTGGAAACATCCCCAAAACAATCCCGCAGGACAAGCAATAATTAAATTCACCGAAAACTAAAACAATATCCACATAACCACCCCCAACGATCCCACCCACACATACAAATACAACGACATATTCACACACAACATACTCGACTTCGTGATTCACAAAGACATTGACATTACAAACTGTTACACAATTCCCGACTTGGACTCCGATCACATACCTGTAATTTTTACAGTTAATCTAAATTCAGACAAGACAGAAAACAACAACTTACCGACTAGATACACACAAAAAAACACAGACTGGTCCCTTTTTTACGAACTGACGGAAAAAACGGATCATATAAAAAAACCAAACAACACGAACGATATAGACGAGACAACCACACAGATCATATCCCTTATCAAAAACTCTCTCCAACAAAGCCTACATAAACTCCCGCAAACCGAAACCCACCAAAAACCTCTCCCCCGTTATATAGTCGATTTAATTAAACAAAAAATCTGCTATATAAACAATTCCTATTAACCAGAGATCCACAAACCAAAATCGAAAAAACCAGACTCCAAAACAGAATCCGAACCCAAATCCAAATTTACGAATCCCAGAAATGGGATGAGAAAATTAAACAATCCGAATCCCACAATTCTTGGCAATTATCTAAATCCATGATAAATGAAAAATCTAACATCCCGATCCTAAAATCCAATAACTCCCTCGCAAACACAGAAATTGAAAAAGCAAACATGCTGGCAAATACCTATCAAAACACGTTCACTCCAAACCCTCTTAATCCCAGCACAGAAAACACTATCCAAAATTCACTAGCCAGCATTGAACTAGCAACGATAAATCCCGACATCCAAATCACACCTGACGAACTCAACGACATAATCAAACACCTCAAATCCAACAAATCTCCCGGTATGAATAACATCCCAAACCTCGCCCTGAAAAATCTCCACCCAAACTCTATAACCAGATTAGCCGAACTTTTCACAGCAATCCTAGAAAGCTCCTATTATCCCGAACAATTTAAAATTTCCATAATTATCCCCATCCACAAAAAGAAAAATAATCCCGAGAATCCGTGTAACTACAGACCTATTAACCTACTCCCAACAATAAGCAAACTCCTCGAAAAATTAATCCAAATCAAAATAACCCAACACCTCAAATCCAATTCAATTATAATTCCCCAACAATTCGGATTTAGATCCGAACATTCTACATCCCAGCAGCTCCTCCGAGTCACAGACACAATTAAACACAACAAAAACATAAAAAAACACACCACAATGGCCACATTAGACATCGAAAAGGCATTTGATACAGTTAGGCACGATGTAATACTTCACAGATTGCATGAAATTAGCCTTCCTATATCCCTAACCAAATTAATTAAATCCTACCTCACTACCAGAAAATACGTAGTAAGAATAAACAACACCCTATCCGAATCCAAACCACAACTCTGCGGTGTACCCCAAGGTAGAGCACTCGGCCCCACCCTCTTCAACCTCTTTATTAATAAAATTCCTATCTCCGACGATCCGCGTGTAATCACAGCCCTTTTCGCTGATGATACCGCGATCCTCGCCTCATCAAAAAACCCCACCCTAGCAATCCAACTCCTACAAGATTCCCTAGATCGAATCACTCATTTCTTCGAGAAATTGGGGCTAAAATTAAATAAACAAAAAACAGAAGCTATTACCTTCCAATACAAAACCCGCACAAATACCCAATTTCCCAACCTAACTCTTGATAACCAACCATCCCCTGGAAAGACGCAATAAAATACCTTGGGGTAAACATAGACACCAAACTAACATACAACACACACATTAACAACATAATCCACTCCGCGTACGCGCGAAATAACAAAATTCACTGGATCACCCGTAAATTAACTCCCAAAACCCGCACCCTCCTGTACACATCCATGATCCGACCACTCCTAACATATGCATGCCCAGTCTGGTCACTAACATCCTTACACACACTTAGAAAAATGCAAATAACCGAAAACAAAATACTACGTAAACTCCATAAACCACCCCAACTGATCACTAACGAATCGCTCTTCGGCCTCGCGCAAATTAAAGAAACAATCACAGAACACATACTTAAATTAAACAATAATTTTACAAACAAATTAACACTATCCGAAAAAACAGAACTAAACAAAACCACATTAATCAAAACCAACGAAGACACGACATTCAGAAAACTAACGACAAATAACATATAAACACACACGCGAAATACACGCGAGCACAAAAAAAACACACCCACACACACACACACACACACACCCACACACGCACACACGCACACACGCGCACACGCGCACACGCGCACACGCGCACACGCGCACACGCGCACACGCGCACACGCGCACACACACACACACACACACACACACACACACACACACACACACACACACACACACACACACACACACACACACACACACACACACACACACACACACACACACACACGCGCGCGCGCGCACGCGCCCTCAGCGAGGAAAAAGACCTCTAAGTTGTGCTCCGAGGTGTTGACACTTCGATCTCCGACGAATGGATAGTGAGGCAGTTAAAAGCTCTCTCCCTATCCGTTCTGTCAGTCCGCCGCATGGGGAATAAATTCAAAAAATTCCCCATGGTCTCAGTGCACCGGGAAAACACTCCAGAAGGCAGAAAAATATTCAATTTAGAAACCTTAAGCCACTCTCCCATTTCCGTGGAGAAACAAAAACCCTCCAAGGGTTCCATTCAGTGCCACAGGTGTCAATACTTCGGGCACACCTCCCACCGTTGCAATGTCAACCCGCGCTGCGTAAAATGCGCCGGCGAGCACTTGACAGCAGACTGCACCAGGAAGGACAGAGATAACGATCCTCCCCCCCCCAAATGCTGCAATTGCGGCGAAAACCACACCGCGAACTATCGCGGATGCTCCTCATTCCCGAAAAACCGGTCCACCAAGAGCTACTCCTCTGTAGTCAATCCCCAGGGGCAAACTCAGCCACAAACCAAACCCCAACCGCCGCCGCAAGCACAAACGGCGGCCCCAAATAAAATCCCCTAAATCCCGCAAATCCCACAACTCCCAGAAGCGTTACTTGATCCCAATCTGGTAACGCTCCTTACCTTGATCCTTAAACTCGCCCCCACTATCACAACCCTTGGCCAACCCCAAGAATCCCAGAACCAATAATAACACAAATCCAAACAAATGGCTTCGGACAATCCCGAAGTAGTTATTTTTATTTTTGGGAGAAAAGGAAAAGGTCTAAAGTTGTTAAACTTTAAACCTTCTCTCTCCTAAATGCTACCCCACCCACCCGAAACCAATATATGAATACTGCTATAGTACTCACACCAGTCAAATTTTCTAGAAAGCCATTTTTACTACTTCTTCCCATAAAGTATAAAAAGTTCTTTATTGAACTTGACGTACAAGAGGGGGTTTTAGTCAGTAAGAGTCTGACATAACCTACTGTTATCCCTCCCATCCGTGGGCAGGACAACAGAAGGTATTCATGAGGATTTTCTCCTCCTCTCTCCCCCCAATAAAACAAAAATTGGCAAATCACTTCGAACACTACACTTGAACTTGAGTCACTTGTATTGACACCGACATCATCAATCATCAAGGATCACTTCTCCGTGGAAGTGCATTCCCTACTTTCGTGCCACCAAGGATTGTTCCTCCGAAAGGAACAATTCCCCACTTTCGTGTCGTCAAGGATTTCTCCTCCGAAGGGAGAAATTCCCAACTAACGCGCCGCAAAGAATTGTTCCTCCGAAGGGAACAATTCCTAACTACCGCGACCGCAGGATTTTTCCTCCAAAAGGAAAAACCCCAAACTTCGCGTCGTATTATCCATCAGAAATTACTTCTCCGAAGGAGTGCTAATCTCGCAACCGCCCCAGAATCCGCCGCTGGAAATTGTTACTAAGAATTAATTCACGACACGACGAGAAGAACGCACGACTTTTTACCGGCCAAGCCGTTGCTGAAATCATCATTCACAAAAACTCAAGTCAAACGCCTTCGGCGGTGCCCCACCGAAATCGTACCACTCAAAACGAATCGTAGCAATTCACGACGACATCGTGTTCGTTGCCGCTGGCACGAACCTCCTACCCGCTACGCTGTAGCCCGGTTATTTTGCCGCCGGCAATTATAACCCCACGTCCATCGCCGTCCTCGCCACAGCAGGGCCGCCATCAGGACAAACAAAGTCACGTCCTTTGTTACGATAAAGAATTGTTACGATTCAGTGGGAAGCAATTCAAGTACCGTCGTCGTGCACACGCCGAAGTTGTGTCAGAGGCTACTGACAACCAGCGCCCCCACGACACGACGGGAAAAAGCGTGAACCCCAACGCGTCCCCACGGCGCTGACTGCCTGCGCCTCCAAGCACACAACGGGCTTAACGTGAACAACGTTAAGGCCCCACCCCACTGACAACCAGCGCCACCAACGGAAGCGTCCACCAACCATCCGCGTCCGCGACAACCGCGAACCGCGCATCCGCGTCCGCGACAACCGCGTCCGCGAATCCGCGCCCGCCGCGAGTTAGGGTTGTTAGACATTGCTCTGTGTAATAACTGTGTTTAACTATTCAATATACCTGTGATAAACTGTTCATGTGTATCACTGAAACGTACCACCACCACCTTCTGTAGATGCTGTCCAGGAGCGACGCCGCAGAAACAGCTAAGGCCCAGCAGAGGTCTAGACCTTCCGGTGAGTACCATTTTAAATTAAGTGCTAAATGTACCATCGTTTTCAGAGAAACTGAGCTAGCCTCCCTGTCACCTGGCCAACAAGTCAGCGGAAACCAAGTTTTCCCGGTTTTCCTCTGTTCGAGCGAAACCACTTGTTAGTGTTCTCACAACCGACCTGGTGCTGTGCTCCAATTGCCACCTTAGCACTAGCCGGGTAATTGCTTCGCAATTTCCGGCGAAACGATCGTGTCCGGCCAGTGTTGCGTGAACTCCATTTCATTTATTTCACCCCGTTCCGCACGCCGTTGACAATTGGCGCCCAAGGTGGGGCCCTTCATCGAAGCACGAACCCCAAGCTCTTTGCTACATCCCACATACTTTTAAACACATTTTGTTTAAAAACATCCGAAAATAATTTTGAAGACTTGGGAATTTTTTTCCCTTTGTATTACGATCTGCCACAGTTTTCTTCATTATTTTCTTTCTAAGTCCGAAATAAAAATAACCTTTATTAGTTTACGTGTGAAATAAACATTTGGAATTTTTTTTAATCATTCCATAATTATTTGTTTATCCTTAACACTTAGGATTTTTTTTTACTGAATGTTTTTTCTTTTTAATTAAAAGAAAACATTTGCTGTGTTAGTACATAAAAAAATTTTTAACTACATATTTTTTTTTACATTCCATTTCTTTTCTTCCCCAACACGGTTGAATTGAAAATTATATTGTGGTGGCAATATTCTTAATCAAAATTATTTTCGGCACGCCAGCTACAGCTGCAGAATTCTTACGTAACAACAAATTCATTCGCAAGTAATTGCAAATAATCTGACAGGCCAGATTAATTTAATTTATTTTTTTATATATAAATAAATTAACACAAATCGTTGATGCAAATTTTTTGGAACAACGATCATTTTTAATTGCTAGCAACAATTTATTTACGTGTGTGTCTTGTGTTGGTGATTTGTTTATCGAAACATTTTTCCATTTGTTAAATATTTCTGCTCGTATTAAATTATTTGTGGTGCGTTAATAATTATTAACGGTAAAAAATCATTTTTCATTTTTGTTTTCGAAAAGCAAACACATCTTAGAAATGTTTGAACAATAACTTGGCAAACATTTCTAAGACATTCGTGTATAAATCACGAATTAAGGTTGGACAGTATTTCTAGGGGTGTGTAGGTGCATTGATTAGAAGTTCCTCTGGCTAAGATGTCCTTTTCGCATTTTGATTCGGTATTGATTTGTAAATACTCCTGACATTGATAGTATTTTGCACCTTTCGTACATACACTACTTAGAGGTATTAGCTGATTATCATTTTCTGATTTTAAGAAATAATGAATACTCGGTATTATCGTAGCGTATTTAAGCTCGTGTTTCGTTGAAATTGGGTGTAATTTATAGAGATCAAAACTAATTTTATAATTGATTGGTATCGATAGAAAGTATATTATTTTTTCAGGTTCAATTTTGCAATTTAATTTTATAAGTGATTCAATATCTAATACATTTTTTGATTTTGGTTCAAATGGCAATTCTTGATTATAATATATAGAAATTCTTTCCAACTCTGATAATAGTTCATCAGGCTTTATAATATCCGGATGTATTGTATTTAATTTACAAAAAATTATTGAATTTTGAATATTTTCAATTACCTTCAGAATTGAACTATAAATTATAATTAATTGATTAAATAAATCCTTAACAAACAATACATTCTGAATATCATCGTCCTTCTGTAATACAACTGACATTTGCATTATTCTTGATTTTAAAACCATCTCGTTGTGTTCTATATCTTTTATCGTTTTATTAAATTTCTTTACAATTTCATTATCAAAACTATATCCCATTGAAAGTTGATTTTCGAATTGTTCCTGATTTAATTCTAAATGATTTAGCATTTTTTCAAAACGTTTTTCATCTCTGGAGTCAAGATTTCCAGTTAAAGTTTTTATTACTGTTCCAAGACCATTTATTATACCTCTTTTATTTCTTGTCTTAATCGAATGACTTGCAATCTCGTTGATTTTTCCAAATATACTATTTCTCGTGTAGTTTAAAACTTATATGTAATTTTAAAATCATTTTTAAATATGAAAATATTATTAACAGATTCCATTATAAAATCATATTGATTACCTAATCTTTTAATTTCAATGTAAATCGGTTTCAAATCGTAGTAGTGGAAGATTGTATGCTCGGATTTCTATGATTTGGCGGATCCAAGATTTATCGGTAAAACTCCGATTTTCGTTGTTATATTTTTTAATTCTATTGCCCATATTGTGGTAACCCGCAGGGACCTGAAATTTGATTACCTATTTTAGGTGAACCGAGGTAGATTTTAATGTTTATTTTTGTGTTAGCAAAAATGAAATATATCATTTTTTTAATCGTTTCAAAATTTAATTTATCAAGTCCGCTTCCAATTTTTGGAATAGCCAATTTATTTATTCGTTTACGTATTAGAAAATCTTTAAAATTAATTAATGTTTTTTTTGTTCTTAAATATATTATGTACTTGTGTTCATCTCTAAGATAACATAAGGAATTTAGTTGTGGATTTTGGGCGTGTAATTTTTCGACATTTCCAAAACGATTTTTAAATTCTAATGCAATTCCCGCATTCATTAATTTAATAGATTAATTTTGTGGGGCAAAGAATAAACTATCATTAATTTCCTCAATATTATTGTAATTAACATCATCACATTTATTTAAATAATTTTTAAATTCATCAACCGATAAAGTAATTATTTAAATTATGAACTGTGGAGGCTTCTACTTCGATATACATGTTAATTCAATGAAATAAAACACTTTAACTTTGTTTGTATAACACACTATTTTTATTTTCGTGACTGCAGTTTCGATTCAACTTGCCATTATCAAACAGAGTAACTTAAATTACGGTATGGTACAGGTATATATACACAAAATGGATATTTACAAAATAGCATTAAAAATGGGGGTATACACTAGATCGACCTGGTCGTTATTTAGGGGGATTCTCGGATTAGCGCGGGCTTTCTGTATCTCCAGGGATTCTAGGAGGTTCATATTTCGGCCCTTTTCGGCATAATGGATGATCTTAAGTACATCCTCGCCAAAAGAATGGTGTTCATCGATTAGATGTTTGGCGAAATTTGATTTTTCTATTTGATTTTCTGTTTAAGGGGATGTCTAGAGTTATTAGGAATGAGGGAATCTGTAAAAGTAGTGCCTACAAAACAAGCTAGCTTGTTTTTAGCTTGTTTTGTAGGCACGGATAGACAATTAAAACAGTTTATTGATTTTATCAACAACTTTTACCCTAATATTAAATTCACCGCAGAAACAGAAGTTAACAATAATATTAAATATTTAGATATTTCCATTACTAGAGTCAATAACTCATTCTCTTTTGATATTTATAGAAAACCTACTTTTACAGATTCCCTCATTCCTAATAACTCTAGACATCCCCTTAAACACAAAACAGCCGCATTCAACACAATGATCCACAGAGCCTTAAGCATCCCTTTATCAGCTGTTTCGTTAAACAAAGAAATTAATACCATAAAACAGATTGCAACTAACAATGGTTACAACACTAATTTAATTGACAACATGTTGAGAAAACATAATATCAAGAAAATCGAAAAATTATTATATGCTGGTAATCCATCAACATTGAAAACACCTTTCCGAGCAATTACATATTTCGGTAATATTAGCCTACAAATTAAAAACATCCTTAAAAAACATAATGTTAACGTTGCTTTTAAAACATATTGTAAAACAGAAAACCACATTTTTAATAACAAAACAAAACATTGTAATCTTAGTAAATCCGGTATATATAAACTTGTTTGTCCCGATTGTGAAGGAGTATACATTGGTCAATCTGGTCGTAATTTTAGCACTCGGCTCAAAGAACATCAGCGCGCTTTTCGGCTTAATCAAATAGAAAAATCAAATTTCGCCAAACATCTAATCGATGAAAACCATTCTTTTGGCGAGGATGTACTTAAGATCATCCATTATGCCGAAAAGGGCCGAAAAATGAACCTCCTAGAATCCCTGGAGATACAAAAAGCCCGCGCTAATCCGGGAATCCCCCTAATTAACGACCAGGTCGATCTAGTGTATACCCCCATTTTTAATGCTATTTTGTGTATATATACCTGTACCATACCGTAATTTAAGTTACTCTGTTTGATAATGGCAAGTTGAATTGCCGAAACTGCAGTCACGAAAATAAAAATAGTGTGTTATACAAACAAAGTTAAAGTGTTTTATTTCATTGAAGTAATTATTTGTTTACTTCCTATTTTCTTAGGTCGCTTAATATTAGATAAATGAATTTTATCTACTGTATTATGATGATGAGTGACTATTTTTGCAGTTTTATGTTCAGGATTTGTAGATTTTATTGGTTCTTTCTTATATTTATTTTTTATTTTCGATTGCTTTTGTTAATTTTTTACACACACCTCTTTAGGAATTTCTGGTAGCTCTACTCTATTTTTATTAGTACTCGAAATATATTTTGATTTATTATCTTGCAGTGTTTCATTCATTTCTTTATAAAGAATATTTACTTTGTCTCTATGTTTAGCTACATATGAGTTTCTTAATTTCATTTCTAAATCTGTTTCTAAAGGATTTCCTACGTCTATATGACCATTTATTATTTCAAAAGGTTTTAATTTTGTTGCACTATGAATCGAATTATTATAAGCAAGAATAGCATAATTAATTTTCTTTTCAATTGGTTCGTTTTTATATAAATGTTGGTTGCTTAATAATCGAATATGCTCTATAATAGTGGAATGAACTCTCTCTATCATTCCGTTAGATTCGGGATGTTGACTACTTATGTAGTGAAGATTAATTCTATGGAGTTCGAGCAATTCTTTTATTACTGAATTTTTAAATTCAAGGTTATTATCGGCAATGATTGCTTTGGGTATGCCATGATGACAAAAATACTTAATTAATTTGTCAGCAATTTCGAAATTAGTTCGTATCAAACGAACTAATTTCGTACATCTGAGAATATTTCGAAAATGAATCAATAATTGTTAAGAATTTAACATTTTGAATTGTGATTGAGTCAGTGTGTATTATTTCGAATGGTTTAGTTGCAGTGGGTGTGAAATTAAACTTCAGTTTTAAAGAGTGTCTGTCATATTTGCTTACAAAACACACTTCACAATCGTTAATTATTTTTTGAATTGATTCCCGCATATTGGGCCAATAATATATTCGACGAATTTCTAATTCTGTCTCTTCTATTCCTATATGATTGGTAATTCCTGAATGAAATTATTTATTATATCCGGTCTTTCATTTTCATCTTCTATATCAGTTAATATTTTTGTACATTTAGTAAATTGTATTTGACTATCCTTAAAATATTTTTGGAGTGTTGAACAAAACTTTTCATACACTTGTGATTCAAAATATAACCCGTATTTAATTTTTGGGACAATATATTCCTTGACAAAATTAATTAAATCTTGTTCGAAATTATTCTTTGATAATTCTATTATAATTCGCATCTATCTTTTATTAAATAAGGGCGTATTTATTGGAAAATTAGGTTCATAACCTACTTCTTTTATTATTAATTAATTGTTACAAATATTAATTGGTTTTTCTATTATTGGAATATTAAATATCGGCTCTTCGTGATTAGAATGTATAGTCATGTCGTCAGATAAATGTTCATAATTAGATTTTGGCAATTCAACACATAAGGAATTATTTTCCTTATCTATTATTATTATTCATTAAAATTCTTTATAAAATAGTCCGATAATTCTTAAAGATTTTCTGTTATATTTAATTCGATTCTAGAAAGAGCATCTGCGTTTTTATTGAGTTTACCTTTTTTGTAAACAATTTCGTAATCGTATTCGGAAAGCTTTAGTTTCCACCTAACTAATTTTGAATTTGGTTCCTTAACGTTCATTAGCCACTGCAGGGGTTTGTGGTCTGTTATGATTTTAAATTTTCTGCCAAAAAGATATGGTCTAAAATATTTAACGGCATAGACAATTGCTAATAATTCCTTTACTATTGTTGAATAATTAATTTCAGACTCGTTCAGGGTTTTTGCTACGTCGGGATTTATAAACGAACGCGTACTACCTGTATCTAATAAAATTTTTAATTTTGTTTTTGGTTCTATAATATACGGTAAATTACTGTTGTTATTTTCAAGCCGCATTATTTCGGCTGATCTAAAGTTAGGCTTAGGTCTAAAAAATTCTCATTTGTTTCGGGGATTTTATCATCTGAATTTTCTAAGTTACGAATTTGTGTAGTTTGAGGTGTGGGCCTAAATGTATTATTTGTCGTGATAGACATTGGTGTGGGTCTAGGAAATCTTTGATTATAATTTTGCGGATTAATCCTATTGAAACTGGTACCTGGATTATTATTATTATTGCTGTTATTATATCTTGGGAAAATCGGATAATTAGGTCGTACAAAACTGTTACGATCAGTATTATTATTGAAATTTGCATTGACTGCCTTACTAGGATTTGGTTGCCAATTTACATTCGGTTTTTGTTGTCTGACATTTTGACGTTGTGAACTTGTAGTTACATGACTGTTAAAATTAATATTTGATTTAACGAATTCATACTGAAAGTCATTTGTTAACATGTTTAGAGCAACATTAAGGTCAGTGGGGTTTTTAACCCTCATTTGGGAACCTATTGGATCTTTTAATCCATGTAATAAAACCTTAAGAGCGTTGTTATTAAAAAATGTACCTAACGTAATCTTTTGTTCGGCACTGCCGTGAGTGTTTAAATAAGCTAATTGTAAATTCAAAAGATCTTGCAACCGATTATAGAATTGGAACGAATTTTCATTATGAGTTTGTTTTAAATGACAGATTTCAATATTGAGACTATATAAATCACGTTTATCACTATAAGCGTTTAATAAAGCTGCTTTCAACCCATCCCATGTGCTAATTACAGAGAAAGCAATATTTTTAGCTGCTTCTCCCTTTATTTTAGAAATAATCTTAGACATTAAATAATCGTTAGTGAAGTCATCTGGATTTTCGACATTATAAAATTTAGTTATTAATTTCCCTGCTACTTCTAAAAATCTAGGTAATAATTGGCTATCCCCGTGAAATTCGGGTAAGATAGCTAAGTATTCTGGCTTCAAAACAGCCATTGTAATTATTATTTAATTTATCTTAAACTAATGAGAATCAATTTACGAGTTTAAATACGAAACAGAACGCGTTATTTAATTTTGAAAAACACCTCTAAATATGTTTGCGCCAGTTAAATGTTCAAAGCCGAAAAACAAGTTTTTAAAAAGTATTTTATTTATAATATATAAAATTACGAAAAAACTATTCGTGAAAATGTAAACAATGTCTTAATTAATAACACAACTTGGAAAAAGTGGTGTGTGTTTTCCAAGTAAGTTTGTTTTAATTTTATTCCTAATTTTTTTACACACACCACTTTTTCCAAGTAAGTTTGTTTTAATTTTATTCCTAATTTTTTTAAACGTCATAAGCAAAGCTATACTGAAGAGAGATAAATCTCGAAACGCGTCTATAGATGGCCTAAAACATTAGTTTTAATCCAAGTCCTTTCACTTCTAATTTATTGCTATCTATCCTTTCATTTTAAATTTGTATTGTTAGTTGGTTTGAAGAGAATTTGACCTAAACGTTACATATACTTTAATAGAGCGTTGTAACAAATCAAATTAAATAAGATTTTAAATATTTCATTGTATAATTCAATATCCGGAGGTGTATTTGCACGGGAAGTAGTTGTTTCAATGGATATTTATCGTCTTAAGTTGTCTTATTAATTAAGACATTGTTTGCATTTTCACGAATAGTTTTTTCGTAATTTTATATATTATGTTTAAAGTGTGCAAACTATAAGAAGCGTAAGCTTATTTTCTCGAATTCAAATAGTTTTGAATTTGAATTTATCTTATTTTATTTATGTAACGCAGTTACAGTACGTTCTAAATGCAAACTAATTCTAATTAATAATTATAATTCACTCCTGTATATAACATTTCCTAATCTAGAAGATAATATGATTGTGTGGGTGTTGCAGGTGCTCTTATGCATCTGCGACACAGAATTAAACAAAGGCTTATTTATTATAAAACAAAAGGGGTTATTATTGTTAGTTGATATAACTTATATATAAATGTAGTGAACTCGGACAATATAATATTGCCAGTGTCGCGTGATGCGTCTCAGCGCGAGACGTACTCCGGGATCCAGGCTAGACTGACCCAGCAGTTCAGCCCAAGCTTGTCACCACAAGCTTCATTATTCGCCTGTCCCAGCAGGCCGATGACAGCAGCTCGTCCCAGCGTGCCCCCCCGAACTTGACCCGGCAAGTTCGACATCCATCCTTCGGCCCGGTACTATCAAAGTACCTACCACGGCGGGCCAAGGACATACTTCCCCCAGAAGGAAGTCAGCATCCGCCTGACCTAGCAGGCCGATGCCAGCTCGTCCAAACGAGCCCCACTTACTTGTTACGGCAAGTAAGCCATCCTTCGGCCCGGCACTCCAAAGTGCCTACAACGATGGCCAAGGAATAACTTCCCCGAAGGAAGTCACCATCCGCCTGACCGATGACAGCTCGTCCCAAACGAGCTCACTAACTTGCTCAGGCAAGTTAGCCATCCATCCTTCGGCCGGTACTAGTAAAGTACCTACTACGACGGCCAAGGAAACGCTTCCCCGAAGGAAGCCTCACCATGCCCGGCGCCTTCACCAGGCCGCCCACAAACCTGGCTCCTTCACCAGAAGGATGTCAGCTCAGGCATCGCCGTCGACGCGCGGCTATAATACACGTCGTGGCGCCCAACCATCATCCAGGTTCCATCCCACTCCATCCAGGAGGGACCACAGCCACGCAGCCAGGACCTGGAGCGTTGTCACTCATGCCTGGGACATGACAAACGCAAACTCCATCACATCCGCAACAAACACATCAGCCTCTAGGGCTAGCGCATGCATACCGACCAGCCCTGTAGCCTCGGTACGACCACCTCGTTACCAGGCCAACCACCACACGCTGCCACAGCAGCGCCACACGCTGCCACAGCTCCCGGACACCCCGCTGCACGCCAGTGCGCCATAAACACCAGTGTCACCGCGAAATCCAGTGCGCAGTGTGCGGACCCGTCAGAACAAGGATGCGTCTAGTATTAAGGTAGGAACCAAAGCCCAGTTAATAAACACATTCAGACTTGAGACGGCGAACAGTCAAGTTGTTCGTCTCTCCTCTCTGAAGCTCTCTCCGTCGCTTTCGAGCTGCTTTCTTTGTTATTAATTATTCTTAAGCTTTTTAGCTATTTTACAGTTAAAGGTGCTCTGGGGAAAATTGCTGCTCTTTTTGAGAATAGTAATTTTCTTTTCAGAACCAACACCCTTTTACCGTTGTCTGGCGGAGCTTTTTAGCTCGTTTTTGCCAGCACGGAAAAGGAGCCATCCGCCTAGCTGTAATCTTTTTCCTTTTCAGTGTGGAGAACGTCTCCGTGGTTAGCGCGTATTTTATACTGCCCTGACACCGGAAGGCGCGAACGAGAAAATTTCTTACGACCTTTGCAGGGGGACCTGTTTAGGTTTTAAGAGATTAGCACGCTTATTATAGCACGCTAACCGAGAATCTGCCTTGATTTCCGCGAGGAACGCTCGGAGATTGTCGGGAGGCAGTCAAGCTTTAGAGTGTTGCACTCAACATTTCTATTCTTGATTCCGCTTAACGATAAGCAGGCCCGGGGGATTTTGAACCCGGTGCCTACCCAACATCCGTCTTTTACGCCATGGGTAAGTCCAGGCGTGGAAAACGGTCCACGGACCCCGAAGCCCACTTCGATCCCATCTACCCCTCCGTAGAGAAAACCCAAGAGCAACCCTAAATGCCCGCCTACGCAGAACTCTGCCAACAGCTTAGCGAAATGCAAAAGCAAATGGCCATCCTTACCTCCTCCTTTGCCGCCAAGGACGCGCAACTCGCCGCCTTGACCGAGCAACTCCGTCTTGCCAATGTTGCAAATCAGCAACTCCAGCAGCAAATCGAGCAGCAACTCCTACTCCGCAACCCACGTCCCGCTGACTATAGTGAGGAAATCATGGACGTAATGTCCCACCAAGCCCCTGAGGGAACCCGATCCCCCAGCCCATCCTTTTCGCCTGCCCTTAGCGAACCACGCACTCCCTCTCCCGCCTTCGTCGAGGAAGTCCTCGACGAAGACGACTTCATCCCTGTCCAAAAATGACAGCGCCGCTCACCGGCAAACACCCCTCCTCCGCCCGCTAGCCTGGTACGCGCCTCCGCCACTCTGAAGGCTAGCCAAAAAACATCTCCTTAGCCGCAACCCCAGGCAAAACTTCCCGAAAAACCAACCACTTCCTACACCACCACGGTCGTTAAAAAGACCGAATTACCATCGATCAATCAGATTGCAGCCTCGAACGAAGGTTTCGAGCATTTCAAAAACACCCCTCCACCTATCACAATCCTCCATAAAAATCTCCGGGAAAAGGTTTCCGGAGATTTAACCAGATTAGGCGTAAACTGCCTCAAATGTAAATTCTTCAGCTCCTGCATGAAATTCCAAGTGCAGTCTGCTGACAATTATCGTTGCGTAATCCGGTACCTCAGCAACAACAACGTGGAATTTTTCACGTGCGCCCTCAGCGAGGAAAAAGACCTCAAAGTTGTGCTGCGAAGTGTTGACACTTCGATCTCCGACGAATGGATAGTGAGGCAGTTAAAATCTCTCTCCCTACCCGTTCTGTCAGTCCGCCGCATGGGGAATAAATTCAAAAAATTCCCCATGGTCTCAGTGCACCTGGAAAACACTCCACAAGGCAGAAACATTTTCAATTTAGAAACCCTAAGTCACTCTCCCATTACCGTGGAGAAACAAAAACCCTCCAAGGGTTCCATTCAATGCCACAAGTGTCAATACTTTCCATTCAATGCCACAAGTGTCAATACTTCGGGCACACCTCCCACCGATGCAATATCAACCCGCGCTGACAGCAGATTGCACCAGGAAGGACAGAGATAACGATCCTCCCCCCAAATGCTGCAATTGATGCGAAAGCCACACCGCGAACTATCCCGGATGCTCCTTATTCCCGAAAAACCAAACCAACAGCTACTCCTCTGTAGTCAAACCTCAGGGGCAAACTCAGCCACAAACCGAACCCCAACCGCCGCCGCAAGCACAAACGGCGGCCCCCAATAAAATCCCTCAAATCCCACAGCTCCAAGAAGCGTTACTTGATCCCAATCTGGCAGCGCTCCTTACCTTGATCGTTAAACTCGCTCCCACTATCACAGCCCTTGGCCAATCCCAGAACCAATAATAACACAAATCCAAAAAAATGGCTTCCGACAATCCTAAAGTAGTTATTTAATTTTTGGGGGAAAAAGAAAAGGTCTAAAGTTGTAAAACTTTAAACCTTCTCTTTCCCAAATGCTACCCCACCCACCAGAAACCAATATATGAATACTGCTATAGTACTCACACCAGTCAAATTTTTCTACAAAGCCATTTTTACTACTTCTTCCTGTAAAGTATAAAAAGTTCTTTATTGAACTTGACGTACAAGAGGGGGTTTTAGTCAGTAAGAGTCTGACATAACCTACTGTTATCCCTCCCATCCGTGGGCAGGACAACAGAAGGTATCCATGAGGATTTTCTCCTCCTCTCTCCCCCCCCAAAAAAAAAAGTTAATAAACGCTAGTCGCACATTCTTCGATTGTAACAGGTAGAAAGCAAACCTAACTTACTTCACCAGGGCCGATTGTTACTGGCGTTTATTTTACAAACGTCGGAAACTGATGATTTTTCCAGTTTTTCACTTCGACGCCGCGAACATCGGTTTCCTAATTCATTTTTTATTATATCGATTCATAATTTACCTTCATTTTTAGATTATTCAGCATTTCTCGTCTAACTCATATTTTTCCCACCAGCTAGTAGCGCCAGCTCGCTGTTAAAATCATTTTATTAATTTCATAAAATAAGTTACGTTTGCCGCGTGTATTAACGGTTCTTACCACATAAGCGACAAACAAATGTTGCGCAATTATTTATTCCTTACACTACGTGTCCGTAGTGGAATAAATAAACGGGACCATTTTTGCCCTAGCAACATTTGTCTTTCATGCATGCCCTTTAGGATGAAAACAGCAGCTAATTTTCGTCTCGTCGAAATTCCGCGCTTCCGCGAGCACAGCGGTAGTAGTTAAGTTAGATTTAGATTTGTACATAGTAAAATTAGGAACGGCTGTGCACGAAAAGTCATGCGGAAGGGCTGGGGAGCAAATGAGCACGCCTTTTTTTTTTTTTTTTGGGGAGAGAGGAGGAGAAAATCCTCATGGATACCTTCTGTTGTCCTGCCCACGGATGGGAGGGATAACAGTAGGTTATGTCAGACTCTTACTGACTAAAACCCCCTCTTGTACGTCAAGTTCAATAAAGAACTTTTTATACTTTATAGGAAGAAGTTGTAAAAAATGGCTTTGTAGAAAAATTGACTGGTGTGAGTACTATAGCAGCATTCATATATTGGTTTCGGGTGGGTGGAGTAGCATTTAGGAAAGAGAAGGTTTAAAGTTTTACAACTTTAGACCTTTTCTTTTTCTCCCAAAAATTAAAATAACTACTTTGGGATTGTTGGAAGCCATTTGGTTGGATTTGTGTTATTATTGATTCTGGGATTGGCCAAGGGCTGTGATAGTGGGAGCGAGTTTAACGAGCAAGGTAAGGAGCGCTGCCAGATTAGGATCAAGTAACGCTTCTTGGAGTTGTGGGATTTGCGGATTTTGAGGGATTTTATTGGGAGCCGCCGTTTGTGCTTGCGGCGGCGGTTGGTGTTCGGTTTGCGGCTGAGTTTGCCCCTGAGGTTTGACTACAGAGGAGTAGCTTTTTGTTTGGTTTTTCGGGAATCGGGCACATCCGCGATAGTTCGCGGTGTGATTTGGGGGGAGGATCATTTTCTCTGTCCTTCCTGGTGCAGTCTGCTGTCAAGTGCTCGCCGGCGCATTTTACGCAGCGCGGGTTGACATTGCATCGGTGGGAGGTGTGCCCGAAGAGTTGCCACTTGTGGCATTGAATGGAACCCTTGGAGGGTTTTTGTTTCTCTACAGTAATTTCAGAGTGACTTAGGGTTTCTAAGTTGTAGATTTTTCTGCCCTCTGGAGTGTTTTCCAGGTGCACTGAGACCATGGGGAATTTTTTGAATTTATTCCCCATGCGGCGGACTGACAGAACGGGTAGGGAGAGAGCTTTTAACTGCCTCACTATCCATTCGTCGGAGATCGAAGTGTCAACACCTCGGAGCACAACTTTGAGGTCTTTTTCCTCGCTGAGGGCATACGTGAAAAATTCCACGTTGTTGTTGCGGAGGTATCGGATCACGCAACGATAGTTGTCAGCAGACTGCCCTTGGAATTTCATGCAGCGGACGAAGAATTTACATTTGAGGCAGTTTACGCCTAATCGGGTTAAATCTCCGGAAATATTTTCCCAGAGATTTTTGTTTAGGATTGTGATAGGTGGAGGGGTGTTTTTAAAATGCTCGAAACCTTCGTTCGAGGCTGCGATCTGATCGATCGATGGTAATTCGGTCTTTTTGACGACCGTGGTGGTGTAGAAAATGGTTGGTTTTGGAATTTCGGGGAGTTTTGCCTGGGGTTGTGGCTTAGGAGATGGTTTTTGGCTAGCCTTCAGGGTGGCGGAGGCGCGCACCAGGCTAGCGGTCGGAGGAGGGGTGTTTGCCGGTAAGCGGCGCTGTCTTTTCTGGACAGGGATGCAGTCGTCTTCGTCGGGGACGTCCTCGACGAGGACGGGAGAGGGAGTGCGTGGTTCGCTAGGGGCTAGCGAAAAGGTTGGGCTGGGGGATCGGGTTTCCTCAGGGGCCTGGGGGGACATTATGTCCATGATTTCCGCGCTGTAGTCAGCGTGGGGATTTGCAAGGCGGCGTTGCAATGCGGCGATTTGCTCATCTTTGGAGCGGATTTGTTCGGAGAGGACGTTGATTTGCTTGATTAAAGCGGCGAGTTGTGTATTGAAAGAATCAATTCGAGCACATAGTTCGGGTGAGGATTGGTCTTGGGGTTGTTTGCTCCTGAAGGAGTAAATGGGGTCGGAGGAATTTTCGGGGTCTGTGAACCGCTTTCCACGCCTGGACTTACCCATGGCGTAGAAGACGGGGTTGGGTAGGCACCGGGTTCAAAATCCCCCGGGCCTGCTTATCGTTAAGCGGAATCGAGACTTGAAATGTTGAGTGCAACACTCCAAATCCTGACTGCCTCCCGACAATCTCCAAGCGTTCCTCGCGGAAATCAAGGCAGATTCTCGGTTAGCGTGCTATAATAAGCGTGCTAATTTCTTAAAACCTAAACAGGTCCCCCTGCAAAGGTCGTAAGAAATTTTCTCGTTCGCGCCTTCCGGTGTCAGGGCAGTATAAAATACGCGCTAACCACGGAGACGTTCTCCACACTGAAAGGAAAAAGATTACTGGATGTTGGATGTTCTGAAAAGAAAACTACTATTCTAAAAGAACAGCAATTTTCCCCAGAGCACCTTTATCTGTAAAACAGCTGAAAAGCTTAAAAATAATTAATAACGAAGAAAGCAGCTCGAAAGCGACGGAGAGAGCTTCAGAGAGGAGAGACGAACAACCTGACTGTTCGCCGTCTCGAGTCTGAATGAGATGAGCACGCCACCCACGCGCGAACATATTTACGCGCCAGTGCGGGACACACTCTCTCTTCCCCGAGCCAATAAGGGCTCGCCCAAAAAAGAGAAAGTTGCCCTTAGCAAATCACTTCGAACACTACACTTGAACTTGAGTCACTTGTATCGACACCGACATCATCAATCATCAAGGATCACTTCTCCGTGGAAGTGCATTCCCTACTTTTGTGCCACCAAGGATTGTTCCTCCGAAAGGAACAATTCCCTACTTTCGTGTCGTCAAGGATTTCTCCTCAGAAGGGAGAAATTCCCAACTACCGCGCCGCAAAGGATCGTTCCTCCGAAGGGAACAATTCCCAACTACCGCGACCGAAGAAGATTTTTCCTCCGAAAGGAAAAACCTCCAACTCCGCGTCGTATCATCCATCAGAAATTACTTCTCCGAAGGAAATAATTTCCAACAGCCGCGTAAAAGTAAACAGTCGCGAGTTAGTAAGTGCTAATCTCGCAACCGCCCCAGAATCCGCAACTGGAAATTGTTACTAACAATTAACCCACGACACGAGGAGAAGAACGCACGACTTTTTCACCGGCCAAGCCGTTGCTGAAATCATCATTCACAAAAACTGAAGTCAAACGCCTTCGGCGGTGCCCCACCGAAATCGTACCACTCGAAACGAATCGTAGCAATTCACGACGACATCGTGTTCGTTGCCGCTGGCACGAACCTCCTACCCGCTACGCTGTAGCCCGGTTATTTTGTCGCCGGCAATTATAACCCCACGTCCATCGCCGTCCTCGCCACAGCAGGGCCGCCATCAGGACAAACAAAGTCACGTCGTTTGTTACGATAAAGAATTGATACGATTCAGTGGGAAGCGATTCAAGCACCGTCGTCGTGCACACGCCGAAGCTGTGTCAGAGGCTACTGACAACCAGCGCCCCCACGACACGACGGGAAAAAGCGTGAACCCCGACGCGTCCCCACCGCGCTGACAGCCAGCGCCCCCAAGCACACAACGGACTTAATGTGAACAACGTTAAGGCCCCACCCCGCTGACAACCAGCGCCACCAGTGGAACCGCGCATCCGCGCCCGCGACAACCGCGACCGCGAATCTTACCCCGCTGCGAATTAGGGTGGTTAGACACTGTTTTTGTGTAATAACTGTGTGTTACTGTTGAATATACCTGTGATAAACTGTTCTTCCTGTGTATAATTCAACACCACACCACCACCTTCTGTAGATGCTGTCCAGGAGCGACGCCGCAGAAGCAGCGAAGGGCCAGCAGACGTCTAGACCTTCCGGTAAGTACCATTTTGAATTAAGTGCTAAGTGTGCCATCGTTTTCAGAGACACTGTCACCTGGCCTACACGTCAGCGGAAACCAAGCTTTCCCGGTTTTCCTTTGTTCGAGCGAAACCACTTGTTAGTGTTTTCACAACCGACCTTGTGCTGTGCTCAAATTGCCACCTTGGCACTAGCCGGGTAAGTTGCTTCGCAATTTCCGGCGAAACGGTCGTGTCCGGCCAGTTGTGCGTGAACTTCCATTCAATCATTTCACCCCGTTCCGCACGCCGTTGACAATTGGCGCCCAACGTGGGACCCTTCATCTACACAAACATTCTCGATTCGACCCCTGACGTGAACAGACGTGCCGAATAATTAGTGTGAAAACCAGTGCGACTATCTGCGTGCGGATTATCCCACGCAAATAATTAGTTTAAAACGTTAAACAGCTCTGCCTATATGCAGCCTGTAAGTGCTAAAGACTTTTTAAAAGAAAAAACTTGTGAAAAAAACAAAGTGCCAAAAGTGCATGAGTGCTCCGAAAAACAGGGTTTAAAAGCCCAAAAAATGCTGCGTGTCATTCGCAACCGCAGAAAAGTGCAACGGGTAGTGAGGTTGTGTGAAGAACCTGATGTCAAACAAACCGCGATCATGCACATGATACAAGAAATTACACCTGCCCCCCAGGCAAACACACAAATCACTGTCCCCACGGAAAACCGATTCAGCCCCATCGAAATTGACGAAGTAGACGAAGACTCCGAATCCGATATGGACCACCAAAGTGAATCCCCAGTTATCGAAACACTAAAAGCGAAAAAAAAACCCAGGCACCGCGGCCATAATATACATACGTGTTGACAAACAATATGAACTAATTAAAAAAATCACCGAAATCTCCCCAAGTGCCTCAGTGAGAGTGAAAGACAAGTTCATAACAGTGAAACCCAGTGACCAGGAACATAAAATCAAAATCACAACAATGCTGAAAAACAACAGTGTGGAGTTCTACACGTACGGCGACAGTACCACCCGCCCAGTAAAAATACTAATCAATAACCTCCCCCGCGACATCCCGCTAGAAATAGTGAAACACGAACTTACTAAAAAAACATAAACGTGATCTCCCTGGCCCGTAACCCCAATGCGATGGAAAGAAAACACATCCCACCGGTGAAGTTAACCACAGACAAAGAAAGTGCTTCAAAAGTGTACAACCTTATTCAAATCGAAGGATCATATGTAAAATGTGTGCCCTATAAAAGAGAAAGAATTCCACAGTGCCACAACTGCCAAATGTTCTCACACACTCAAGCTACCTGTGTAACCTAAAACCAAAGTGCGTCGCCTGTGCAGAACAGCATTCGGAAAAATGCCCGACAACAAATAAACTCCTGAATAATTCAAAGTGCGCAAACTGCGAAGGACAGCACCCGGCAAACTACAAAGAATGCCCGGTCTACAAAAAACTCACAGAAAACAGAGAGCAGAAAAGAACACAACAAAACCGTAAGTTTGATGTTAATTTGCATAGATTCCCCGCTTTAAAAACGCCGAACTTTACGAACACACCATCTACACACACAAATACACTTACAAATACGTTCACAAATACAGCACCTAAACTCACATATACAGCACCTACATTTACAAATACACTTACAAACACAGCACCTACATTCACAAAATCAACAATAACACAAAAAAACACTCAACAGACAATAACACACAAAACACCCAACACACCGACATTAATAAATACCCAGAACAAATAAACTACCCGGAGTTGAGAAAAAGGATAAAAACAACCAATCCGGCACTACATGCAACACAGCCAACACCGGTCCCCTCGGGCATGCAAAACAGAAACACACCTACAAAAACACCCTTTTTTTCAACTCCGTGTACCAACACAAATACTAACAACAAACAATCCTTCAACTCGACCACAAACAGACAATTCAAACAACCAAACACCAAACAAAACGGAAAACCCGTTTGAAATATTCATACAAATCAAACAGTTCATTGAATCACTGTCACTGGACTTCAACAAAATAAAAAACATCGTTACAACCGTAATAAGCAAATTACAAACAGCCGTGACACCCATGGAAAAATTCTTTATTTTTTTCGAGGCCGTAGGCGAATTCTTCGGGTAAATGGCCAAAAAAAATAATAACAAAACGCTAAAATACGAACATTTATTTGTAACGGCATTAAAAGGCAAAAAACACAACTAACCAACTTCCTTAACCACCACAACATCGACATTGCCGTACTACAGGAAACCCACCTTAGAAACTGTGAAGTATTACACGTGCCTAACTATAAAACATATACACACAATTTCCGCGAACAAACACACAAGCACAGACAATTTGGAGGAACTGCCATAATCATAAAAAAATCAATCAATCACATCCAACTCCCGCCAATTGATCCCCTAATTGAAAACTCACGAATCCAAATCAAAAATAATAACCAAAACCTAACCCTAATCAGCATTTATAAACCACCAAATGTCAACCTAAAATCCACATCCTTAAAAAACTTCCTAACCACTCCCGGGCAAATAATCGCCGCAGTCGATTATAACGCCCATCACACGTCCTGGAAACATCCCCGAAACAATCCCGCAGGACAAGCAATAATAAAATTCACCGAAAACTACAACAATATCCACATAACCACCCTCAACGACCCCACCCACACATACAAACACAACGACATATTCACACACAACATACTCGACTTCGTGATTCACAAAGACATTGACATTACAAACTGTTACACAATTCCCGGCTTGGACTCCGATCACATACCTGTAATTTTTACAGTTAATCTAAATTCAGACAAGACAGAAAACAACAACTTACCGACTAGATACACACAAAAAAACACAGACTGGTCCCCTTTTTACGAACTGACGGAAAAAAACGGATCTTATAAAAAAACCAAATAACACGAACGAGATAGACGAGACAACCACACAGATCACATCCCTTATCAAAAACTCTCTCCAACAAAGCCTACATAAACTCCCGCAAACCGAAACCCACCAAAAACCTCTCCCCCGTTATATAGTCGATTTAATTAAACAAAAAAATCGGTTATATAAACAATTCCTATTAACCAGAGATCCACAAACCAAAATTGAAAAAAACCAGACTCCAAAACAGAATCCGAACCCAAATCCAAATTTACGAATCCCAGAAATGGGATGAGAAAATTAAACAATCCAAATTCCACAATCCTTGGCAATTACCTAAATCCATGATAAAAGAAAAATCCAACATCCCGATCCTAAAATCCAATAACTCCCTCGCAAACACAGACATTGAAAAAGCCAACATACTGGCAAATGCCTATCAGAACACGTTCCCTCCAAACCCTCTTAATCCCAGCACAAAAGAGACAATTCAAAATTCACTAGCCAGCATTGAACTAACAACGGTAAGTCCCGCCATCCAAATCACACCTGACGAACTCAACGACATAATCAAGCACCTCAAATCCAACAAATCTCCCGGTATAAATAACATCCCAAACCTCGCCCTGAAAAATCTCCACCCAAACTCAACAACCAGATTAGCCGAACTTTTCACAGCAATCCTAAAAAGCTCCTATTATTCCGAACAATTTAAAATTTCCATAATTATCCCCATCCACAAAAAGAAAAAAAATCCCGAGATCCGAGTAATTACAGACCTATTAACCTACTCCCAACAATAAGCAAACTCTTTGAAAAATTAATCCAAATTAAAATAACCCAACACCTCGAATCCAATTCAATTATAATTCCCTAACAATTTGGATTTAAATCCGAACATTCCACATCCCAGCAGCTCCTCCGAGTTACAGACACAATTAAACACAACAAAAACATCAAAAAACACACCCCAATGGCCACATTAGACATCGAAAAGGCATTTGATACAGTTAGGCACGATGTAATACTTCACAGATTGCATGAAATTAACCTTTCTATATCCCTAACTAAATTAATTAAATCCTACCTCACTACCAGAAAATACGTAGTAAGAATAAACAACACCCTATCCGAATCCAAACCACAACTCTGCGGTGTACCCCAAGGTAGCGCACTTGGCCCCAACCTCTTTATTAACAAAATTCCTATCTTCGACGACCCGCGTGTAATCACAGCCCTTTTCGCTGATGATACCGCGATCCTCGCCTCATCAAAAAAACCCACCCTAGCAATCCAACTCCTACAAGATTCCCTAGATCGAATCACCCATTTCTTCGAGAAATGGGGGCTAACATTAAATAAACAAAAAACAGAAGCTATCACCTTCCAATACAAAACCCGCACAAATACCCAATTTCCCAACCTAACTCTTTGCGACGCTACTTTTTAGCTACTGTGTACTTACCGCTCGGCCAAACTAACCCAGTGAAGAAGGGGGGGTTTTCAAATCAAAGATTTAACAAAAAGGGCGCCACGTGATTACGGGCGGCAAGGTAGCTAAACATAAAGGAAAATCACGAACCCAGATTTTACTAATACATATGTTCAATTCCCCATAAGTAAAATGCATAAATGAAATAAAATAAATTATTTTATTTCCTGTAGATCGAACAACACAATATATATATATATATATATATATATATATATATATTTAGGTTTTCGCGAGCAAAATATAACTTGCTTGAGTTTTTTGGGCTGCTTTCTCGCGTTGGTTGGTTTATTTGCGCTCTACGTTTCGGCAGCATCACTTCTGCCATCCTCAGGAGCTTTTTTGTATACTGAGTGATGGATGTCACGTTCACTGTCAGTACATTTGTTTTTGTAAACTAGGGACTTGTAGTCTAGATCTGCTGCGTGTTATTGGTCCACTCGATGTAGAAGGTGCTAAAATTTCTTGATTTGTGTCCGATGTATCTGCATTATTGAAATTACTTGAATTTGTCTGAATATTCCGAAAATTGTTGGATATTGGAGGCAAGTCATTTTTTTGTTGTTTTATTATATTCATCAAAGGTTTCCATGTGGTTTGTAATCTTGTGCCATCATCTCGTTTATTGAGGCACAAAGGATGTTTTTCTATTTCTATGGCTTCACGTACGATTCTTTCTTCAAATTTTGGGATAGAACTAATTACCGAAGTATTTTCAAAATCTATGTTATGGTCTGTATCAAATTTATGTTGGAATAATGAGGAATTTTGGTCGTGATTTTTTATGGCTAATTTATGATCTTCTCGTCTGACGCTAATTCTTCTGTTGGTTTGGCCGATATATGATTTATGGCAGTGTTTACAGGGAATTTTGTATATTCCTTGTTTTTCAAGGAACATTTTGTCTTTAGGGCTACGTAAAAGTTGTTTTATCGTAAGATATGGTTTGAACGATGTGTGTATGTTAAATTTTCTGAAAATATTCGAAATTTTGTCTGTAACTGTAATAATAAATAATCTGTAAATAAAAAAAATCTTTATGTAAATACCAAATAAAAAAGTACTTATCAAATTTCACTCGAGTCCGAGGGGTTGAAACCAAAATACGGACGAACAAAACGAATAAGACGGACGAAAGACAGCTACGACTTCTCCCTTTCCCGAACCAGAATCACAGGACAAGTCTTCGATGAAGTATTTTTCTTTCGGAACCCGGAACTAGAATCTCCCACGTGATCTCCACTGCTTATCAGCAACCACGGTCAAAATGGAATTCGAATCGAACCGGACCAAAAGTACATCAATCGAAATGTATGATTGTAAAACAACCACAAATAAAAACCTAAGAACATCCCTACGAATTAGAAATATACTGATAAGAAGAACAATGCTTACCTCTAGGTGAAAGTGAGGTTTTCTAGAACGGCACGCTTTTTCTCTCCGCTTATAGCGTAGTAAATTATTATTTGCCAAATAATTCACTTTTGAAATTAAGACAAATACGAATCCCTCTTGAGGAAACCACAACGGTTTATAATTTATTAATCTTAATTTACGCGTGTCGAACTGGACGTGTGAAACGTATACGCCTGGAGAGTTTAAAATGGACGGGACAGAGCGCAGTGTAAAAACTCCTCCGCGACACCGAATACAATAGAACAAAATCAATCGCGAAAAATTCCAATATTTAAATTTAAATACGAAAATAAAATTGCCTATATTAATTCATTAGAATTAGAATAAATTGAATATAAATTATTCGTTTTACAAAAAATTAACATAACTACTTGATAACCAAACCATCCCCTGGAAAGACGCAATAAAATACCTTGGGGTAAACATAGACACCAAACTAACATTCAACACGCACATTAAAAACATAATCCATTCCGCGTACGCGCGAAATAACAAAATCCACTGGATTACCCGTAAATTAACTCCCAAAACCCGCACCCTCCTGTACACATCCATGATCTGACCACTCCTAACATATGCATTAGGGATCACAATACCGGGATCCCGGTCATTTTTTCCCGGTATTACAAAACCGGTATTGATGCAAAAATCCAGGTATTACGGTATTTATATAAAATTAGTTTCTTTGCAAAATACAAACTTAAAAATGGATTTTCTATTCCATTAAATTTTGATTTAATAAATACGTCTTGAAATTTCTACGGCGCCTTATAAACTCAATGACTAAATATCGTCACTGCGCCACATAAAACAGTAAACAAGGAAATTAACTTAACGTCGTGCATGTTTCACACGATAGATCCTGTGAATCCCCGTGCACTATATTTAATACGCCGACCCCGTGGAGAGATCACGTTGCGCTCACCCCGTGTCCTCGAGATAGTTCGTGGAGACGTAGTGAAAAGCGCGATTCACACTGCCTATTTTAACCCATAAATACTAACGCGACGCATAGTGTAGCCGGTCGAGCGATCGAAAAACTGATTTATGGATAGAACTAAATTTAAATAACACACAAACACTGAAAACACGAGCGTACGTGGCATTGAACGGGACTGATTTAAAATTTCGGCTGTGTGACACATGCTTCACATGCGTTCGCGCTGGCCAATCAGCGAACAACACGTGAACTCTTCTAAGAGTTTTTATTCGACCCCTATTATTTTACTTGCACTGCTACATGTAACAGTATAACAATATTGTGAAGTGAGTTTGTGTTTACTGATTGTTGTTGATCCTTTATTGTGGTTGATGTTCTTGTATATTTGGACGTGTCATAATAATTTAACATTGTCAGTATTTTTCTGGTATATATATCTGCAAATGTTAATATTAATTTTAACTAGGCTTATTCGAGATGTCAACAAAAAGTGAATTTGGTGAACACAGAAAAGGCAACAATAAATCTTCCATTTTGCATCATTTTCTTATTGAAAGAAATTGTCAACTAGCCAAATGTAAACAGTGTTCAAAAGAAATAAGATGCGGAGGAGGATCTACTAGTGGTCTACATACACATTTAAAAACAATGCATGGAATAAGAAAAAGAAAAACTAGTGAGATAACTTCAAGTATAAACAGTGATCAAGATCAACCAAGTCAATCTAAAAAGTCCAATTTAATTACAAGTTTTTTCAAAAAAGATAAAAATGAAAGCCTAGCTAAAGTTCTGGCTCGTATGACTGCTCGTGATGGCCTATCATTTAATATTTTTAATACATCTATTGATATTAGAGAAGGATTAATTGCTCGTGGGTTCAAAGAAATTCCGAAGTCAGCAATCACCATAAAAAATATAGTACTAGATTACGGAAAACATATTCGCACCACTATAAGGGATGAAATAGCCCAACTTAAATCCAAAGGCAAACGATTTAGTGTTACGTTTGATGAATGGACATCGATTCGCAATCGACGATATTTAAATATAAATGTACATACTACGGCAGGGCTTTTTTTGTAATATTGGATGGACTAGCACGCGCGTTCGGAAGTATGCCAGCAGAGAGATGTTTAGTGCTAGTGAAAGAAAAGTTGAATGAATTTGATCTTTGTATTTCTAAGGATATAGTATGTGTAACCACTGATGGGGCGTCGGTTATGGTCAAATTAGGAAAGCTTATTGATGCTGAACAACAGCTCTGCTTGGCGCATGGCATCAATTTAGCTATAACCGATATACTATACAAGTCAACACAAAACGAAGCACTTGATGTTTGCGAAATGCACGACAAAGAGGAAGATAATGATGTGGATGAGGAAGAAAATGTTAGCGGTGTTATCATAGAGTCTAATTTAGTAAGTAATATCGATATCAGTCATATTACTATTGGTCCTCTTGTTAACAAAATACGAACAGTTGTGAAGATGTTTCGTAAGTCACCTACTAAGAATGATATTTTTTTACAAAAATATATAAAAGAACAATTTGGTAAAGAGGTCGCTTTACATTTAGACTGTAAAACACGATGGAATAGCATGTTATCTATGCTGGAATTTTTTTACAAATTGAGATATTGCGTACAAAAGGCCCTCATAGACGTAATTTCCGGAATAAACTTCTGCGACGAAGAATTTACTTTATTGTCTGAAACCATTACTGCCCTAACACCAATAAAATTAGCAGTTGACGCATTATGTCGTCAAGACGCTAATCTTTGAACTGCAGATGCGACGATAAAATTTATGATGGAGGCTCTTTCTAATCAAAATTGTGCAATAGCAAAAGAGCTCTACGATGCTTTAAAATTTCGAATTTCGCAGCGACGAACTGATGTGTCACAATTACTTTACTATTTGCAAAGTGGCGAACAAGATTTAGATCAAATTCTGTTTCCGAAATTAACTAAGCCAGTTATGACGAGAATAATAATTCGATTAATTAAAAGACTCTCGTCCGAAAATTCGAACCAAGAAAAACAACCCACATCAAAAGAAGATGTAACCTCAGGACCATCCTCAACAAATCCGACAAATGTAGGTATTCCAACGCAAAACTCAATCTTTCAACAGGACAACTTAAAACTTAAATTACAATTCGCAATTCAGCAAAAACTTTCAATCCAACCGAGGATTACAAGAGTTCAAGGGTTAGAACAAATTATTAAAGATGTTTTTGAGAAAACAGGAGCCAGAGGAAAACATTTGCAATTAGTCTATGATTATTTACTTACAATTACACCAACAAGTGCAGAATCGGAAAGAGCGTTTTCTGCTGCCAGTCAAATCTGCACGAAGATCCGATCCCGTTTGAGTGACGAAACCATTGATTCTTTATGTTTTTTAATAAGTTAGACGAGAATCGTGAAACAAATTAATTTAGAACTGGATAAAAATGTTTAATTTTGAAATATTTTGTTAGATTTAGTGCTTCCTTTTATTATAATATTTTACAAAACTGTTTAGTTTAATTTACCAACATATCTAGTTTGATTTTTTTTGTTCTTGTGAAGTTTATAAAGTTAATAAAGGTATTTTAATGATTTCTCTAATAACAGCATTATTAATCATAAGAATCTATTTTTAAAATATTCTTAGGTTTTGAAAATTAAAAATACCGAAATACCAGTATTCATTTTTTGTCCGGTATTGAGAACCCTAATATGCATGCCCAGTCTGGTCACTAACATCCTCACACACACTCAGAAAAATACAAATAACCGAAAATAAAATACTACGTAAACTCCATAAACCACCCCAACGGATCACTAACGAATCGCTCTACGGCCTCGCGCAAATTAAAGAAACAGTCACAGAACACATACTTAAATTAAACAATAATTTTACAAACAAATTAACACTATCAGAAAACACAGAACTAAACAAAACCACAATAATCAAAACCAACAAAGACACGACATTCACACACACACACACACACACACACACACACACACACACACACACACGCACGCACGCACGCACGCACGCACGCACGCATGCACGCACGCACGCACGCACATTCACCCGCACAAAAAAAAAACGAGCGAGTGTGAAAAGGCTAAGCTTATATAAAAAAAACACGAATCTATGCGAATTAACACCAAACACGTCAGTAAGGGTGAAGCCTCACCGCACTGGAGAGCCCTCAGAAAGAAGGAATATTACAACAAGGTCCGCGACAACCGCGAACCGCGAATCCGCGACATCCGCGTCCGCGAATCCGCGTCCGCCGCGAGTTAGGGTTGTTAGACATTGTTCTGTGTAATAACTGTGTTTAACTGTTCAATATACCTGTGATAAACTGTTCATGTGTATCACTGAAACGTACCACTACCACCTTCTGTAGATCCTGTCCAGGAGCGACACCGCAGAAGTAGCTAAGGCCCAGCAGACGTCTAGACCTTCCGGTGAGTACTATTTTGAATTAAGTGCTAAGTGTACCATCGTTTTCAGGGAAACTGAGCTAGCCTCCCTGTCACCTGGCCAACAAGTCAGCGGAAACCAAGTTTTCCCGGTTTTCCTCTGTTCGAGCGAAACCACTTGTTAGTGTTCTAACATTCGCAATATCCGGCGAAACGGTCGTGTTCGGCCAGTTGTGCGTGAACTCCATTTCATTTATTTCACCCCGTTCCGCACGCCGTTGACAGGCGGACCACGCATTTCTACTACCGCCCGCCGCGGATAATCACCGCACACAGATAACTATAGAGATTCTACCAGGATGCAGAGAGTGCGCAACGTGCGCGCGCTGAATTCGTGCTGAAGACTCCTGAGTGAACACATACGTCGATTTTAAACTGAGTAGCGCCGAACGAAATTATGAACGAGCGAGCCGGCGGCCCCGGGAACAACAATACGAACAACATGACTGACGTGGAGCCCATGGATGACACCGCACCGCTTAGCAGCGATGACGAGGACCTGTAGAAGGACAACGGAGAAATTCGTGCTTTACGAATTTCCAAATTAAGAGGTGGCATCACCAGGCTGAGCGAAACGCTAGAAAGTATGCAAAAGCAACTTTTTGAACTAGAGCAAGAACAGGAGCCGTTTATTTCGATAAATAAACGTAAAACCTTAAAGAAAACACCGACCACCACCACAACCGCGAAGAAACCAATCCCGGAGATGAATCCAACGAGATTGACGGCGCCACAAGCCACGATTAGGAAACACCCGAGAGCGGTGTTTAAAAACATACACCCTTACCTGGAGGACGAATCCCCGGCCCGTCAGAGAAGCCAAATGGCTGAAAAAACCCCGACGATGACAAAACCCCAAAACATGACACCAAGCACGGCGGATAGTCATAGAAACGCCTCTGCAGCAACGGCTGCGATTTCCGAACAGCCCACGACAAGTACAACGCAGGAGAATTTCCCAGCGCTTCCTCCTTCGCCGACACTGTTCCGAATTACCGAGTCCGGACTTAGCATCCCGATAACTGCAACACCGCCCCCTCAAAAATCTGAGTCGGACGAAGCGAGCCCCCAGACTCCGAAGCCCAAGAAGCCTCCTCCGATTGTCCTGGTGGACATGTCGAAAATCAAAATAGTGCAATCCGCACTAAAACAAAATAATATTAAAGTAATCCAGTTCGCCTACCAGACGAAAGGGATAAGCATATTCACAAAATCAAGCGACGACTTCAGGAAGACGGTGGAAATCTTGAAGGAGCTCAACGCGGCCCAGCATCACTACCTGCTTAACGAAGAGAAGGAATTGAAAGTCGTCATCAGAGGAATCCCCACTGAATTCGACATCGAGGACATCGAAGAAGCACTGACGGAGAAAAACTTTGTTTTTAACTCAATCCATAGAATGAAGAATGGTACAAGGATCTACCCTCTGATCCTGGTCAACATGCCGAAAACCCCGGAAAGCAAGCGAATTTTCGACATGGCAGACCTTATCAACCACAAGGTGAAAGTCGAACCAAAAAGGAGAGCAACTGTGAGCCAGCAGTGCTACAGATGCCAACAGTACGGACACGTACAATTTCGTTGCACTGCTGAGTTCGTATGCACGTTATGCTCCGGGACGCACCCCAGCTTCGAATGTCCCACCAAAGACGACAAGGCCAGAAAGCTACTCTGCTTCAACTGCAAGGGGAACCACGCAGCATACTCTAACAGCAGCAAATTACATCCCATCAACGTCCGTCGAATGAACGAAGAAGAGAAAAGGAGGAAAATAGAGGAAAGCCGAACACAGGAAGGCATCTCGTTCGCGGATAGGACAAGGAGTAACAATGAGAGACAGGCTGCAGAATCCACGGAGCAGATAATTCGCAGGGTGGTCGAGGAGATGTTAACCAAGTATTTGAACCTCAACAGGGCATCGCCGAGCTCTTCAAAATAGAGAATAACCCCCGAATAAGAATTGCGACCTGGAACGCAAACGGAATCAAGGACCGAACGGACGAAGCAAAAATCTTCACCAACGACAACGATATTTCGATTCTGTTAGTAAGCGAAACGCACTTGAAACCCGGAGTGGTAGCTATCATCCCGGGTTTTAATTGCGTTAGAAAAGACCGAGAAGCACGCCCCGGGGGAGGAGTGGCGGTGTACTACAGGTCCTACTTGTGTGCCAGCAAAATCGAGGTGGAGGGAACTTCTATCGAGGCGATCGGGATAGAAACTCTGCTGGGAGGAAAGATTACACGTTTCATCGCCTTGTACCGGAGCGGAAACATTACAGTGGAGGACCTGTGGCCACTTCTCCGCTTGGAAAATACGATAATTGGAGGTGACCTGAACGCAAAGCACTCAGCATGGGGCAGTAGGATCAGAAATCATTCAAAAAAACGCAGAGACTCTGCAATACGAGGTGTGGGGCCCAGAAGATGCGACTTCGATTCCCACAGATGGAAACAAAAGAGGCGACGTAATAGACATTTTTATTACCTACAAGACAGATAATCCGTTGTCCATCCAAACGGAATTTCAACTGAGTTTGGACCACTACCCGGTAGTAATGAGTATTGGCAAACGAAGCAAAACAAACACGATTATGACAAAAACGAACTGGATGAAATTCTGCCACAGAAGCAGCGGAATCAGAGCACCGGCAGACGAACTCGAGGAAGACAAGGTGGAGGAAGAAGCTGAGAACCTGACTCAGGAAATCAAGAACCTGTTGGAGGAGTGCCACTTCACCACCAACATCAACAACCGGCTGGGGCTAAGCGCCGAAGAGAAAGCCTTGTTAAAAAGAAAAAATGAGGCCAAAAGGAAGTGGACCAGGTTCAGGCATCTGGAGGACAAATCAGAGCTCAACCGCCTTCAGAGAGAGGTCAAGACGATGCTGGCTGAGAGAAACGAACGCAGCTGGGAAGAGGGAATACAGGAAGCGGAGGAGAGCCCCGAGAACTTCTGGAAATTTCTCAAGAAGTTTGGCAGAAGAAGAGATCCGAACGTACCGATCACCACTAACGGCCAAAAATGGTATTCAGACGAGGACAAGGCGGAAAGGATAGCTGAGCACCTGGAGGGGCAATTCTCCAACAACAGCGTGAGCTATAAGTTAACTGAGTCGAAGGCCAACAGAGCAAAAAGTAATACGAGCCCACCAAACGAGTCTTTCCCTGAAAACATCACGCCAGAGGAAATAACGAACATACTTAAACAAATTTCTCCAAGGAAGGCGCCTGGATACGACAATATCCCCAACAGGGCCCTAAAATTGCTGCACCCGAATGCTATAGCCAGGATAAACGGGGTGAGAAAACATGGTTACTTTCCATCAACATGGAAGAAGGCGATCGTGGTGACGATCCCGAAAGGAGAAAAAGATCCATCCAAGGTGGAAAACAGACGGCCAATCAGCCTCATTCCAGGACTGGCAAAAATCACCGAGAAAATCCTTAAAATAGACCTGGAGAAAATCACAGAGGAAAGGGGGATCATCACCACAGAACAATTCGGTTTTCGCCAGCGGTTAGCAGCAGTACAACAGGCAGCACACTTGGTGGAAACAGCAAGGAAAATGAACAGGCCAAGATCAACCGCAATCCTCACCCTACTCGACATAGAGAAGGCATACGATAGAGTCTGGCGAAACGGACTACTGCTGAAGATGCAAACCCTCAACTTCCCGAAGTGGATGATTAAAATCACAGCGAGCTGGCTCGAAAACCGTCGATTCCAGGTAAAAGTCAACAAGACCCTATCCTCGTGGAAATCAGCCACAGAGGGACTACCACAAGGCTCCCCGCTCTCCCCAAGTCTCTTCAATGTATACGTGGCCGATATGCCAAAGATCGGACTCGACAGGTTCACAAAAATGTTCCAATTTGCCGACGACACTGCCATCATTTCGTCAGGAATAACTCTTGAGAATACGAAGAAGAGAGCAGAAGCTGCCTTAACGAAAGTGATGAAGTACGCAAAGAAATGGAAAATCAAGATCAACGAGAAAAAGACAGAGTGCCTGCTCCTTGGCGACAAAAGACCTGCAGACAAATTTATAACCGTAAACAAAAAACGGATCAAGTTCAAGAACAGCGTAAAGTACCTTGGAGTCGAAATAGACAGGAGGCTGCACTTCATAGAACACGTCAAAAGAAGAAAGAAGCTGACGCTCAACCGGATGAACAGACTTTATCCCCTGATCAAACAGGAGGGTAAACTGAGCCCGAAGAGCAGGATGAAACTGCTAAACGTCGTCTTCCTCCCAATGGCCACATACGGAGAGGAAGTATGGATCACAGGTGCAGCAAAAGCCCACAAGACGATGGAAACAACTCACAACATGATGATACGAAGAGCCCTCGGAGCCCCGTGGTACATCTCCAACGCCGACCTACGCAGAGACACAAACGCAGTCAACCTCACCGAGAGAGCTACTATAAGAAGAGAGATGATGATCGATCGTCTTCTCGAGCATCCAAATGAAGGTATCGCCGAAATAGGCGTAGCGATGACGAGCTAAAAGAGCTCCAAAAACACAACCCTGCCAAGACATATTCGAATAATCGAATAATCCCTTACTCAACCCTGCGTGTAAGGGACAGAAAGATAAGGAGTCATAGCCGAAAGGCTGAAACCCCTCAAAAGAAGGTTAAAAAAAAAAAAAAACCAGGATGCAGAAACTCCGAGTCAAAACAGCGATCGAACAACACGTCGAGACACAGATTGAAAACGCTTGCTTAGTGGGGTGAACTGAGTAGTTTCACTAAGTGAGCAAGTAATCTCGGCTGAGCGTGAATAGTAGTACCGTTCAGGCGGGATTATGCAGCGAGCCGGCAGCCCCGGAAAAACCGAAAGTGGCAACACGCCACATATTACTTATGAAGCGATGGACGATTCCGAGCCACTCAAATCGCTCGCCAAAGAGATCGACTCCAGATCGGAGGAACCCCAAATGATGAGCGGAGAAATCCGAGCAAAAATGATCTCTAAACTGCGTGACGGCATCACCAAGGTCAACGAATCCTACAAGATCCAGATCGAATCCTACAAGATCCAGATGGAAAAAGTTGTTCGCAGTTGTTCGCCTTGGAGAACGAAGAAGATCCGTTCATCCCGGTGAGCAGCAAGAGAACAAGAGACCAGAAGATACCACTCAACAACAAGAATCCCGCACAGGCCCCGTCAGTAAAAACAGCCGCGAGTAAATTTACTCCGGAATTGAAACCACCGAGGAAACACCCAAGAGCAGTGTTCAATCCTTACCAAAAGGAGGAATTCCCAGCATTAACAAAAGCAAAGCTCACCAATATTGTGATAGCTCCGAATACGACTTCAAACACGTCGTCAAAAAACCCCGCGGACGGGAGTAAGAACGTCCAAAAAACCAACACACAACAAATTATACAGAAAGTGAAAACTTTCATTTATGAAAACAAAAAGACAGAACCGGCAACAAATTTGCCGAGTTCATCACCACCCTCTGCAGCAGTGGTGTCCAAGACTACGGACTGCGGTCTGAAAATCCCCGTCCTGACACGGCCCCAGGAGGCAGTAAGCTCCATGGAAGAAGAGGCTCAACCGACGGAGCCAAAAACCAAGAAACCTCCACCGATAGTCCTGGTGGACAAGGAGAAGATAAGAATAGTACAACAAACATTAAAAGAGAACAACATAGTAGCGAGATTTGCTTCTCACGCAAAAGGAAGCAATATCTTCACCAACAACCCCGACGATTTCCGGAAAACGGTTCGAATACTAGAGGAATTGAACGCCGCACAACATCACTTCTTGCTGAACGAAGAGAAAGAGATGAAGGTAGTGATAAGGAACATTCCGCAAGAATTTACGCCAGAAGAAATCAAAGAAGAGTTACTTCTTCACGACATCCCAGCGAATTCAGTCAGCCGGCTAAGGAACGGAGGAAGGGTCTACTCTTTAGCACTGGTGAATCTACCGAAAACGGAGGAAGCGAAGAAGATCTTCCAACTTCGTTATCTATTCGATCACGTTATCCACGTCGAGCCTAAACGGAAAGCGACGACGAGTCAACAATGTTTCCGGTGCCAGCAGTTCGGGCAAGTACGGTTCAGATGCACAGCAAACTTAGTGTGCACGTTCTGCGCCGAAAACCATCCGTCGTTCGAATGCGAGAAAAAGGATACAGGACTCAGAAAATGCTTTAACTGCCAGGGCGACCACGCGGCTTACTCCACGAGGTGTAAAAATCACCCAACGAACATCAAAAAAACAGTGGAGGAAGAGAAACGAAGAAAGCTGGAGAACAGCCAAATCCGCGAAAATACTAGCTTCGCACAGAGAGCCGGCGGCGGAACGAATACAGAGCAATATCAACACCTGGTGGAGTTGATTACAAAAATTGTACAAAGAACGTTAATCCAAATGAGGGAATCAAACCAGTTATAAAGTTCAACGGCCATAACTCCAAAACATCAATCAAGATAGCAACTTGGAATGCTAACGGAATAAAGAAGAAATCAAACGAGATAAAAACTTTCACCGAGAAACACGACATTTCCATACTGCTAGTATCGGAAACCCACTTAAAACCGGGCTCGCACGCCTACATCCCCGGTTTCAGATGCTTCAGGAAAGACAGAGAGGATGGACGAAAAGGAGGAGTAGCGGTGTATTTTCGCACAAATATATGCGGCAAGAAAATTGAGTTTCCAACCGAGGACATCGAAGCAATCGGACTGGAAACTTCAATCAACAACGAACTGAAACGATTTGTAGCAGTTTACAGATGCCCGGCGAAAAAGCTTCAAGAAGCCGACATCGAAAAGCTACTCGCATACGATAACATACTAATCGGAGGCGACCTGAATGCCAAGAGTCCGACCTGGGGGAGCAAGAGAACCGACGAGGCATGAAAATGTCTACTAGCAGTATGGAAAAAAACGAAACACATGAATGTGCTGGGTCCGGAAGACGCAACATCCTTCCCATTATCAAGAGGCATAGGAGATGTGATAGACATTTTTATATCATATAAAACCGATACTCCGTGGGGGATTCAAACGTGCCACGAACTTAACTCTGACCACTACCCGGTGATAATTAACTGGGGAGAGAGAACTCTGAAAACATCGCCAGCAATAAAAACCAACTGGATGATGTTCGCACACAGAAGCAGCCAGCTGCAGGCTCCGGATAACGAACTTCAAAAAGAGGAGATAGACGAAGAAGCCGTAAAATTCACAGAAGCAGTTCAGAATCTTCTGAAAATCTGCCAAACGGAAAAAAGACATAACTACCACAATAAACTGGGATTAAACGCGGTACAGAAAGCACTAATAAGGGAAAAAAACCAGACGAAATCAAGATACACGAAATTTCACCACATCGAGGACAAACACAAACTGTACACGCTACAAAAACGAGTGACGGAAATGTTGAAAATTAAAGAAGAGGACGACTGGGGAAAAACAATACAAGAAGCGAACGAGGACGTGGGCAACTTCTGGAAGCTTGCCAAAAGGTGCGGAAGAGAAGGATGGAAAATTCTATTATCAAGATGAGGAAAAAGCAGAATTGATCGCCGACCACTTTGAAAAGCAGTTTTCAAACACGGACGTGACTAACGAAAAAACCGAACGGACAGTACAGGAAGCGCTGAGAAAAATCAGGAACACAAGCGCAGAAGAACCGACACCAGTAACGGTGGAAAACGTGCAGGATCTAATCAAAACGATCTCAACAAAAAAAGCGCCAGGCGAAGATGAAATTCCAAACCAAGCATTGAAATTAATGCACAACAACGGGACGAAACGCCTAACAAGATTAATCAACGCAATAAGGAAACATAGAATTTTCCCGAAAATCTGGAAAAAAGCACGATTAATCTCAATACCGAAAGGCCAGAAAGACCCGTCGAGAGTAGAAAACCGCAGGCCAATCAGCTTGATAGCCAGTCTAGGGAAAATCACTGAAAAGCAAATTAAGAAAGACGTCGAGGAAGTATACGAGGAGACAAACTTAATAGCCCCGAACCAGTTCGGTTTCCGCCACAAACTAGCAGCAACACAACAAGCAGCAAACCTTTTCAACGAAGCGAAAAGCCTCATGAAACCGCGGAAAACGGTAATGATCGCTCTGTTGGACATTGAGAAAGCATATGATCGAGTTTGGAAAGCCGGGCTGGTTTACAAGCTATTAAAGTTTAAATTTCCAATATGGATGATCAAGCTGATTGACAACTGGCTCCAAGAGCGGTATTTTCGTGTGAAATTAAACGGAACACTCTCGACGTGGAGGCAAGCAGATGAAGGACTCCCACAGGGTTCGCCGATCTCCCCAGGACTTTTCAACATTTTTGTGGCGGATATCCCGAAATTTGAAAGGAACAAATTCTTGTCGCTGTACCAGTTCGCGGACGACACCGCGATTCTAAAGTATGGGCCAAACTTCGACTTGGCGAGCAGAAAGCTAACTTAAGCAATTGAGGAAATTAACAAATACGCCGTACAATGGAAAATTAAGATCAACCAAAGCAAAACAGAGGCCATCCTACTTAGACGAAAAAGGCCGGAAAAGAACTTCATCGCTCCAGGGAGAAAGAAAGTGAAACTGAAAAATTTCGCGACGTACTTAGGCGTGACAATTGACAGAAGAATGACACTCACAAAACACGTCAAGAGGAGGGCTAACTTGGCCAGATCGAGAGCAGCCAAACTATATAGAATACTAAATGAAAGTAGTAAAATCAGTATTAAAAACCGGCTACAAATATTAAAAATGGTCCTGGTCCCAACAGCAACGTACGGCCAAGAAATCTATATTACAGGAAGCGAAAAAACCAAACAAGAAGCAACAAAGATAGCTAATACGCTTATCAGAAAATCCCTAGGAGCACCTTGGTATATAAGGACAGCAAACCTGAGGAAAGACATTAAAGCGGACGACCCGCTGGTTACAGCAAGAACGAGAAGGGAACAGATGAAAGAGAGGCTAATAAATCATCCGAATAAAGACATCTCCGACAAGGGGAGAAAACTCGCATGAGAGTTAAAACTACGTCCCTAGAGACTACAAGAAACATCTGGTTCTACACCAAACTGGAATCAGGCAGAAAGGAAACTTATCATAGCCCAGAGCTGAATATACTTTAACAGACGAAGATGAAAAAAAAAAAGGATGCAGAAACAAATCACAAAACAAAACAAAATCGTTCGGCTCCGACCGTTGTCGAGTGCGGACGTATCCAGTGCGACCATTAGCGATAATCACCGTTAATCCCAGAGTGCCAATGAGCGCAGGTAAAACTGTGACTTAACCAGTTTGTGAATGCCTACATCAGTTTAAGAAATAAAAAGACAAAGTGAAAGGTAAAGTGAAAACGAAAGTGAATGCAGGAACTCCCAAAATGGGACCCACAGTCCCCGCAACTCTTCAAAAAAGAAGCAGACGCCGTTACACCCCAGTAGTGAGACTTGCCGCCGAAAGAAGTGAATCCGAAATAAGTGAACTATTACTGTTAAAAACCCCACCAAAAATGGATACCACAGAACATTTATACACAGTCCCAGTGGAAAACAAATTCACTATTCTGTCGGAATCGGAAGCAACAGACAACGAAGATAATACAGTTGAAGAACCGAGAAACACTATGGAATACCAGAGTGAAAGTGAAAGTGTACCCCCGTCCCAACAAAACATTAAAAAATCAGTTCCTATAATTTAGATCAGAGAAACGAATCAGTACGAACTGATAAAATAAATCCATGAAGTGGCTGACGGCTCACAAGTGCGTGTAAACAATAAGTTTATCACATGTAAACCCGCGAACACCGAAAAAAAAAACATTCTCTTAGAACTACTCCGCGCCAACAATGTGGAATATTACACATACGGTGACACAACTACGCGCCCCGTTAAAATACTAATTAACGGTCTCCCCCGCGACATGCCCCTGGAGGCAATAAAAAGTGAGCTTCAAGCTAAAAACATTGTAGTGATATCGATCGGACGCAACCCCAACGCGACCGAAACGAAACAAATTCCCCCGTAAAACTCACCACGGACAAAAAAAGTGCCACGAAAGTGTACAACCTAATATTACTAGGAGGATCTTACATTAAGTGCTCCCCATTTAAACGTGAACGCCTCCCACAATGCCACAACTGCCAGTTGTTCGGACACTCAAGTTTCTTGAGCCACCTTAAACCTATGTGCGTAGCCTGTGCCGGGGAACACAGTGGCAAATGCCCAATCACAGTTAAAAAAACTAATAAACCCAAGTGCGCCAACTGCCAAGGAGAACACCCCGCAAACTTCAAAGACTGCCCAGTGCTTGTAAAGCTGACTGAGATCAGAGCAAAAAAGCAAACGCTGGAAAACGGAGGAGGCCAGGGATTAGAACGGCAAGTACAAGTATACCACGTTGACACCAAAAAACTCGAAATAAACCAAAAAAAATTGCCCGTGCTAAGAAACAGTAACAAAACAAATACACACACAACACACACCGAAAGTAACCAAACACACACGACAATCACACCGACACAGACAAAATCGCCCACACAAACGGACAATACTGAATACGCTGAACTGAGAAAACGTATCAAATCAACAAATCCAGCAATGACCAACACACCACAAATTAACAGACCAGGCCCATCAGGCACACAAAACACACAAAAAACAGACAATCACACAAACAAACAACATCAAAATAACGAACAGACAAACTCTCAAAACCAGACAAACAATACAGAAAACAAAACCAACATGAAAAATACAAAGACAGACAATCCATTCGAATTTATCATGGAAATTAAGAAACTTTTTGAAGCATTTGACCTTAAAAAAATCATAACAGCAATCAAAAACACAATAAATAAACTGAAATCAGCAGAAAGTGCTTCAGAAAAATTCTTAATTTTGTTCGATGCCGTAGGCGAATTTTGTACGTAATGGCCAATACAGATAAAACAAAATCCTTAAAGATCCTTTCGTTTAACTGTAATGGCCTGAAACGTCAAAAAACAGAATTTACAGCTTTCCTTAATCACCATAGCATAGATGTAGCACTAATCCAAGAAACCAACCTGCGTAACGTTGAAGTGTTTCAAGTGCCTAATTACACAACATACAAACACAATACAAGCGACACACCAAACACAAATAAAATGCACGGGGGCACTGCTATCCTAATCAAAAAATCAATCAAACACTCCCAGCTCCCACCCATTGAATCCGTTGTTGAAAATACACGGATTCAAATCCCTGCCGACAAACATAAACTAACCCTAATCAGCATTTACAAACCTGTTCACAAAAAACTCACCATCCAATCACTCAAAAATTTCCTAACCATCCCCGGGTAAGTAATCGCCACAGGCGATTACAACGCACACCACAAATCCTGGAAACACAACCACAATTGCCCCGCGGGAAATACGATTACTAACTTTGTGGAGAAATACAATTATGTGCAAATAACAACCCCCAACTCCCCTACACACACATACACAAGCAACTTGGAGCTGAAACACAACATACTAGATTTTGCAATGCATAAAGACATCGATATAAATAATTGCTACACAATACCTGGACTAAATTCCGACCACATACCTGTTATTTTTTCAGTGAACATAAACACAACAAATACCGGACTCAGACAGACAAAACACAGAGTGGACATTATTGTTGATACGAAGCTCACATTTATGAATCACATAAACCATATTACAAATTTAGCTCTACAATCACTTGGATTTATAAAACGTTTTGGCTACAAATTTTCTATTAACACTAAACGAACATTGTATTTGTCATTAGTAAGATCTAAACTAGAATATGCGTCGAATATTTGGTCGCCATATTATAAAATTTCTGTGAACAGCATTGAAAGAGTACAAACAAATTTTTATTAAATATTTCATTCACTCTGGGCATATCTCGCGTTAATTATAGCAGATCACAAATGTTAGCACTTTAAAATTTAAAATCACTCCATGAAAGAAGGATTTATTTGGATTTATGTCTCTTATACAAAATAGTAAATGGTTTATGCGATTGTGTTGAGCTTCTTAACATGATTAATTTTAGTATCCCTACCAATACTAGATCCAAACTAACTTATAGAATTAAAATGTTTAAATCAAATTATGGGAACAATGAACCACTTTCTAGAATGTGTCGATATTGGAACAAAATATGTGATAGAAGAAACATTTGTATACGTCTGTTTATAATGTTATGTATTCTTATTATTTTTTTTAGACTTAGATTCATATGAATGTATTGTTATGTATTTCTTTTTTGTTCACTGCCTACATTTGTATCTATTTTCTATTTGTTTTTTTTTATATCAGTAGTATCATGAATTAAATTTATATTGTATTATTGTAAAATGGTGATAAGCCGCCAATAAAGTAAATTAAATTAAATTCAAAAAACTGACCGAAAACACAGATCACATAAAAGACCCGACTAACGAAAACGAAATTGACACAACAACGACTCAAATCCTATCCCTTATAACAAAATCCCTTCAGGAAAGCATCAAAACTACCCCAGAAAACCAAAAATTCCGCCAACCACTCCCGCCACACATCATACAATTAATCAAACAAAAAAAAAACAGGCTATACAAACAATTCCTAAACACCCTCGACCCACAAATCAAAACCGAGAAAAACAAACTGCAAAATAAAATCAAAACACAAATTAAAATCTACAACTCGGAAAATTGGGAAGAGATTGTAGAAAAATCTGAATCCACCCATCCTTGGAAATTCCCTAAAATAGCGCTGAGAGAAAATAACGAAATCCCAATATTAAATTCAAACAGCATATTTGCTAATTCGGATAACGAAAAAGCAAATATGCTGGCAAACACCTACCAAAACACATTTACCCCTAATCCTTTAAGACAGACAACGACCGAGACAATCAAAAACTCATTAAACGAACTAGACAAAACAAAAACCAATTCGAACACAAAGATTACCACTGAAGAAATAACAGACATAATGAAGCAATATAATAACAATAAAGCTCCGGGAGTACACAACATCCCGAACCTCGCATTTAAACACCTGCACGAAAAGTCATTAAGCAAATTAGCCACAATAATACAGAAATCGTATTTCCCAAAAGAGTTCAAAACTGCAATCATAATTCCCATCAGAAAAAAGAAAAAAGATCCCGAAAACCCGAATAACTACCGTCCCATTAACCTTCTCCCAACTACAAGCAAAATCCTAGAAAAAATAATCCAAATACGACTAACCAATCACCTAGAAAACAACAAAATAACAATCCCACAGCAGTTCGGGTTTTGAACCAAACACTGCACTACCCAGCAGCTCCTCCGTGTAATAGATACAATGAAACACAACAAAAACATTAAAAAACACACAGCCATGGCCACTCTAGACATAGAGAAGGCATTTGACACCGTTAGGCATGATGTAATACCTCATCGTTTACAGGAAATTAACACCCCAGTAGAACAAAACCAATTAAATCCTACCTCACTAACCGCATGTATAGAGTTAGAGTAAACAACACACTGTCAGAGCCAAGAATTCAACTCTGTGGTGTACCCCAAGGAAGTGCCCTCGGGCCAACACTATTCAACATTTTTATAAATTAACTCCCAATTGCAGACGATCCTAGAGTTATCACAGCGCTATTCGCTGATGATACAGCAATTCTCTCCTCATCAAAAAATCCAACAATCGCCACACAACTCCTTCAAGATTCCCTAGACCGAACCACATTTTTCTTCGAAAAATGGGGCATCAAATTAAGCCCGGAAAAAAAACCGAGTGCATAACCTACCAATACCAAAGAAACAAAACCCAATTCCCCAACCTAACACAAAACACCAAAACCATTCCCTGGAAATCCTCAATTAAATACCTTGGGGTCACCATAGAGGTAGATTTAAGCTTTGACAGCCACATACGCTCGAAAAAATACTCTGCACTAACAAGAAGTAGAAAAATAAAATGGATTACCTATAAAACTACAACTAAAACAAAAACATTACTTTACACGTCAATGATTAGACCAATTATAACATATGCATGCCCGGTGTGGTCCCTAACCTCCCCCGCTACACTAAAAAACCGAAAACCAAATCCTACGAAAAATACACAAACCCCCCTTATTTACAACTAACAAATCGCTCTACGGCATCGCACAGATTAGGAAAACAATCACACAACACACACACAAACTCAATAAAAACTTTACGTCGAGGATCAATAACTCCGGCAATACAGAAATGAACAAAATCACAATAATAAAAACAACAAAAGACACGACATACAAAAAACTAATGACAAACACCACATAACATACACTAACAACCAAGCATGTGTATACACACATACAAACAACACACATAACACACTCACGCAAAACATAAAACAACTGCAAAAGCAGAAAATTACACCCATGTGTGCACAAAAAAAAGCACACATGAGTGTAAAAAAGATGCGAACACATGTGCATAAAAAAAAGCACAGGGGCTCGCATCAAGGAAAAGCAGATTACTGAAAAAAAAATCCTAACTACTCTAGTAAGGGTGCAATGGCACCGAACTAGGAATCCCTCACACGAGGTTTGATTATCACGAAGGATGCAGAAAATAGACAGCGAGAATCACAAACGATAACCTACAAATGTGAATTGAGTAGCGCTTTTAGTTTATCTTTTTCTGTTGTAATTTCGTTTGGGCGTGAACTGAGTAGCGCTCAAGCGAAATTATGTCTCAGCGAACCGGCAGCCCCGGACACAACAACATATACAACAACTTGTACGACAATCTGGATATGGATCAAAGTCCACCTCCAGGCGACGACCTGGAGAACGACTCCGTGGCCCTAAGGCAACTCAACGAAGAAGCCAAGGCCAAAGCTGAAAAAAATCTCCGGCATTAAGGCAGCTCTCACCAGCCAAGAAGCCCTATTCTACAAAATTCATCAGGAGATGTGTAACGTTCGCGTTTTCCACTCTCGGTTTTTTTAGACGAGAAAGTAAAATAATTAAACAAAGTGATAAATAGAAGAATAAAATTAAATTAAAAACAATAATGTATTATAGGCAACTTAAGCATCACTAAAAATGTAAACAATAGAAATTTTGATTTAGAGTTATATAATTGATTATAAATGATTCTTCACTTCCACGACGTTTCCTCTGATGGGAAATATTAAATAACAATGCCCAGCGGTCTGCGAGTCCTTGCTTGTTACGTAACTGCACCAATAGGATCGTCACTGGAATTTCTACAAAAAATGGTTTTCTTTGAGTAAATAGGCAATGGTATCGAATTAAAAAGATAGCGTAGGGCTTATGAAGGGATTTTATTTAGGTACATGGTGTCGTATCAAATTAATAAGAAGGGGAGATCGAATAAAATAAACTAACCTCACAAGAAAATGTTGATTTCTGATTACGGAGGTTATTAATTCTTCGTCGCTATTAATCCAGGTGAGAGAGGGTACCCTTCTTGGCGTTCCGGCTGCTGAAGTCGTTGGAAAGTTAATTGAGAAGTGGATTCTCGGTGTTTTTGGCAGTGGAGTGAGAAACGAAGAAGGCGGTCGACAATTACTGATGGAATTTCAGATAAGTGATAAAAAAGTCTATTAAAATAGTGAAATTCACATAATTTTCATTTCATTTAAGAACTAATATTTATTAAAGCCGAACAGCTATTATTGCTACATTTTTTATTATTATTATTTGGTGTATTGCGTTGTGGTTTAAGAGACCAACGGAATTTGCAATTTTTTTTTTATTGCGGGAAATATTAAATGTTTCGTTTATGTGCATCATGATTAAAATAATTGGTTTTTCGTTATCGAAATTTGATCGAGAATATAAACTATTAATTTGTTATATGAAAGATGTAAAGAAAGGTGACGTCATTATTTCTATTGCTCATTAAGTTGTATTTACTGATTTATTTAATCAACATTATATATTTTCTTTAATTATGTTTAAGTTATGTTTTGGCAAAATTAATAGCAACCGTGGTAAAAAGTTCCGTATTTTTGTGTCTCGATAATTCTTTGTTTACTTTTGATTATTTAATATTTAATTATTTTATATGAAGTCAATTATTTGTTATTTTTTTATTTCTTTTATTAAAACATTATTTAACCTTAAATTAATTGCTTGTTACTTTATACCAACTTTTCTGCATTTCTTGGTTTACAGGAAGATAAACTAGTTAAGGTCAATTAGAAACCAAGTGGCGCCCAAAAGTTAATTTTTATTATTTTTGCGTGAATATTTTTTTGACCCACGACGCTGCCGAATAATAGCTGCCGTTCGCAGGTCACAGATGCTGAAATTGAAGCACGAGCTTCTAGCGCTCTAAACCGAGGGCGAAGCGCCATTCACTAAGGTCTCGCGCAACAAGCTCGAAAACACCAAAGACCAGAAGTCTCCGCCCAAGAAGGCCACCAAAACCGAACCAATTCCAGGAACAGCTGCGAAAACAACCATCCCGGAACTGAAACCACCGTCGCAGTCCACCACAACGAGCAGAAAACCCCCGAGGGCAGCATTCAAAAACATACACCCTTATTTTAAGGATAAATTCCCGTCTCTAAAGAGCAAAACCACCGACCACGACAAATCTTCGACAAGTACTTCGACGCCAATCAGCACCGTGGACGGTAATAGGAACGCTCCCGCAGAGAAAACTGATGTCAACGGCGTGCGGAACGGGGTGAACAAAGGGGTGAAAGTTCACGCACAACTGGCCGGACACGACGGTTTCACCGGAAATTGCGGAGCAATTTATCCGGCTAGTGCCAAGGCGGCAATTAATGCACAGCACAAAGGTCGGTTGTGAAAACACTAACAAGTGGTTTTGCTCGAACAGAGGAAAACCGGGAAAACTTGGTTTCCGCGTACTTGTTGGCCAGGTGACAGGGAGGCTAGCTCAATTTCCCTGAAAATGAGGGCACACTTTACACTTGATTCAAAGTTGTACTTACCGGAAGTTCTAGGCGTCTGCTGGGCCTTAGCTGCTTCGGCGGCGTCGCTCCTGGACAGCATCTACAGGAGGTGGGGGTGTTGTGTTAAATTATACACAGGACTTAACAGTTTATCACAGGTATATTCAAGTACACACAGTTATTACACAGCAGTCTAAACACCCTAACTCGCGGCGGGCGCGGATTCGCGGGCGCGGATTCGCGGGCGCGGATGTCGCGGGCGCCGCTGGCGCGGTTGTCGCGGGCGCGGATGCGCGGTTCGCGGTTGTCGCGACGCGGATGTTTAGGGGACGCCTTCACTTGTGTTGGAAGGCGCTGGCTTATCAGCGGTGGGGAAGCGTCGGGGTTAACGCTTTCCCGTCGTGTCGTGGTGGAAAATGTGCTCGACGACGGTGCTTATCGTTTCCACTGAAACCGTAACAAATCGTGTCAGAAACGACTGACGTGGCTCTGTTTGCCCTGGTGGCGGCCCTGCTGTGGCGAGGACGACGATGACGGAGTTATTTGCCAGCGGCAAAATTAACCGTGCTACAGCGTAGCGGGCGGGAGGTTAGTGCCAGCGGCAACGAACACGATGTCGTGAATTTATTACGTGTGTGTTTCAGTGGTACGATTTGTTTTCGGTGGAGCACCGCCGTAGGCGTTCGACTTGGAATTTACATATGTACATTTTTCAGCAGCAGCTTAGCTGTGAAATGATCTGCGTGCTCCTCGTCGTGTCGTGGATTTCGGTGGAATTGTTTTAATAATTTTCCAGCGGTGGATGATGTGGCGGTTACGAAATAGCGCTCACTGACTCGCGACTATTTACTTTATGCGGCCGTTGGAAATTACTTCGTACAGAGAAGTAATTTCTAATGAATTTATGCGGCGCGGGAGTTGGGAGTTTTTCCTTTCGGAGGAAAAATCCTTTGTGGACGCGGTAGTTTAGAATTTTTCCTTTCGGAGGAAAAATCCTTTGTGGACGCGGTAGTTTAGAATTTTTCCTTTCGGAGGAAAAATCCTTTGCGGTACGAAAGTTGGGAGTTGTTCCTTTCGGAGAAAACAATCCTTTGTCGACACGAAAGCAGAAATGCACTTCGACGGTGAAGTGATTCTTTGAGGCACGAAAGTTGGGAGTGCACTTCCACGTGAAAGTGATCCTTGGTGGCACGAAAGTAGGAAATGCACTTCGACGGTGAAGTGATTCGTTAATGATGAAGATCTCTGGATGCAAGTGAATTTCCAAGGGCTGGGGCGCGTATATTTATCTCACCCTTGGCCAATTTTCCCTTTTTCGGGCGAGCCCTCATTGGCTCGAAAAGAGAGAGTGTGGCCCGCACGTTCACGTAAATATTGGTGCGCGTGGGTGGCGTAGCCATTTGGTCCCCAGCCCTTCCGCATGAACGTTTCGAGCACAGCCGTTCCCTAATTTAATATGTACAAAACTAAAACTAACTTAACTAATACGGCTGTGCTTCGCGGAAGCGCGAAATTTCGACGGGGCGAAAAACTAGCTGAATGTTTTAATTCTAGGGCATGCATGAATGCAAATGTTGCTAAGGGCAAAAATTATCCCTGTTTATTTATTCCGCTACGAACACGTAGTTTCGGGAATAAATAAATGGGCAACATTTGTTTGTCGCTTTTGTGGCAGGAACCGTTAATATACGCGGCAAACGTAACTTATTTCATGAAATTAAAAGATGATTTTAACAGCGAGCTGGCGCTGCTAGCTGGTGTGAAAGAAAGATGAATTATGCGAAATAAATTGCTGAATGAGCTAAAATGAAGTTAAATTATAAATGTATTTACTGGAAAATGAATTAGGGAACCGATGTTTGCGTTGTCGCAGTGAAAAACTGAAAAAATCATCAGTTTCCGACGTTTGTAAAATAAACGCCGGTAACAATCGGCCCTGGTGAAGTAAGTTAGGTTTGCTTTCTACCTGTTACAATCAGTGAAATGAGCGACTAGCGTATATTAACTGGGCGTTGGTTCCTACCTTCTGGATGACGCATCCCTGCCGTGAAGGTCCGCACACTGCGCACTGGTTTTCGCGGTACACTTGCGTTCATGGCGCACTGGGCGTGCAGCGCGGTGTCCGGGCGATGTGGCAGCGTGCGACGCTGCTGTGGCAGCGTGTGGTGGGTGGCCTGGTGACGAGGTGGTCGTCCCGAGGTTGCAGGGCTGGTCGATCGGCATGCTTTAGCTGATGTGTGCGGATGGGATGAATGGCGTGTCATGTCCCAGTGACGACGCTCCAGGTTCTGGCTGCTTGGCCGGGTCCCTCCTGGTCGGGGTGGATGGAACCTGGATGGTGGTTGGGCGCCACGACGTGTATTGTAGCCGCGCGTCGACGGCGATGCCTGCTGACGTCCTTCTGGTGAAGGAGCCAGGTGTGTGGGCGACCTGGTGAAGGTGCCGGGCATGGTTAGGCTTCCTTCGGGGAAGCATTTCCTTGGCCGTACGTGGTAGGTACTTTACTTAGTACCGGCCGAAGGATGGGGGACTAACTGGTCTGGGCAGTTAGTGGGCTCGCATGGGGCAAGCTGGCATCGGCCTGCTGTGGCTGGCAGATGCTGCGACTTCCTTCTGGGGAAGTGGTTTCCTTGGCCGTACGTGGTAGGCACGTACCGTGCCGGGCC